>JARQOC010000006.1:274292510-275492510 GCA_033576535.1 Allobates femoralis
CACCCTGCTTCATCCCTCTTGTGCCCCCCCATTCACCCTGCTTCTCCCCTTGTGCCCCCCCATTCACCCTGCTTCTCCCCTTGTGCCCCCCCATTCACCCTGCTTCATCCCTCTTGTGCCCCCCATTCACCCTGCTTCTTCCCTCTTGTGGCCCCTGTTCCCCCACCCCTGCTGTCTTCGGCTCATTGGCGCTTACCTTGTCCTGCTCCCAGAGTGTCCTCAGGCAGCCGGCACCTCTGCAGCATCAGCGCTTCCGGGTCAGGAGGAGCTCAGCTGCTCTATCCAAGCTGAGCTCACACACTGATCCCGGAAGTGCCAGCACGCAGGGGAATCAGTGCAGGCAGTGTCCCAGCAGTATTCAATAAATCCTGGGCTGGGACACTGCCTGCTGCTCCGACACCCCCCTGCATCTCAGGAGAGAGCTCAGGGGGCGGGGCCCGGCGGCGGGGCGGCGGTGATTCCTCACAGGAGAGGGGGGGCCCCTCTGGACCCCTCCGGACCCCCCCATCCCAGGGCTCACTCATATTGAATCCTCCTCAGCCTCCATTGCTTCTCCTTTTGCGGCCACTACCACCGACCTGTCAGGGAGCGGAACGGACCCGCCGCTGGAGCCTTCAGGGCCCCCTAGCTGGCCGGGGCCCTGGTGCAGCTGCACCAGCTGCACCACGGTAGTTCCGCCCCTGAATGGATCCCGGCATCCTTACGTTGTCCAAGGTGCCGCGGGCTGCAGTTTGAAGCCACAGGGGCCGCATGCGGCCCCCGGGCCACATGTTTGTGCCCCTGCCATAGACTATACAGGTTGCCATGGGGACGTGCTCCACCCGTGGGGAGCTTAACATCACATCTGCAATCCCATCATTCTCAGAGGTCCCGTACAGCAGCCACGGCTACCAATAGCCACATACCGCATTCCCAAAAGACAAACTTCCCGAATTTTGAGCCGACCCCCAGGGTCACAGAGCCGGGCATCGACCCCAGTGAGTCCCTGGAAGTACCAAAGCTCAACTCCGAATGCTCCACAGCCCTGGGGCACGTCATATGATTTAACAAAGGCTTTGCATGACTAACTTATCAGGTGCAATAAGAAAATCCATGCTGGTATCAGCGTCCGGCACAAACATCTTTGCATGTCCATGATGTCACACATTCACTGGCCAATCAGGAGTATAGCTATCACACATGCACCCTAGTATTCGGGAGTTAGGCGCGCCATCTTTATTACTGTCACAACACAATTATTGCAAAACGCTGAGAATGTATCCTGCGCATGTGTATGGCCAGTTTAAAGTAAACCTGTCACCCGTTTGGGCATTCTAAACTGTGCCCACCAGGTGTAACATGATGTATTTGGGGTTCCTGTAAACTCTCCATGTGCCCAGACATCCCCCTGCATACCTCAGATAATACACTTTTATTCTGTCCCGCAATGTATTGTTAATGAGTGCTGAAAAGGTTAGTGGGGGTCTGCTCTCTGTAGTCCTCGTCACTCACCTGCATGGAATACGCGCCCCGCTCTTTTGAATTTGCTGCCCCTCCTATATATGGCTGTTGATTGACAGGCACTCCTCTCATGCCAGCAGAGTGCTCGGGTCACCGTGTTCCATTGAAGACGCAGTGCCCGAATCTCATGAGATTTGTGAAGTCTCGTGCCTGTGCATTAGACTCTCGCGAGAATTCAGGCACTGCGTCTTCAATGGAGTGTGGTGACCCGCGCACTGCGCAGGCATGAGAGTAGTGCCTGTCAATCAACGGCCATACACAGGAGGGGTGGCAATTTAAAGAGAGTGGGGCAGGTATTCCAGGCAGGGGGCGGCCAGGACCACATGCAGCAGATTTCCCCTAGACCTTTTCAGGATCATTACCATACAGCGCGGGACATATTAAAAGTGTATTTCTGAGGTATGCAGGGGAGTATCTGGGCATATAGAGGGGTTACAGGAACCCTAATTACATCAAGTTACAGCTGGTGGGCACAGTTTAGAACACCCAAAGGGGGTAACAGGTTCACTTTAAGGCGCCATATTAACTCTCATAATTCAGATAATACCTAAAAAGGCAATGATATCGCGCTTGCGTGGTGCTGCATATCAGATAGTGGGCATTAAGCAATTATTACAGCAGCACAATTATATGAAAGTGGCTAACATTATATTAACCCACTTTAATATAATTGTTCTGCTGTAATAATAGCTTAATGCCCACTATCTGATATGGTACCTCAAGTTGACAATACGCATGCAGATTCTCAGCATTACACAATAACTGGTGTGACAGTAATAAAAGATGGCGTGCCTGACTCCCGAGTACTAGTGTGCATGTGTGATTGCTATACTCCAGATTGGCCAGTGAATGTCTGACATCATGGACATGCACAGTTGCTTGTGCCGGATGCCTATACCGGTATAGTTTTTCTTATTTTACCTGATGAAAAAGTCACGTGACATGGGGCCCCATAGCAGAATTTCTATTTGCCCCTGCCACACATACACAAAAATATTTGTCTGGGACACATAGGTACCAGAGTATATGCCGAGGCCCCTAATTTTACCCCAAGAACTGGGAAAACATATTGACTCGAATATAAGCCTAGGGTGAGAAGTGCAGCAGACCGCAGTCCTGGTAGAACACCCCTCATCACTGGTATATGGCCCCCATCACTGGTATATGGCCCGCATCACTGGTATATGGCCCGCATCACTGGTATGTGCCCCCCAACATTGCATACACCCCCATTCCTGGTGCATAGCCCCCCATTACTGCATATAACCCCCATTATTGCACACACACCCATCACTTGTATATAGCCTCCCCTTCACTGGTATACGGCATCCTCATCATTGCACACACCCACCCTATCATTGCAATCCCCCCCATCTCTGGTATACAATGCTTCCAGCATTGTATACCCCCATCACAGTATATGACCCCAGCATTGTACACCCCCCATCACAGTATGTGCCCCCAGCATTGTATATCCACCATCACAGTATGTGCCCCCTGCATTGTACACCTCCATCACAATATAGGCCCCCAGCATTGTAAACCCCAATCACAGTATATGCCCTCAGCAGTGTGTCCCCCCTATCACAAAATAGGCCCCGCTTGCTGTCGCTCACTATAAAATAATAAGCCGATCTCACCTATCCGAAGAGTCTCTCCCGGCTCCCTGGATACTCCCTCCGACTTCCTGCTTCTAAAGTGATGTGACTGGGCCTCACAGCGGTTACGTCACAGCGGCAACGCTCACATGACTTTAGAAGCAGGAAGTCGAAGGGAGGACGCAAGGAGCCGTAGAGACTCGTCGGATAGGTGGGATCGGTTTATTATTTTATAGTGAGCAGCAGCAAGGGAGGCCTATTTTGTGATGGGGGATAACGCTGTGATGGGGGGGGACATGCAGGAGAAGAGCAGTAATGTAATATGCGCTGCCCCCCCTGCCGCTGATGGACAGGGGGATGCAGTGCATATTCATTACAGTAATGAGCGGCCCCATGTGACCTCTCCGCACACTTTGCAGCCATGCTGACAGGGAGGAGACTGGTGGTGTTTAAAGACACAAGGCTGCCATAAGGCATCAGCCACATAGGTCTATGTGATACACAGTGTCAGAGCAGCCAATTGGTCACGCCCAAGCTATTAGACAAGACTCCGCACCAAATACATGCATCACAAGTGACTGACGCCCCCCAGAGGGCCCAGCCTCAACTGTAAGCAGATAAAAAGATGCAACAAGATGCAACCAAACACTATAGATAAAGATGTGAGGTGTTTGTAGGTATTTTGGGCCACAGCACACAGAGCATAGAGGGATATAGGACACACAGCATAGAGGGAGGGGAGGGCGCCCTCTCCCGGACACAGAGCACAGAGGAGGTGCTCCCTCAATCTGAAACTTCCCTCTCTTGCTGAAAGCTGTGTAGAGCAGGAGAACTAAAAGTTGATATCTCCCTGCGGTGCCCCCTTTGATGTCTGCAGACAGGTTACCTGTGCCATTGCACAGGTCGCACATATGTAAAGCCAGCTATGCAATGAACTTACCATTAATATGCTTGGATACAGCACTCTGAACATCCAGTTTCTTTAGCAATCACCTTTTGTGGCTTATCCTCCTTGTAGAGTGTGTCAATGACTGCCTTCTTGACATCTGTCAAGTCAGCAGTCTTCCCCATGATTATGAAACCTACTGAACAGACTAAGGGACCATTTTAAACGATTAGTAAGCCTTTGCAGGTGGCTTGTGCTAATTATTCTAATTTTCTGAGATAATGACTTTTGGATTTTCATTTGCTGTAAACCATAATCAACATTAACAGAAATATACAATTGATACATCAGTCTGTTTGTAGTGATTCTATATATTATATGAGTTTCACTTTTCGTATTAAATTACTGAAATAAATGATCTTTTTGATGATATTCTAATTTATTGGGATGCACTTGTATGTACAGAAATATGGTTTATTCAAATGATTTATTGGGTCTACATGTTTCAGAGGATCTCTCTCTTTGCTCAGAACACAATTATGATTGTGCCCTGAGAAAGGAGGGGGACCCTACGAAACATGTAGACTCAATACGACATTTGAATAAAACATATTTCTGTACATAATTGATGTACTGTGGAGATGGCAACACGGCACTCATCTTTTCCTTGTACTAGTGACACGGTTTGCCTCGAGGAGCAGCAGCAGCCGTATGGCTCACAACCCAATACAGGGGTTGTGACTGACACAACGCGCTAAGATAAGCATTTTGATGGTAATATTCATTTTATTTTACCCAGATAAACTCTTTTTGTGTTTCTTTGTCATTCCAGCTGTTTACATTATAGGAGAGAAGATTTGAAATAGGAGTAAAATTCCTTAAAACATGAGGGCCCTTATTATTGTAGGTCAGCTCAGGAGAGCTGAACAAAATGGTAATATTGAAAAGCTTCCAGAACTGCCAACTTTAACTGTCAAAAATCAGATTATATTATAAAAGAAAAATCTAAACTATTAAAGAACAAAGAAAACTAGCGATACAAAAAGTATATACATTATAAAAATAAAACAAGCAGGGGAAATAAAAAGTTTTGATTTCATGTCAGTTATTTTTTAATAGAAATTTTACATGTTCAATTTTTTTTTTATTCTTTTAGTGAAACATGTTAAGTAGTTAGTTCTAGAAGCATCAGATTTTCCTGTTCTGGTATTTATTCATTTGTATCTGACACATTAAAATAAAGGTGTGCGTGAAGTTAATCTTGTGGATTAGGTTGTTTGTGACTCACACTATTAAGTGTCTATTTACAGCATTGCTTGACACAACTACTAAGGGAAGCTCAATACTTATCACTGGATGTCAGCCCAGAAGTAACAGCCTTACCAGCACCAGAGCATGAGCTGGATCCTTCAACACGTACAGTGTCCAGCATATTACATGAATGCTATCTTATTAAATACCAACAATTCATTCCTTTAAAGGGAACCTGTCAGGTCGTTTATGCCCCCCAGCTATCATTGTCTGTACCTGCAGCTTCATAATACTAGTTTAATCATCCCTGTCAGAGTTCATAGTGTAATGTTAAAGGTGAAAGAAAAGAATTTATGCACTTAAGGCTGGGTTAAGGCCGCGTTACACGTCGCGATATCGCAACACAACTACGATAAAAAGTCACGTGGTAGGGGCGTTGCAGTTATCATTCGTGCGTTGTGTCGTGTAAATGGGCAACGCAATACAAAAACAATGCAACTACGATATCGTTTTTGAATTGTGCTCTCCAACCGTGCAATATTGGCTTGACGATCTGGCAGGATCGTGCTGTGTCACAGCGCAACTACGATTTGGAGTGCAACTTCCCCTATTCACTGCAATGGTAATTGGTCGTTCCCTGAGTTGCTCAGACACAGTGTGAACAAGGGGCGTACGACATCGTAGCTGCGTTGCCTGCCGATATCTCCCTGTGTAACATCTCCTATGCGATTTTGGACAAGTGCCAAAAACGTGCGCGCATGCAGATAATTTGCGCTGCGTTCACAGAATTCTATCTGCATGTTGGCATGCGTTTCCGCATGCACACCATACGCAGCGTTCATAAATGCTAATGTGAAAGTAAAACCTGTATATCAAAATGAGTTTTTACGCCATCATTTTTGGTACAAAATGTCACTTTATTGAAATACATAAATAAACAATAAAAATTATTTTTACACAAGATGAAATTTACTCAAGTATAAAATCCCTCCAGAGACCCAGACACCCCAAAATTTATTATCAATGACACAAGATTTTTTGCTCACAGTAAAGATAGGGCTCTTCTTTATTATCAAGGTATTAATTAAACAATTCATATAAGCAAATATTAATCCAGAGGAAGACACCCTCCAAAGGCAATAGCAGAGGCTGCTAATTAAAATATAATGGTGAAAAGTAAGTAATTAAATTAATAAGTGCAAGTGCAAACTCATGCTGTTAATTACCATAAAAATTATATATGTGTATAAATATATATATACCCACACACACATAAGGCTATACCAATACAAACAACTAGTGCAAAAAATGCAATCAATCCATAGCTTTCTATGTAAAAAAAAAAGCCATGTAGTGTGTAAAAAGTGAGTGTAAAACAAACACACCTGTAATTTAAATTCTAAAAAATCCTGAGAAAAAAAACCTCTAACAATTGCCCCAGAAGACAGTCTCCACTCAATCAATATATCACCTAATAGTCTGATATAAGGCTTGCATCTATCATGTGTTATACTTGCAGGTGCAACAAGAGCATAGGGTAGATGGAAAAAAATGTATCAAATAGACCTGCACAATACGGTGAAGGGACTATTTATCCCCACCTTGCAGTTTTATATGTAGATATTACAAGTTACACCATATACTCACACCAGCATAAAATAACACATTCCATTTCTCCAAGAGTTTAGATGTTACTAGCAGTCCTACCTCCAGATCACCAGGTAATTATGCATATAAATCACATCACATTTACACTGGCCCAACATATACTTATAGATCCTTGTCATCAATTCCACAACTATATAAAACTGGATGGCGGCCCGATTCTAAAGAATCGGGTAGTCTAGAATCCATATATAGTTTATTTACTAATAGTTAGGGGAGTGCGGTGAAATTAATTGTGTGTATACAGGTGGATCAGTGGGTAGCAGAGTATACGGTGGCTCAGTGGTTAGCACTGTATATGGTGGCTCAGTGGTTAGCACTGTATACGGTGGCTCAGTGGTTAGCACTGTATATGGTGGCTCAGTGGTTAGCACTGTATATGGTGGCTCAGTGGTTAGCATTGTATGGTGGCTCAGTGGTTGGCACTGTACACGGTGGCTCAGTGGTTAGCACTGTATATGGTGGCTCAGTGGTTAGCACTGTATACGGTGGCTCAGTGGTTAGCACTGTATATGGTGGCTCAGTGGTTAGCACTGTATACGGTGGCTCAGTGGTTAGCCCTGTATACGGTGGCTCAGTGGTTAGCACTGTATACGGTGGCTCAGTGGTTAGCACTGTATACGGTGGCTCAGTGGTTAGCACTGTATATGGTGGTTCAGTGGTTAGCACTGTATATGGTGGCTCAGTAGTTAGCACTGTATATGGTGGCTCAGTAGTTAGCACTGTATACGGTGGCTCAGTAGTTAGCACTGTATATGGTGGCTCAGTGGTTAGCCCTATATACGGTGGCTCAGTGGTTTTCACGGTGTGAAGGCTTAGTGGTTTGCACAGTATGATGGCTCAGTGGTTAGCACAGTATGATGGCTTAGTGGTTTTCAGTGTATATGGTGGCTCAGTGGTTAGCACTGTATTTGATGGCTCAGTGGTTTTCAAGGTGTGAAGGCTTAGTGGTTTGCACAATGCGGTGGCTCAGTGGTTTTCACAGTGTGTTGGCTCAGTGGTTAGCACTGCGCAGTGGCTCAGTGGTCAGTGCAGCATGGAGGCAGAGTGTATTCGCAAGATGGAGGCA
Organism: Allobates femoralis; assembly: GCA_033576535.1. Lineage (NCBI taxonomy): Eukaryota > Metazoa > Chordata > Amphibia > Anura > Aromobatidae > Allobates > Allobates femoralis. The sequence goes on from JARQOC010000006.1 coordinate 274,300,480, forward strand.
GAGTGGTCAGCGCAGGATGGAGGCAGAGTGTTGAGCGCAGGATGGGGGCAGAGTGGTCAGCGCAGGATGGGGCAGAGTGGACAGCGCAGGATGGGGGCTGTGTGGTCAGCACAGGATGGTCAGCGCAGTATGTAGGCTCAGTGGTCAGCACAGGATGGAGGCTCAGTGGTCAGCACAGGATGGAGGCTCAGTGGTCAGCACAGGAGTGAGTGGTCAGCACAGGAGTGAGTGGTCAGCACAAGAGTGAGTGGTCAGCACAGGATGGAGGCTGAGTGGTCAGCACAGGATGGAGGCTGAGTGGACAGCGCAGGATGGGGGCTGTGTGGTCAGCACAGGATGGTCAGTGCAGTATGTAGGCTCAGTGGTCAGCACAGGATGGAGGCTCAGTGGTCAGCACAGGATGGAGGCTCAGTGGTCAGCACAGGAGTGAGTGGTCAGCACAAGAGTGAGTGGTCAGCACAGGATGGAGGCTGAGTGGTCAGCACAGGATGGAGGCTGAGTGGTCAGCGCAGGATGGAGGCTGAGTGGTCAGCGCAGGATGGAGGCTCAGTGGTCAGCGCAGAATGGAGGCTCAGTGGTCATCGCAGGATGGAGGCTGAGTGGTGAGCGCAGGATGGAGGCTGAGTGGTCAGCACAGGATGGAGTGGTCAGCACAGGATGGAGGCTCAGTGGTCAGCACAGGATGGAGGCAGAGTGGTGAGCGCAGGATGGAGGAAGAGTGGTCAGCGCAGGATGGAGGCTGAGTGGTCAGCATAGGATGGAGGCTGAGTGGTTAGCACAGGATTGAGTGGTGAGCACAGGATGGAGGCTCAGTGGTCAGCACAGGATGGAGGCTCAGTGGTCAGCACAGGATGGAGGCTCAGTGGTCAGCACAGGATGGAGGCTCAGTGGTCAGCACAGGATGGAGGCTCAGTGGTCAGTGCAGAATGGAGGCTCAGTGGTTAGCGCAGGATGGAGGCTCAGTGGTCAGCGCAGGATGGAGGCTCAGTGGTCAGCGCAGGATGGAGGCTCAGTGGTGAGCGCAGGATGGAGGCAGAGTGGTCAGCGCAGGATGGAGGCAGAGTGGTCAGCGCAGGATGGAGGGTGAGTGGTCAGCGCAGGACGGAGGGTCGGTGGTCAGGGCAGGACGGAGGGTCGGTAGTCAGGCCAGGACGGCGGCTCTGTGGTCAGCAGAGGACGGAGGCTCGGTGGTCAGCGCAGGATGGAGGCTCGGTGGTCAGGCCAGGTCGACGGCTCTGTGGTCAGCAGAGGACGGAGGCTCGGTGGTCAGCACAGGACGGAGGCTCGTTGGTCAGCGCAGGACGGAGGCTCGTTGGTCAGCGCAGGACGGAGGCTCGTTGGTCAGCGCAGGACGGAGGCTCAGTGGTCAGCAGAGGACGGAGGCTTGGTGGTCAGCACAGGACGGAGGCTCGGTGGTCAGCACAGGACGGAGGCTCGGTGGTCGGCAGACGACGGAGGCTCGGTGGTCAGCAGACGACGGAGGCTCGGTGGTCAGCAGACGACGGAGGCTCGGTGGTCAGCAGACGACGGAGGCTCAGTGGTCAGCAGACGACGGAGGCTCAGTGGTCAGGGCAAGATGGAGGCTCGGTGGTCAGTGCAGGCGAGGTGGGCGGAGCTTGGGGGGAGCCCGCGAGGTGGGCGGAGCTTGGGGGAGCACAGCGAGGTGGACTGAGCTTGGCAAGAGCCCCGAGAGGTGGGTGGAGCTTGGCGGGAGGCCCGCGAGGTGGGCGGAGCCTGTCACGAGGTGGGCGGGGCCAAGCGGAAGCTGCGCAGCGGGATGGCGGTGGGGTAAGTATACCGGAGACTGGTAGTCTGTATGAGTGTGTGCGTGAGTGTGTGTGTGTGGGGGGGGGGGGGTCAGATAGTGTTGTGTCAGGGGTGTACGTGTGTGTGGACGTGGGTTGGGGGGGTGAGTGCCAAGTAGTGTGGGTCGCCAGGGTACTCCCGCTTACGGCCGCCATCTTGGGTTTCGCTGTTAGGCTTCTTCAAGAAGGTAAGAATAGGAGAGCCAGAACGAGGATCTCTTAGGCTGGCTTCACACTACGTTTTTTTACCATCCTGTTATGTTCATTTTTGAAACACACAGAACAGGATCGTTTTTGCCCCCCATACACCCTATGGGGCCGGATTGGCCCTATTTAGCCATCCGGTTTTGTGAATCCAGTGCAGGATTAGTTTCTGTCCTGTTTTTCACCGGTCCCAAAAATGATGTCTGCATCATTTTTGGGCTCTGGTGACAAAACAGTACAGAAACTAGTCCTGTCTGGCCCGACACACTTAGCATGGGGGCCGATGGAGCCGGATCCGGGAAACAACAGAATCGTTTCCCACAACCAGTTCCAGGGTACAGAGCATGCACAGAACAGGAGCACTGCTCTGTACCCATAGTACATGTGTGTAATATCATTTTAGCAGTGTATCTAACTAACGTGATAATAAATCAAGGGATGGATAAAAATAAAAAATAATAAATTCTCACTTTTCCGCCGACCCCGAGTGTCCCGAGCTGAATACATCTCCCGGCAGCTCGAGGACCTTGCATGAGGTCAATGGAAGGGGCGGGACAACCCGATCACATGACATCAGAATGCGGGGTTTAAATCTTTAAATTGTGCTGCTGGCCCCGCCCCTCCTGGTGACATTATGCAAGGTCCTCGAACTGTTGGGAGACGTATTCAGCGAAGGCCACTCGGGAGTCGCCGAAAAGGTAAGAATTTAAGATTTTTATTTTTAACCATCCCTTTATTTAATATCACTTTAGCAGTGTATCTATATATGCACACTGCTAAAGTGATATTACACAGCGCTGACAGCACTCGTCACAGACTCGGCTCCCCGCTGCTCTTTGTGTCCGGATGCCGGACCGGACACAGAAATGGCATCTGGAGTTGCCAATCAGGTGCTGTCCGCTGGATCCTGAAAAAAACAGGATCCAACGAACAGGAACAAAAACGTAGTGCAAGCCAGCCTTAGGGTGCCGTTGCACACAGCGATGTTCCAGCGATCCCGACAACAACCAGGATCGCTGGAACATCGCTGTGCGCTTGCTGGGGAGCTTTCAATGAGGCAGATCTCCTCAGTTATCAGGGAGCCGACCTCCACATCGCTGGGTAAGCGGGAGGACGCTGGTAAACATGATAAACAGCGGATATCTAGGCAGTGCATGCTGCTTAGTTACCCAGTGTTTATCATAGTTACCAGCCTGTGAGGTCGCTGATCTCTCGCTGTCACAGCAATGTGTGCTGACCAGCAGGAGACCAAGGACCAAAAAATGTTCCTGGAGGATGTGCAGCAATCAGCGACCTCACACCAGGGGCCTGATCGCTGCTAAATGTCACACACAGCGATATCGCTGGCGAGGTCGCTGATTTCAGCGATATCACTAGCGATATTGCTGTGTGTGATGTACCCCTTAGACTTACATTGATCTTTGACACATTCCATGAAACAGTGGAGTGAGCTAGCAGGTCACAAACTGCAGGAGACTGATTGGAGCAGTGCAAATAGAAGATAAAGGCAGACTAGAAGAGTGGGATATGAAGCTTAGGTTTAAAGCATTGCTCCAGTGGTAAAATAAAGGACAAAGTGCTGGAGTGGTGCTTTAAAGAGGACCTGTCACCCCCCTGATGCTTTCCAAACTGAAAGCACCACGAAATGCAGTGTGTCCACTCCATTCAGGGTAGGGATCTCCCATGATTCTACTGCCCCTCCCCCCATAACCTGTAATAAACACTTTAGAAAGTTTAGAGATAAAAAGTCTGAAGGGACTTACTGATTATGCAGTCCTCACTATTACGGGGGTCCTTCCCGTCTCCTGGCGCCTACAGCCTTTATGGGTCTCCCCTCCTCTCCTACACCTCAGTGGACGACCGCACCATTTCACGGTGATTCCGCTTCTACGGGTCTGTGCGCACACAGTACATCTTCAATAAATGCCCAAGTTTACATTGATATTTTGGATAGTTTTCTTATCCCATCAACTAAAAGGATGTTTGGGGATGATGAAATCATTTTTCAATATGATAATGCATCCTGCCATAGAGCAAAAACTGAAAACTTTCCTTCAAAGAAGACGCATAAGGTCAATGTCATGGCCTGCAAATAGTCCAGATCTCAATCCAATTGAAAATCTTTGGTGGAAGTTAAAGAAAATGGTTCATGACAAGGCTCCAACCTGCACAGCTGATCTGGCAACAGCAATCAGAGAAAGTTGGAGCCAGATTGATGATGAGTACTGTTTGTCACTCATTATAAGTCCATGTCTCAGATACTGCAAGCTGTTATTAAAGCCAGAGGTGGTGCAACAAAATACTAGTGATGTATTGGAGTAATCTTTTGTGTTTTTTGTCATGATTCCATCATTTTTTCCCTCTGCTTGGTCTGAAAAAGGTTACCCTTACTGACTACCACAATTTTTATCTTGATTTCTTTTAGTGTTTCTTCAAGGCAGAAAGTTGCCATTTGAAATGACTTTAATTTTGTGCAATGTCTGTGATCTGCTTTTATTCTATAACATTAAACAACTGAATGAACATCGTCTGAGCCAGGTGATTCCATAATTTTTGCCAGGGGTTGCATAACGTCTCAACATCAAAGATGAACTGCTCCCATGTGAACATAGCAAATATGTGAAAGCAGCTCAGTTTCGTTATTGGAATGCACCTTTGTGCAATATTTAGTAGAAATGATATTTTAAAAGAAAAAAGCGATAAGTGTGGAACGTGTCTATTTCTAACGTGTTTTAGAGGAGTGAGTTCGATCATGGCTACATATATAGAAATTGCTGAAAAGGGTTGCACTCTTTTTATTGAACTTGCTTAATTGCTTAATGTTGTAGGTGCAGGATAAGTTTATAAATAGAGCTCCTAATAGGTTTTTCAATAACAAGTCAACAGCAAGATATTTTATCAAGATAATTAGGTTTTATTGTTTTTACGCTCAAATGTATCAAGATAAACAGATAAAAAATGTACAGAAAGATGTTCGTTTTCAAACATTTCTTAGTAATGCTTCAAAAAGAGAAAAACAGGATGATAAACGCTACAATAGTCACAGACACCGTGAGCAGCTAGGTGAGTTATAGTGGTTAATACTGCGTGAACATCGCATGAGGATTCGCAGGAGCTGATACAAAGACCGGGCGGAACACAGAAAGCAAAAGCATTGGTGATGGGTGACAAAAAACCATGGAAATGGTACAAACATTTCAGTAGACAAACACTTAAAGATTTAGCCTGAAATCAGACACCTATGTAACATGGTTAATGCTTGGATCGTGCTGTATGGATTGATCGGGACTCTCCTGAGTCAAATTCATCAGCAGCCTCATAGGCATATGTGCGGCTGTTGAGTTTGGAGCGGGACACCCACGGCCAGTCAATACATCCCGATCCGTACAGGAACAGTATTTCATCGATGTCTGAATTGCCTTCATAGTATACTCACACTTGCCTCAGCTAAGCATAGACCTGTCTTTTGGACTACTAATCCCAGCATTAAAGAACTATTTTTTTTAGTTGTCCCCTTTTTTACCACACTGTATCGTGTGTAGCAAATGCATTGAAATACTGACAATTCACGGTCTTCTGCCGTTTCCAGCTCTGCACCGATGCTCTTCTACATGATTATTTCAATAGAAGAAGCGGCACTCACGGATCTTGGTTCCAAGCTATTTATCCAAATTACAGGATACATCCATCAGGGAGGGTGTGCAGGGAGGGGAAGCATGAGCAATGGAATCCGTTTCGAGGACAATTCCTCTTCTACGGGCTCTCACGGAGAGCCCGTAGAAGAGGAATTGTCCTCGAAACGGATTCCGTTGCTCATGCTTCCCCTCCCTGCACACCCTCCCTGATGGATGTATCCTGTAATTTGGATAAATAAATAGCTTGGAACCAAGATCCGTGAGTGCCGCTTCTTCTATTGAAATAATTCTGCACTTGATCCTTTACAAGCTGGAGCACCGGGATCATCAACACCATCATCCACGGGAACTAACAGCTGCAACAACACAGGTCAGTGCCCTTTTCTACTCCTACATACTCACAGCTCTTCTACATGATGTGACCTCTGTTGTGACCACCCCACTCACACAATGTCTTCTGTGTGGACAATAAGTTACTTTCTCATTAAAAGTCTGAGACTTAGAGCAAGGCTCGCATAGGCGTACAGTAAAAAAAGGAGCCAACAGTCTGCAGTGTGAGGGGACAAATAAGAGTTGTGGTCATATGTTGAATGATTACTGATGGATAAGAAAGGGAGCAATTAAAAAAAACAACCCGGGGAAGTCCTTTCAACTAGATTTTTCTTTTTAAACTTTTGTTTGACATTCGGTAAAATGTTAGTGCTTTTTGGGACATTTTATAAATAATCTAACATCTCCTTAGACCGAGAACACACACTTGATTACAGGATGAATGGTGGCTGTTGGTGCGTGTTGTTTTACAAGAGTTGCAAATGAGAGACCACTGGTCCAGGAGGTTGCACAGAATCTAAACGGAGATGCTCATCAATTCTAAGGTAGGATATAAATGTTACCAATCACTAGCCCCATTTCATTTTTTGTGCATCTAAGCAAGAAGTCAGTTCCATATGAGTGCAAAATAATCTTGACTGATCAACATAGATTAATATGTCATACCTCACACCTAATATGGCCACCTGTAAGTATGCTCGTACTCGAGACAATATTAGTTGTATTCAATGAAATGACAAGAAATAAAAAAAATGTATTTCTGTATGTTATATTAATACTTCTACTTTAGGAGATCCCAACACACAAGAGATAACAGTTTGAATACTTTTGTTTATATTTTTGTACATTAGGAGGAACAGAGGGTAAAGCTCACCTTCACACATACCAAATTGGACATATTATGGGTTGAATAAGTTAGGTGGACTAAATATTCTAAAGAAACCTGGAAATAGATTCTTAAAACAGTCTAGAGGGCTGATTTCTCAAGGCTGACGCAGTGCATACTCGGGCCAAGTCAGTCGAGTAAAAGGCGCTAAATTTATTAAGAGGCGCAAGCTGGAGTAGCATTTGTTCTGTGCAAAAATGCAGACACTTTTGATTAACTGTCTTCTTCATGGCCATTGGCCCCCATCCCAGCTTATCCTCAACTTCACTTATTTTGGCAAAGCTGATTCAAATCTGCCTTGAAAACGGCAAGCGTTGCAAGTAATTGCACAAATCTTGGTTTCTGACTTTTCAAAGCTTTTACACCAGTTTTCAGGTGTAGAATCTTTCATGAATTGGCCCCTATGTTTTGGAAACATCTAAAAACTGTTAAAGCTTGGTCTTAAAGATACAACTATATTTTGTTAGAAAAATGTAGTAGACAAAGGTATGGGCCCTTAAAAATGTAAATCAGGTTAGGTTTTAGGGTGTGCATACATAAACCAATGGTAAGGCAAATGGGGTATTATAGACACTTGTGATGTAGTCATTTAAGTAACACTGAAAGTCTTCATTCTTCTTTCGACAGCATACTACAATAGGTGGAAACAAGGAGAGCAAAAGCAGTCAACTATATTTAAGTGGATAGTTGCGCCTTAAATGTGTATTTTCTCTCAAAGTAATGTCATATTTGCAAAAATATATTCACATTTTATAGTCAGTTCAATCACTGGGATCCCCACCATTCCTGAGAATCAAGGGGTTTACCCAACTGATCTATAAAATCTGAAGGGGGCCAAATATCTCCGAAATATACTGTAATAACACATTATGAAACAATAATGTTCATATAGGGGCCTACAATTGATCTAATTTTTACATATTTAAGAAGAAGATGACAAATACATAATTGCTTCTTGTGTTCTCAATGTCTACAATTAATATTTTTAGGTAAATACCAACACAGAAAAAATTTCACACTACAAAGCAATTACAACTGGGTAGAATTTTGGCAATTAGGAACACTGTGGAGGTTATACTATACAAAAGGACAGATTTGTTAGTTTTCTTCTCCGAGTAATTACAGTCAAGCGTCTTTTTAATAAAGTGAAAAGAAACATAAAAACACTCAAATAAATATGATATGTGGAAGGTATGCTCAAGTATATGACAAGCAATGACAATAAGTTAGTGACAATGAGAATGTGTCAGTGATAATGACAATGCGCTCGTCTCTAAATTAATCATCCTGCAGAATATTTGGGATGGCTATGTGACCAATAGACTGTAAGGCGGCATGGTGCACTACATGTTTCTGTGTCACTGGTGACTTATACAAGCCTTATTCGTGTGCATCTGTGATATTCACCCCCCATAAACGGTATGTGCGTAGATGGGTCTTCATCAGAATTTATAGCGGTCCTACCTCCTCCTCAGATCACTTGGGGCCTGTCGGCATCCTGCCGTGTTCTGGGATTATGACCAGGTATTGTAAGGACGGCTGTTGTTTTTAGGTCATCTATTTGGACTTCTACACCCCTGGGAGCTAAGCTGTCACTCCGCCTATTTTGCTAGGATATATGTGGGATTATGGTGAACACAGTTGGTGGGAAAGCATTTAAATGGACTTCTTTTTTCAACCTTTTTCTCTACGCTTTACTGGAAGTTCTACTTTATTGAGTCTTCTTTAAAGGCATAATAAAACCTTTTGACCTGTCTCATTGGTGAGGGTCCATAAAACGTGACCCTAGTGCCTGTGTTTTTTTTATAGAGACGTGACAACACAATGAAATAAAGATGAGGTATGGAAAGTCACAAACAGGCTCATTTCATTGACATGTCAGAAGATCACCATGGCCAGCTCAGAAATTCAAAGCAGACAAACTCCACCCGTGATAGCACATGAAAGCTGCACATGAAAGTACATGATCTCCAAAAACAAGACAAGACTGATAAGAAAGCACATATATTTTAGAAAATATTCTCACAAATACTTTTAAGAGACGTTCGGTTGTTAGCATCTTTTTGAGGTGTTTGGTACAAAGGTCTCAGACATGTTATACCATGGGTCCATAAAGGCAAAAAATAAAAAAATAAATAAATAAAGAGGACTAAAAGGGAAAATTTAATTCAGAAAAGGCAGCAGGTCTGCAGCTCAACCATGGGAAATATAGAGATAAGAGAATAAAGAGATAATCATCTTAATATAAGACATTCGTAAAATACATTAGGTTCCACAAAGATGGCGCAAATTCCAATGATTAAGGATATTAAAATACGAAGATTAGAATTTTTGGAAAAAATACTCCTCTAGCTGATATACATTAGGAAGAACATTTTGGATAAACGTATACACGGTTATTTCTAGTACAGGACATGAGAAGTTGGTACATGACACAGGGACACTCTCTCTGATGTGAGCTTTGAATTCCTATGCCAGGCATTGCCCCTCAAGACCTGCATTTGGTATAACACAGTGTATTAGTTTTGCCTGAATGTTCCCTTAAATGGGTGGTCCGTCGGCTAAAGAAACTTTTAGCTAAATTCTTATCTATTGCCCCAATCTAAACTAATTTCTAATATGGCTGCAGTAAAAGATTCCTACTCTTCCTTGACTACACTATCTAGTTACAATTGCACTCACTGAAACAGCCGCTGCCTCATCCTTGACACAAAGTGTCATCAGTGAACCTCATTTCAGGGGCTGATGTAGTCCCTGTGTGCTGTTATTGTGTGATATATACAGTGACAATGCGAGCTGTGTTCCTGGCTCAGATCACTAGATCTGGCAATAGAGTAGCACGCGCTGTCTGAGGAACATGTCATAGTACCCCGTGGCGTGCAGAGACCAGACCCGCCCCTACTAATAACTTCACTTTCCGATGCGGCGCTGGTTTCTGCACAACATGGGGTACTGTGACACGATGCACAGAGCATGCTGCTCTATTACCAGATCTAGTGATCTGAGCACACCAAATCACACATTGACAGCACACAGGGACCACACCAGTCCCTGAAATGGAAGCTTCATTTCAAAGAGGAGGCGGAGGCTGTGTCTGCAGTCTCACCTCCTGATGACATTTTGTTTAAGTATCTCAGTATCCACTGGGATTCTCCCAAAAAAATGTAATAGTAGTTAGATAGTGGCAAAGGCTGTGTCCATGATTGAAGTCTCTGTCCCTAATGACACTTTGTGTTACGTATCCAGTGCATACTGGGGATTCTCCCAAAGAAATTCAATAGTAGATAGTGTAGTCAGGTAAGGGTAGCACATTGTTAATGCAGCTGTATTAGAAAATAATTTAGATTAGAGCAATAAATAGATAGGGATTTACATTAAAATTTCTTTAGCCTTCGTACACTCCCTTTTAATCTACATGAATCATCTTTGTAGGCAGTTACTTTATTGATAACATTATCCTGTATTTGCATATGAACTTGGTAGCTGTAAATTATAAGTGTCAGCTACAACTGGTTCATACATAACCATCTTTTATAAACCTTATGTTATGGGTAAATATCCTATATCATGGGTGTCAGATGTTGGCCCATAGTCTAAGAACCCTCGGGTTGAGTGCTGATGCTACAGATATTATAGCAAGTTGGTCATCACAATACTCATATACACAACACCAGCACCACAGAAACACAGATTAAATACTATGCGTCTCACAGGTTATTATGTAATTCTCACTTGCTTCTTCTTTCTTAATACTGTTCAGTCCAGTGGTTATTAGAATACAATGTGGAAATGGATAGCTTAACTCTTGAACAGACAATTATAGTCATTGACTTGTCTGCATTTCAGTAAGGGATATTCTATATTAGTATATCATATTTCAGCAAAACGGTCTTAACTTTGAACGTTGTGCAGGGAGTACTTTTTCAAAATAGCTTTTAAGAGTCAATTATAGCAAGAGTTACATGAAGATGCCATAGATGTGGCTCAGGGACATACCTGGACAAGTACCTGGCAGGTAACATCAACATGTCACCCTTCTCTAGCCAGTGTATTAAAATACACTAAAGGAAAGCCTAAGGTATAGGCAAGCCTACCTCTTGTAGGGCTTCAAGACCAACTGCAAACTGCATCATGGGGCTGTTAAAGAGAACCTACCATCAGGAAATGACTTCTTGATTGAATCAGGCTGCGTGTTAATATAAATTTTAAAACTTTTCAAAAAAAATAAAATTTAAGATATCACAATCTGTAATAAAAATAAAATATTATAGATTTTGGATTTTTTACACTGGCCACTGGCATTTTTTGTGCTCAAATTTCCTTTTGTTTCAGGAAACAACACATGTACGTTGTCAATCTTATCTTTTGCATTAAAGAGTCTAATGAGTACATGCCAACGTTATTGTGAAGAGAGGAGGAACAGAGCCAGCTGTGACAATGACTGTTGCGACTGGTGGACCCTGTGATTTTACCAATTGTAATCCTGCCTGTGATGGTAAGAAATCTTCTGTAAACTGTACCTAAAAGGACAGGAAGTGTGAGTATAAAAAAGCCCTAGTGACCAGTGTGAAAATGTTAATAAAGATCGATATATACACACATGTATTCATATAAAAAAGGCAACATTTTTGTAAAAATTACATGTGTTACAAAAACCAGATTGCAACAATAAGTCATTTTTGATGAGAACTTTCTTTTAAGCCCTTTGTCTTGCCCTCAGTATTCCACGTTGCCACTCATTTATGAGCCACTACAACTTAAAATAATAATTTCTTCAATACTACTAACATGTTTTGCAGGTTTGTCCCTTTGACACATTGCTGAACACCTCTAGCTTTCATAGTTGAGGCAGAATGTGCAAACGGTGCATGATTTATGGATGAAACCAAGCCAACTCTCCTTCATTACTTATGCTTCTGGAGTAAGATGACACAAGCTTTCCTGTCTGTTACAAGCAGATGCAGCGTTTGCTTTTGGAATGTATAGATTGAGTTTTTATTTTTCTAAGTGCTTGTAGAAACTGAGGAATGAAAATACCCTCATTTGTTGGCATTTTAAAACTTGAAATGTTTAAATTCAACTTGTTAAGAAATACATCTGTGTTTCAAAAGTGTCATCAAACCGTTGGTAGAAAAAAGAATTTCCCGCATTGTAAACATTAGATAAGCCATTTGCAGAACCTGGCTTGGCCGGCCATAAGAGCTGGCTGCTGAGCATTTTTGTGGCTGGGGCGAGCAAGAAAGCCTTAAACCAGGCCAGCCGTGGACAACATATTGGCGAGGAATGGGCCCCATTGTTAACTGCTATTAAGATTCACATCTTGTTCACAGTAAGTTGCAGAGAGTCGGATACTTCAGTGCATGTTCTGGAGAATACAATACCTCCTTCGCCTTGTCATACATTCTTTGCCAAGTCAAGTAATACTGATAATGTTTTATTTTGTCTTCCTCGCTCTGTCATACGTGTCGGATCAGATCTGAAGACGCGCTTTTGTAAAGGTACTTCCAAATGGCATAATAATGCACAGCGGCTGCAAGAGCCACAAAGAGATGCCAAATGGCATGTGCAAAAGGGATGATCCCATCACTCTTGAAGAACACCACGCCCATACAGTAGATCAGCCCTCCCCAGGCAAGTTCTTGTAAGCCGTCTGTGTTGTTCTGTAAAGTAAGAGGAAGTGTTATCCGTGATCATAGCCAAGATGATAATCAAAAACCCAACATTGTGACATGATCTCTAAAGGTCCCCAAAACCTCAGCTTTTGGCAAGTCCAGCCAATAATTTGATATGTATATCCTTAACTGAGATAAATACTTTTGAAGAGGAAAAAGGACAATTGGAATTTTTGCACCTGAATCTAGTGTATCCTCGTGCTCACATAGTTTTGCAGACCTTAGCACACGTGTGTGTGGGGAGGTACGAGAGGTACCAGCAGCTGTCTGGACAAAAGCTGAAAGACTAACCATCCTTTTCATTTTAATTTAATAAATCAATAGTACACATGAAATTAAGAAACATTGTAGAATATCTCATCAGAGAATTCAGCTTTTTTTCTCTTCCTGTACAGATCTTTTATTCTAAATGTAGGGGTATTGTCCGTTACCAAGATAGGAGATAATAGTTAGTGCTCTGATTTCTAGGGAAAAGCTAGAGACCACCAGACATTCAGCTGAAACTTCTTTTGAAACCTCATTTCCAGTTCTCCATAGAACTTTATGAGCACTAACAGTCATCTCATCTCAGTAAAGGGGTAATATGTGTTCACTGAAGACAGATTTTAGCTGCAAATTGAGAATGAATGAAATCCTGGTGGAGAAAAAAAATGTTTAAAACATGTAAAAATCATTACAATACCCTCTGGTTTTCTTGCTATAAGCATCTTCACACCCTGCAGGCAGATGGTGGACTAGTCTGGTCTATTACTTGCACTGCTAACTAGTCAATCGCATGTAAATGTTATTTAAATATCCATGACTATCCAAGCTGGTATTCCCTTCTCCCTGTGCTGATGTCAGTCACTGAAAATCTCAGGCTTGTGCAAGCTGCTTTTTAGGGGGAGGGAGAGACAGGAGAGGGGGGAGGTGTTTATAGTGATGTTACTGCAAGAGTTGCAGCACAGCCTGTGCTTGTCTGTGAGAGATTTCTGTGTTTATATGAACATTTTGTTTTCCTGCATACGTATACTGTGTGTATGTGCTGAGCAAGTGAACAAATGTTCATATAAACACATAGAAATATCTCAGACTGCACACACAACACATATTCCTCAGATACACACAATGACACTGCTTCATGCTGGAGGGAAATGAAGATATCATAGCTGCTGCTGTTCCATCTGCTAAGAGTAAACATCTTCCCCCATCTCTTTCGTCTGCAGTGAGTGCAGACAAGACAGGATCTGCTGCCCTGGAGAGCAGTATAGACAGGACGATACAGAGCCCCACCCCATGTGAGTGATTTCCACTGAACTTTGGTTGTCTGTTTGCAGAGGAGGGCAGTGCAGTGATGTCACTACATGAATATTCATTCCCTGGGGAGTGTGCAGCAGAGAAGTAAGCAATCACTCACTGTGATTGACAGATGGAATGATTCACTTTTTTTGCAGTTTACAGAGGATAGGGGGCAGTATAAATAATAAAAGAAATACATGAGTAGAAAAAGCTTCAACAGAAGAAATATAATTTTTCATTAGTTGCATATGGATTTTTGACCAGACAGATTCCCTTTAAGACATGAACTTGAACTAAACATAAATACTGAGTAACCTTAATGACATATCGTAATACAGAAACATAGCTTACTTTTTGATTTTTTTTTTTTACGTGAAAATACACAATTTTACACCATCCCTTTTTCAAAGCCTCCTCACTATTTTGACCAGATTGAGTCTGCTGAATGACATAATTTAATAAAGAAGGATGAACTTTTATTTTGTTTAAATGCTTTATTTAGTTCAATTAAAAATCCTGTGTGGATTCGTGATACAGTGTGAGAGAATGACACAAAGACTACCCACCCCCCTAGACAAAGACTAAACACATAACTGCCGCGAGTGCGGTGCTTTGGGTGGGGTCCGTAAGGTTGGATGACGATATGTAAATATGTTATGAGGTGAGGACGGTTTGAGGAATGAATACCCCTGGATACCATCCATTTCCAAAGGAGTTTCAAGCCAATACACCGTATGGGGTTCAATAAGGTGTACTCAGTTGTAGGTCATTCTGGTTGTATATCGTCTTTAAGTCCAAGGTCCAACCCGACCCTCAGTTCAAAGTCGTACAATCGTGGTGGCCAGATAATTTCATCAACGACCAACCATTGATCTGGTTCATCTTTAGCAAAAAAAAAAGCCGCCCGACGCATTTTGCCTTTCACGAAAAGCTTAAGAGGCTCTTCAGGGGCATTGGTAAACATGCTATATCAGGTACGTAGGGTCACACAAGTCAGATGTGATCCTGATGTTATGAGTCCAGTATTCAGACCCAAAAAGATCCAGGTTATGGAAAATCACCGGAGCCTGTCAGGTAGTTTTATAAGGTGGGATGCTGTTTATACAATTCCTAAAAAAATACCAGAAAAAGGGTCGTTTTAGTAGGCAAATCATTTCCTGAAATATTACACCATCAACAGTCACCCCAAATGGCCTAAATGAAACCCAAACTTACACCTGCTTTATATAACTCCAAAAATAATAAGATTACTCTGTACTCTCAGATATAATTGTTCTGGTAACTTGGAGGAGGAGATATTCTCTATTAACACTGGACCGTAGAAAACTACAACCCCAGTCGACCCAGAAGGGTACCAGGGGGCCAAAACGACTAGTGGAGACTAGATCCTAGTTTGCATCCTTTCATAAGATACCACACCTTATCAGATACCCACTGAGCATCACTTTTCCATATGTAGGAGGAGATGTAAAATTGTACTAAACATAGAGGGAGATTACTGTGCAAAAGGTGTGAGCGTAAATTTATGGAACATCCACATAAGTTTCCAAACATAAGGACAGTCCACAACATATTCACAGAGTACAATTTTGCCCACTAATAGAGCCAGAGACCATTTTACTAATGAAATCCATTTTCTGACTCCCTCAAGTGCCCCTTTAAAATCTACATATATATTAATTTGAACCGTTAGAACCTTATATTTGCTGATTTGAGCAATATATGTTTACCATATTAAATCATATATATCATAGTATTCACTGTTGGTACATATACCGTAGCATCCCTTATAAGTCCTATTCACAGGAGACTGTGAGCCCTCGTGGACAGGATCCTCTCCCGTCGTGTATCAGCAAGCATTGACTGCTCATATGTACTGTACCTGTCCTTGTTACCCCCACTCCTTATGTAAAGCGCCATGGAACCAATGGCGCTATATAAATAAATAATAATAATAATAACATTGTCTCCTTAGTGTTCTCCTGTATATTTTTACTCCTTAATTTTCTCCTATTTAATTGCAGATGCAGGTTGTTCTCCCCCCCACCCCTCTTAAGACCGTGGCAGCCCCAACTAAACAGCCTAGTAAGGTACACTGTATATATTACAAAACTGTGCTCCTAATACTTTACATTCATTAGTTGCCCCAAGCACTGAAATAGATCCATGTCTGCCAAGAGATGTTCTAATGACACCTCTGGTGAGATTACGATGACACAGTTGCGCAGGCGCACTAGGCACCTACACTTTGTATACAAGCAGTGGCCAGGGACCACAAAATCGGAAGTGACTATTCGCACATGCACAGTGATCGTCATTGCGTTCCAGGCGTGGAACGCATGCTGACTGCGCAGACTGCCAACAACTTCCTGTGGGCAGCTGCTGAAAATTAGAGGGGAGGACTATATTAACCCATCTGATGGGCCGGCGGGGCTAATAGCTCTGCAAACAGGAAGCAGCATCAACGCAGCACTACTAGAGGAGCCCGCCACAGGGACATAGAAGGAGAAATCTAAGGTATGGATAGAGATTAACCCTCTCCATACCAAATGAACTCTTGAACACTGTAAATTGTATATTGCAACAATTAGGGAGTTAAACTGAGACTCTTAACATCCTACAGGTTCACTTTGAATATGATTCATCCCTATACCAAAAAGACTGTATAACAGAACTGACAGATACAGACAAGGACCATTAACTCCTTATATACCTGACTGAACAGCAACATGATCCTCTGATAAAGTGGAAAGGAGGTTGGTTGATTCCTTTAGTTTGGCGGTCACAAATAATGAAACTCCCTCCCACTATGTTTATCTGTACCTCACTAAAATGATTATAGCTTATACTAGCTGTGAGCCCGATGCAAATGCATCGGGTGTCTAGAATACTATACTTTGTATGAGGATTACCGCAAGCGCGCCGCAAGTGTAACGACTCGCTGGCGCCGACCAATTAGAAGCGCGGCTCAGGCAGCGACTCGCAATGGCCTCGCGGCCATTGCTCGCGCTACCTGACCGGTAAATCGTTAACTTTGAGGCCGAGCCTCTGGTTCAATTTTCGGCCAGCGACTCGCAATGGCCGCTTCGCGGCCATTGCTCGTACTCAGCCTGCGCGAGCAATGGCCTCGTGGCCATTGCTCGCGCAGGCCAGCGACTCGCATTGGCCGCTACGCGGCCAATGCTTCGCCGTGCTGACGTCACAGAGTGACATAGCCACGGTCTTTTCGGGGTCCGACACGGAAGTGCCTACGGCAATTATATAGTAGATAGTCTAATCGTCTCTCCCTACATAGGGAATATCACAAGGAGGCTATACAGACACGGATATCTGGTGACATCTAGGATCTGTAATCAGGTGGGAATATAATGTATAACATTAAGAAGGGTAGGTACTTCTACCAATATTTTCTCGAACTATTGCATGTAGAACACCCTAATTAAGATACATTTTATAACTTCTCAAACATATATTCTAAACAAGGTTTAAGGAAGCTGGTACTATAGAGGATACTGCACCCAACTGAGAGTTAACATCATAACCTGCGGGTATGTTACTTGGTAATTTTTAACAGTAAGGACTGTCACACATATATTTACTGGCGACCTAAAGACAGACGCCTACACGGGTTACCTCATATCCTAGAAGGGTGATGGTGTAATATTTCAGGAAATGATTTACCTACTAAAACAACCTTTTTTCTGATATTTTTTAGGAACTGTATAAACAGCAACCCACCTTATTACCTGACAGCCTCCGGTGATTTTCCATAACCTGGATCTTTTTGGCTCCGAATACTGGACTCATAACATCAGGATCACATCTGACTTGTGTGACCCTACGTACCTGATATAGCATGTTTACCGATGCCCCTGAAGAGCCTCTTAAGCTATTGGTGAGAGGCGAAACATGTCGGGCATTTTTTGCTAAAGACGAACCAGATCAATGGTTGGTCGTTGATGAAATTATCTGGCCACCACGATTGTAGGACTTTGAACTGAGGGTTGGGTTGGACCTTGGACTTAGACACGATATACAAACAGAACAACCTACAACTGAGTATATCTCATTGAACGCCATACGGAGTATTGGCTTGAAACTCCTTTGGAAACGGATGGTATCCAGGGGTATTCATTCCGTAAACCGTCCTCACCTTATAACACATTTACATATCGTCGTCCAAACTTACGGACCCCACCTAAAGCACCGCACTCGCGGGCAGTTATGCGTTTAGTCTTTGTCTAGCGGGGTGGGTAGTCTGTGTCATTCACTCACACTGTATCACGAATCCACAGAGAATTTTTAATTGAACTAAATAAAACATTTAAACAAAATAAAAGTTCATCCTTCTTTATTAACTTATAGTTTAATTGGATAACTATAAAACCAAATAAGTCTTCTGAATGACACCAGCCCTTGCTCAGCACTACTCACAGAAAACCTGTACTTCCAGGATGAATGATTTAAGATCCAACCCTACATTCACACAATGCATTTACCTTGGTTTTATGCAAATCTATGTTAATCTAAACCTGTGTTTTTGATTTCCAGGGAAAAGCTGTCCACACACATTGGTTTTATTCCTTACAAAAATTGAAACTTTCACAGGTTTTGCTGCATTATGGAAAATATGAGCATGTCAATTCTTTTCAGAGGTTTTGCAGCGTTTTTTCATAGACAGCAATGAGGAAGTGAAAAACGATGCAAAAACATAGCATAAAACACAGGTTTTCAGACTGTGGAGTCTGAGTTCATTTTGGTGGAGTTGAATTCAGGGAAATTGAGGAGTCGAAGTTGGATGTTTGGCTTACTGACTTCACAGCCATGGTTGTGGAGTCAAAGTCGTAGAGTCGAAGTCCATTTTGGGGGACATGGAGTCCGTGTGTAAGCAGATTCCGGGAAATTGAGGAGTCAGATGTTTGGCTTTCTGACATTACAGCAATGGTTGTGGAGTCGTACAGTCGGAGTCCATTTTGGTGGAGTTGGAGTCTGAGTCGAAGTCAGATTCAGAGAAATTGTCGAGTCGGATGTTTTGCTTACCAACTCCACAGGCTTGGTTTACAATAAAAACATCAGGTTTTGCCACATTTTTGCTGCAGGAAAAAAGCACTGTGTGAACATAGCTTAAGGATTTTGTTGTTTATTAGTCAGAGCAAATACTGTAGGAAGAAAACCTTCCCTCCTTATAGGAGGTCATTTGAATTTAGATTTTTACTTAAATTAGCAAAGTGAAAAAGAGGACTACCGGTATGTGTCAAAATGTTTACATGTACTTCCTGGTGCCATTACTTCCCAAGACCAAGACTAAAAGCAGCACTGAAAAGTGAGAAATGTAGAAGGTGCTTCTAGTTTAGATCTTAGTGGGCGATAGCAGACCCCTATTTAACAAGCGGTAACACCCTTTTAAGTGGACTCTTGATTAGGCTTATGTATTTTTTAAACTAAAAGTGAGGGATAGAAGAGGTTGTCACTTCATAAGATCACTATGGTAGATATCTGGAGTAATATTGTTGGCTTTCTCTACAAACGTTTTCATGTATTTCTACTTTCGACAAACTAGACTTTAGAAGTTAGAAATGCATAAAGCTGGCCACACGTGGGTCATCCAAATACAGACAAGCATTAAGTAGTGTCAGCTTAGTTCCAACTTGTGTAAAATAAAGAATGCATTCATTTCATGCAGAAAATGTATTACAACCTCCGTGCGCTGGAATGACAAATATGTGACTCGTGCATCCCGGTTTTTATTTCTTTTTTCTCTTATGTGTATTACTCTTCCCCTTTGAATTTTCAATTTTTTCTTGCCCAGTTTTGGGAGAGAAAGGGCTATAAAATGTGTATTATAGAAAAAATAAACAACTAGAAAAACAAATACAAGTCAATGATTGAAAATTTATGTTCATGGTTTTTTTTGTTCCTAAAATTAACTTGTGTGAATGTGTTTTACACAGCCATATTTGTGGTCTGTGTCCCCACCATAAAAACAATTGGCAACTTTTGATTCTTAAAGGGAACCTGTCATGTCATTTTTTATTTTTAAACCGCCTCCAATGTTATTTAGATCATGAACTGTGCATCACTAAGGTCCCTTTCACTTCAGCGGAAAACGCTGATCGCGGCAGTTGCGGTGAAAAAAACCGCAACTGCCGCGATTACCGCATAACGGCCGCGGCACACTTGCGGCAAGCCCCATATAATGTCTATGGGGCTTGCGGTAAGTGTGCGGCAGGTGCGGTTTCGGCACTTGCAGCAGGTGCGGCTGCGAAAAAACCACGGTATGCCGCGTTTTTTGTGGCTGAACCTGCCGCAAGTGCCGATACCGCACCTGCCGCAAGCCCCATAGACAGTGTGCCGCGATCGTGGCCGTTATGCGGTAATCGCGACAGTTGCGTTTTTTTCACTGCAACTGCCGCGATCAGCGTAAAACGCTGATGTGAAAGCACCCTAACATGGTTTTTTGAAACACTAAAATAAAAAATCCTCTCTATTTATCATAAGAAAGCACTTTAGATGCTTATATGTTTGCATTAAATACCTCCACAAACAGTCATCGAGGTACTTCAGTTAGTATTAGTCACATCAATCCACATTCAGTCTTTTAAACTCACATACCCCTGAATTGTAATACATTATCATTAAGGACCTACAAACCTCACCTATGCTGTTAAAGGACCCATGATGAGGTAATGACCATAATGGGTTGAGCTAAACCTACATTTCCTTCACGTCAGGCCTGCTTAGCTCCGCCCATTATTCACAGTCATGCCATCACCACAGGTCCTTCTACATACGGTCACATAGACGTGCCATCACCACAGGTCCTTCAACATATGGTCACATAGTCGTGCCCTCACCAAAGGACCTTCTTCAGCATTAGTAAATTTCTGACAGTACTTCAGTGATGTTAATAAATTACTATGCGGGGGCGACTTGGGTACATTTAAATAACCGCATGACAATGTGGATTGATGTGACCGATGCCAGATGAAGAACCACCCCAATGACTGTTTGTGCGGGAACCTAATGTAAATATCAGCATCTAAAGTGCTTTTTTATGATCACATGGATTTTTTAATTTTTTTAACCAAGTCACTGATTCACAGCGCATGATCTAAATAACATTGGGGGCAGTTTAAACACAAAAAAACGACCTGACAAGTTCACTTTAAGTTTAAAGTGATTCTTCATATCAGTAAAAATATCATACAAAATATGAGTCGCTTTAACTAAAAGGAAAATAAAATTAACCCTACCCTACATCAAAGTAAATGGTTTGCTGTATTTCAAAGTTTTTTCCTGCCCAATACTCTACTCAATATCTGGTGTTACATTTTTAGAGTCACTTGTCAAATATATTTTTGTTTTTGTGAAAGAAAACATGGTTTCACATGAACATAGAAATTCTTACCATTGACGTCACTACTAAAGCTGGAGAAAATCCCATTGCTAGGTAGAAGAGCAATTCAACAATCTTATACCTAGAAGAATGAAATGCATTCTTAATAGCTCAAATGTAAAAAACTAAAATAAAATGCCAAAATGGATTAAAACATATTAGCAGAAATGTGTAATCACGAGAGACCATTCACACAGACAATTACAGAGCAACACATCTGAAATGGAAGTCAATAAAGAGCCATGCATACTCCTAAGGGTTACATGCAACCTTTGATATGGCAAACATGATTTTTAGATAAGTCTATGTACCGATTTTGCATTATTTTTTATTTGGAAGACCTATTTTGTTGAACTTCTTTGCATAGATTCCAGCTCTGAGATCAGTGGTCATTCCCATAAAGCCTATCCTTACCCTCCCCTTTCCTTGTCTTCTAATGCAGGGGTGGGGAAACTCAGGCCCCAGGGCCGCATCCTTGATGACCTTATCTGTGGCCCTTGGGCAGATTCCTGGGGACCACGATACTTGGGCTGGCAGACATGTTTTGCCGTCTGGCTGCCTTTAATATCCAGTTCCCCAGTGATATCTATGCCCCAGCCTCAGCCTCCCCAGTGAGGTATATGCCCCCAGCGTCTCCTGTGATGTTTATGGCCCTAGCAAACCTGGAAATGCAGTTGTAAATCAACATGATCAATATCACCCAACATCACAGCTGTGCCAAAGAGAAGCCGCTCCAGCCACCACAGTAGGGGCGAGTTGATTGTTTAACTAAATATAGTGGGGAATCTTCAAGTTGATAATTTTGTGCAGCCCCCGAAGGATGGTAAAAAATTTCCAAAGGGCCCCCAGCAGAAAAAGGTTCCCCTCAAAGTGTGTCTTAGAGGACTTCTAGATTAGATGCCTACCAAATGGACAATGCAAGGAGAAAAGAAGACCCTTATTAGAGGACGCCCTGTTGGGAGAAAGCAGCATATAAGGACGAAGTGTCATACAATCCGCGCTGCTACCAAAGGAAGACCAGGACAATGGATCATCTGGTTGAAGTAGTTCTTTAATCCGACGCGTTTTAGAGCTATTTCCCAGCTCCTTCCTCAGGGACATTAACTAGGTAATTAAGGTAATGTCATTAAGGTAATCTCCCTGAGGAAGGAGCTGGGAGATAGCTCCGAAAAGCGTCGGAATAGAGAACTACTTCAACCAGATGATCCATTGCCCTGGTGTTCCTTTGGTAGCAGTGCGGATCGTACGACACTTCGTCCTTATATGCTGCTTTCTCCCTTGTATGCAGATTTCTGACCCGTGGATGTGTGGATCCAGCAGCAGCTACTAACTAAGCGTTCATACTGGTTGTGGGTTACACAACCAGATCAGGTGAGCAGGCCCTTGTCGCCATATATATACCTCTATATAATAGAGATAAGACCCTATTGCGCATTTGTCTCATTTCTATAGATTTCTGTTGGGAGAAAGGCAGTTGCTAAAACTGTGGTTTGGAGGTTGGTGGTGCGGTAGAAAACCCCATCAGATCTAAGAGGTTATTATAGGAATTTAGACCATTTATAAAACGAAACGTGGTGATAGATCAACAGTTGTACAAACCTTCTACCAGTGATTTAGGGTGTAATTTGTTTCCCCAAGATTCCACTGCATTACAAAACATGTGTACAAGTAGATTTTGTATTTAATCTCTTATGACATTTCACACTCAGTTTAACCTTTCACTATGTTTTGGAGTGTAGACATGCAAACTCTTTGCAAAAGTTGTCCTTTCTCGTATCATTGAGGCTCTGTGGTATATATATGACATAACAGTCCTAATTAGTGAGACAGTGCTCGGCCACAGTAATGATATAAAACACAGACAGATGGAGAAATAATATATAAAACAGAAAGTACTTACTTTTCATGATATAGAAACACATAAATTGTTCCACCTACAGCCATCAACCAAATAAACCACCTCATGTGTGCAGCCAGAGGTCCGAGTTCACGTAGATTTAACCTTAATGCATGAGGAAATATTAATAGGTTAGAATTTAGTAATTGGCCACTAATCCTGAGATTACAGGATAGAGAATACGCTACAAAAACAAAAGCTGATAAAATGACAATGAAAATAATACTTCAGTCATCAGGGACGATAGTCTAAGAAGAAATTAATGTGATGATTCACCATGATATGTAGAACAGCATTTGTATATATTATATAGATATATATATTGGATGAGTAACATCGAAAACAACATACCGGCCTGGTGAAATGTCTGTGACATGAAATGTCATAGTTTAAAATAGATAGAACATTTTAGATAACCGTAGTGACAATACTACCTCAAAAAGACACCAATATACAGGAATGTGGATCTTAAAGGGAACCTGTCAGGTCCGCCATGCCCCCCAACCCAACAGCATGGACATATGAATTACTAAATTCCCTGCCTAACCAACCGTGTGTAATGTTATTCACTTAACTCAAAAGGAAAAAAATATTTATAAGACCCGCATTCCTTACGCTAATTAGGGTTTTGACTAGTCGATGGTGCGTCAGTTTCCTCAGACTAGTCAGCCCTCATTCCATGTTATCATGCCCCTGTGGGCGTATTACCGGTGTCGTCACAAGCTACTGGAAATTCTGTAAGCAGAATCGTTGACTCTATGAAACCGTGTGTACGTGTCTCGCTTCAGAGAGGCGTACTGTGGATGATCGGAAAAACAGCTTCTGCACTTCTGACCACGTGCAGCGCGCCTGTCTGAAGCTGGGACACATACACCCGGTTTCAGAGGCTCAACATGAGTGAACAAAGCCGAGCTTGTGTGTGAGATTTCCAGGAGATGGCAGTGACGCCGCTAGGTTGCTGCTGGGTTGGTGGGTATATTGGACCTGACAAGCTGCCTTTAATCTTATTGACTATGGTTGATGCATTGAGTTATTGATTAGATAAGGTGTTACAAAGCTCTCAATAGGATATACTGTTATCAAAGAGGCTGTCAGAATATAAATATTAGATTGGTGAGAATCCAACATTTATAAGCTTTGGAATCCAGAAATAAACTATGAACAGATTTGGGTTGGGCACTGTGGCTCCTTTCAATGCTGCCACTCAATAGCCAGTAGCTACTAGTAATTTTAATTTCCATTTATTCTAGGGTTAGGAGTCCAGTGGTCGGTCAAACTTACTGATTGATAGCCATCTCTGTATGTATAATTACACAAGGAAGGATGTTGGTCACTGTCAAGACTACAAGAATGAGATTAATGAGTAGTGGCCTCTGCTGAGAATTGAACCTTAGGGCCGGTTTACACATAACTATGTCCCAGCGACCCCACCAACGATGGGGGTCACAGGGACATTATCTGATCGCTGGTAAGCTGTTAGACAGGCAGACTCGCAAGCGATCAGCGAGAACACTGGTATCCAGGCTAAAACAGCGGGTAACTAAGCACAGCGCTGTGCTTAGTTACCCGATATTCACCCTGGTCACCAGCTCCCAGTGTGTGCTGTGCGGCGCTGGGAGGTCGATGATTGTTGGTCTCCCTCTGTCACACACGCCGATGCTGGCCGTCCAGCAGGAGACCAACGATCTAAAAATTGCGCTGGCCATTATACCAACGATCAGCGAGCTCATCGCTGAGCGTTGCAGTATATCACACACAGCGACATCGCTACGAGGTTGCTGCAACGTCACAAGTTGCAGCGACGTCGATACATGTAAACCGGACTTTAGTGCCTTGTATTTTAATCAGAACTCATTATAGGATTAGGAGTCCTACTGATTGACTGTTAGCTATCTCTTTATGTACAAGGAAGATCAGTGACAACAACACAAGGACTTTAGGGTACCATTACACGTCGAAACATTGCATGCAATTTCCTGGTTGCAGTGAAATCATGGACACATTGTTCTATTTTGCGGCTGTGTACAAATGGAACAATGTGTCCATGATTTCACTGCAACCAGCCAAATTGCAAGTGAAATTGCATGCAATGTTGCGACGTGTAACAGTATCCTAAGAGTTAAATTCTTACAATGACCTTTTTGAGGTTGCATATTTTTGCTGAATAAAAACGCAGCATCTTACAGTTCCAGCGAGTGGTTGAAGTTGATAGAAATCTCATTCCCAAAGGACTTTTCATTTTCTCTTAAAACTGACCTGCGGTACGTATTTAAAATCTGCCACATGTCAAATTCTCTCTTTATTTTTTAATGTGCAGATTTTAATTATAAAATTGGATTAGCTGCACAGAATCTACACACAAAAATGATACACGTTTTGCGGTTTAAGTGGATTTCTGCAGGACTTTAACTGCACATGACGGGATCATTAAAATTCTGGCAATGCCAAATACCAAGACGTAGAAAAAAACTAAATCAGCTTTATTTAAAACATGACATAAAGAGACAAAAATTGGCAGCATCAAAAACACGATAAAGACGCATGGGAAAAAAAAAATGCTATAAAAACCCGCAAGTAACCTAATATACCCAATAGGTACAGAAAATCTGCAACATCAAAAACTCACCAAATACTCATCGTAGGAACGTAGCCTAAAAGAATATATTGTAAGTTATACTCAGTGTATTCCAACTAAACTACGTATAGTGGGTGAAATAAGTATTAAACATGTCACCAATTTTCTAAGAAGTAATAATAATAATTTTATTTATATAGCTTTATCATATTCTGCAGCACTTTACAACTCAGAGGGGTTATACTGTATACAGAAAAAGACATTAACACAATTCAACAGATACCAAGAGGAGTGAGGTTGTTGCTTGCCAGCTTACAATCTATGAGGGAATAAATAGGGGAGGCATATAAGGTAAATGGTAAAAATGCCATCATATATGGTCCAGCCATCAATATAATAAATAAAGGATTCATTTAATGCTGCATGAACCAGTCACCAGCTGGAATTTGTAGAAGTACAGATAAAGTGCTATAAAATGCAAGGGGGGTATAGAAAGATGACAAATGAGGCCAGATTTGGAGAAGGACAGAAAGGGAAGAGTTAAATAGATGAGGTGATAGGCTAGTCTAAAGAGATGTGTTTTTAGGGCTCGCTAAAAGCTATAGGTATTTGGAATTAATTTAATTGTTCTTGGTAATCCATTCCAGAAAATTGGTGCAGCTCGTGATAAGTCTTGGAGATGGGAGTGGGAAGTTTGGATTGTAGATGTCAGTCTTAGGTCACTTGCAGAATGGAGGGCACGTGTAGGGCGATAGATCAAGATGAGCGAGGCGATGTAGAGCAGTGCAGAACTATGGAAGGCTTTGTGAGTGAGAGTGATCATTTTATATTGTACTCTTTAGCAGATGGGCAATTAGGGCAATGACTAGCACAGGATAGAGGCATCAGTAAAGTGATTGGAGAGGAATATGATCCTGGCTGCTGCATTCAGGATGGCTTGGAGAGGAGAGAGTTTAGTAAGAGAGAGACAAACTAGTAGAGAAGTCCAATAATCCAGACGAGAATGGATAAGGGCAAAAGTTAAGTTTTTGCAGAGTCAATGGTAAGAAAAGGTTGAATTCTAGAGATGGTTTAAAGGTATAGGTGACACGAGCAGTAAGTACTTGGATGTGGGGAATGAAGGAGAGATCCGAGTCAAATAGAACCCCAAGACAGTTGTGCTGCTGAGTAGTAATGGTAAAATCATACACAGAAATGGCAATAGAGGTTTTGGAAGAGCAGTAGAAAGAGGAAACACGATAAGCTCAGCATTTCATAAATTCAGCTTAAGGTAGACAGAGGACATGATGTTAGAGACAGCAGACAGACATTTACTGGTATTTTTTAATAATGGAGGGGTGAGGTCAGGAGAAGATGTGTATAATTGGGTGTCATCAGCATAGAGATGGTACTGAAAACCAAATCTACTGACGGTTTGTCCAATAGAGGCAGTGTATAGAGAGAAGAGAAGGGGACCTAGAACTAAACCCTAAGGACCATGAGGGGAAGAGGAGAGGAAGAGACGAAAGATACAGAGAAGGAACAGTCAGAGAGGTAGATTAGTAAATAGATTTCTAAAGGTGCTATTGACATGAAATTCTCACCAGATGTTAGTAACAACCCATCCAATGCACACAGGCAAATATATCAAAGCATAAATCCATAAATTATGTGTAATAATGAGATATGGCATCTAGTGAGAAATTTATACAACTAGCACCTTTACAAATATATACGGTATATATGCACTTACAAAATTGGTGACGTGTTCAATACTTCTTTCACCAGAAGTATATCAAACTGCTCAGTTTTTTGCTCTATTGAGAAATAACGTCTAAAATAAGGTAGAAGTGTTTTGACCATGGTAAATGTCTTTAGGATTAGAATTAGGGGTTAGGGAAAATGTCCACCAAGGTTCAAGGGGATTAATACAAATGAAAAGAAGGTAATAGGAAATGAAAATATCCTAAATACTCAATGCTGGTGACATATTTAGCATTAAAACACACTAACGTGAACCTTCAATACCCACCATGGTGCATAGGATGCCGCGATGAAAAAGTAGATGACCATTCTGTCACACATGTGGAAACAGTGCTCTACAGTTCTGGAAACAAGA
Organism: Allobates femoralis; assembly: GCA_033576535.1. Lineage (NCBI taxonomy): Eukaryota > Metazoa > Chordata > Amphibia > Anura > Aromobatidae > Allobates > Allobates femoralis. The sequence goes on from JARQOC010000006.1 coordinate 274,328,256, forward strand.
AAAGAAAGCTTATCTGGACAGTTCTGTAAATGATCTGCTGTCACATCAATAATGAAGCACATTAGGGAAAGTTGCCAATTGTTCATCTGCTTGGTGACAACGCTCCAGGGAGAGCATTCACAAAATCAAAAGATAAGGGAAAAAAAAAAGTGCGGGGAGCTCCATTGTCAAATGCCAGCTTACAAGGGCGGTAGAAAAAAATGACAGATTGTATGCTATGCATAATTAATGGAGATGACACTCCACGGTCTACAGATCTATTGTCTAGGAGACAAGTAATAAACCAAGAACAAATAATAAAAGTAGATCATGAAAACAAATGTAAATACATAAATTGGAACTGTGCTGTGACGTGATCTATCACTAAGGGCAATTACTTCATATTTGTTTTCCACCAGTGGGTGAAGCTCCCATGATTCATGTAATCGATGTAATCAAAGAATGAGTAAAGCACTAATTACAGTACATCGTCAACATCCAGCTACACTCCAATGTTCTGACCCAGTGCGAGGCAAATTGACTGAAAAATTGCACAGACATTTGTATCAAGAACCAAATGAAAGTTAAACCATGTTTACGTCTGGTAGCCATTTAAAATTAAGCAAGTTGATATTTTTATGATGCCAAAGCAATGTCCTAGCAGTGAGATATCATATTGTGAAGTTCTGTATGAAAGTGCATTGGGGTGTGAAGATTCACTTACAGCTCCTCAGTCGGAATTTGCTTTCCCTGCTGTGTATTGAAGGCGGTCAATCAGCCAGAGGAGGGTGCTAAGCAGAGGATGCAATGAGGCTGAGGACCGCTAAGTGCATCCTCATGTCCCAATACACTGACAAAGACCTTCACAATGTGATATCTCGCTGTTACAGCATCACAGCCTTAAATTGTATTCCTATCTGTGTTTTGAGGCCTGTCAAATCTGCCAGAGGAGGGTGGTTCCAGTCAATGTGAGCTGTAAGTGAATCTTTACAACACAACGCACTACCATACAGACCTTTACAATGTGATATCTCCCTGCTACAGCATCGCAGCCTGAAGTTGTATTCCTAACAGTGCATTGAGGTTTGTCAATCAACCAGAGGAAGGTGGTTCCAGTTGGAATATAATGTGGAGCTGTAAGTGCATCTTCACAATTCAATGAACTTCCATATAGAACTTCACAATGTGATATCTCCCTGCTACAGCATCACTTTAGCGTTATAAAAGGATCATCTTGCTAATCTTTTAAAGGGTTACACAGTCATATAAAAGGTTTTGGGGCACAGAGGTTTTTAATAGGTTCTCTTTAACCCTTAGGGTGACAATAATGGACTCATCACATAGAAGTACAAACCTAAGATGACTCTTCTTCCAGGTAACTATGTGAAACACAGTGGACACTATAAAAAGGGCACACAAGCCCATTCCGTAAATCCATGCTGTTATCTTTTCCCAACGATCATCTGACATGCGGTGTAATAAAGCACTTCCCACAATAGATGGGACGATGAGGAACTGAAAAACAGACATTTGGAAAGGATTATGCACAGACTCCTAAATAGGCATAAGTGTTTATTACCCAAGTGAAAACTGTCATTGCTTACATATACTTTAATAAAATTACAAGTCATACTACAATAGATTTCAAAATTTTATGTAAATAGAGCTTAACGACAGCATAAGGAAGAGTCAGGCTCATTGTTGCTTGAAGCAACATTGATATGAAGAAGTCAAGGGACTGAGCTGCCAGACCCTTAACGGGAAACTGTAGCACAATTTCTGAAAAGGAAAGCAATCTCTTTTTTCCCAATTTTATACAATGCCTTTAATCAGTTGTTAAGTATGTGCATAAAGCCCCCGTCACACTAAGCGAGATCGCTGCCGAGTCACAAGTTTGATGACGCAAGAGCAACCTCGTCAGAGTTGCCTGGACCATTTTTTGATTGTTGGGGTCCCGCTAGACAGCATGCATCGCTGTGTTTGACAGGGACAACGACCTCAATGCTACAGGTCTGAGAAACAGGGTTCCAACGACCTCCATATCATTCCGGATCATTGTTGCGTCACTGGTGAGATCTGACTGACATCTCACCAGCGACCACATTGCGATGCACCAGCGATCTCTACCAGGTCGTATCGCTGTTGGGATCACTGGTGCGTCGCCAAGTGTGACGGTACCCTTAGTCTTGTTTCATCTTTAATAAATTGCAAAGAATTGGGCAATTTAGGTTTTTACATACCCCCTCCCTCACTTTATTCCTATTAATGTTAATTCCTCCATGGGAATGTCATATGTATATAACCCTGATAGTATTATCAAAATGTCGATCAGGTCACTTTCCCCTTGACTCTCAGTGCAAACAATGCTGGAACAGAAGTGACTGAACCAGTGACTTCTAGGAAAGTTGCAAAGAAAAATGTATGGGCAGCGACACAAGAAACACATTGTAATGTCCCCTGCTCAGTCAATACTCCAGCGAGATAAGAGTATTGCCAGACACTGTTCACCCCAGTATTCCTTGTAGATTTTGTGTGTTTGGTATATCGATCTTCAAAAGTCAGACATACGGTATATTGAGCTGCAATGTATTGCACAGTGCAACACTCGTTATTCCTTGGGGGTCCTGTGCACATGCATTTTACATCAGTAGGGTACATATATTGATCTTTTCCTACCCCTTTATTGTGTGTCACTCAGTATCCTATTTTTGCAAGCCAACGGTGCCAATTATATTGAGAGTAATTCACTTTGTTTATAGCTTATTACAAGAAAATGTCCCATTCTCTTATCAAGTACCAATTTACTACTCAGGAACATGAGATCTCCCTTAATGAAATTCACCTATAAACTTCTGTATGAAGGAGACGGACATTTCCAGTACGGCTGGTGGCAGAGCAAGACTGTTCTTATTCTATTTTATTAATGCTGCAGATATAAAACGCCACCCTGGCTATTGGTACTATTCGTGGCGCACATTTCTACCAAATTAACATGAATGTTAAAAAGCAAATCATCCATCTTTCCTTTTGGCAAAACCTCTTTTGTTGGAAGCTACAAAAGGTCCGCGATGCTGGTCTTTAAATTAGAATATATTCCAGAGTGCAGTTATAATGGAGCTGCGTCTCTAAACCCAGGAGGCCCGTGCCACTGCCTAGGGTGGCAAGATGAAGTACTGGCATAAAATAAATAAATAACTCACTCCTCTACCAGATCAAATAAGAAAAATGTGATTCCTGAAAGGGGGAGGGGATTTCATTATTTTTTATCAATGTCTTTCAAGACACAAACACAAATGAAGATGAAAGTGTATCTGTGTTCCTGGGGTCAAGAGAGCACCAATGAGCTCACCTCCCTGTGGCCACACTGCTGACATCACTGTAGTGCGATGAGGTCATTTCCCCAGTATGAGGTCTCCCCTTGTGTGATCTCTCTGGACCCCTGTGCACTCGCCCCGCCCCCTTGAGCTCTCTCCCTCCGTGATGTCCACAGATGGCATAAGTGCGCATGCACCCACCGACTTATGCTGCCGCCATCCTTATATACCCAGGTGTTCAAAGATGGCAGCCCACCTGAGTAAGTACACATGCACGCTGAGTTTACGCATGCGCACTTACTCAGGTAGTGATGTGTAAGTGATGGCGGCTGCATGGGACAACAGCTACAGTGTCAGGTGATGCCGGTTGCAGAATCACTGGCGATACAGTGCAACGTGTCATCACTTGGGTGTGCAAAAATGGCTGCTGCTGGCACGTTATAGGAAGCTATTCGGATGGATGTGGATGACAGACGGGACAGGACATTAATGTAAATAGACACTTACAAATCAGGCTTGTGCCAGCCCTCTGTCATTCCTACTGGAAATGCATGAATAGATTGACAACTGGGTGTTCTCTTTGTCAATGACATGTATCCTGTAGCTTTCTAAACTGTTCAATCAAGGAGGTCAGTGTCAAAGTGTATAAGAACGCTCAATTGCCAGTTTATTATAGAAAAGTATTACAATCTGAGAGTCCTCAGTGGTTGATACCTTTTAATGGACAATTGAAAAGATGGTAAATAATGGCAAGCTATTCCGTTTATTATAGACATTTCCAGGAGGCTTACCAGGAAGAACAGCAGCACTTTGCCAAGTTTAAAGAAGGGAATGTAGAGTTGTTATTTTATGGGGAATGCAAGTATTTACTGAGATCACGAAAGCTGACAGGTAATTTTATGAGTATGCTCAATGATCCATTTGGATCCAAATAAACCCATAACATAAAGGAAGAGATGGAGTTACTCATCAGCAGTTTGCATTCCAGTAGGTAAATCAGAGTTATTGTTTACATGACTCGGATACAGTTTTATTCCATGGCCAAACAACATACATCTCATGTACTGCAGCTTCTAAAGGGGACTCTGATGTTTCATGCATAGAAACCACATAATGTTTATTCTAGTCTTACTAATTAAGAATAGCAGGGCTGGAGTAATAGCACCTATAGAAGGACAATATGGTGTGTTTTCTGACTGCTGTATTAAAAAAAATCCCAATTAAAGCAAGTGAGCTGCAGTAAGATGTGCAAAATTCAATAAAAAAAGACATGGGCATCTTAAAGGGGTTGTCCCAAAAATTAAATACATTTTAATCCATAGATCTTGGCATAAATAAGATCCAAAACTGGATGTGTCAAAAAAAAAAGTTTCTCTGCTGAGATCATCTAATAAACATGCCTATTGCTTATGTACTGATATTTGCGGTGTCCGACCATACATAGCTGCTATTGGCATATACCACATCTTCTGGCCAGAGAGGAAGCACAAGTCACTTACTATAGTCACTTAAGTATACAGACGAAACAGCAGGGGCTCAAAGCAGCTACATTCCAAGGTAACACATTTCCCTGTCTGTTTTATCAGAGGAGTGAAAATTTCTGCCATGTAACCAGTCCTGTGAGCTCATCATAAATTAACTAAGTAACATATAAGGTGAGCAGATACTGGAGCCCATATTTCCCTAACTCGATTTATGATGAGACCAACGGGGTGGAGACGTGGAAGAAACAAACACTCCTGTGATAAAACAGGCAGGGAAATGTGTAACCTCAGGTCAGGTAATATGTTACCTCAAAGAGCAGCACCTGTGAGCCCCTGTTGTAGCGTTTGTATACTCACTTATCATAAGTGATTTATGCTTCCCCCCTCCCCAGGCCAGGAGCTGTGGTATGTGATGACCATGAACTTGAGCACGTTAAGATGGTCGGACACAGCTATTACACAGAACATGTTAGGGGAGCATTTATAAGAATAACTCAGCACAAGAAAACAATTTTGGAATTTCCTCAATAGTATTCCAGTCGGGGACTGAAGAACATTCCTGTCGTAAATGAGTAAATTATTATGACAGTCAGCCATGCCCACCTCTTCCTTACGCCTTGACCACTTTTCAAAATGTTAATGAATCTGGCCAAAACTGGCTTAAAAATCCCAAAATGCACTTTTTTTTTTTTCATGCACAATTGCACATTGAACAAGCATTTTGTAATGTTTTAAGCACACAGACAAGGAACTGAATTGGGCCCCTTTCACATCAACGGCAATCGTGGATCGCGGCAGTTGCGGTGAAAAAACAGCAACTGCTGCGATTACCACATAAACGGCCGCACTTGCGGTCCACCTGCGGCAAGCCCCATGCAATATCTATGGGGCTTGCGGCAGGTGCGGCAAGTGTGGTACAGTTGTGGTTTCGGCACTTGCGGCAGATGCGGCTGCGAAAAAAACGCGGTCAGCCACGGTTTTCTCGCGGCCGCATCTGCCTCAAGTGCCGAAACCGCACTTGCCGCAAGCCCCATAGACATTGCATGGGGCTTGCCGCAGGAGAACTGCAAGAACAGCCATTATGCGGTAATCGCGGCAGTTGCGTTTTTTTCACCGCAACTGCCGTGATCACCGCTGATGTGAAAGGGGCCTTAGGCGGGCGGGATGTTCTACCTTATTTCTGTGGCATCAAGAAAAGAGTGATAAAGAGCTGGAATCAAATGCCGCCCTGACCACAAAGATAAACACAGAGTAAATCCCACACTCTGTTTATTTTGCCTAGACGTGTTTCGTGGCTCATAGCCACTTCCTCAGGGCATCAAGAAGGAAGTGGCTATGAGCCACGAAACACGTGTAACAAAATAAACGGAGTGGGTGATTTACTCTGTTTTTATCCTTGTGGTCAGCGCGGCATTTTGATTCCAGCTCTTTATCACTCTTTTCTGGATTCTTCAGTTCTCAGCTGGGAGCCTGCAGCGACCTCCTGTGTGCTTTTATTGTAGTTGTGACACTCACAACTACATCAGGTGAGTTTAACCATTTGGGGTCTGAGGGACCTGTATAATAGCAATACTACTCTATGTGCGCTTCCTTTCTCTTTTAATTTATTTCTGTGGCGGCACTGCAGGAAAACTGAACATCTGCTGGTGGGTTCCCACTCAGGTTCACCGCTGGAGGAGATTGTGTAATTGTTTTAGGTTTGAGTAATCCCTACTTGGGCTGAGGTCCCAAGATGCATTTGGCGTCCGTGTAGTGTTTACCAAAGTAATGGCTGTTTACGAAGCCACTTCATGAAACTCCCATCAGCAGTGTATCAATGGGAGTTAATTGCAGCAGCAGCATTTCTTCAAAAATATCAGAATTGAGAATTTGTACAGTTCTGCTCTCATCCATTATGAAGATATGTACACTGGTCTGAGTCCTGATAGCATTCTTCCTTTTCAGACAGTGTGCTTGATATAGAGCACTATGTAAGTTAGTCTTCCTCTATCCAAGTTAACGCCTCAGTTGTCATCTTTGGGCTAAATTAATGACAGAAGCAAATAATGGGGGTTTGCTGGGTGGGTGCAACCAATATACTATGTCTCACTGTGTTATCCTTCATCTGGCTGTCTACTGCACGTCCTCTTCATGAACCTCTCTGGCTGTCACATCAGATCACAGATGATCTCTCATCTCTTTGCACTGGTAAAGGCTGATGCTTGCAAATTATATTTCTTCTGATTCCCAGTATTTTTCAATGGTCAAATGTGACAATTTAATTCTCAGCTTAGTCAAATCTATAGGATTTAGCCCTTTGCCTCTAGCCCTGGCAAAGGCTCAACACTACAGATAAAGCTCCAACTTTGCAGGTACTTTAGATAATGAATTTCATAAAAAGTAATTCCCTAATATAGTAATTTTTTAATAGCAGATTATTCTCTTAGCGGCACAAGCCATCCAATAATAACCTGCAGGGAAATATAAACTCTGCATTTACCCCGTGAACCATCTGTTAGATTCAGCTTCACTTTACAGAATATCTCTGCCTTCCTAACCGATCATTATTCTACTGCAATTGCTTTTAAAGAATATTAGGGATTCCTTTACTATCCATCTATGTGAATTTTAACGTTGTAAATAAAACAATTGCAAAGGTAAAAGCTTTCCGATTGTAATCTAGAGAAGTGAGTTTATTATCTGTGTGGTTCCTAGATTGGCTCCCTGATAGTTTTCTCATCAGGGCTCCGATCTGGAACCACGTTCATCTGATTGGGGGATAAGGGCCTCCCGTTGACGTCATCTGAAGCATTATATTTAGGATTACAATGTATGACTGTGACTTGTGCAGCCTGATAAGTGAGAGGATGAGCAGACACATCCACCTCTTCATTTAATCGATAGACGACTCATTCCGGCTTTATAAGACCAGATGTTATTTATCAGTCACTTAATCCTTCTTATTCTCTCTTGGGAAATTACACTTCCTGATGGTTTCTCCCTTCTTCAGGTAGCCCAAGCTTTGCAAGATGAAGTCAAATCTCTTCACATGCTCAAAAAAAAAAAAAAAAAACAAAAGCCACTAATCCGTTGCCCAATAGAAAGAAGCACCGAGCCTCTGCCTGATCTCGCTCACATTGCAGTGCAGGGGCTCAATAGAAAGAAGCACTGAGCCTCTGCCTGATCTCGCTCACATTGCAGTGCAGGGGCCCAATAGAAAGAAGCACCGAGCCTCTGCCTGATCTCGCTCATATTGCAGTGCAGGGGCCCAATAGAAAGAAGCACCGAGCCTCTGCCTGATCTCGCTCACATTGTAGTGCACAGGCTCAATAGAAAGAAGTACCGAGCCTCTGCCTGATCTCGCTCACATTGTAGTGCACAGGCTCAATAGAAAGAAGCACCAAGCCTCTGCCTGATCTCGCTCACATTGCAGTGCAGGGGCTCAATAGAAAGAAGTACCGAGCCTCTGCCTGATCTCGCTCACATTGCAGTGCAGGGGCCCAATAGAAAGAAGCACCGAGCCTCTGCCTGATCTCGCTCACATTGTAGTGCACAGGCTCAATAGAAAGAAGCACCGAGCCTCTGCCTGATCTCGCTCACATTGCAGTGCAGGAGCTCAATAGAAAGAAGTACCGAGCCTCTGCCTGATCTCGCTCACATTGCAGTGCACAGGCTCAATAGAAAGAAGTACCGAGCCTCTGCCTGATCTCGCTCACATTGCAGTGCAGGGGCTCAATAGAAAGAAGCACCGAGCCTCTGCCTGATCTCGCTCACATTGCAGTGCACAGGCTCAATAGAAAGAAGTACCGAGCCTCTGCCTGATCTCGCTCACATTGCAGTGCAGGGGCTCAATAGAAAGAAGCACCGAGCCTCTGCCTGCTCTCGCTCACATTGCAGTGCAGGGGCTCAATAGGAAGAAGCACCGAGCCTCTGCCTGATCTCGATCACATTGTAGTGCACAGGCTCAACAGAAAGAAGCACCGAGCCTCTGCCTGATCTCGCTCACATTGCAGTGCAAGGGCCCAATAGAAAGAAGCACCGAGCCTCTGCCTGATCTCGCTCACATTGCAGTGCAGGGGCTCAATAGAAAGAAGCACCGAGCCTCTGCCTGATCTCGCTCACATTGCAGTGCAGGGGCTCAATAGAAAGAAGCACCGAGCCTCTGCCTGATCTCGCTCACATTGTAGTGCACAGGCTCAATAGAAAGAAGTACCGAGCCTCTGCCTGATCTCGCTCACATTGCAGTGCAAGGGCCCAATAGAAAGAAGCACCGAGCCTCTGCCTGATCTCGCTCACATTGCAGTGCACGGGCTCAATAGAAAGAAGCACTGAGCCTCTGCCTGATCTCGCTCACATTGTAGTGCACAGGCTCAATGGAAAGAAGTACCGAGCCTCTGCCTGATCTCGCTCACATTGCAGTGCAGGGGCTCAATAGAAAGAAGTACCGAGCCTCTGCCTGATCTCGCTCACATTGCAGTGCAGGGGCTCAATAGAAAGAAGCACCGAGCCTCTGCCTGATCTCGCTCACATTGCAGTGCACGGGCTCAATAGAAAGAAGCACCGAGCCTCTGCCTGATCTCGCTCACATTGCAGTGCAGGGGCTCAATAGGAAGAAGCACCGAGCCTCTGCCTGATCTCGATCACATTGTAGTGCACAGGCTCAACAGAAAGAAGCACCGAGCCTCTGCCTGATCTCGCTCACATTGCAGTGCAGGGGCTCAATAGAAAGAATCACCGAGCCTCTGCCTGATCTCGCTCACATTGTAGTGCACAGGCTCAATAGAAAGAAGCACTGAGCCTCTGCCTGATCTCGATCACAATGCAGTGCAGGGGCTCAATAGAAAGAAGCACCGAGCCTCTGCCTGATCTCGCTCACATTGTAGTGCACAGGCTCAATAGAAAGAAGCACTGAGCCTCTGCCTGATCTCGATCACAAAGCAGTGTAGGGGCTCAATAGAAAGAAGCACCGAGCCTCTGCCTGATCTCGCTCACATTGCAGTGCACGGGCTCAATAGAAAGAAGCACCGAGCCTCTGCCTGATCTCGCTCACATTGCAGTGCAAGGGCCCAATAGAAAGAAGCACCGAGCCTCTGCCTGATCTCGCTCACATTGCAGTGCAGGGGCCCAATAGAAAGAAGCACCGAGCCTCTGCCTGATCTCGCTCACATTGTAGTGCACAGGCTCAATAGAAAGAAAGCACCGAGCCTCTGCCTGATCTCGCTCACATTGTAGTGCACAGGCTCAATAGAAAGAAGTACCGAGCCTCTGCCTGATCTCGCTCACATTGCAGTGCAGGGGCTCAATAGAAAGAAGTACCGAGCCTCTGCCTGATCTCGCTCACATTGCAGTGCAGGGGCTCAATAGAAAGAAGCACCGAGCCTCTGCCTGATCTCGCTCACATTGCAGTGCACGGGCTCAATAGAAAGAAGCACCGAGCCTCTGCCTGATCTCGCTCACATTGCAGTGCAGGGGCTCAATAGGAAGAAGCACCGAGCCTCTGCCTGATCTCGATCACATTGTAGTGCACAGGCTCAACAGAAAGAAGCACCGAGCCTCTGCCTGATCTCGCTCACATTGCAGTGCAGGGGCTCAATAGAAAGAAGCACCGAGCCTCTGCCTGATCTCGCTCACATTGTAGTGCACAGGCTCAATAGAAAGAAGCACTGAGCCTCTGCCTGATCTCGATCACAATGCAGTGCAGGGGCTCAATAGAAAGAAGCACCGAGCCTCTGCCTGATCTCGCTCACATTGTAGTGCACAGGCTCAATAGAAAGAAGCACTGAGCCTCTGCCTGATCTCGATCACAAAGCAGTGCAGGGGCTCAATAGAAAGAAGCACCGAGCCTCTGCCTGATCTCGCTCACATTGCAGTGCACGGGCTCAATAGAAAGAAGCACCGAGCCTCTGCCTGATCTCGCTCACATTGCAGTGCAAGGGCCCAATAGAAAGAAGCACCGAGCCTCTGCCTGATCTCGCTCACATTGCAGTGCACGGGCTCAATAGATAGAAGCACCGAGCCTCTGCCTGATCTCGCTCACATTGCAGTGCAGGGGCTCAATAGAAAGAAGCACTGAGCCTCTGCCTGATCTCGCTCACACTGCAGTGCACGGGCTCAATAGAAAGAAGCACCGAACCTCTGCCTGATCTCGCTCACATTGCAGTGCACGGGCTCATTAGAAACTTTATTTTTACAGGGAAGAATCAAAAATTAATTCAGGTCAAACCTTACAAAATCACCGATGGCCCCCGATTCTGCCGCTTTTTGTTTCATACAGAGATATTCACAATTGTGTCTTTTGGCTCACACTATGTGTGGGAGATTCTTTATAGTCTTCCCTGTGGGCGTGCGCTTTCACCAATCACAGCTCAGCAGTTACCTAGTAATCTAGCAGTATCCGATGATGATGAGCTGTGATTGGTAGCGTTTGGGAAGGAGAGGGCGCATGCCTACAGAGAAGATTGAAGAAAAGTCCAGTTGTACTACAAGCAGAGATTTCACATAGTGAGATCTAGAAGAAACAGGTGTGAATATCTGCAACGGAGCCAAAACGGCTCAAAATGGAACAAGTGGCAGGTTCAGGGATTTTAACTAGTATTTTGCTCGATTTTTTGGGCGAGTGACAGGTCCTTTTTAACATGCTTGTTGGTTGGAATCCAGTTTCTCTACTAAAAGGTCATCATCTACGGTTTGTTACAATCATTGACTAATTAGTCATTGATATGAAACCTACAGGACTTCCTATCACTTGGAAGAAATAATCAAACCAACTACAGTAGGTTATTGCAGAAGTTCCATTTCCCTACATTACTGTCTGAACACCTTTGTCAGCAGAGGTTCAAATGTCATAGGAGCACGTATTTTGGGAACTTTATTGGATATGGTTCTGGCTTTCTGATCCAATGTGTTACTGTCCAGCACACCTAGTTGTTTGAAGGTGAAGAACATTTTGAGCCAAGAGGTCTTATATCGGTTGTACAATTTGTGATAATAAGTAGAGGTAGAGCTTTTATTCTCTGGATTTTATCTTTCACTGGTATCTTTACAGAGAAGGTGGGGGAGTCAACCACGTAACTCTGGAATTTTCTTTCAGCATACACTAAAGTGCTGTATATGGGCAGCAGAGGAGCTTGTATCCCAATTATGGAGCGCTTACAAGAAATGAACTAAATGAGGCGTGCAAGTCTTATTTAATTATTTACAGGGAGAAGGAAACATTTAGCAATAATAGCAAGGACTTGAAATGCTCTATGCAATTACAAAATGTTCCTGTTGGCTGTGGTGTGACCACACTAAAGATTTATGATCCTGTTTTTAATTCTTATGAAACACAACACAGTATAAAATGGTGGGAAGCAGAATTCGCAACCTTTTTACAGTATTAGATTTTTTCAGTTAAGAAAACATAAAATAAATGTTAAAGGGGTTGTCTACTATTTGAACAACCCAGTCTTATTTACCATATTTGCCCCCTGTTAAAATGAAAAAATAGTTATACTAAACTCCGGTGCTGGCACTGTTGCAGCAATGTTGGGACCCACTCTCTGAGGGGTTCACACAATGTTGTTACCGCAGGAGATTCTGTGCCCAATAAGCGTTGGCTTCACTGTCTTCGCCTTCGGATTAACTGAACATCAAGAGTAAGGGTGCCGTCACACGCTAAAATTTTATTAACGATATTGTTAGCGATCACATGCCAGCGCGATCGCTAACAATATCGTTCAGATCGTTGGTGAGCTGTCACACAGACAGACTCACCAGTGATCAATTCACCAGAAACATCGTGGAAACGATTTAAATATTGTTTCCACGATGTCTTGATGACTGATTAGCCAGCTCCCAGCGCCTCTCACAAGCGCTGGGAGCTGGTATCCAAGGTAAACTGCGGGTATCTAGGCAGCGCGCGCTGCCTAGATACCCGACGTGTACCTTAGTTACCAGCCTCCTCCGCTCACCGGCTGGTATCTAAGGTACATAGCAGGTAACTGGGGTCCCTAGTTACCCGCTGTGTACCTTAGATACCAGCCGGTGAGCGGAGGAGGCTGGTAACTAAGGTACACGTCGGGTATCTAGGTAGCGTGCGCTGCCTAGATACCCGCAGTTTACCTTAGATACTAGCTCCCAGCGCGTGAGAGGCGCTGGGAGCTGTGTTATCGATCGTCTGCCGGTGTCACACGCAGCAATGCTGCATGTCCACCGGGCGACGGACGATTGGTTTGAGGACAGGACCTCAAATCAAACGATGAACGATCAGCGGACTGATCGTTCATCATTTGTATTGTCACACGCAACGATGTCGTTCCGACATCGTTCAAGCGTCACAAAACACGTGACTTTTGAACGATATCGGCAACGATATCGTTACGTGTGACGGTACCTTAAGGCCCCTTTCACATCAGCGGTAATCGCTGATCGCCGCAGTTGCGGTGAAAAAACCGCAACCGCCGCGATTACCGCATAACGGCCGCACTTGCGGTTCACCTGCAGCAATCCCCATACAATGTCTATGGGGCTTGCGGCAGGTGCGGCAATTGCGGTACATTTGCGGCTTCGGGGCTTGCGGCAGATGTGGCCGCAAAAAAAACGCGGTCAGCCGCGATTTTCTCGCGGCCGCATCTGCCAAAACCGCACTTGCTGCACACTTACCGCAAGCCCCATAGACATTGCATGGGGCTTGCCACAAGTGAACCGCAAGTGCGGCCGTTATGCGGTAATCGCTGTGGTTGCAGTGTTTTTCACCGCAACAACCGCGATCAGCGATTACCGCTGGTGTGAAAGCAGCCTTAGTCAGATCTGCAGGTAGCCACTAGCCTCCTATTGATGTCCGATTTGTCCTAAGGTGGTGAAAGGAAAGCCAGGCTGATTGGGCACAAGGCACACGTGGCAGGCATAAATACATCACCTGAGCCCTGGGGGAGCGAGTACTAATACTGATGGAACGCCACTGGCACCAGAGATGGGTGTAAGTATTTTTATTTTAACAGGGACAAACACACAGATTTAGGGATTGTCCAGGTAGTGGACAATACCAATATGGTTAATGAAAAATGAGGGCTCCTTTCACCCGTCTTCTCTGGAAACAGAATTATTATTTCTTATCAGAGGCCAAATAGACAGTGGAGTGTTGCAAATAGTGGTGGACCATGCGACTGCTATGGGAACCTTGAAGCGGGAGGGTGGGGGCCTAGTGCGAGCACAATTCCTCCCCCGCCTGGCTAACTCTAAAAACTCTGATTGTGTCAGTGCTGCCATACCCAGTAATCCATGTGATACATCATTGGATTCAGGGTCTCTTTGCCTACAACATACTTCTCTTAGGTGAGGTAGCAACAAACTGCTGACACATTCCCTTTAAAAAAGGACTTATCACCAAGTCAAAACTGACCAAATTTGTTCTCTTATATTATTCTCCCAGCATTGTTTATTTTTTTTTTTTAAATCTGCCATGATTCCAGAAATATAGGCCTTTTTAAATTTGTTTACTTTTTATGATCTTTACCAAGCGGGCGCTACTCACAGGGTAACTATGCAGAGCAGCCTAAACACACAACCCCAGAGAAGCCTATGATCACCGACCTATTGGTAAAGACCATATAAATTAGAAGTTAGGCTGGTTTCACATAACGTTTTTGTGCCTGTCCGTGGAATCCGACTTTGAAGGGGGATCCCACGGACAGGCACGGATCCACACGGACCCCTGCAATCGGATGGCAAATAGCCATCCGATCCGATGCTATGCAGGATCCGTGTGGATCCTACGGTCCCCTGTCTTTCCCTGCTTCTTCTGCTCCATCTTCTGCCCTCTCCTATTCTATATGCTGTGCCCCCACTATTCTTTGCTGTGCCCCCGCTATTCTATCCTCCTCTATCCCTATTCTGTCCCCTGTCCTCTCCCTGTGTGTAAAAAAATAAAAAAACCTCCTCCCGGAGGATACATCACCTGTCACAGGCTCCAACGCTGCAGCACCATCAGGACTAAAGGACCTGTGATGATGTCACAGATCCGGTCACATGACTCGTCAGCTGACAGGGTCTCTTACATCATCACAGGCTCCTCTGCCCTGATGGTGCTGCAGCGTTGGAGCCGGTGACAGGTGATGTTTTTTTATTTTTTTTTTTTACACACAGGGAAGAGGACAGGGAAGAGGACAGGGGACAGGATAGGGATAGAGGAGGATAGAATAGCGGGGGCACAGCATATAGAATAGGAGAGGAAAGAAGATGGAGGAGGCAGAAGCAGGGAAAGACAGGGAGTACGGAGCCGACATTGGATCCGAGGTGAGCTCGGATCCGATGTCCATAGGCTCCCATGTTGTGGGCACTAGGATCAGCCTCGGATCAGCAGTGATCCGATGCTGTCCGATGTGAGTCACGGACACAAAATCGTAGCAGGCTACGATTTTGTGCGCGTGATTACATCGGATGGGATCGGATGGTGGCAAAATCGGATGCCAATAGTGGCACATCCGATCCCATCCGATTCTCATAGGGGAACATGGGGTCCGATTTCGGATCCGATTGTATCCGTTTTGAAACGGATACAATCGGATGACCGAAAATCGTTATGTGAAAGCAGCTTTAGTAAAAACACCCATATCTCTGGAATGGTATGGCAGATTACAAGAACAAACAAACTAAAGAAAACCAATTATGTGCAATAACTGGCCACTTTTAACCTGAAGCCAAGTCTCCATTAAAGCGATTCTGTCAGCAGGTTTTTGCTACCTCATCTGAGAGCAGCATGATGTAGACAAAGAGACCCTGAATACAATGATGTATCACTTAGATTACTGAGTGCAGCGGTTCTGACACAATAAGATGTTTTAGATTTAGCAATCTCAGCAGGGGGTATGCAGGACTTGGGTTCACGCTCTGCTGTGCCCAGCAACGATATGCTACTGGTTCTAAAACAAACATTGTAGGTAAACAGCAACACACCGCGTGATAATAGATTCATCACTGAATTCTGTGTGTTAAACCCCGACAGCATGTGGTCTTCAGTTTACATAGCAAAAACCTGCTGACAGATTGCCTTTAAAGCTTCTATACACAAAGATAAAATCTTAACCTGCTGACTGCTTGACCATGGAATGTGTATGGGTGCCTCCTGACTCTTCACCCAGAGATGATATCAGGAAATCAGGAAATAGAAAGATCAAGCCATTGAAATATCAACACTTGAGAATTGTGTCGAGTGGCAGAGGCTCTCTCAAAGAGAACACAAGAGTGCTCGGCCGAGCTGGGGTCCCTGTGTATGGGGGGGGGGGGGGTCAGCTGACAGCTATCTAATGTATATGGGGTCCTTTAATCAGTCCTCAAATTAATGAATGGCAGCCTTACCTTCCTGCTGCTGATTGACAGCAAGGAAAGACAGCCTTTCTTGTATGTCCAGTACTGCACAGCACATATAATGGTTAGGACTCAATTGTACCAACAAGACTGCAAGGTATCAAGCTGCCATGTAATGTCTGAGAGCAGTAAAGGGTGGGATACTTTTACTGCACACATCTTAACCAATGATGAAGATGTATGAACTTAAGAGAAGATAAATGCTGATTTCTTATGCAGTCTGTCCTAGTATATATGTGTTTGAGCTAGGAAATTCAGATTGCTCCCATTAGTAACTTAGACTGATGTACGGTAAATGATGACATGAATTATTTTGCCCGGAACGTATAGGATACATGGACAGATCTCTCTCACTGTATACAGGCTCTTAGAGTTGGAAAGGCTGGCATTCACTGAACCATGCCATCACCCTTCACACAGAAATGCCTGGGAAACCTTCTGGTGCGGAGGACACACAAGAACTATGATCTAAACAAGCCAGTTTATCATCATTTCCTTCCAGGTCCTGGCTGGCGCCTAGCCACGACTGCAGCAATAAAGCGGAGAGCAGCATTTAGTGTTCCTCACTCTACAGGGCGACTGAAAAGACGGATTTTATTATT
This sequence comes from Allobates femoralis, assembly GCA_033576535.1. Taxonomy (NCBI): domain Eukaryota; kingdom Metazoa; phylum Chordata; class Amphibia; order Anura; family Aromobatidae; genus Allobates; species Allobates femoralis. The sequence goes on from JARQOC010000006.1 coordinate 274,344,960, forward strand.
GTGAGTAACTACTAATACAAGGCATGAACCTGAAGAAAGCAGTAAACACTCCTCCAGAAAATAATCTTAGATTGGGAGACGAATACGTACTTTCTAGCCTCCTCTGTCCCTGCAGATATTAATGATACAAGCAAAATGGCTTCTAATGAAAATCATCAACGTTAAGACATCTCCCTAAATGTCTATGTCACTTCATGGAAGTGCAGTGTGAACCATGGTAGACGTCTGATCAATTATAGTAAAATAGAGCAATCACAAGCTGCAGTGCCGTGATGGACAACATCTATGGTGTCACAGTAGCCAGCTGTCAATTCTATACAAAACCAAGACTAGTAAACTAGCTCCATACAATGCTAGACAAGAAAATGAAGGGCCTAAAGAAACCATACCATGCCTTGGATGACAGTGTAAGGATCAATGTTCAATATGGAACAATATCCCCTACCAACCAAGTTCCATATACATTACAGGTGCTTTCACCTTAAGGCCTCCCCAGTAATCCGGTCCTGGATGTAACACCTCTTAAAACTACTCCTCTAACAACTTTTCTATAATAGCCAACATACAACCCTAAACCAAGATATCTGCCCAAGATAGTAATGGGGAAAATACTAATGGTGGAGGCTGAAGGGCATACGGTAAAGATGGGCAATTCAATTTACAATGTCATGGTCTGGTATCCATTCTGGTGCTCCATGGCAAATCATTTTCACTTCTGTATCCAATATTCTAATTCTGGCAACATGGATGCCTCTGGTGCTTACTTAGATTGCAAAGTATTCACTGATCTCAGGGAGACCAGTCCAAGAAAACACTGCGGGCAGCCGGCTAAAGCGCTCAAACACAGTGAATTCCTAGGCACATTGCCCCCTGGGAAATATGAATATGCAAATAGAGTCTGTGGAGCCTCTGTTAGGAGTCTCAAACACAGAACTAGCCATATATCTCTCCAGGGAAGGACCCTGCTTACTTGACACTCAATATCAAGATATCACAGGGCCTGGTATTGCCAAAGGAGCCCAGAATGCCAGGCCCAAACGTTGGACACGGAGGACCAGACTCTCTCCTCACCCACTGTATCCTCACCCATCCCTTGTAGTCAGTGAGCCCTCATGGGCAGGGTCCTCCCTCCTCATCTACTGTATCCTCATCCATCCCTTGTAGACTGTGAGCCCTCGAGAGCAGCGTCCTCTCTCCTTACCTACTGTATCCTCACCCATCCCTTGTAGGCTGTGAGCCCTTGTGGGCAGGGTCCTCTCCTCATCTACGGTATCCTCACCGATCCCTTGTAGACTGTGAGCTCTCGCAGGCAAGGTCCTCTCCTCACCTACTGTATGCTCACCCATCCCTTATAGACTGAGCCCTCGCAGGCAGGGTCCTCTCCTCATCTACGGTATCCTCACCGATCCCTTGTAGACTGTGAGCTCTCGCAGGCAAGGTCCTCTCCTCACCTACTGTATGCTCACCCATCCCTTATAGACTGAGCCTTCGCAGGCAGGGTCCTCTCCTCACCTACTGTATGCTCACCCATCCCCTATAGACTGAGCCCTCGCAGGCAGGGCTCTCTTTCCTCACCTAGTATATTCTCACCGATCCCTTGTAGACTGAGCCCTCACGGGCAGGGTCCTCTCTCCTCATCTACTGTATTTTCATCCATCTCTTCTAGACTGTGAGACCACGCAGGCAGGGATCTCTCTCCTCAGTTAGTATATTCCCACGGATCCCTTTTAGATTGTGAGTGCTTGAGGGCAGGGTCCTCTCTCCTCACCTACTGTATCCTCACCCATGCAGTGTAGACTTTGCACTCTTGCGGGCAGGGTCCTCTCTCCTCTTGTACCTGTCTGTGACTTGTATTGTTCATGAACATTGAACTTGTTTTTGTTAAGTATACTGCTCTGCACATGTAAAACTCCATGAAATGAATGGAGTTATTATAATATACGTGTCTGCTATGTACTGTGTAATGGACGTGTCTGACTGTACAGGGACATGGTCTGATCATAACACATCTCCTCTACTGAGATAATCTTATACATGGGTCCCTGCTATGTGGTATGATCAGATCATGTCCCTGTAGGGTCAGACACATCCATTACACAGTACATAGCAGGGACACATATATAAGATTATCTCAGCACAGGAGATGTGGTATGATCAGACCGTGTCCCCATACGGTTAGACACATCCATTACAGTATATAACAGGGACACATATATAAGATTATCTCAGCAAAGGAGATGTGGTATGATCAGATCATGTTCCTGTACGGTCAGACACATCCATTACACAGTATATAGCAGAGACACATATATAAGATTATCTCAGCAAAGGAGATGGACACGATCTGATCATACCACATGTGCTGTCAGATACGACCATTACACAGTACATAGCAGGGACACATATATAAGATTATCTCAGCACAGGAGATGTGGTATGATCAGACCATGTCCCTGTACGGTCAGACACATCCATTACACAGTATATAGCAGAGACACATATATAAGATTATCTCAGCACAGGAGATGTGGTATGATCAGACCTTGTCCTTGTACGGTCAGACACATCCATTACACAGTACATAGCTGGGACACATATAGAAGATTATCTCAGGCACAGGAACATTTTTTTTTTAATCACATCCAATCATGGAACTTATTTTTCCCCAAGATCTTGATTAAAATGAACTTGCTTGTAGGAAAACCTCTTTGAGGACCTTCATCAGGACCCAGCAGACTTCATATGATTAGAGGAAGTAGAATGTTTAGATCAGATTCAGATCCAAGACACTAAGTGCTGGAGAATTATGAGGGCAGATGATACACCAAAGCAATGCCAATATATTTAGTGGAAAATCTACTTTTCTAAGCTATATCATGGAACAGATTAGGAAGTGATGTGATGTATATTGTCCAGTTTCCCATATATAACGGCGGCATCCACTTACTGCATGTGTGTAGCAGTTGGCAGCGTGTTCATAGCAGGTGGGCTTGTAGCGGCTGTTGGCCGGGGCTCTGTGGTTCATGAATCTGTGGAGAGAGGAAATCATTACAGTTCCCATATACCAAGGCTGCAAGAATCAGAAGGGTGCCGAGTGATCTGTGTACATCAATTACTCTGATTGGACAGAAAGTGGCAACCTCACCCTCAGCACCAGATCAGCCAGATATAATGCGTCCATTCTGTGCAGTAATCAATATAAAGCCATATTGGTCACTTTGGAGGTCATACTTTATTTTAGGTTTCCTTTTGGTGGTCGTCATGCCAAGAAGGGGCTGAATCCAGCATCCCTGCTATGTACCCAGTGCTAGTTACAGACACCATACTGATGATATATATACACGTCACATGTTTTAATAATACTTTGACAGTTTGCTACCAAGGGAACTTAGATGCTATTTGTTTCCATTTTTACTTGTTGCTATGACAACATATAGTTACAAAGGCAATGACTGTAATTTTGGTCCTTTCAGTAGTGAAGCACACCATAACATTTAGTACTAGGCATAATGTCCTCTTCTAAATATAGGCAGCACAATCCATTATCCTAGATGTTATTTTCCAGGATCCATTATCCAGGCCGGCACCAAGTAAACAGACGCACAGAGACCATGTACTCTGCGGTGTCTGCCGGTAACGTGAATTACAGACGCACCGGGTCTGAATCGAGGAGGCGGGGAAGAAACATTAACGGAATTAAATACACAGTTTATGCACTGACATAAAAGCAAAAACTACCCTGAACAAGAAAGGCAGAAGGCAGAAGGCTGCTAAAAGTCTAATCAGATGGTAGGAGACGTCGGGGGATTTTCACGGTAACAAAAACGGTCTAAATTGCCTTTGTATGTTGGATCAGTTTCATCAGTATTAATGAATACTTAAAAATAAATACAGTCAGTATATCACAAAAGTGAGTACACCCTTCACATTTTTAAAAATGTTTTATGATATCTTTTCATGAGACAACACTGAAGATTGACTCCTTGACATTGTATTAAAGTGCTGTGTGTTCAGCTGGTATAAGACCACGTGCACACATTGAGTATTGGGTCAGTTTTTCCCTATGCTCACACTGGGCGTTTTATTCTTCAGCAAAACCTGAACGTTTGCTTAAGTAAATAAAGATTTCTTGCCAGGAGATAGCTTGTGTTTTTGGCTATAAAATACTGCAAAAACACAGAAAAGAATTGTCATGCTCACTCTCTCAGGAACACGGCAAAATCTAAAGGCCCCGTTACACGGCACGATATCGTTCACGACATCGCGCAAAAGTGATGTGTTCAACGATGTTGAAACGACGTGGTTAGTGTGTCGTTACAAGTATCCGAACGATTCAACTACAATAATTAGTCAAGTTGGAGTTGACAGGTTTATGAACATGTTCTAAAACCTGACGATGTCGTCCAAGCGATCTGCTGCATCGTACTGTGTGACACTGCGATAACGATGTCATGGATGACTTCACCCATTCACAGCAATGAGTAGGGATCGTTCACGGGGTTGGCTGACAACATCGTTGGTGAGTTGTCCACGATATCTAGACGTGTGACATCTCACTGACTATGTCTGCAACAACCGCACGCCCACGAGATCGTTGCAACGTTGTGCTGTGTAACGGTACCCTAAGGGGTACTTCACACAACGATATCACTGCAATGTCACAGGTTTTGTGACGTAGCAGCGATCTCGCCAGCGAAGTCGCTGCGTGTGACATGCCACAGAGACAAAGCGATGAGCTTGCTGATCGCTGCAGAATGAACAGGACCAATTTTTGGTCGTCGGTCTCCCGCTGGGCAGCATACATAGGCATGTGTGATGCCCCTGTAACTCGATGTGTTCCCTAGTAACCAGGATACACATCGGGTTACTAAGCACAGCACGCTGGTAACCAGCATACACATTGGGTTGCTAAGCACAGTGCACTGGTAACCAGGGTACACATCAAGTTACTAAGCACAGCGCACTGGTAACCAGCATACACATCGGGTTGCTAAGCACAGCGCACTGGTAACCAGGGTACACATCGGGTTGCTAAGCAAAGTGCACTGGTAACCAGGGTACACATCAGGTTACTAAGCACAGTGCACTGGTAACCAGCATACACATCGGGTTGCTAAGCACAGCGCACTGGTAACCAGCATACACATCGGGTTGCTAAGCACAGCGCACTGGTAACCAGGGTACACACTGGGTTACTAAGCACAGCGCACTGGTAACCAGGGTACACATCGGGTTACTAAGCACAGCGCGCTGGTAACCAGGGTTACTAAGCACAGCACGCTTTGCTTAGTAACCTGATGGGAACCCTGGTTACCAGCGTTCTCCCGCTTACCCCAGCCTATCAGAATACAGTAGCGGGACCTCGACATTGTGGAAAATAATAGTTTATATTCTTTCCCACAATGTCGAGGTCGTTACACGGGTCACTGAGGAGATCTGCCAGTTTGACAGCTTACCAGCGACCACACAGTGATGTTCCAGCGATCCCGGCCAGGTCGGATCGTTGTTGGGATCGCTGTAACATCGCTATGTGTAACGGGGCCCTAAGCTTCAGTCAGGAAAAAACAATGTGTGCCTGTGTTTCCCAGAATCACATAGGTTCAACGGCTGGGAATAAAAAGCGCAGTTTTAGATTTGCATAAAACCAAGGTAAAAATTCAGTATAAAAAATGAAGCAAAAACACACTGTGTGAACGCAACCTTAATTTTGTGTGCCCTCTGAATAACCCAACACAGCCATTAATGTTTAATCCACTGGTGACAAAAGTGAGAACACCCCTAGGGCCTGTTTGACACATAAGTGCAAAACACACACGTGCGAGAGAGGCTGCTTTTTGGGGGGCTGTGAGTTCATATCACAGATTGCGTGACATACGTGTGCTATCCGTGTGACATTCGGATAGCACATGGACAGCCTGTCGTTGTATACTCACCTACCTCCAGCGCTGTTTCTCTTCCGGGGCGCTGCAGCTCTCAGAGCTGTGAATATTCATGAGACTAATAAGCGGCCCAGAAGTGAGAGGAACAGGCAGTGCTCGAGACAGATGAGGAGGAAATGCTTTATTTTTTAAGTCTTTCCTCATGTCCGTGCACACGGATGATATCTGTGTGCAGGATGTTTTTGGCACGGACCCATTGACCTGAATGGGTCTATGCTGCCGGCCAAAAAAGGACATGTCTCCGTATGGAGCACACGGGCACGAATCTGCTCCACACGGAGACAAAGCCTATGTGGAAACACAAAAATGTGACAGAGGCCATTGATTAACATGTGTCTCTGTATGTCTGTGCCTCCAGCATGTGTCTGCACAGACAGCACATGTGCCAGAGGTACAGATGTGTGAAAGACGCCTAAGCAAAAATGGCCAAATTGTTCCCAATTAGCCATTGACCTTACGTGGTGTCATGTGGCTCAGTGTTATAAGGTCTCAGGTGTGATTGTGGAGGTGTTAACACTAACACACTCTCGACTATACTGGTCACTGGAAGTTCAAGATGACCTCATGGCAAAGAATTTTCTGACTGCCTCAAACTGAGCTGCAGCATGGTGGCCAAGACCATACAGCGGTTTAACAATACAAGGTCCACTCCTCGCCATGGTCAACAAAGAAAGGAAGTGCACAGCGCTCAGCGTCATATACATAGGATTGTTTTTTCAAAATAGATGAATGAATGCTGGAGGACAGACATCAGAATGAATAATATGGGGATGGTAAAGAAGGTGAAAACAGGCTGAGGGGTGAAGGGGTTCAAGGGATTGTCCAGTAGAAAATCACAAGTCTGCAGTCACACTGTTACTAAAGGCCCCGTTACATGCTACGATATTGTTAACAATATTATTGCAACGCCATAGGTTTTGTGACGTTGCAACGACATTGTTGCGTGTGACACGTAGATACGACCAACGATAAGTCGGCTGATCGCAAGTTTATGAACAGGACCATAGATCTGTCGTCTGTTCAACCTGCAAAATCGTTCTGTGTGACACCTTTCCAACGATCTCGTTTACGACTTTGCCTATTCATAAATGAAGCACGTAGGTGACCAAATCACCGCAAGTATCGTTTGCTTGTCACTGAATCGTTGCAGCATCGTTCACGATATCTGTATGTGTGACACCTCAGCAGCGATCATTAAACGATGTCCCAGCGATCTCGGCCAGGTCGGATCGTTGGTGGGATGCTGGCACATTGAAGCATGTAACCCGGCCTTTAGACTGCAGAGATGCAAATCCTCACATTACACGCACTGTGCAGATTCACCAGTCAGAGCCAGGAATCCAGGCCGGAATCCGACCAGAGGGTGGTGGCCTCAATACGCTTGCATTAAAGCGAGGCCATACCTCTTTAGTTGACTTCTGGCCGGGAGTATGCACATTGCATAATCATGGCCATATAACCACCATTCCTGGTTTGGACACTGGTGAATCCTCAAAGCGCACAATGCATTCAACATAGTCTGATAACAGACTTATTGCAACCCCTTTAAACAATCACCAGAAGTAGCTTCAAGGATTGGGCATCAGTAAATAAAGTTCTGGTTATTTAAACAACAAAAGATGAATAAACCAATAAAAAGTTAGAGATGGAAAACCCCTTTAACTAATTCTGAAGTGAGCTATGTGGCATTATAGAAAGGGGCTGTAGAAGAAAAACAATTCAACATTTTTAATGAACCTCGATTGCAAAGGTAAAATATGTCTCTGAGCTGGCCATATCCTTAAAGGGGTTGTCTGGTCTAAATGATAATTCTGCAGTCACTCTATGACTGCAGACTTATCAATCCTCCCAGTGCTTGCACTGAGCGCTGCAAAGATTCACCGTCTCTAAATTGTGAACAGACCGCAGGTATACTGTATGAATGTTCCTGGCCAGAGCCCCCGACTAGTGGGTGTGGGGCCTTGCTTAATACAAGTGTATGGAGCAATGTTGTGCCCACTAGGTGGCCACACACACTAGTTGGACGCACCTGCTCCATACACTTGTGTTCAGCGAGTCGTGTTGTTGCCGGGAACATGCATACACCGAATAATTGCTGTCAGATTCTGGCTTCAAACCCAGGGAATCCTTGCAGTGCACAGTGCATGTGCCAAGAGGATTAGTCTGCAGCAACATAGAGTGACTGCAGAATTATCATTTAGACTAGACAACCCCTTTAAGGATATGGTCAGCACAGAGACATATTTTACCTTTACAATTTTCCTTAATATGTTGAACTGTTTTACTTGTACAGCCCCTTTGTGTTATGCTACATAGCTCGCTGCAGAATAAGTTAAAGGAGTTTTCCATTTGTAATAATGCAAGTACGGTAATCTAATTCAGCTAGTTGGTGTAAAAATTCTGCACCACCAAAAGATCAGCAAACAATTATCGTTAGAATGTAGCCTTAGCGTGAACTTCACCACTGATGAATACTGCCTACGGTTGGGCAACATGTATCAGCCCCTGGCTATACAATCACAGTGAGGTATATTTGACAATGAAACAATGGCCTTTCAGAGAACAACATACTTAACAGTTGCTGAGGAATGGGCCGCACTATAAACTAGTTGGACAATCAGGTTCCCAGCGGTTCTTCCCTCCTGTTGTCCTGGAGTGATTGGTCTCTGTCTATACATGCCTGTAGGCAGAAACCTGTCAGCCAAGGGGAGCGGGCGGGGAAACACTACAGTGTACATAGCGGTGATCGTAGCCAAGTGACCAACAGACTGGACACCATGGATCAGCTATCAGGTTCACTTTGAGGCTAAGCTTCTAGTGCTTCAGTTATACATGCCATCATTGTACATGTCAACCACTTCTCCTGAAAAGTACAATCAGTCAATTGAATGCACTTTTGAGCAAAAAAAAAAAAAAATACCGAGGCTGATCACGGCTGGCCAAAATGTATTTCTGACTATCATGGTTTTAGCAGTTAGGTGCACAAGAATGACTTGTTCTAATAGCAAGGCGGGAGTGGAATAAGAGTACAGCATTTGCTTGAGGCTCACAGCAGGACAGGTTCATGTATAGTTAGCTGTATGTTCCTTTTGGATTAGAACTATTTGCATAACTTGTCCTAAGGGCACAGCTCGAGGTCAACATGACCTTGAACTAGGTTAGGGTTGCACAGGGAGGCAGGTGCAGACAGATCACCTGGCTACTATAGGCAAGTACCCAAAAACTGGTCTAGACAATTACTAGTGCTGGAGAAGTCGTCTGACGTTGTATAAGACACAGCGTGGGCGATGAAACACAGGCATGAGTGCACAAGCCCAGCAAACATTTTCCTTTAGTAATTGTTATCCTATAGATTTGGTCACATTTATAAGACATAATGAACACCTTTAAGGGTACCGTCACACTAGGTGACATCGCCGGCGATTTCGGCAGTGATGCAGGGGTGTGGCCTATTGCCGCCGACATCGCCAGTGCGTCGCCTAGTGTGACGCGGCGATAACGAGGCGAAATATCGCCTCAGAATGATCGCCAGGTTTCACAGCAGTGTTGTGAAACCTGGCGGCCTGAACAGGGCAATCAGGCATGATCGCCCTGTGTAGCGCGGCAACCCGCAATGTTTAACATTGCGGGTTACCAGTCGCTGGGTTCCTGGGCAACCCAGCGAGCGGTCGCCAGCGCTACTTGCCGGCGAGTACGCCGGCGAGTTGCCACGTGTGCCATCTCACCGGTGATGTCGGCAGGGATGTGCGCACCCGTGATTCCCCGACGACATCTGCGGCGAGGTGGCACCATGTAACAGGCCCCTTTGGGTGCACACTCACGATCAGGAATTGCAGCGTTTTGGATGCAGTGTATTACCGCTGTGCCCGAAATACTGCCTTGTGCAGTACAAGATAGTGAATGGGATTTCAAGAAATCCCATGCTGTGTTTCTCCTGACCACAGCTGCGGTGCACTTTGCCAGACTTCCGCATCTCACCAGTATGTTAATTTCATGATGCGGAGTCGGAAGCGATCTCCAGCAGGTGAATGCAGGGAGAAGCAGCCCTCCACCCACCACAGATGGTAAGTACAGGGCGGCTGCGATCTCCCTGCGTGCATTCCCAGTTTCCCGCAGGTCTGGAGGCACTGCGTCCAACACGCAGTGCCTCCGGATCGTGTGCACATAGCCTTAATTCACACTACTTTATTTTGATTGAATTTATTGGAGCCATTTTATAAAATACATTGTGGAATTACTAGGTGAGAAATACATTCCTTACTTTCTTAAAGTGAACCTGTCAGCAGTTTTTTTTTTTGCAAATAAGTTTCGGCCACAACCAGTAAGACCTTATACATAGCATTCTGGAATCCCCAGACCGATCTGTATAATGCAGAAAAAAAATTAAAAAAAACTCAGCTTTTAATATACTCACCTGGGACGGTCCAGTCCAACGGGCATTGCTGGTCTTGAGTCAATGTCTCCTCTCTTTTTGTGATTGTTGTCCTCCTTGTGAATGATGCGTTCTACGTCATCCACTCACTGGCCTCCATTGCACTCCTGTGCAATTCTTTAAGCTCTGCTGGGGGCAGAGCAAAGTGTTGTAATGCTCAGGTGCAGGGAAAGGTCAAAGAATGCCCAAGTAGTGCCCATGCATTCTTTGACTGTTCCCCATGCCTGTACATTACAGTACTTTGCTTTGTCCTAAGCAGGGCAGAGAGAAGTGCGAATGTGCAGGAGTGCAATGAGGGAAACTGTGTGGATAACGTAGGACGTATCATCCACACAAAGCAGGGAAGGAGGATGGCAATTACAAGAAGAGGAGGAGTCAGATCAAGATCAGGGATGCCCATCGGACCGCCCCCCAGGTGAGTATAATGAAAGCTGTATGTTTTTTTTTTTTTGCTTGTTTTTTTAAAGAGTACACAGATTGACCCAGGGACTTCTATACAACAATCTAGAGAGTGCAGTAAATAAGACCTTACTGGTGGTGGGCGCAGCTTATATGTGGTAAACCTGGTGACAGGTTCACTGTAACTGCTTTTCTTTTAAAAGTTTAAGTGCTTGTGTATTTCACAGGAAAGGCCGATAATACGACTTCACCTACATACATTTGTAATAAACTAGTCCCAATATAGAAATCATAGGGGCAGATACAACAAAGTGTTTACTCCAGAAAACTGTTGGAAAAGATTTTGAAAAGTTGCAGAAAGTGAAGGAAAAATGTAGTGTCTTTGCCATTTTACACCAGTTCTTTCCAGAGTTGGCAGAGCATGGATGGGGTGAGATAAGATGGCGGATGTAGTCATGGTGAATTTCCTCCCAAACCTCTATCATTCAGCCACTCTTTACATGCTATGAATACACGAGACCAGGCATTGTCCTGCACCAGTGAACTAGCATAAAGGGGTCCTCCAAGATTGCAAAAAATGGCCCATGTCACATTAATTCAACTGGCAGGTGTCAGGACAGGCTGCAGTTTAAAGAAACATACACAGTATCTCTGGAGACCTGTCTCAACTGAAAGAGGAGCTGTATCATGGGAACACATACTGGAGCAGCCAAAAAGTGTGCCAGCAGAAACAAGCCCTCTCCTAGTCTACCTGAGCACAAAGGAGTGAGGGTGCAGAAAAAAATAAGATGTCAAAGTCCTTGTTCTAAACTCATGGAGGAACATATGCTTATACTTCTATTCGGTCAGTATAAACAGGTCTCGGGGGCCACGTTTCTTCAGACTCTTGACTAGGCCGTGCTGCTGTTTGAATTACAATACAGGGGCTATTGTTTACATTCTTGGGAGATCTATCACTACATTTCACCTAAATGATTACTTTGGGCATACAAATAGTCACACCGTTATGTCTCATATCAGATGCCTTGTTGTGGAGAAATCATCTCATCACTTTATATAAATGAGCTCTGGCAGTGCTAGTGAATAGACAGGTCTTTCTCTCCGTAAATCTGCAGCGCTGACATGTGTCAGTATCTGTTCGTCCATCCGCCTGTGTTTCTGCACTCATACTGATGCATCCCGAACGCTAATGTGAATCCAGCCATAGCTACCTGTCTCACATTGTTAGGCCAGTTTCACACTAGCGTTCGCAACGCAGCGTCTGTGAACGCATCCAAACACAAGCGTACAGCGTACCTATGTTTAACATAGGGATGCAGTGGACCTGCGTCTGTCTGCGTACTGCTGCGTTTGCGTTCGCTTGCGTACAAAATAGGTTTTTGAGGACACAAAGAAAATGCATTTTGTTGCATTTTTTGTGCGTTGCACAGAGCTTATTGTGACTGCTAGCCTCCAGCAGTGGTGAAACCATGAATGTGAACGCATTGCCATCTGTAGGTCAAAGCAGGGAACGCATGTGTTCACATAGCCATACCCGAAAAATCAATCTCTCCCCCTGATCTCGCTCTCTCCCCAATCAATCTCTCGCTCTCTCCCCAATCAATCTCTCTCTCCCCAATCAATCTCTCTCTCTCTCCCCAATCAATCTCTCACTCCTCCCTACCATATTGGTATACTTACCTATGCCCAGCCATACATTCCTATGAGTTTTCACAGTGATTACATGCTGATTCAATCAGCTGCATTCACTTGCAGGTGGCTGCGTTCAGGACTGCGCTTGCGTCTGCTACCCACATGCAGCACACCCAAACGCCAATGTGAAACCGGCCTTAACTCCTCTTCTATATAAATGAGATCCGGAGGCAGTGCCAGGCAGCATCCGCCCCATAGTCTGGAACAGCTCATTTACATAAAGTAATAAAAGTGGATTTCTCTACAACAAGGGATCTGATATGAGGCAGACAGTGATTCATTTTCAGCAGTCAATACCTCTATGCCCACATTAACAGTTTGATAGGTCAAATGTGGTAACAGATTCCATTTGAAGTTCTGACAATAGCTTTGAGGCTTTCATCCTGGGACTTGATAGCTACCATTGGCAATCACTTAAAGGTTTGTAAGACTCCTGCTAGAAGATGTTGCAAACAGTAATTAATGCATCACTAGACTCTCATGTCTGTCACATGTACTCGAGTTCAAACCTTTTCTCATCTGTAAAAAAAAAAACAGGGTGCCAATGGTGGACCTGCCAATGGTGGACCTGCCAATGGTGGACCTGCCAATGGTGGACCTGCCAATGGTGCACCTGCCAATGGTGGACCTGCCAATGGTGGACCTGCCAATGGTGGACCTGCCAATGGTGCACCTGCCAATGGTGGACCTGCCAATGGTGGACCTGGCAATTCTGGTGTTCTTTAGCGAATGCCAATCAGGCTGGTTTCCCTACACAGCACACTGTAGCCAGCCTTCGTGGAGTCGATTTCAGACAATGTGGTCACAGACACTCACACAGTAGCCACTACCGTCATTTTATAGGACTTGGCAGTGTGCCTCCTATTTCTCCTCACACAAAGGAGCAGATACCGGTTCTGCTGCTGGGTTTATGTTCCTGGGGTTATGTTTTCACAGGGATACACTGAGGTAGTTAGGTGTTCCCTTAAGGTTTTTAAGCAATGCACAGTGGAAATGTAATATGAGCATAAATACTCACAAACCAACTCTGTGCAGAGCCCTCTTTTTGGTCTATTTCAGTATACTGCAATTTCTTCCTAGGTCTACTCCATCTGCTTTCTATATCTTCATGTGCTACATGAACAGTGGCCAAGAAGTATTTCAGGTTAAACGAATTTTTCTAACAGTAAATACTGTAATAATTGTACAGATCATGAAAATATAAAGGGGTTGTCAAGGACTAACATATAGGTCATCAATATAAAATCAGTCCTGACACCCAGGCACCCCAGCTGTTATCTGCTCTGGCGGTGGGCAATGTGCAGCGTACCACAGCTCAGGACACTGTCTAGTGGCAGCTGGCGATTACGTTATGTCACATTCAAGTAAATATCAGATGCAGTTAACACTTCTAACATTATCTGCCATTTATATGCAAGGAAAAGATGATCTACAGAAGTCTTATTAGGTTTACTTATATAGTGTATCAATTACTTAGCGGAGAGGTGGTGGACACATCATCGCTCTCCCCACCACCGAACCATCAATTCTTGGCATAATCCCCTGTTCACTGATCAACAATGTAGTCTGCTTGCCAAAGAAAGACAGGCAAGGAAAGAGGCAGGAATGGAGGGCACCACCAAGTTTATAGGGATCAACCCTATGCATACCATAATAGACTGCAGCAAGAAAAGAGGAGAGATTGCAAACAGTAGGGGATCAGCAAGGAGGCAGCGGCACACTCTAAAAACAACAAAAAAAAAAGAAATAAGGCAACAATGGTGGAAGAAAAGGCCATTACACGTGTGGCTTCATTTGGCATTTTTTGCCACCCGGTTGCCTTTTTCTTTTTTGAGTGTGTCGCTACCTCTTTTTATGTTTTTAACCTTGCTGCCCCTCCTCTCTGGCATTTATCCACATCTTGGCTTGCTAAACTTATTCCACTCTTTTGTGTCTTTGTGCATTATTATATGCTTTTATTGCAATAGGTAGCTGGTTGTAATTGCATTTCATATTGCTCGGTGCTTATTCCCAATTTAATTTGTTAGGGTGGCTTCACACTTGTGTTTGTGTCTGCATGCGTATAGAATGCAGACGCAAACGCAGTGCCAACACAGCCATATTAACGTGAATGCAGTGGAGAATCTCCGCATGCATTCACATTAATATGCACCCCGGCCAGTCAATCAGCTGTCTCAGGGGCGGCCAGGAGGAGGAAATCAGCGGCAGAGATCTCCTCCAGACCACAGCTGATCTCCCGCCGGTGTCAGCGCGGGAGATTTGAAGATACAGCTGATCTGACAGCTGTTTAAATCTCCTGCGCCGACACCGAATAGGGTGATATTGGTGCAGGAGATAAGGAACAGCTGATCGCTGCTTCAAATCTCCCGCGCCGACCTTACCTATTCGGTGTCAGTGCGGGAGATTTAAACAGCTGTCAGATCAGATGTGTCTTCAAATCTCCCGCGCCGACACCGGCGGCTGTAGCTGATCTCCTGGTGGCCGCTGCTGATCACTGGCGGCGACTGGGAGAGATTTCAATGAGATCCACAGCGTTCTCCTGCGCTGTCATGCGGAGGACACTGCGGATCCATTGACTTCAATGCATTGTTTGTGCGCTTGCGGGCGTTTGCAGATAAAACAAGTGCCCAAAAACGCACAAAAAAATGCAACATGATGCGTTCAGAGTGCACTTGGAGGGTGCACAAATTATGCGCATCCAAACGCAGGCACATGCGTTCCCATGTTAAACATAGGAACGCATGTGCGCAAGCGTTTTGCTGCGTTCGGTGAGCTGCGTTCCAAATGCAAATGTACAGGCACCCTTAGTGAGCTGCTATGTGCCCACTGTGCCTTTCTGCTATGTGCCCACTGTGCCTTTCTGCTATGTGCCCACTGTGCCTTTCTGCTATGTGCCCACTGTGCCTTTCTGCTATGTGCCCACTGTGCCTTTCTGCTATGTGCCCACTGTGCCTTTCTGCTATGCGCCCACTGTGCCTTTCTGCTATGCGCCCACTGTGCCTTTCTGCTATGCGCCCACTGTGCCTTTCTGCTATGCGCCCACTGTGCCTTTCTGCTATGCGCCCACTGTGCCTTTCTGCTATGCGCCCACTGTGCCTTTCTGCTATGCGCCCACTGTGCCTTTCTGCTATGCGCCCACTGTGCCTTTCTGCTATGCGCCCACTGTGCCTTTCTGCTATGTGCACACTGTGCTTTTCTGCTATGTGCACACTGTGCTTTTCTGCTATGTGCACACTGTGCTTTTCTGCTCCGCGCCCACTGTGCGTTTCTGCTCTGTGTCAATGTGCTTTTGTGCTGCGTTTTTGTAAAGGTACCTTTACACACAGAGATCTATTGTTTGCAATTCACTGGTTGCAGTGAAATCATGGACACATTGGAACAATGTGTCCATGATTTCACTGCAACCAGCAAATTGCCAGTGAAATTGCAAGCAATATATCTCTGTGTGTAAAGGTACCTTTAGACACTTACGGTTTTGCAGGTTAAGGCCAGCACCACCGCTCCCTCCGTACGTCTGTCAGTCCCAGCAGCCCTCCAGGATCCCCTGGGACCTCTCAAGTGGGTCCCACACACTGTGAGCCTCTGTTCCTGGTGCACACTTCCTCCACAACAGCAATATGTCACTTCCGGTTTAGAAAAAGAGCTGAGCTGCACACAGGATAAACGTGTTCATCCCATTTATTGCATCACAGGGGTGTTACAGGTGGGGGTGCACGGGAAGAAGGACCGGGGTAGCCCCGATGGTACAACGAACCTTTCGCGCTCGATTGGTGCTTCTGCTGGTACAATCCTCCTTGTACCCGCAGAAGCGCCAGTCGAGTGCAAAAGGTTCGTTGTACCATCGGGGCTACCCGGTCCTCCTTCCCTTGCACCCCCACCTGTAACACCCCTGTGATGCAATAAATGGGATGAACACGTTTATCCTGTGTGCAGCTCAGCTCTTTTTCTAAACCGGAAGTGAAAAGGTACCTTTAGAGCTGCTTTTTTCAGCTCATTAGAATGGCTGGCAACTGGAAAATGCAGCACAAAAAAAGCACAAGATAATTGACAGGGACTTTTATAAATGCATGCTTTTTTGGCACCACTGAAAAATGCACATAGTGGGCACAGCTTTTGGAAAATCACATTGACTTTCATTACAAAGCTGTGGGTGCTGTATTTTTGGTGCAGAAAATGCAACACAAAAGCACAGCAGAAGAAAAGCACAGTGGGCACATAGCCTTAGACAAAGAGAGTGCCTGACACGGCTGTTGTGATTAGTGACAGATGAATAACATAGCTGTCATCTATAGTGTGTGGTGCGGGCTCAGCTCTTGATCCTGCGACACACAGACCTGCTCCATGCAGTGTTACCAAGGCTGAGATTTTAGCTATGGATCTCAGGGGGTCGGCACTTTGCTGCCTCCTGAGAGACCTTAAATCACCCCAAGAGAGAAACGGACCTGCAGAAAATATGTAGTACATGTAGACAGTGTTTCCATTGTTCAACAGGTAGCAAGGTTCATATCCAAATACTCTAAATGCAAAGTATGGTGGCTTACTGGACTTTACCTTAATATTTTCTGGAAATGCAAATTACAAATGCTATGAATGGATTTACAATCAACAAGCCCTACCGCATTACTTCACCATTAGTGGATTGAGACTTCCAAAGCACTGGTTCCACTGATTCTGGGTGACATACAAGCTAGCTTGCAAGGCTCATAATATTGTGAAATGTAGATGGACCATCCGGAGATCTGGAGAGACTCTGGACTTTACATTTTCTTGGCAGCTAATTCTACACATTTATTTTGGGGGATGACATGGCCCACTGACATGATGCCAACTTTTATTTTATCTATGAAAGCTCATAGGGACTAAGAGGAATATTACTTTGAGGTCTAAAAATATGATTACATGTGTAGAAAACATTAACTTTACATCCTTAGACAATTTTATTTTTTTAAATTTGGCAACCAGTTTTCATGGCTTGTTGCCCGATATTCCTTTATGTGCCATCCACCTGCAGATATTCCTTGTCCCTAAGCCTCTTTTCAGGCATCGTTCATGCTTTACGGCTGCATTCTATAAGTATTATTGTAGACAAGGAAAACAATTCAGTAATCCTGCTTGGATGTGATAAAGGTCAAGAATTGTAGAAGTTCCGTGAGGATGATTTTGGAGAACACAATAAATAATGCGGCTAGATTTTGGAAAACCTGACTGTGTCCCCCCCTCAAACAGGGGACAAGCCATGTAATCAGAAAATAAAAGGAAAAATGGAGCCACGTCAGTACAAGCCGTAATGCACGAGTGGGAGGAATCCCGCAGTGAGAAACTATAGGGAATATTTTGTGTAATCCTATTTATATTTAGCTTGTTTTTCATAAAGTTATAATTATCTTCCCTACTACTCTATAAAGGCCCCGTTACACGGTACGATATTATGAGCGATATTGCTGAAACGTCACGGGTTTGGAATCGTTCAAACGACATGGTTAGGACATCGTTGCATGTAACACCGAGATACGATAACGATAAATCGTTGGATCTTTGATCTCAGATTTGAGAACATGTTCTCAAATCAAACGATCCTCGATCAGCCAACCTGCTGCATCATTTGTGTGACACCATGATGACAATGTTGTTAATGACTTCTCCTATTCACATCAGTGAAGAAGTATCATTTGCTGGGCTGTGCAAACAATGCCTGCTCACCACATCATTGGTGCGTCGTCCACGATATCTATACGTGTGACATATCACCAACGATCTGTAAACGATGTCCTAACGACCGATCGCCCACGAGATCGTTAGTCATATCTTAGCGACATTGAAGCATTTAACTGTACCTTAAAGTGTATGTGTGTATGTATGTATGTGTATGATTGTGTGTGTGTACATGTGTGTATGTATGTATGTGCCTATGATTGTGTGTGTGTGTGTGTGTGTGTGTGTGTACAATGTGTGTATCTAGGTATGTGTGTGTGTCTGTTACTACTTGTTAAATTGGAGTTAAGTTAGCATAGAGCTGAAGACAAGACCCAAGGAGGACCCATCAGATTCTCCTGGCATGTCTGTTTTAGTAATTATTTCTATGACATCTGCTTCCATTGCGCACAATGGAAATGTAGAAATAGATTGACAATTGGTGGGTACCATCACCTCTTTCTGTAGAATACCTCTCCTGAAAAGGAAAATATGTTGGCGGCCAATATGGTTACAAACAAATGCTACAGAAAGTGTTTTAAGGAGGGAAGGAGAGCTGTATAATGTCTCAAATTGGGTTTTCCAGTTTCAGAAAATCTTTAACCTTAAAGAGGTTGTCCACTACTAATGTGATCCCCTTTCTTGCCAACTAGCACTTTCTCAATATACTTCTGCTACCTACCCTGCTCCTGCGCGCTCATCTCTAAAGCTACCGTCACACACAGCAATATTGTTTGCAATTTCACTGGCAACTTGCTGGTTGCAGTGAAATCATGGACACATTGTTACATTTGTACACGGCAACAAAATAGAACAATGTGTCCATGATTTCACTGCAACCAGCAAATTGCCAGTGAAAGTGCAAGCAATATTGCCGCGTGTGACGGTACCTTAAGGGTACCTTTACACGCCGCCACTATCCCTGGCAACCGGTATTAACCGCACGCGCACGTTTTTAATGGTTGCTAACGATCGCTGATACCGCATGTACACGCCGCCATTGCGTTGTCAACTGAAGGTATCGTGGTTCCCCGGAAGTTCGCACAGATCCTGCGGATAACTGCCTGTTGAATACCGTCGCCCCTTCACACACCGCAATCAGTAAGGGAATGTGGGCGTACATGTTCTGTGGCGCCAAAACATAGGCGTGACGGAGTTGTGTATTCCGTGACGCTAACACGGTGATTGGACAACGCAAAAGCGTCATGATTGGGCAGCCTGCGCAGGAAGGCTGGCTAATACATGACGCCATTACAATTGTGTAGTGTGAATGGTCAGCTCTTTAAATATGGCGCCCTGTGCAGGGACAGCCAATGGTTACACAGTAGCCCCTACCAATCATCGCTGACGGGGCGCGGTATCCAGCACGCCCCCAGGAAATCACCAGGCGACGCAGATTCCATCCCTGTCCCCCGTTTACACGCCACTACCATCGCAATTGTGCCTTTGTGTTGCCTTGGATTTTAGAACACGTCTCGGAAACAGCTACCTGAAGCAACTGCGAGAAACCCGATCACTTTCCCAAATTACATGCCGCCACTTCATAGCAATTTCAAGGCAACAGTCACAAAAATCCCCATTGCCAGGTAGTTGCTACCACGCAGTGGCGGCGTGTAAAGGTACCTTAAGAGACTCATAAATATCTTTATTGTTGTTCTAGCTTTGATCCTTCTGGTCTGCAGACCATATTCAGACCAACTGAACTGGACATGTCACTGATGAGGGCGGGGCTGCCTCTCTATGAGTGGCAGCAGTCCCAGATCATACCTCACATTCCTCTTAACCACCACCAGTGACTTGCCCTACTCAGTTGGTTCAATCCGGTCTCTAGACCAGAAGGATTAAAGCTAGAACAATAAAGATATATATATGAACGTCTTAGAGATAAGATTACAGGAGCAGGGTAGATACCGTGTTTCCCCGAAAATAGGGCGCCCCCGAAAGTAAGGCATGCTTGGGGGGTGCCCCACTTCCTAATATAAGGCACCCCCCCACCCCCCACCCCCCGATTAAAAGGTGTACCTCCTCAGCATGCCACCGATCACAAGACTGGGACATGCATCTGTGTCTCACTCCCTGCTGCCCCCGCTGTCCAGGCCCGCCACTCTGTACCGCTCTTCTGCCGCACTCACAGCCCTGGAACGCAGCCGTAAATCACAGCTCCGGAGCTCTGTGCCAGTCTCCGCCCATAAGTCCTGCGCCAATCACAGCGCAGGAATCATGGGCCAGCTGACGTCAGTAGCCTCTGATTGTTCCTGGGCTGTGATTGGCCCAGGGCTCCTGAGCTGTGATTGGCCCAGGGCTCCTGAGCTGTTCACCACCAAAACAGCACCGCAAATTGCAAAGAAAGAAGTACGGTAAGAAAGTGAAAGTGTGTGTGTGGTGTGTGTGTGGTGTGTTTGTACACACATGGGAGGCTGCAGTGGGATACGGTACTGGGATGGAAGGCTGCTGCAGTGGGATACGGTACTGGGATAATGGGAGGCTGCTGCAGTGGGATACGTTTTTTTTTGGCTAATATAAGACACCCCCCTGAAAATAAGACATGGCGCACCATTTGGAGCAAAAATTAATATAAGGCAGTGTCTTATTTTCGGGGAAACACGGTAGCAGAAGTATATTGGGAAAGTATTAGGTAGGAAGAGTTCAGACAAATGAAAGAGGGTCACATTAGTAGTAGAAATCCTTTATTTACCCCTCTGTGTGGTTACTGCTACTGGTGTCCATTATTGGTGGTAGCACTGAAGCTATACGCTGATAGCGTTGCAGCCACTAACTGAGCTCAGCGGCTTTTCCTGGGTTGACGGCAGAAATGGCTCAGAAACACAGTGCTGTCAATGAAACATACTGCCTCAGACAATAACAAGTACCAGGTACAACAGCAGTATTAATTATCAGATGACAAGAATTTCTTGGTAGAATAAAGATTGCAGTCACCCACTTGCATCGTGTTCTGGTTGCACTGCAGTGGCATTATTGGGCGCCATGTAACATTGCAGCCAATCACTTGGCACAGTGATGACTTCAGCAAAGATGTTTATTTACATTTGGTACAGTGTAGAAATGCTTCAAGGGGGCTAGTAACCCTTATAGGGTACCGTTAACACATGGAACACGCAGAGTATTTTTCCTTTTGCACTGCAAGCCAGTTACAACATATAGGTGAGTTTATGGTAAAGCCCCATTTACTTGGATAGAAATCCAATAGGTCTCTGCGTGTGTATTCTGCAAAATGCACAACCACAATCAGCAATGTATTTGCGTCTGAGCTTGTCATTAAAGAACATAAAAAAAAAAAAAAAAAAATGTTGTGAATCCACATGAAACTACTTGAAGGGGTCTCCCCACAAAGTTCATTTTAATCAATAGATCTTGGAATAGTAATAATTTCCACAAATGGATGTGTTTAAAGAGGACCTGTCACCCCCCCGATGCATGGCAATCTAAATTCACCACTGAAGGCAGCATGCCTGCTGCATTCAGGGAAGGAGTCCCCCCCATGGCTCTAGTTCCCCTGTGCGCTGAGAAATAGACTTTATAAATCTTATATATAGTGAGTCCGGAGGGCCTTCCTTCATATGGAGTCAGTGCTGACACGGAGGTTTTTCCATGCCTCCGGCTGCTCTGCGCCACCTCCTGCTGCTCTGTTTCTCCTCCTTATTATGTCCACCCCCCTCCTCGCCTGCGCCGACGTCCAAGCTTCTGATCTTACGCAGGCACATAGCGAGGCTAGGATGTCAGCCGCCGGCTCCCGTCTATGCTGTGCGTCTGCATGAGATTAGAAGCTTAGACGTCGGCGCAGGCGAGGAGGGGGGTGGACACAATAAGGAGGAGGAACAGAGCAGCAGGAGGTGGCGCAGAGCAGCCGGAGGCATGGAAAAACCTCCGTGCCAGCACTGACTCCATATGAAGGAAGGCCCTTCGGACTCACTAAATGTAAGATTTATAAAGTGTATATGTCAGCGCACAGGGGGCTAGAGCCATGGGAGAGCCCTTCCCTGAATGCAGGAGGCATGCTGCATTCAGTGGTGCATTTAGATTGCCATGCACCAGGGGAGCGACAGGTCCTCTTTAAAAAAAAATGTTCCAGTGCTGAGATAATCTTATATATGTGTCCCTGCTATGTACTGTATAATGGATGTGTCTGACCGTACAGGGACATGGTCTGATCATACCACATCTCCTGTGCTGAGATAATCTTATATATGTGTCCCTGCTATGTACTGTATAATGGATGTGTCTGACCGTACAGGGACATGGTCTGATCATATCACATCTCCTGTGCTGAGATAATCTTATATATGTGTCCCTGCTATGTACTGTATAATGGATGTGTCTGACCGTACAGGGACATGGTCTGATCATATCACATCTCCTGTGCTGAGATAATCTTATACATGTGTCCCTGCTATGTACTGTATAATGGATGTGTCTGACCACACAGGGACATGGTCTGATCAAACCACAACTCCTGTGCTGAGATAATCTTACATATGTGTCCCCGCTATATACTGTGTAATGGATGTGCCTGACCGTACAGGAACATGGTCTGATCATACCACAGCTCCTGGGCTAAGATAATCTTATATACACTTTGTCCTGTTTTCCAAACCACCGACTTTGACTCCTTAATTTCCATGACTCAGACTTCTTCATAAATGGCTCATGTTTAAAAGAAAACTGTCAGGTCAAAACTCCACATGTAACTGCTACCGTGTTTCCCCGAATATAAGACAGTGTCTTATATTAATTTTACCCCCAAAAGTCCCACCCTGACTTATTTTCGGGTATGTCTTATATTTCCCTCCCTAGGGCCCTTTCACATCAGCAGTTATTTCAAATCGCGGCAGATGCGGTGAAAAAACCGCATCTGCCGCGATTACCGCATACCGGCTGCACTTGCGGCACGGTTGCGGTAAACGCCATACAAGGTATAGGCGGACTTGCGGCAGGTGCGGCAAATGCGGTTTTGGCACTTGCGGCAGGTGCGGCCGCGAAAAAAACCTCGGTCAGCCGCGTTTTTTTTCGCGGCCACACCTGCCGCAAGTGCAAAACCGCACTTGCCGCACCTGCCGCAAGTCCGCCTATACCTTGTATGGCGTTTACCGCAACCGCGCCGCAACCGTGCCGCAAGTGCAGCCGGTATGCGGTAATCGCGGCAGATGCGGTTTTTTCACCGCATCTGCCGCGATTTGAAATAACCCTAGCCCTAACCCTAGCCCTAACCCTAGCCCTAACCCTAACCCAGGGGCATACACATACAGGGGCACACTCACACATACAGGGGCACACTCACACATACAGGGGCACACTCACACATACAGGGGCACACTCACACATACAGGGGCACACTCACACATACAGGGGCACACTCACACATACAGGGGCACACTCACACATACAGGGGCACACTGACAGGGGCACACTGACCAGGGCTCCTCCGACCACCGGGGACCGCAGCACATCCTGGGCACCTCCGACATCCCGGGCACCTCCGACAGCCCCGGGCACCTCCGACAGCCCCGGGCACCTCCGACAGCCCCGGGCACCTCCGACAGCCCCGGGCACAGCAGCACGCAGGGTGGGCATCGTCGCACAGACAGCCCGGCCTGCACACGTGCCGCTGTCCCGGCCAATCACAGGCCAGGAGCTGCCTGGGGAGCCAATGACAGGCCAGACTGATGTCATGCAGCGCGACTGGCTTGTGATTGGCCTCTGGGCAGTTCCTGGCCTGTGATTGGCCGGGACAGCGGCGGGGGATTTAAAATACCCGCCCTGCTCACCCAGGCACCGGGAACACAGCGGGGGCACCGGAGACAGCAGCGGTAAGTATGAGAGATTCCCCTGGCCCCCCCCAACCCACCAAATTTTCCCCGAAAATAAGTCACCCTGTCTTATAATCGGGGTATGACTTATATTAAAAAAATTGCCCCCAGCCCTGCACTGTCTTATAATCGGGGGTGACTTATTTTCGGGGAAACACGGTATCATTTTCTAATTCCTCCCTCTAAACACTCTCTTTTGATGTATTTATTTTATTTATATTCGCCTCCTATTTTCTGTAAGCTTCAAATAAAGAGAATCATTCCATCTGTCATTCACAGTAAATGATCCACTTAGTTCTCTGCTGTCCACTCCCCATGCATGAATATGCATGTCACATCACAGCACAGGAGATTAGTGGGGGGACTGTATTCTCCTCTCAGCTCTCTGTGTGTGCAGCATAACAAGAGGTGAACTACAACACAGAAACTGTCACAACACAGCAGTGCTTCTGCTTTACAGAGACAAATGGAGTCTAGATAAGGCAGACCTGCAGTAGCTCTCCCTCCATGGTGATATCAACTGAACAGACCTCTAAGTGAAACCTGACACTGCACTGTTAGCAAAGGGAGGAAGGAGGAGAGAGCTGCTGAGAAGGAGTGCATAATTACATGACAGTTTACACAGGACAGGACCAATCGTCTCTGCTTATAAATGGGACAGGACTAATGCAGCAGCTCTCTGCAGGGTCTGACAATGCTGATAACATGAAAACTACAAACGGTACAATAATGATTTTACATTTTTTAAGAGGTCTGTCCAGGCACTGTTCCAGGGTAATATTAGTGTCATACTGAAAAATGACCCAACAGTGTTCGTTTAAGTGATAAATTTATATTACAATGGCAATATTAGGCTTTTAATCACAATTATGATACAATAATCAAGATATTTAGATAGAACATAATAATATTCAGCACATTCTGCATTGAACCACTGTACCCAATTTATTATATATTATAGGAGTCGGTCCATTTTCTACTAACTCCAGCTTTGACTCCCACTCCACAGCCCTGGGTACACATAACATCCCTTCCGACAGCCTGCTAATTTCAATGTGCGCTGGGTCTCACGGCTGTAGGGAAACTAAACACTAATGGTTCCTCTACAGGTCCTATAATAGTCAGAGCTTCTGATCAGCAGCAAATCCTTCTAGAGAAAAGAAGAATAAAGACTGCACAGCAAGCAGTATAGTGGAAATCGCTTGTCGTCAGCAAAGGAACAAAACACAACACAGTAAAGGAGTATAGGGCTTTAGAACAATACGTCTGCCGGCACATTACTCGGGGACACGGCATTTCAACAGTTTTTTTCTTTTCAGTGTCTAAAAATATGTTTTAGTAAGAGATTTAGGCAAATAGCCAAAAAAAACAAAAAGAAAAAACAGATCCATCAACAGCAGCTTGTTGCTTAGCTTTTGGGTATCAAGAGTATAGGTTTCCCTCCAACACAGACAAAACAACCCATGATATAAGACAGGGATGACTACGTACACAGCCGATGGGGACATGGAGCGGAGCAGAAAAGAAGAAGGAAAAACATACTTCACATTATGCAAATCACAGAGGATACAGACCTTCTCTTACACAAGCTGATGAGAAAACCGGCACAATCCTGTGTCAAGTCTCAGGGATCCAAGTGTGCCAAAGGTTACTTAAGGTTGCCACAAGCCCCTGGAGACATCCGCTAATAGCGCTCCAGACACATGAAACTGCTGATCGGATACATATACCCGGATTCCAGACAAGAAACCATTTCTGGTGGATTTTAGAGTCTATGCACCCGGCAGAAGAACTATGCTCAAAACAATGAGCCTATGTAATAATGACTTGCTGTTCATATACAGTTAGGGCCAGAAATATTTGGACAGTGACACAATTTTCGCGAGTTGGGCTCTGCATGCCACCACATTGGATTTGAAATGAAACCTCTACAACAGAATTCAAGTGCAGATTGTAACGTTTAATTTGAAGGGTTGAACAAAAATATCTGATAGAAAATCTAGGAATTGTACACATTTCTTTACAAACACTCCACATTTTAGGAGGTCAAAAGTAATTGGACAAATAAACATAACCCAAACAAAATATTTTTATTTTCAATATTTTGTGGCGAATCCTTTGGAGGCAATCATTGCCTTAAGTATGGAACCTATGGACATCACCAAACGCTGGGTTTCCTTCTTCTTAATGCTTTGCCAGGCCTTTACTGCCGCAGCCTTCAGGTCTTGCTTGTTTGTCTGTCTTTCCGTCTTAAGTCTGGATTTGAGCAAGTGAAATGCATGCTCAATTGGGTTAAGATCTGGTGATTGACTTGGCCATTGCAGAATGTGCCACTTTTTGCACTCATGAACTCCTGGGTAGCTTTGGCTGTTTGCTTGGGGTCATTGTCCATCTGTACTATGAAGCGCCGTCCAATCAACTTTGCAGCATTTGGCTGAATCTGGGCTGAAAGTATATCCCGGTACACTTCAGAATTCATCCGGCTACTCTTGTCTGCTGTTATGTCATCAATAAACACAAGTGACCCAGTGCCATTGAAAGCCATGCATGCCCATGCCATCACGTTGCCTCCACCATGTTTTACAGAGGATGTGGTGTGCCTTGGATCATGTGCCGTTCCCTTTCTTCTCCAAACTTTTTTCTTCCCATCATTCTGGTACAGGTTGATCTTTGTTTCATCTGTCCATAGAATACTTTTCCAGAACTGAGCTGGCTTCTTGAGGTGTTTTTCAGCAAATTTAACTCTGGCCTGTCTATTTTTGGAATTGATGAATGGTTTGCATCTAGATGTGAACCCTTTGTATTTACTGTCATGGAGTCTTCTCTTTACTGTTGACTTAGAGACAGATACACCTACTTCACTGAGAGTGTTCTGGACTTCAGTTGATGTTGTGAACGGGTTCTTCTTCACCAAATAAAGTATGCGGCGATCATCCACCACTGTTGTCATCCGTGGACTCCCAGGCCTTTTAGAGTTCCCAAGCTCACCAGTCAATTCCTTTTTTCTCAGAATGTACCCAACTGTTGATTTTGCTACTCCAAGCATGTCTGCTATCTCTCTGATGGATTTTTTCTTTTTTTTCAGCCTCAGGATGTTCTGCTTCACCTCAATTGAGAGTTCCTTTGACCGCATGTTGTCTGGTCACAGCAACAGCTTCCAAATGCAAAACCACACACCTGGAATCCACCCCTGACCTTTTAACTACTTCATTGATTACAGGTTAACGAGGGAGACGCCTTCAGAGTTAATTGCAGCCCTTAGAGTCCATTGTCCAATTACTTTTGGTCCCTTGAAAAAGAGGAGGCTATGTATTACAGAGCTATAATTCCTAAACCCTTTCTCCGATTTGGATGTGGAAACTCTCATATTGCAGCTGGGAGTGTGCATTTTCAGCCCATATTATATATATAATTGTATTTCTGAACATGTTTTTGTAAACAGCTAAAATAACAAAACTTGTGTCACTGTCCAAATATTTCTGGCCCTAACTGTATGCACTCTCTTTATTTTCTTTATGGCTTTCAAAGATGCCAAGAGGTGAAGAAAATAAGCCGACCTTATTTCAGGTGTCTTCAGTTCAGAAGGTAAAAAATGTTTGTACTGTTAGCCAATAGATAGAAAATATACATTAGAATCTGAGAGTCCTCAGTGGTTGATACCTTTCAATGACTGTCTCACACTTCAATGGTCGAACGATGTGATCACAGATCCGACTTGACCTAGATCGCTTGAATGTCAGTCAATGATCGCGAGTGAAATATCACACGTGTATATATCGTTAACGACGCAGCAACGATTCCGCGACGAGCAAACGATACTTGCGGTCGTTAGCTCACCTACGTCCTTCACTTCTCAATAGGCGAGGTCATTAACGACATCATTATCGAGGTGTCACACACACACCCATGCTGCAGGTTGGACGGACGATCATCATTTGGTTTTAGGTCCGGTTCACAAACCTCCCATCAACTATCTGCCCGATTATCGTTGATTGGATGTACATGTCACACTGAACTACATCGTTACAACGTCGTTAGAATGACTGAAACCCTGTGATGTTTCAACGATATTGTTACCGATATCGTAGTGTGTGACGGGGCCTTAACTGAAAAGATGGCAATTATTTGTACAAAATGTGTGAGCGGGAACCTGTATGTAGGAGAGACAGGGCAGAAACTTACAACAAGAATGAATTCTCATCGTCACACAAAAAAAGAATGGTTCTACCTGTGGCCAATCATTTTTGCAGCCCAGATCATACCAAAATGGACATGAAAATACTAGTTTTGAAAGGTCATTTAAAATTGCAGAGAGACGGGACAGTCTGGGAATACAAACTTAGGTTGACCTTTGACACATTCAAAGCAGGAATGAATGTGTCTCGAGGATTCATATCTTTTTACATTAATTGAGGAATCTCCAAAATTTGAAGAAACAACCAATTTAAGGTGCTTTCACATCAGCGGTAATGACAGTGTAGCTGTAGATCCGGCAGATGTCGCTGTATTTGCAGGATTTACCGCATAACGGTCGACTTGCGGCACCGATCCGGCAAACTCCATTCATTCCCTATGAGGCTTGCGGTCAGATGTGGCAGAGTGCAGTACTTGCGGCACCACAAAAAAACGCTGCTATACCGCACCTGACGGCAAGCTCCATAGATAATGAATTGGGCTTGCCGAATCGGTACCACAAGTTGGCCGTTATGCGGTAGATCCGGCTGGCGCAGCAACATCTGCCGGATCTACCGTAAAATTGCAATACCGCTGATGTGAAAGGAACCTAAAAGGACATAAAACTATCTGCCTTTTATCTCTGGACGCTGATGTTTACTGCCCCAGATCCTCTCTCCTCCATCCCAAATCTGCCAAGCCCTGTGTTATGCTTCACCTCACCTGGTTTATTTACTGCATTATCCAACCCTGTATATGTGTATGTTCAGAAGTTGTGTCATTATTAAGCCTGATGAAGAGGCCATAGTGTCTCGAAAGCTTACTTTTCATACCATCTTTTCAGTTAGCCATTAAAAGGCATCAACCACTGAGGACTCTCAGATTCTCATATATATTTTCTGTTCTGAAGACACTTTCTACATACAATCCAAGCCAATGAATGTTAAGGCTCAAACCAGCACAGTGTGGGTCTCGACTTATCCGACACAAAGAGCCGGCTCCGTGCTGTGAATGACAGGAGTCAACACACAAGTGAGAGCACTAAATTCTTAAAATCTGGTGTTTGGGCATCCATAACATCACCCACCTAAACAAACCACACCCACTCATCATTTTAATTGGCCGTTTGCAAGTGGGTGGAGTTTTGGCGCAGATGGGCTGGGTTTTGTACGCATCAATGTCATCTTAAATGTGTGTTCATCTGGGGTGCACATGTATTTAATAGGGAGCCATTTAGGATCCAAGAGATCCGGCTCTTTTTGGTGAGTGGCGACAAAGGATTACCAAAAGGACCACACTGCCCATCACTAGCTCAAATCGACTAGAGGACTAGTTGTATTTTGCCACGTGGTCTCCCTGGTCTGTGTAACATCACCCCCATCACTGATCTGCAATTTTGTGTTACCCTAATGCAGGGGTGGGGAACTCCAGTCCTCGAGGGCCGCAATCAGTGCAGGTTTTCAGGATTTCCTTAGTTTTGCACAGGTGATAACATAATCACTCGCACTGGTGATGATTCCAATCCCTGTGCAATACTAAGGAAATCGTGAAAACCTGCACTGATTGCGGCCCTCGAGGACTGGAGTTCCCCACCCCTGCTTTAATGTCTTTATTGTCTGTAAATGTCCAATCTGAATATGTTGGTGCTAAAGAAATAAATTATTACTACTTTTCAGACAGCTGTCAATCAGAGGTGTGTGTTGAGTTATACAGAACTCAGCATTCAGAGCACTGACAAATCTACAGCATGTAAATCAGCAAGTGACACATTGTGGGAATCAGGGTCTCTGGCCTAACAGCATGCTGTTCTCAGATTACATAGTAAAAACCTGGTGACAGATTCAATAATAAAGAAAAAAATCATCCCAAAATTCTGGAAAAATTGCTGAAATAAAAAAAAAAAAACTACAACAGTCAAAACCTACATAAAGCGCTGAGGAAATGACCAAAATATATGTAGAAAAAATAACTCTTTGGGAAAAAAATGGCGACATTTCTTGAATTTTCTGCAGGTCTCCTGCCCGACAAACTCGTGTGCACATAGCATCAACGTCTGACATATACGAGGGGATTGTGAGCAAAGATAAAGATTTCATTCTTCTCTGAATATCACATTAATGAGGCTTGTTCCAGGCTGCAACCTGGGAAATTATCCTCTGGGGAATTTCTCCAAATGAAGAAAGGGTGATCCAGCTGCACTAGGGTATATGGGCTCGGAGGGAGTAGGTGTCCCAGGTGTCCCTCTATAAGTATTCCATTTTACTAATCCTTCTGCCTCAAGATATTACAAGTACTGATGCCAAGTATTGTTCTCTAATCAGCTGAGCCTGGCATCTGACAACAAGTCTAATTAATCTTCAAGAATTCTACCCGAATAAGACACAAGGAAAGCTAAGTGGAAAATTGCTTAGTCCAGCTAGTCATCACCTGGAACTATATCAGATGTTCATTAGAAAGCCTACTGGGGTGCAAGAAAGCCAAAATAACAAACAGTTACTATAGTAATGTAGTCCTGTGTGGACTATGATGAGCAATTATCAAATAACGCAAGAACGTGATTATTAAAGGGAACCAGTCAGGTAAAAAACGCTATAAACCTGTAGATATGGGGTTAATCTGCAGGTTAATAGAGTTTTGAAGCTGCCCGATGCCTGCACCGAGAGCCCCGATACAAGGGAGGAATTAAACTTTCTTCACACAGTAACATCAAGCTGCCAGTCATACAGGTATTACCGGAGAGACTTCAGTCACTACTATGTGTATAGTGAGCGGCAACTAACAGTGCCCAGACAGTGACTGAAAGCCCCTGGTACTGACTGACAGCCAGCTCAGCATTAGAATCGGCTATCAGTCAGTGCATAGTGAGCTGTGACTGACAGCCCCTGGTATTGATTGACAGCCAGCTCAGCATTAGAACCGGCTATCAGTCAGTGCGTAGCGAGATGTGACTGGCAGCCCCTGGTACTGACTGACAGCCAGCTCAGCATTAGAACCGGCTATCAG
The DNA here is from genome assembly GCA_033576535.1 of Allobates femoralis. NCBI lineage: Eukaryota > Metazoa > Chordata > Amphibia > Anura > Aromobatidae > Allobates > Allobates femoralis. The sequence goes on from JARQOC010000006.1 coordinate 274,376,114, forward strand.
TCAGTGCAAAGCGAGCAGTGACTGGCAGCGCCCGACAATGCCTGACAGTAGCTGAATTCAGAAGGTATTCCTGTGAGCATCTTTCCATACAGATCAGCTCACACGTGTTCGGTAACCTGATAAAAAACAAAACTTTTTTTAAATGTAATTAGTAAAAACAAGTAAAATAAAAAGGAAGCTAATCATCCATCAGATATTAAACCATATGGAGAAAGTGGAATTTGTTACATCATGACCTGGTGGACCACTAAGACTATGTCTTAGGAGGTTCTTAAAGCAGTTGTCTCCTGATGGTCTGGCTTTCCTTACCGCAGTAATACATGGGAAGTCATGGCTGCTATATAGGGATTGAGTATGAATGACATGGCAGTCATTACAATCCATCATGATTGTCAGGATTTTGGTCCAGCAGTTACCTTGGTAGTTCATGGCTACCAAACCAGAATCAAGGCAAATGTCCTCCTATCTGCCAGCATCCCTGTCACCTCTATTAGGCCGGTTTCACATTGGCGTTTCAGTGCGCAGCGTTCAATCCGCAAACGCATGCCAAACGCATTGCAAACACATACTGACGCTGCGTTTTTCATACGCATGATGTTGCGCAAAATATTAAAAAACGCAGCGCAATATGCGCTTGAATGCGTTTATGCTTGCGTTTGCGGTTGTAATGCACATGCGTTCCATCTTATCATCCAGGGTTCTGACATCCACATGCACACCTATGTTAACACCCCCTTTTTATACAGCTGGGAATTGGGAGGACCTTATCAGCTCCTGGCCATGCACAATAAGATGTACGCAAGCGCACCCATCCGCATGCTCCTGCGTTCCCATAGACAACAATGCATGGTTAGTCCGCAATCATCCGCATGTGCACATCTGCATATTTTTGAAGACTCAAAAAATGCAACATGTTGCATTCGCCGGGCACCTCAAAACACCGCGAACGAACGCATACACATACAAACTGATGCCTACGCATGTACATGTGTACGCAATGTTAAATATAGGTCCGCAATCTGCATGCAGATGAAAATAAAGATTACACAGACCTACGCTGCGGTACCAAACACCAATGTGAAAGCGCCCTTAATCAGTAGGCACAGTGTCTTCGCATATGGATGATATGGTGTATAATCTATGAATCTGAACAGCAGCTGGGGATGCCTACATGTTGGAGGAGGTTTCCAGAACTCTGGTCCAGAGGCCACGGACTACCCATGTGGCTGCTTAACCAGGGTCAAACAAATGACTTTGCTCATCTCTACTATCCATGTAATGTAATGGTCACCTTAGTGGGTCTCCAGGCTGGCATAAAGGAAGGCATGGTGAGTGATCAAGTGCCTTTCATTAATCCTAAAGGGGCATACGGCAAGGGTTTTTCTGATGACACAACTCTGTTCATGTTTGCATGTTGGAGATAAAAGGAAAAAAAATCCATTACTGCCTAAGACATTAAATATATCAATTCCCTGTGAGTAGACAACTCAATGCTATACGTCTAAAAAGAAATGTAGCTGACAGAGACATCACCAAAGATCTATAAACTAATGATATACATAGCAATTCTATGGGGTATCAAAAGGCAGGATGTAACGCCCTAAGGTCATTCTTGAAATTTGGGGAACAGGGCAGATTTGAGGATGTGGAACAAATTCTAGAAGTAGCGCTGGAGAGACGTGTTGGACACCAGTGCTCTAGACTATCGAATATAATTTTATTTAATAGGGCAAAACCATTTTTTCTAGAAATTTGCACATAAAATGACATCTCTTGATGTATACAGAAACGTATCACTCATCACATAGCATGTAATAAGCCATCTCACAGCAGATGGATGGTGGGTTCTCAACCAGTGCCAAAACTGCCAGGATGTTCTGAAGGAGGCGATGAAAAATGCTGAACGTAAGAAAGCGAACGAACCATCTGCCTACTGTCAATGTCATTTTAGTGTAAAATAAGAGAAGGCAGGGAGCAGTAAACTTCATCAGACAGTTCTGCAAGGTGGCAGATATACGTTATCAATAATGTTCTAGAGGTCATTAATGGATGGCAGCATGATAGCAAGTGAACTTTGGTCAGTCACCCGTTCCTATGATAGTCTCAATCAAAAGCCACCTAACAGACAATGTGCATTCTGTATCAAGGTGACCGAATACATGTAACCAAGGGGCAGGTTTCCTAACTAAAATGTACCAGAACTCTGTATACAATTGGTGGAGATCACGTGCTGAATGTATTGATGCCTTTGCACTTCTTATACTAGAAAGTGTCTAGAAAGAGGTTTGGTGAAGGTTTTTTAGGTTCAAAAAGTGTTGGAAAAGTAAGCCAACAAATATAAAGATAATGAAACACTGATACATGTGATGCATTTTAATACCACGCTAAGTTTATTCCATCTAACTATAATACTGCCCCTATGTGCTAACTTAAAAAGACCACATTTTAATAACATTATTAGGATAAATACCTTACAAAGATATTATGTATCTCCGCTAACACGAGACATTTCTAACTAATCTCTTCACTAACATTGACTTTGACTCAAAGGTGAAGACAACTCATTCTTCAATACTGAAGAGTAAAGTAAAGCATTACACCAGAAAATAATCTACAGGTTTCAGATCAGAGGGATGTAAAGTAAACCAAAAAATACACACAACGTTATGAAGACATCTAATGAGCCAAACATTATAACTATATCATGTAAGAGTCTACCTTTCTTACCAGAACCAAAAGAATACATAAATGAGGCTACCTTCCTACGGTGAACATGATGGCCAGAGACAATCCATACAAAGATTCATCCAAGGTATAAAGATCTGATTCCAAGTCTGATCTCCATAGAGGCTGGTGCACCAATGAGGCGGACGGGCCCCGACCTGACACTGATGGAGCTGCCTTGTAATAGAGAAGCCAATCCATGAGAACGCCAGCACCCCTACCCCTCCTCACAATGAAGTCATCAGTCTATTCTCATGTTGGGATTCTAGCTCTGCCCACCAGCCTGAAACAAGTATTGTCCAACCTGGATTGTTGCTACAAGCCGACCTATAAGGTTGCACTAAGTCAAAGAGACCTACTGACCCAATGTCATTGGACTAAGGTGCAATCACATTTAATGGAACAATTCAAAAACCAAAAAAAACTTAGCAAGATGAAATGTCACAAGTCAACAAACATATTTCTAAAGGTGATATTGACATGAATTTCTCACAAGATGACAGTAACAACCCATCCAATCATCACAGGAAAAGAAATCAAACTGTAGATGTCCATAAATTTAGTGATGTGTAATAATGAGAAAGGACACAGGGATAAAGTACTGAACACACTTACTGAAACTTATTTAATACTTTATACAAAATCCTTTGTTGGTGAACAAAGCTTCAAGACACCTCCAGAATGGAGAAACTAGTCGCATGCATTGCTCAGTTGTGATTTTGGCCTTTTCTTCCACACACTCTTCAAATCCTAAAGGTTCTGTGGGCTCCTATGAACTCTGACCTTTAGTTCTTCCCCATAGGTCAGGTGACTGACTGGGTCATTCTAGTAGCTTTACTTTGTCCTTTTAAAAACGAATTGAGAATTTCCTTGGCTGTGTGTTTGGGATCATAAAGAATAATGCCACCCAGCGGGGTGTGCGTTGCCGGATCGAGGAGGGCAGAATGGAGCCTGGGCCCGCCTTTCCAGTCCCCAGCCTCAGGGACTGCTGTAAATTACAAGTTATTTTTATGCTATTTTATAGGGCACCTTTAGCTCACACGGGATAGATAGGGAGCAGCTAGGAAGGTGTAGGGACAACTAGTGCTAGTGTAGGGGCTTAGATCGAGGTGACAGGTTGACTTTAAAGACAGCCATCATGAGATGTTTTTTGTGTGGCACCTTGGTAATGAGACACCTTTTTATAGGTCATCAATTGAACCAGCTGATGTTATTTTCAATAAGTGGCGGGATTGCTTTCTAATTAATGATAGATTTATGTTGGGGTCATGAAATCTCATGGATTTTTTCACCTCTCTTTCTTCATGTGTTCAATACTTTTTCCATGTGTCATTTCTCTTCATTACACAACTTACCTTATGGACATCTATGTCTTAATTTCTTTGCCTGTATGGATCAGATGGTTTGTTACTGAGAATTAATGAGAAAGTCATGTCAATTGCACCTTTAGAAATTTATTTACTTAGAATCTGATGTATGTGATAGGCCCCGCACAGAAGAGCAGATCTGGGTACCCATATTTGTGCCTTGGGGGTTCAGAGATAATTAGGTATGGCTATCTGGAGACAGGATGATTACACCTGTCAGAGGATGTTCTTGAAGATGGAAGTGACAGTGTTGGTGGGAGGTTTTGATGTGAGAATATTGCATGGGAGTATTGTGGGAACCCCTGGATCTAGGTATACTGCCTCTGATTCCTGTAGAAAACCTTTGACTGGCATTATACAGGTAATGGGGGCTCTGGGAGTCACTAATGTGAGGGGGTAAGGCACAACCCTCTCTTGGAGAGGAATGTGGCTCTCAAGGTCAGAAATGTTGGTGACCACTTATCTATACTAATAATGCTGAGTGTTGACATGAAAAGAGGACCTGTCTGGGCACTAGTGCCATGCTGTATTGCATGATACTGAACTATTGGCATTAGACCAGATACCTTTCTTAAATTCAAGAGTGGCAGTGTACAGTACAGTCCAGACCAAACCAAAAGTTGAGACTGACATGAATTTTGTTTTTTTAGAATGTTCGTTGCTTTAGTGTTTTTAGATCTGTTCATCGGAAGTTTCTATGTTGGCATCATCAGAAAAATAACTTTGCAAATTGGACTACAGAGGGCTGGAGCAAAGTACCGTCATTTTCTTTGATGCAGCCCCTCTAGTACTGTCTGAGACATTTGGAAGAGCCTTTGACCAGAGGAAAAAAGAGTATATCATGAGTCCTGCATCTGGCCAACTGTAAAGCATCCAAACACCAATATGATGGAGACCATGTCACTAAGCAAAAGTGATAAGTGGCTCAGTGAACAAAACATTGGAATTTTGGGTCTATGGCCAGGAAGATTCCTACATCTAAATCCCATTGAGAAGTTCAATGGGATTTGATTGGAGGTCAATCCACAAAAAAAGTGGATTTGTCCCAGAAACCGATACCCAGGAGGCAGGGGGAAATACAGGGTTTGAAGAATAAGGGTCAACACTGAAAATATTGAGTCTTCACATAAATTTGATGTATTTGTATAAAATGCTTATTACTGTACCTCAGTAATCATGGAAGCATCTGACTGATAGATCTAAAAACACTGAAGCTACAAACTATTGTGAAATCCAAAATGTGTGTCAGTCTCAGAACTTTTGGCCACAAATATAATGATGAATTTGCAAATGCCTCTTCAGAGAAGACAACTAGAACTCTAGTGCCCCCTCATGTATGTAGTAATCCTAAAAGTCACTATCGACCCTTTAACTAACCTTGCCAACACGACTTAGGAGAAAAAGTCAAAGCAGACAATCCATTCAGACTTACTTGTGTTGTGGGTTATTTGCTCCTCATCAGTATAAAGTAGGAGATATGAAATCTGCAGAGGAGCATTGCATCTCCTTACACCAGCTTGGCACACTCCAGGAGAAAAGCTCCTGCTTACTGTATGTGACACATGGTGAAGGATCAGTCTGGGCCCCAGCACAAACCTCTATATGAGGATAGGTGTTATATACACAGGAAAAGACCAGTCTGGGATCCGGTGCCATTGAATATATACTATATAAGACTAGAAACAAGCCCGATGCAATTGCATCAGGAGGGCAGTCTCTGTGCCTGTCTCCATTTGTGCGCTCTCTCCACTCTGTGCTGTCTCTCCCCCTGTGCATTCTTCTCTTACTTGTGCCTTTCTCTCTGTTCAGTGTGCTCCCTCTGTGTGCGCTGTCTCTCCCTGTGTGCGCTGTCTCTCCCTGTGCCCCTGCCTCCCTTTTGCCTTCTGCCTTCCATGTCCCTGCATCCCATCACAGAGCCACCATACAGTGCTAACACTGAGCCACCATACAGTGCTAACCACTGAGCCACCATATACAGTGCTAACCACTGAGCCACCATACACTGCTAACCACTGAGCCACCATACACTGCTAACCACTGAGCCACCATACAATGCTTACCACTGAGCCACCATATACAGTGCTAACCACTGAGTCACCATACAGTGCTAATCACTGAGCCACCATACAGTGCTAATCACTGAGCCACCCCAAGCAGTGCTCACCACTGAGCCACCACATGCAGTGCTCACCACCGAGCCACCATACAGTGCTAACCACTGAGCCACCATACAGTGCTAACTACTGAGCCACCATATATAGTGCTAACCACCGAGCCACCACATGCAGTGCTCACCACCGAGACACCGCACAGTGCTAACTACTGAGCCACCATATACAGTGCTAACCACTGAGCCACCATATACAGTGCTAACTACTAATGAGCGGCGCGGGATAAAAATCCTGTGCGGTAGCACTCATTGGCTCAGCCAGCGGCTGCCACTGAGCAGTGCCGTGAGGCTCGGAATGCTATGCTGCTCACTGGCTCAGCCGGCGGCAGTTCAGCCAATGAGCGGTTCCGCCGGCTTTTGCAGGGGATTTGAATCCCGCGCCGCTCAGACAATGAGTGGTTCCGTCCAGCTTTGGCAGGGGAATTGAATCCCACGCACATGGCTTTGGCGGGAGATTTGAATCCGGCGCCACTCATTGGCTGTGCGGCTTTGCGGGGGATGTGAATCTCGGCCGCCATATCGGAATACCCATAACTTGGGTGTTCCAATATGGCGGTCAGCGTACCTCCGATGTGAGCAGCCATGAGATGAGTGGCTGGCACCTCTCACCTCCTGGCAGCGTCCCTGCTGACCTCTCTGCGGCAGGGGATGAGCCGCTAATCTCCCGGTGGAATAGCAGTGACGTGCTGTCACTTGTCACAATCCGCCATATATATATATATATCCAGTCTAGGCACCAGTGCCATGCTATATATATTCTATACTATACAAGATGATAGGTGGTATACACAGAGAGGACTGGACTGGGCACCAGTGCCATGCACTACCCTGGGTAAGATGGGTGATATACACAGAGAGGACAAGACTGGGCACCAGTGCTATGCTCTGCCCTGGTTATGATGGATGGTATACATGGAGAGGACCAGAATGGGCACCAGTACCATGCTCTGTCCTGGGTACGATGGGTGGTATACACGAAGAGGACCAGACTGGGCACCAATGTCATGCTCTTATACGGAGTATGATGAGTGGTATACATGGAGAGGACCTGACTGGACCCCAGTGCCATGCGCTATACTGAGTACGAGTAGTATACATGGAAATGACCAGACTGGGCACCAGTGCCATGCTCTACACTTTGTATTATGGGTGGTGTACACACAGAGGACCAGACTGGGCACCAGTGCCATGCTCTACACTGGGTATTATACACAGAGAGGACCAGACTGGGCACCAGTGTCATGCTCTACACTGGGTATTATGGGTGGTACACACACAGAGAGGACCAGACTGGGCACCAGTGCCGTGCCCTACACTGGGTATTATGGGTGGTATACACAGAGAGGACCAGACTGGGCACGAGTGACATGCTCTACACTGGGTATTATGGGTGGTATACACAGAGGACCAGACTGGGCACGAATGACATGCTCTACACTGGGTATTATGGGTGGTATACACACAGAGAGGACCAGACTGGGCACCAGTACCATGCTCTATACTGGGTATTATGGGTGGTATACACACAGAGGACCAGACTGGGCACCAGTGCCATGCTCTATACTGGGTATTATACACAGAGAGGACCAGACTGGGCACCATGGGTGGTATACACACAGAGGACCAGACTGGGCACCAGTGCCATGCTCTATACTGGGTATTATGGTTGGTATACACACAGAGGACCAGACTGGGCACCAGTGCCATGCTCTATACTGGGTATTATGGTTGGTATACACACAGAGGACCAGACTGGGCACCAGTGCCATGCTCTATACTGGGTATTATGGTTGGTATACACACAGAGGACCAGACTGGGCACCAGTGCCATGCTCTATACTGGGTATTATGGTTGGTATACACACAGAGGACCAGACTGGGCACCAGTGTCATGCTCTATACTGGGTATTATGGTTGGTATACACACAGAGGACCAGACTGGGCACCAGTGCCATGCTCTATACTGGGTATTATGGTTGGTATACACACAGAGGACCAGACTGGGCACCAGTGCCATGCTCTATACTGGGTATTATGGGTGGTATACACACAGAGGACCAGACTGGGCACCAGTGCCATGCTCTATACTGGGTATTATGGTTGGTATACACACAGAGGACCAGACTGGGCACCAGTGCCATGCTCTATACTGGGTATTATGGTTGGTATACACACAGAGGACCAGACTGGGCACCAGTGCCATGCTCTATACTGGGTATTATGGTTGGTATACACACAGAGGACCAGACTGGGCACCAGTGCCATGCTCTATACTGGGTATTATGGTTGGTATACACACAGAGGACCAGACTGGGCACCAGTGCCATGCTCTACACTGGGTATTATGGTTGGTATACACAGAGAGAGGACCAGACTGGGCAGCAGTGCCATGCTCTACACTGGGTATTATGGTTGGTATACACACAGAGGACCAGACTGGGCAGCAGTGCCATGCTCTACACTGGGTATTATGGGTGGTATACACACAGGGGACCAGACTGGGCAGCAGTGCCATGCTCTACACTGGGTATTATGGGTGGTATACACACAGAGGACCAGACTGGGCAGCAGTGCCATGCTCTACACTGGGTATTATGGTTGGTTTACACACAGAGGACCAGACTGGGCAGCAGTGCCATGCTCTACACTGGGTATTATGGGTGGTATACACACAGAGGACCAGACTGGGCAGCAGTGCCATGCTCTACACTGGGTATTATGGTTGGTTTACACACAGAGGACCAGACTGGGCACCAGTGCCATGCTCTACACTGGGTATTATGGTTGGTATACACACAGAGGACCAGACTGGGCAGCAGTGCCATGCTCTACACTGGGTATTATGGGTGGTATACACACAGAGGACCAGAGTGGGCAGCAGTGCCATGCTCTATACTGGGTATTATGGGTGGTATACACACAGAGGACCAGAGTGGGCAGCAGTGCCATGCTCTACACTGGGTATTATGGTTGGTATACACACAGAGGACCAGACTGGGCACCAGTGCCATGCTCTACACTGGGTATTATGGTTGGTATACACACAGAGGACCAGACTGGGCACCAGTGCCATGCTCTACACTGGGTATTATGGTTGGTATACACACAGAGGACCAGACTGGGCACCAGTGCCATGCTCTACACTGGGTATTATGGTTGGTATACACACAGAGGACCAGACTGGGCAGCAGTGCCATGCTCTACACTGGGTATTATGGTTGGTATACACACAGAGGACCAGACTGGGCAGCAGTGCCATGCTCTACACTGGGTATTATGGGTGGTATACACACAGAGGACCAGAGTGGGCAGCAGTGCCATGCTCTACACTGGGTATTATGGTTGGTATACACACAGAGGACCAGACTGGGCACCAGTGCCATGCTCCACACTGGGTATTATGGTTGGTATACACACAGAGGACCAGACTGGGCAGCAGTGCCATGCTCTACACTGGGTATTATGGTTGGTATACACACAGAGGACCAGAGTGGGCAGCAGTGCCATGCTCTACACTGGGTATTATGGTTGGTATACACACAGAGGACCAGACTGGGCACCAGTGCCATGCTCTACACTGGTATTATGGTTGGTATACACACAGGGGACCAGACTGGGCAGCAGTGCAATGCTCTACACTGGGTATTATGGGTGGTATACACAGAGAGGACCAGACTGGGCAGCAGTGCCATGCTCTACACTGGGTATTATGGTTGGTATACACACAGAGGACCAGACTGGGCAGCAGTGCCATGCTCTACACTGGGTATTATGGGTGGTATACACACAGAGGACCAGAGTGGGCAGCAGTGCCATGCTCTACACTGGGTATTATGGGTGGTATACACACAGGGGACCAGTCATGTAATAACCCTGGAGAAAGCAGAAGCTGCACATCTCCCAATAAGGCAATGAGTGGAGGGACCTCCGTGGTGGCAGGCTGAGAATGAATGAACAGGGCAGGTCTGCCCACAGTGCGGGGTGGGGGCGCCATGCTGTATACAGCCCCCTCCTCCCCCCACACTGGAGCCCTCTGCTGAGCCCCTCTCTCCATCACTCACCGTTTGAAGTCCTTGGCCACCATTTCTGAGCCGCTTCGTGGCAGCTGACAGGCGGTGATGGCCGGAGAGATGGAGCCCTCATCGGAGAGGCAGCAGGCAGAGCCCGGACACTGGCACCGCCGAGCACCCCACTCTCCAGTCAGCCGGGCGCTCGCCCCGCCCCCTGCTCAGTCCACCACACGAATCCCCGCCCCCTAACAGTGACGTCACATATCTCACGCCAATCATTGGCACACACACCCGAAGAAAGCCGGCTGTGTGATTGACGGCCCTGCTAGCCCCGCCCCTTTCCTGTTTAACCGGTTCATCGCCTCTGAGTCAAGCGCTAAAAAATAAAGACAGGACAGTGACGGATGTTCCCCCTACCTGTGGGGGCTCAGTGCTTTATTCCTTGTAGTTACATTGTATTCACCATATATTCTATAATAAAAGCTTATAACAGGGAGATGAACGTGTGCCCTGTGCTGAACAGCCCCAAGGATGGCTGATACGGGACCCAAGAAGAATTACATCCCATGGTGATGAGTGGGTCTGTCTATAAGGCGCTGTCCTGTGGCTACTACAACCCCCAATGTGTGAGGACGGTGCTGTCCAACCAGTGACTACAACCCCCAGTATGTGAGGACAGCGCTGTCCAACCAGTGACTACAACCCCCAATGTGTGAGGACGGCGGTGTCCAACCAGTGACTACAACCCCCAATGTATGAGGACGGCGCTGTCCAACCAGTGACTACAACCCCCAATGTATGAGGACGGCGCTGTCCAACCAGTGACTACAACCCCCAATGTGTGAGGACGGTGCTGTCCAACCAGTGACTACAACCCCCAATGTGTGAGGAAGGTGCTGTCCAACCAGTGACTACAACCCCCAATGTGTGAGGACGGTGCTGTCCAACCAGTGACTACAACCCCCAATGTGTGAGGAAGGTGCTGTCCAACCAGTGACTACAACCCCCAGTGTGTGAGGACAGTGCTGTCCAACCAGTGACTACAACCCCCAGTATGTGAGGACGGCGCTGTCCAACCAGTGACTACAACCCCCAATGTGTGAGGACGGTGCTGTCCAACCAGTGACTACAACCCCAATGTGTGAGGACGGTGCTGTCCAACCAGTGACTACAACCCCCAATGTGTGAGGACGGCATTGTCCAACTACTGACTACAACCCCCAGTGTGTAAGGACAGCGCTGTCCAACCAGTGACTACAACCCCCAATGTGTGAGGACGGCGCTGTCCAACCAGTGACTACAACCCCCAGTGTGTGAGAACAGTGCTGTCCAACCAGTGACTACAACCCCCAGTGTGTGAGGACAGTGCTGTCCAACCAGTGACTACAACCCCAGTATGTAAGGAGGACGCTGTCCAACCAGTGACTACAACACCCCAATGTGTGAGGACGGTGCTGTCCAACCAGTGACTACAACCCCCAATGTGTGGAGGACGGTGCTGTCCAACCAGTGACTACAACCCCCAGTGTGTGAGGACAGTGCTGTCCAACCAGTGACTACAACCACCAATGTGTGAGGACGGTGCTGTCCAACCAGTGACTACAACCCCCAGTGTGTGAGGACGGCGGTGTCCAACCAGTGACTACAACCCCCAATGTGTGAGGACGGTGCTGTCCAACCAGTGACTACAACCCCCAATGTGTGAGGACGGTGCTGTCCAACCAGTGACTACAACCCCCAATGTGTGAGGACGGTGCTGTCCAACCAGTGACTACAACCACCAATGTGTGAGGACGGTGCTGTCCAACCAGTGACTACAACCCCCAGTGTGTGAGGACGGCGCTGTCCAACCAGTGACTACAACCCCCAATGTGTGAGGACGGTGCTGTCCAACCAGTGACTACAACCCCCAGTGTGTGAGGACGGCGCTGTCCAACCAGTGACTACAACCCCCAGTGTGTGAGGACGGCGCTGTCCAACCAGTGACTACAACCCCCAGTGTGTGAGGACGGCGCTGTCCAACCAGTGACTACAACCCCCAGTGTGTGAGGACGGCGCTGTCCAACCAGTGACTACAACCCCCAGTGTGTGAGGACGGCGCTGTCCAACCAGTGACTACAACCCCAGTATGTAAGGACAGCGCTGTCCAACCAGTGACTACAACCCCCAGAGTGTAAGGACAGCGCTGTCTAACCAGTGACTACAACCCCCAGTGTGTGAGGACGGCGCTGTCCAACCAGTGACTACAACCCCCAGTGTGTGAGGACGGCGCTGTCCAACCAGTGACTACAACCCCCAGTATGTAAGGACAGCGCTGTCCAACCAGTGACTACAACCCCCAGAGTGTAAGGACAGCGCTGTCTAACCAGTGACTACAACCCCCAGTGTGTGAGGACGGTGCTGTCCAACCAGTGACTACAACCCCCAGTGTGTGAGGACGGCGCTGTCCAACCAGTGACTACAACCCCCAGTATGTAAGGACAGCGCTGTCCAACCAGTGACTACAACCCCCAGTATGTGAGGACGGCGCTGTCCAACCAGTGACTACAACCCCCAGTGTGTGAGGACGGTGCTGTCCAACCAGTGACTACAACCCCCAGTGTGTGAGGACGGCGCTGTCCAACTAGTGACTACAACCCCCAGTAAGTAAGGACAGCGCTGTCCAACCAGTGACTACAACCCCAGAGTGTAAGGACAGCGCTGTCTAACCAGTGACTACAACCCCCAGTGTGTGAGGACGGCGGTGTCCAACTAGTGACTACAACCCCCAGTGTGTAAGGACAGTGCTGTCCAACCAGTGACTACAACCCCCAATGTGTGAGGACGGTGCTGTCCAACCAGTGACTACAACCCCCAATGTGTGAGTACGGTGCTGTCCAACCAGTGACTACAACCCCCAATGTGTGAGGACGGTGCTGTCCAACCAGTGACTACAACCCCCAATGTGTGAGGACGGTGCTGTCCAACCAGTGACTACAACCACCAATGTGTGAGGACGGTGCTGTCCAACCAGTGACTACAATCCCCAGTGTGTGAGGACGGCGCTGTCCAACCAGTGACTACAACCACCAGTGTGTGAGGACGGCGCTGTCCAACCAGTGACTACAACCCCCAGTAAGTAAGGACAGCGCTGTCCAACCAGTGACTACAACCCCCAGTGTGTGAGGACGGCGCTGTCCAACCAGTGACTACAACCCCCAGTATGTGAGGACGGCGCTGTCCAACCAGTGACTACAACCCCCAGTATGTAAGGACAGCGCTGTCCAACCAGTGACTACAACCCCCAGTATGTGAGGACGGCGCTGTCCAACCAGTGACTACAACCCCCAGTGTGTGAGGACGGTGCTGTCCAACCAGTGACTACAACCCCCAGTGTGTGAGGACGGCGCTGTCCAACTAGTGACTAACCCCCAGTAAGTAAGGACAGCGCTGTCCAACCAGTGACTACAACCCCCAGTGTGTGAGGACGGCGCTGTCCAACCAGTGACTACAACCCCCAGAGTGTAAGGACAGCGCTGTCTAACCAGTGACTACAACCCCCAGTGTGTGAGGACGGCGCTGTCCAACCAGTGACTACAACCCCCAGTGTGTGAGGACGGCGCTGTCCAACTAGTGACTACAACCCCCAGTATGTGAGGACGGCGCTGTCCAACTAGTGACTACAACCCCCAGTGTGTGAGGACAGCGCTGTCCAACCAGTGACTACAACTCCCAGTGTGTAAGGACAGCGCTGGTCAACTAGTGACTATAACCCCCAGAGTGTGAGGACAGCGCTGTCCAACCAGTGACTACAACCCCCAGAATGTGAGGATGGCGCTTTCTAACCAGTGACTACAAACCCCCAGAATGTGAGGACGGCATTGTCCAGCAAGTGACTACAACCCCCAGTGTGTGAGGACGGCATTGTCCAACTAGTGACTACAACCCCCAGTGTGTGAGGACAGTGCTGTCCAACTAGTGACTACAACCCCCAGAGTGTAAGGACAGCGCTGTCCAACCAGTGATTACAACCCCCAGTATGTGAGGATGGCATTGTCCAACTAGTGACTACAACCCCCAGTGTGTGAGGACGGCGGTGTCCAACTAGTGACTACAACCCCCAGAGTGTGAGGACGGCGCTGTCCAACTAGTGACGACAACCCCCAGTGTGTGAGGACAGCGCTGTCCAACTAGTGACTACAACCCCCAGTGTGTGAGGACAGCGCTGTCCAACCAGTGACTACAACCCCCAATGTGTGAGGACGGCAAGCTGATAAGAAGTTTTTGCTACAACCAGTCCCATGGCTAATGGTCCAAGTTTGAAAAAGCTCAAAAGTTCATGCAAATGTCCTGCAGGCACATTACGCTTAACGGTAACAGATTCCCTTGCTGTCACAAATCAAATACATTAATCACAAAACACATTCACATTTACCTATGAGCATCTCAGCTTAGGAGTCCTGGTTACTACCTTCCCACCACAGGAACTTGCTTTTCCTAACTTAATGTTCATGGAGCTGGGCCCAGTTCCTCCACCCTTCTGTACTCTACTATTTACTGTCTATTTAAATGCAACTCTCATATATACACTTTTCATGTAGCACCTATTCTCTGTACATGAGTGGTAACTGCCCAAAGTTATTACGAGTTGATCTACGTAGCACTGGTGTCTCAACTGGTGGTGTTCTAATGTCTACTGCTGGTACTGTATGTGCACTATCCACTAGTCTGCGTGTGGATCTGGTAACACTGGTATGCCTGAGCATCTTCTTTGTCTTACTACATGACTGGCAGGTTCACTGATAGCAGGATTCTCTGGTTCCATTCCACTGCGACAGGTGATTCTGGAACTTCAACGGGTACTTCCAGTCTTGCTGGGACTTATACTGGCTGCGGGAAAGTGATCAATGGCACTATTATGGCTCCATTGTATTGAGACCAAACTTCAGGAAAGTCTCCTAGTACAGTATATATCACTTACTCCGTCTTTTCTTCTGGTTGACGTGTACAGTGGATTATTTCTCTTGGTTTCAATTGTTCAGGGCAATTCTTCAGATGGTCTCTGGAAACCGCTGTTGATGTTCTTCCTTCATCTTTACTGATTAAACAAGTCTTTCTGTTATCAAAGTTAGAGGCTAGTACGGCGTAAAGCTCTGTTTCCCACTTGTCATCAAGTTCGTGGACTCTCCGGGTGTTAAGGGAACAGCTTGTGCATTTTTGTAGTAATCTTTTTCTTGTTTTTCTCTAATTTGATTTAGACTTCTCTCCATGCACTCTTGTACTTTCTTGTACTGTTCTTTACGTTTAGAGTCCCAATCAGTATCAGGTGAACTGTTTTCAGGTATGACAATTCCCATCTCAAGATGAAATGGTAATTTGCAGGGTCCTGCTTTCTTTAGATACGCTGGCGTGCAATTAGTTGAACTTACAGGTATGTTGTTATACATGTCCACTAAAGGTACCGTCACACCTTACAACATCAGCTGTGATGTCGAAAGCGATGCCGCGGGTGCGCGCTCGCTTCCCACATCGCAGCCTAGCTGTCACACGGCAAGATGTTGCCGGTGACAGCGCTGTGATTTTGGCGCAGCGATCGCTCGCTGGGCTGGGATCAACCCAGCGAGCGATCCGCTGCGATACAGCGAATAGGCGGGATCGGCTGTGACATCGCTATTGCGGAGTCACACTGAACAATGCTGCAGGTTGTTTAAGTTGAAATTGACAGGTTTTCCTAATGGCTGTTTGGTGATAATTGGCTGTAGTGGTGCTCTTTGGCTGTCACGGTCTCTCCTTCTTAAGTTGCATGGGCCACAGTTTCTACACCAATTCTCTATGGTGGTTCTCATGCCAACCCAATAAAATCTCTCTCATAACAGCACCTCAAGCGTCTTCCATCCGAAGTATCCTGCTCCAATGTGGTATGCTTCCAACACCATCTGGACATCTCTCTTCGGTACCACTATCTGCCACACCATCTCGTGGGTTCTAGGATTGATGAAACGTTGACACAGCTTACCCTGATAGATAGACAACCTGCTTCTTTCTTTCCACAGGTGTTGCGCCTCTGGGGAGCATCTGGGCTAAGACGGGAATCTGGTTGGGTTATCTTTAACTAAGCTAACAGCCAGATCACTGTCTTGCGTCTCCTTCCACCCATGGTGAGGTAACGGGTTTAGTGTGGTTTCTTGACGTTTGTTACAAGTTTTCTGACACTGGGTTGCACTGTGGCAGTGAAAGGCTGGCAGCTCTATCTCTTCCAGCTCATCCACGTCTTCTCCCGCTTCTGTTAAGTGGGGCATCCTTGACAGTGCATCTGCATTGGCGTTCTTACCGCCTGCCTGGTATTTGATGGTGAAGTCGTAGTTTGACAACCGGGCCATCCAGCGTTGCTCTAGTGCGCCCAGCTTTGTGGAATCCAAGTGGGTAAGTTGATTGTTATCCGTGAAGACAGTGAACTTTGCAGCCGCCAGGTAGTACTTGAACCGTTCAGTAATAGCCCCAACCAAGGCTAAGAACTTCAGCTTGAACGAACGGTAGTTTTCTGGGTTCCTCTCGGTAGGATGGAGCTTCCTGCTTGCATAAGCAATCACAAGTTCTTTGCCCTTCTGCACCTGTGACAATACAGCTACCAATCCCACGTTGCGGGTATCTGTATACAACACGAACGGTAGATTCTAATCAGGATAGACCAGGATTTCTTGGCCAGTCAGGGCCACTTCATCTGCCTGAAAGAGTTCTCATCTTTCTCACTCCATTGAAATGGAGGACCTGAGGTCTTGCTCTTCTTGGTCTGGCCTACCAGGAGATCTTGTAAAGGAGCTGCCATCTTTGTGTAGCCCTTTATGAACCTCCTGTAGTATCCTACCAGCCCAAGAGGTGACGTACCTCCTTGACGGTTGTTGGTCTTGGCCAGTCCTTAATGATAGTTATATTTTCAGGGTCTTGGGCCACTCCCTCTACGCTCACCACATGCCTGAGATACTGAATCTTTGGCTTCAGCAAATGCCACTTTGATGGCTTCAGCTTCATTCCGAATTTTGACAATGCTTCAAATACCTCGGCTAGGTGCTTCAGATGTTCTTTGTAGGTTTTGGAGTACACAAAGATGTCATTCAGGTATAGTTTCGGTGCCCCAGGCAACACTCCATCAGCCTTTGGAACGTTCCTGGTGCATTGCAGAGTCCAAATGGCATGCTGTTAAATTCACACAGGCCCATTGGTGTTGTGAACGCGTTCTTCTCCCGGTCTTCTTCTGCCACAGAGACCTGCCCATACCTACTAGTAAGATCTAAGGTGGAAAAGTAATTAGCAGCTTTCAGTGCAGCAAGTGACTCCTCTATGCGGTATAACGGGTAAGCATTTTTATGTGTTATACGGTTTATTTGTCTGTAATCAACACATGTTCTCATTGTGCCATCTTTCTTCCTAAATAGGACTAATGGAGCTGCCCAGAGGCTACAACTATCTCTAATAAACCCAGCCTCCCTCATTTCCTGTAACATCTCCTTGGCACGCTGATAGTGAGCTGGTGGTACAGGCCTATACTAGTGATGGGCGAATCCTAAATTACTCGGAATCGCTTGACTCGCTACTCGTTGCGAGTCTAGCGAGTCCAATGTTAATGAATGGGGAATCGAGTAATAGCGAGTAGTGTGCGATTTACAAATCACAGATGTGTCTCGGAAGCTTCAGCCTGAAGCAATTTTAGTTTTGCCATTGATTTGCATTGGACTCGTTTACTTTGCAAGTAATCGCTGGGAAACTCGCACAGATAAGAGTCCTGTCTGCTCTGTGTGCTGGCTGCCGCAGCTCCAGGGTCCTAGAGCCCGCCTTCTGCCTGATGTAGCAGAGCTGAGATTGTTCTCAGTCTGCTCATTCCCTGTGCATAGACATCTATATCTATGCACAGGGATGAGCAGAGAGGACATCGCGTTTTGGACTGCATCGGACGGAAGAGGATTTTTTTAATTAAAGATGGAGTCCCTAATGGCTTTTTTTTTATTTCTAATAAAAAATTTTCTCTGTGTTGTGTTTTTTTTAAAACAATTTAATAGAAATTCATGGCGGTCATGTATAATATTGGCGTGACCGCCATAAATTTCGGGCTTAGGGCCAGCTGATAATACAAAGCTGGCCCTAACCTCTTTATTACCCAGCGTGCCACCGCCACCAGGGCCACTGGAAGAGCGGGGTTCAGCGCCAGAGGATGGCGCTTCAATGAGCGCGCCATCTTCTGGGGCGGCTGCGGGCTGCAATTTGCAGCGGGGGGTGCCCAGAAAGCTTGGGCATCCCTGCGCTGCGGTTTCCAGCCCCCAGCTGCTTAGCTGTACCTGGCTAGACATAGAAATTGCGCGGAGCCCCACGCATTTTTTTTTAATTATTTCATGAAATTCATGGTGGCGGTGGCACGCTGGGTAATAAAGGGGTTAATACCAGCTTTGTTATACAAGCTGGTATTAAGCCCGAGATTCTTAATGTCAGGCCACGTTTGACCCAGCCACTAAGAATCTCCAATGAAGGGTTAAAAAAACACAACACAGAGAAAAATTTTTATTTGAAATGAAAAAAAAAACATTAGGGACTCCATCTTTAATTAAAAAAAACCTCTTCTGTCCGACGCAGTCCAAAACGCGATGTCCTCTCTGCTACATCCCCTGTGCATAGATATAGATGTCTATGCACAGGGAATGAGCAGACTGAGAACAATCTCAGCACTGCTACATCATCTCTGTGAGCAGTCGGGCTCTAGGACCCTGGAGCTGCGGCAGCCTGCACTGAGAAGACAGCTGGACTCGGCTCGCAAAGTAACAGCAGTTACTTTGCGAGTTTCCCTGCTATCACTGGCACAGTAGCCGAGTCTAATGCAAGACAAAGGCAATCCTAGTTTTGTCAGCGTTTGCCATTGATTTGCATTGGACTCGTGCGAGTAAACGCTGGGAAACTCGCAGAGTACCGAGTCCTGCGAGTCCCTTACTACTCGCCGAGTAACGAGTCCTAGCGAGTAGATTCGCCCATCCCTAGCCTATACCTCTCTTTTATGGGTGGATAATTTCCCATTGGTATGTGATGGTGTACCCCTTTTATCCACCCAAAATCTAGTGGATGCTTACTAAAGACCTGTTCATACTCCTGTACTACCTGATAGACTCCATGTTTTTGGTGAGAAGGAGTGGAATCAGTGACTACATGCAGCTTCTGACACCAGTCCTCCAGCTGTCCTCTGGAACTGTTGTCCTCCTCCTGGGGTCAAGGGTTCCACTGCCTGGAGGGAGTTGTTGCTGACAGTGAATAGCTTGGCAATGGTAGCATATTTGGGCAGTTTTCTAGTTCTCCTGTTACACTTCTTCCACCCACATCCCCCTACCTGTCTCCCCTCCAGATAGAATGGGGCACTCCCTAAACAGGGCCCGCCCCAATCCCCACCCTGGAGTATGTAGTGTTGGATGCAGGTGTGTGAGTGTCAGCTACTGTCCCTTCTTTACCTGAGAGTGGGGTACCACACCTGTGGGTGAGATGCAGTAACTTTGTGGCGACTGAAGCCACAGGGGTGCCACAATTGTATCCTCCTACTTGTAGATGATGCATTCTATGTCATGCACTCACTTGTCTTCATTATGCTCTACGTGCATGCACACTATGCAGATTTTTTTTTACCTTTTCCTGCCCCTGTGCATTACAGTACTTTGCTCTGCCCTCAGCAGGGATAGAGAATTGCTCGTGCATATGAATGCAATGAAGGCCAGTGAGTGGATGATGTAGGACTCGTCATCCACAGGAAGGAATATGGCAATCACAGGAAGAGAGGGGATCATATCGGACCACCTGCAGGTGAGTATAATAAAAGGTCTTTTTTATGTTTTGCAGAGGGGATATTCTAGAAGGGTGTATATAAGGCCTTACTGGTGGTGGCCACAGCATATATTGTATATTATAAAGATTTTCATATTACTGAAATAGTGTCAATGATATCTCAGGTGAACTTGTAGCAGAATGTCTGTGTCTGCATCTACCTCCTTCCACCTTTTACTATCTTCATAGAGCTTTATAAGAATCAAACATCACCTTCTATCTTGGTAATAGGAATAATCTGTCTTCACTGAATACAGATTTTTCCCGTGACTTAAAAGTGAAAGCTCACTTCCGGTTCCGGCGCCGCCATGCCCAGCAGCATCTAGCAGAGCTCCGGGACCCACCGCGGCAATCCGGCCCTATCCAAGCGCCCTCCGTGCACCCGACTCCCCCCTAGCAACCAGCGGGCGACGGAGAAGCAGGACACCCCCCTGAAGCCGACATGGACCGGTATGTGACGCGCAAAGGGGGTGATAGCCGATCTCCCTCTCAGCACGAGGCCGCGGCTGATGGCGCCCAGAGCGCGGGCTGCACTGTGGAGCGGGAGGCAACCGATTCGCCCGGGCACACAGCTGACGAGCTGGGAAACATTAAGGGGTCGCAACATGGTGCCCTGGACGGAGGAGATCAGAGGGGAACACTGGGTCATAACAGTGGGAGCCTGGAGGGCTCTCTGGAGGACAGACTACAGGCGCAAGGCTAGTAGAAAAAACTGAGACAAGGCTAGTAGAAAAAACACAAGAACTGCAGGAGATGCACACAGACAGGAGGCAGGAGAGGCAAACTATAGACTATAAAATGCTGGCCAAGCAGCTGGCCACTCACATGGCTGAGGAGTTTAAAGCAGTAATTGCTGACATGGTGGCCGCATCCACTGCAGAGCTCAAGAGAAGAGCAGAAACTCATGACCAGAGATTAAAAGAGACAGAAACCAGAATTGACTCAGCTGAGGACAGAATATTAGAACTGGAAGATCAAGTAGAGGCACTACAAAAACGCTCTGATTATGCCTTCTCAAAATTAGAAGATCTGGAGAACAGATCACGACGGAGTAATCTCAAGATAGTAGGCCTGCCTGAATCTATCCCAGCAGACCAGCTTGTAGAAATCTATGAAGTAGACCTACCTAAAGTCCTGGGCCTACAACACAGGTGCAAAACAGAGCGCACCCATAGACTAGGGCCGCCCAGAGACAATACAACCACTACAAGAGCTACCTCAAGAAACCCTTCCCTCTCTGGAAATTCTAACGACAAACCAAGACATTCTATTGCAAAATTTCTAAATCATAGAGACAAAGAAGAAATTCTCAGAGCTTATAAGGCCAGAAAACTGCCCCTGTCATTACATGGCCAAAGAGTGTTAGTCTTTGCGGATTATTCACCAGAAGTCTCCCGCCGCAGACGAGCTTTTAGTGAAGTCTGCTCCATACTATACAAAAGAAATGTACGCTTCCAGCTGAACTTCCCTGCCACCCTGAGGTTCCGGTCTAGAGGAGGGACACTATTGACATTCACAGACCCAGACGATGCAATGGCTGCAATTTCTGATAACACTCGATCACCAAGAGTTGCGACACCCCCAAACGTTGTTGCAGATAAAACACCAATAACACGAAGCCCGGAGAGGGAACCAGGAGAGGAGCGTGAATCGGTGAGATCGTACAGGCTGCGCTCTAATACCATGAATGAAGGTCCATCATCCAGAAGTTGAACCCCCAGGCAGCAACGGCAGACAGGTTCTCGGTGGCAAAAAAAGAAGTGATGCTGAAGTAGCCACTAGACAAGGTGGATAAAATAATCACTGCTGCTGCTGACATGGGAAGAAGAAGAGAAGACTTTACAAATAAATAGACAAGATACAGAGACTTGGAAGTGCACAGCATTGCCCTCTTCGCTAATGACATTGCTCCAGATGTCCTTCTGGTTCATCGGTCTTCTCCCTCAACTTTTCCCCAGGAAGAACTTTCGACGCTCCCCCCCGACCTGTCCTCATTTCCGGTTTATGCGCTTGATGCGGAATTCCCCCCACCCCCCCCCCTTGTCTCTCCCCCCCTCTCTCCTTTTTCTCCCTTTTTCTCCCTTTTTCTCTCTTTTTTTTTTTTTTTTCCCTCTCCTTCCTCCTCTCTCTCCTCTTTCCCGCTCTTTCTCTACAGATTTTTCATCGTGGGGGTCGGAGAGAGGGAGACGAGGAGAAATGGAGTCACATCTACATCCACGCAAGGGAAAACCGGACTCCGACTTGAGTCAGGTTCACCTCTGAGACAATATGTATAAACTCTGATACTATCCGTGGGGGGGTGGCTGGGGGGGGGAGATGAGAGCTATGAACAGCATTGATGATAACATAACGACACGTGACCGCTTGATAATTCACTAAGGACACTCTACCTGTAAATACACTGCTTAAATATTCTGACGGGAATTATGGGGGGCTGGAGGGGAGAGGAGGAGGATAAGCAAGTTGTTATGCAGAACTTATGATGTCTGTTTATGGGGAGGTGGGGGGGAGAGGGGGGAGAAAATTGAAGGGGGGAAAATGGGAGTAAACTACGGGTGCATAGCAGAACAAGACTTTGCCACCAAAAATTTGCCGGTTGCCGTGGAGGGGCAAGATGTAGATGTATGAGCTGCATTGGAGGGAAGAAGAGAAGTCTTGCATTAGGACAGAAAAGGAGAAGGGAGGAAAATATTTTCATGGGGGGGAGATGGGGTGGGAAAGGGTACCTAGAGACATCCTAAACAGAACAAAAACATATCACTGTATAGCCTGGAATTCAATCGTCCTCTCTTGGCTATGGCTATGGGAAAAGCTACATAGATGGCTTATGAAACAACACCTGCCAGACACATCGCAAGAAGGGGGTCATGATGGTTAGGTGGGTCTCCTGGAACGTAAAGGGTATGCGCTCACCAGCAAAGCGCATGATGATTCTACGCCATCTTAAAAGGCTACGTGCAGATGTTGCTTTGTTGCAGGAGACCCACCTGACGTCTGAGGATTTCTTCAGACTTAAGAAGTTGTGGGTAGAGGAGATCTACGGTTCTGGTGCAGTGGAAAGGAAGGCAGGAGTTCTAATCCTGATCAATAGATCTTTACCGCATAAAGTTCTGTCCACACAAATAGACAACGTAGGTAGGATGATCCAAATGAGCATCCAAATCCAGAAAGACGTCTTCTCTATATATAACATCTATGCTCCAAACACGAACCAAAAATCCTTCTGCCAGGAGCTGCAGGCTAGACTTTTGATGGACAATGGTCACAACAGAATAGTAGGGGGCGACTTTAATATGGTATTAGACGAGGAGGAGGATAGGAGACACTCAACACCCCTGAGAAGGGACTCTCAACCATCAACGAGAACACAAACTGACGGATTCCTTGACACTCTCTTCGCGGCTGTAAATATGATTGACGCATGGAGAACGATACACCCTCTTGATAGGGAATTTACCCATTTTTCCCACCCCCACGGGTCTTGGTCTAGAATAGACATGTTCTTTACATCTCTTAATATATTACAAAGAACAACTGAAATCAAAATTGAGGACATGGTGATATCTGACCATAGCCCGTTGGTGTTGGAATCCAAAGATACTTACGAAAAGGGCACGGACTATCTGTGGAGGTTTCCTGACACTTACACTAAAGATGAAAATTTTGTTTCCTACTTAGAGAATGGTGGTCAATCTATTCCAGAGATAATGAAACTCATCGCTCCGACCCGTGTCTGTTTTGGGAGACAGCGAAAGCGGTGTTGAGAGGCCAGATAATGGCATACAGCATGGGGATAAAGAAGAAAACAAAGGAGCAATTTGTAGCGGCTAGCATTGCGGTAAGAAATGCTTACTCTCATTATAAAAACACAATGGCTGACCCAGACAAGGAAAGATGGCAACGGGCAAAAGATGAATTCGATGCGTGGGCAAGACGTAGGGAAGATATATATAAAAATAGAATGGAACTTAATCTCCATAAATTTGGAGACAAAGCAGGTCGATTACTAGCGCGGCTGTCTCGCGGTAAACAATTATCCCCCCGATTCAAACTATAATCGACAAACGGGGTAACATCTGGTCCAACCCCAGGGACATAAGTCAGGCCCTGGGAAAATTTTATGCATCTCTATACTCGGAATCCGACTCTGCCACACCCGCGCAGCCTGACTTGCTACAATTGATACGCCTGCCGAGTGTGACGGAAGAGGACAAACTATTCATGAATGGACCTATCACGATAAAAGAGGTAGAGAATGCCATACGACACATAGACGCGAGTAAAGCACCTGGACCGGATGGCTATAATGGTGCATTTTTCAAGGCCCTTAAGGAACAGGTTTCCCGGTTCTAGGCAACTTATTTAACTCAATACTCCAGGGAGCCACTATCCCAGAAAGAATGAACTTGGCCCACATAAAACTCATACCTAAAATAGGAAAAGTACTAACAGACCCTGCAAGTTTTAGACCGATCTCCCTGATAAATCAAGACCTAAAACTCTTCTCTAAAATAATGGCGGATAGGCTGGCGACAATCATGCCTAGACTGATACCCCCGCATCAAGCAGGTTTCATTAAAGGGAGATCGACCACGACTAATATTAGACGAACGATGTTCCTGATTGATGTCATGGGAGAGAAGATAGAAACAGAGAGGGGGGACTCAGCCGTGATCACCTTAGATGCGGAAAAAGCCTTTGATAATGTAAGGTGGTCATGGCTGGGCAGAGTCTTGGATTCAGTTGGAATAGTGGGTCCGTTCAGACAGTATCTCCAATCTTCATATAGTAACCCAAAAGCTTGTGTTAGTACTCCTGGTCATCTGTCGGACTCCTTTTCCTTTCAGAAGGGAACGAGACAGGGGTGTCCGCTGTCACCCCTGTTATTCAACATGGCCATAGAGCCCCTGGCTCTATACCTGGAGCAGAGTTCAATCTATGAAGCTTTCAGGGTGGGAACCAAAGAAGCCAAACTGTCACTTTTTGCTGATGACATCGTCTTGTACATGCAAAATCCAGAAAGGGATCTTCCTCACGTTCTTGAAACAATTGACACCTTAGGCAAACAATCAGGCTTTCGATTAAACAAAGAAAAATGCGAGATAATGTTCCTTAACTCAAAAAGTAGACTCTCACGACGTTCACAATTTTGCAACATACCAGTCGCTAAAGATAGCATTAAGTACTTGGGTATCCATCTGGCCAGAAATCCCACTCAAACTTACAAATTGAATTTTATCCCAATTCTTCTAAAAATCGAAAAGGAACTTACGGGATGGGCCAATTTGCCACTTTCTTTGATGGGAAGAAGTCATCTACTTAAGATGGTCAGCTTCGCTAGACTATTGTATCCGCTCCAAAATATCCCCATGCTGTTAAAACATACAGATATATCTAGATTGAACAAGGCCTTCTCGAAATTCCTATGGAGGGGGAAAAGACCTAGACTTGCTTTCAATGTATTGATACGACAAAAACAAGAGGGGGGTCTTCAGCTCCCAGATGTCCGTGGCTATAACTTAGCATGTATCCTACGTAATGTTCTTGATTGGGTGAGGGGCACTGGCAGACACTCAGACACAGCCTTGGAGGGAGAGTTCACTAGACCCTGGGAACTGTCAGCTTTGTTACACACGCCATTGCCCCAACTGCCCAAATCCATCAAGAACACAATAATATTTAGGGACACGATAGCAACATGGAAGGGGTAAGGAAAAAACTAAATCTGTCTTGGAAGATTTCTAAACTACTCAACCCGTGGAAATGCCCGGCATTCCCGTTAGGTCGTGAGAGCCGACTGTTCATGGCGTGGAGAGATAAGGGAATCAAAACCCTGAATGACCTTATGATCCCAGGAGAAAAAAGATGGATGACTGAAAGGGAGGTCCTCCACACGTACAACCTTCCTCGGTATCAGGCCATGCAGTACCGCCAGATTCATCATTACCTACTCTCGCAATTGAATGATATATCGAGAGAGGTCAGTGATAATCTATGGTCCAAATTGTTGGCTATGAATGAAGAAGATATATCAATAACCTCTCTCTACGCTAATTTGCAGACGGTTTTACGACCAGCAAAAAAGACACCCCTCTTCACAAAATGGAAAAAACACATGAAGGACCCTGACCTTACACAGAAAATAATAGAGGGATGGGGAACCTGCAGACGTTTTGTACAGGACGAACGCTGGAGAGACTCACAATTTAGGATTATCCACGGGACAATTTTGGCATTTAACATACCACCGATACCAGGTAGACAGGAGACATGGGTAAATTGCCCTAAATGTAAAGCACACGTGACAGATCTAGAACACGGCCTTTGGTCCTGCCCTGCTACTCAAAGATTCTGGATCTCAGTTGAAGAGTGGGCGAGGGGAATAAGCGTAGGACTAGACAAACTGAACCCAATGCTATGGCTTTTCCACTACCAGAATAACACGACAGGAATGACACAACCACATGTACTGTTTCACTATATTGCAATAATTGCAAAGAGACTGCTGCTGCAGTTCTGGTTGAACGATAGACCCCCTGACTTGGCACAGGTCAAAAATTCACTGCGAAAAACACTTGCACTCGAATCCTTAGACGCCGCAAGTAGCCCCAGTAAATTAACGAAAATTTTTTTTAATAAATGGAGACGATTCATTGAACAGGAATTCACTGATGTAGAAATAGGGAATCTCATGCTATCTCATAGATCTTCAGCATGGTACGCCAATGAGGACCTGGGAGGTACATTGGGGAGACTCAAATGTGCCAACCGGACATAAAACTTTACCACGAAATCTACAGTAAACTCAAATATGCACAAGACCTGTTGAGATGTACTCTAGGAAGGGAAGTGGGTGGGTTAGGGAGTTTCTAGTTAATATTCTATAGAGCATCAATATAAAATGGTTATTGACATCAGAGCACTATGTTACAATGTGTTGTACCTCTTTCAATATTGTTATCTGATAGCTACTGTTGTTCCTATGTCATGAATGTAAATGCATTTCTACTTACAATGTAAAATAAAAAAATGATGGTTCAAAAAAAAAAAAAAAATGTGAAAGCTCAGTGTAGGAGGAGAAAGAAGCAGATTTCTCTGATGATCTATTGATTTATGAAATGAAAATGAAAACAACAGTTCCACTTTAAAGGGTAAAATGTCATTTCACTGAAAAAAAAAACAATATTGCACTGGTTGTTAATGATGGGTCATATAGCAGCTAAGATAATGCTTTTTTGTGCCATATGACTTATTTTCACACAATTTTCTGTGCTCTTTTAAAAATTGCATTTTATGGCTCTGTGGGTATGGCAAGCAGCTGATAGGAGCAGTGCAATGTGACAGCAGAGAAAGGGCAAGATCACAGATTGTGAACTGCGTGGGGAGCCAGCAGACAAGGGGTTAGCCGAAATTGTGACTCAGCTGTGTGGAGTCAGATGACAAAGCAGAGAAACTTGTAAAGAGAAGTTTACATCCTCACATTGCTTAGCTGTGTGCTGTAATCTGATACATTGTTTCTTCATCAGCTGCAGTTAGCAATGAAGGCCACACCCCTTTCCCTTTTATGGATACATGCCTCGTATTCACTGAAGACGGATCTGAGTGATAATAAATATGTGTCTGCTTCACACACAGTGTAGTGGAGACACCTTGTGGAAGGTTTAGGAATGGTAATCAAGAAGAATTTTCTAATGAAGTATATTAGAAAGTTTATTATAATCACTTGCTCTACTTTATTATTAAATAAAATTTTTAATGGCGGTTACTCTTTAATTTTCTGCAAAACAACACATCTAATTGGGCTACTAGTGACAACTATAGAGACTTCATGCTCAGAACAATCAATTTCACCCTCTGATTTAGTTTAAAACTAAAACAGATTTGTTCTTCTTCCGGATAGTATTTTGTACCCAGATTTGTTGTGATAGGTACAGAATTGACAGCGTCTTAAGCTGGGGACCGAAGTGGCGTATTACAAGCAGATCATCATTTTCACCTTTTACATTGAAACAATGACATTTTTGGCTTTTTCACATAATAATGAAGATACTGCGGATATAAAGAAAGACTGGAATGTACAGTTACAGAACAAATAGTGACTTTGTCAGAGCCATACTGGGAATTTCCACTGTTCATAAAGGTGACATCATAGTGGGAGAATGGGACACTTTCAATATAGTATTATGTTTGATCAGCAAGGAAGTGTTTAGGAAAAATGTGCTCAGACTTGTGTATATTCTGGGAAACTCATGGGGTATTCTGATAAATTAGGACTTTAGAGAGACAGAAAACTACTATAACCAGCCGGGGACTGCCCTCCAAGGCTTAGTGCCCATGTAGGATGTGTGCTGAAGGTTTTTGACATTCAAAATCCGCACCAAGATCCGCACAGAAACATTGGTGTTGTCATGGTGCATTTGTCATGTGTTTATTCATGCAGATTTTGCTGTGTTTTTTTAAATAATAGTACAATGTTGTGACTGTGAATAAAGCTTGGTTAAGGCTTAAAGGGAACCTGTCACCCCCCCTGGGCCTATTAAAGTAAAAGAGCCACCTTCAGCAGTGCCTATGCTGCATTTTGTGAAGGTGGCTCTCATCCTCCTAGTCCCCAGGGACACCAAAATAATCACTTTATACAGTTGTGGCCAAAAGTATTGACACCCCCTTCAATTGTGTGAGATAATACTCAGTTTCTTCCTGAAAATGATTGCAATCACAAATTCTTTGGTATTATTATCTTCATTTAATCTGTCTTCAATGAAAAATCACAAAAAGAATTGTCCTAAAGCCAAACTGGCTATAATATCACACCAAACATAAAAAAGGGGGTGGACAAAAGTATTGGCACTGCTAGAAAAATCATGTGATGCTTCTCTAATTTGTGTAATTAACAGCACCTGTAACCTGTGGCACCTAACAGGTGTTGGCAATAACTAAATCACACTTGCAGCCAGTTGACATGGATTAATGTTGACTCAACCTCTGTCCTGTGTCCTTGTGTGTACCACATTGAGCATGGAGAAAAGAAAGAAGACCAAAGAACTGTCTGAGGACTTGAGAAACCAAATTGTGAGGAAGCATGAGCAATCTCAAGGCTACAAGTCCATCTCCAAAGACCTGAATGTTGCTGTGTCTTCCGTGCGCAGTGTCATCAAGAAGTTTAAAGCCCATGGCACTGTGGCTAACCTCCCTAGATGTGGACGGAAAAGAAAAATTGACGAGAGATTTCAACGTAAGATTATGCGAATGGTGGATAAAGAACCTCGACTAACATCCAAACAAGTTCAAGCTGCCCTGCAGTCTGAGGGTACAAGTGTCAACCCGTACTATCTGTCTGCATCTGAATGAAAAGGGACTGTTTGGTAGGAAACCCAGGAAGACCCCACTTCTTACCCTGAGACATAAAAAAGACAGGCTGGAGTTTGCCAAAACTTACCTGAGAAAGCCTAAAACGTTTTGGAAGAATGTTCTCTGGTCAGATGAGACAAAAGTAGAGCTTTATGGTCAAAGACATCAACATAGAGTTTACAGGAGAAAAAAAAAGAGGCATTCAAAGAAAAGAACACGGTCCCTACAGTCAAACATGGCGGAGGTTCCCTGATGTTTTGGG
This sequence comes from Allobates femoralis, assembly GCA_033576535.1. Classification (NCBI taxonomy): domain Eukaryota; kingdom Metazoa; phylum Chordata; class Amphibia; order Anura; family Aromobatidae; genus Allobates; species Allobates femoralis. The sequence goes on from JARQOC010000006.1 coordinate 274,405,823, forward strand.
GTTGCTTTGCTGCCTCTGGCACTGGACTGCTTGACCGTGTGCATGGCATTATGAAGTCTGAAGACTACCAACAAATTTTGCAGCATAATGTAGGGCCCAGTGTGAGAAAGCTGGGTCTCCCTCACAGGTCATGGGTCTTCCAGCAGGACAATGACCCAAAACACACTTCAAAAAGCACTAGAAAATGGTTTGAGAGAAAGCACTGGAGACTTCTAAGGTGGCCAGCAATGAGTCCAGACCTGAATCCCATAGAACACCTGTGGAGAGATCTAAAAATGGCAGTTTGGAGAAGGCACCCTTCAAATATCAGGAACCAGGAGCAGTTTGCTAAAGAAGAATGGTATAAAATTCCAGCAGAGCATTGTAAGAAACTCATTGATGGTTACCATAAGCGGTTGATCGCAGTTATTTTGGCTAAAGGTTGTGCAACCAAGTATTAGGCTGAGGGTGCCAATACTTTCGTCTGGCCCATTTTTGGAGTTTTATGTGAAATGATCAATGTTTTGTATTTTGCTTCATTCTCTTTTGTGTTTTTTCATTGAAGACAAATTTAATAAAGATAATAATACCAAAGAATTTGTGATTGCAATCATTTTCAGGAAGAAACTGAGTATTATCTAACAGAATTGCAGGGGTGTCAATACTTTTGGCAATAACTGTAAGAAATTACTTTAGGTCCGGGAGGAATACTCCCCTCCCTGGACCTAAACACCTCGCTGCTGTTACCCCTGCTCCCTCTTACTTGAGACTTCGTCAGCACCTGCGCAGATCCCTCAGTTCTCGGGTATGCTCCGTGAGCTCTGCCCAAGAGTTGAGGTCACATGATGTCGGACCATTGCATCTGCGTATATAATCTGGCAAGGAGGGAACAGGTGCAGTTGTGCTGTTTGCGCAGGCGCCAGATTCCCAGCCCCGCAGTCTGCATAAAGCATAACACCACACAGGGTGGGATCTGGTGCCTGCACTATACCATGTGACCTCAGCCCTTGGGCAGAGCTCATGGAGCATGCCCGAAAACTGAGGGAACTGCGCAGGTGCCAACGCCACTCGCAAGGGAGAGAGAAGGAGGGCCCTAGAGGGTTGAGGAGGAGAGGAGGAGAGGTCCGGGGAGGGGAGTATACCTTCTGGACCTCAAATAATTTCTTATAAAGTTATTAGTTTGGTGTCCCGGGGTGGGGGGCGGGGGCCTGGGAATCGAGGGAGAAAATAGCCACCTTCACAAAACGTAGCATAGGTAGCTCTTTTAGCATGATATGCCCTGAGGGGGTGACAGGTTCTCTTTAAAAAAAATCCTGAATAATATCCTCACTTTTGGTGGGCCAAATAAACACCGGAGCCACATAAAATACACAACAAATTCTCACTGTGTGAACACTGCTGCATTTTGGAGCTAACATTGAGGTCTATGGGTGAAAAACGCAGCAAAATTTGCTGCAAGAATTTATATGCTACAGATTTTTTCGCAGCGAAATATGCACCATTTCACCATTTCCACTGCAGTAAAATCCACATCATGGGCACAACACTTCTAATTCCCCATACACCTTGCAGGGAAGTTGCTGTGCTGCGAATTTTGACAAATACACAGTAAATCCGCAGCATGGACAAATACCCTAAGGGTACCTTTACACGCGGCTACATTTCTAGGGTGGCTACAGGTAACTTACTGGCTGCAGTGAAATCATGGAGAGATTATTCCATTTGTACACAGCAACAAGATAGAACCTTGTCTCCATGATTTCACTGCAACCAGTAAGTTACCTGTAGCCACCCTAGAAATGTAGCCGCGTGTAAAGGTACCCTTAGGGCCCCTTTACATACCACCACTGAAAGGTAGCAACTGCCTGGCATTGGGGATATTTATGCCTGTTGCCATGAAATTGCTATGAAATGGCGGCGTGTAAATAGGGAAATTCCTTCCTGTGTCCTGCATCATAAGGAGGCAAATGGAATGCCCACAAACTGCTCTTTTCTCATAGGCATTAATTAGTACATGGGTGCAGCTGCAAAGTCTCTTCTGGTTTTATAAATCATTCTTTAAAAAAAAAAACAATATTGTTACTACGCTTTTACTTTTGGATAAGAACGCTGAACAAGAAGATGATACAACCTCTTCAAAGAATGGTATCAAAGCAAATAATGCTATTTCTATATCAGATGTTTTATCTTATATGGTGAACTATACTGGATTGAAATGATGAGGATATTGATAGAAGTTCTCAATACTACGTGTTGATTATGTTGTAAATAATCTAAAAAAGAGACAAATTGGTTGTAAAATGAATAAATATCTAATTTACCCCATAAAGAGGACCTGTCACCAAACCAGGCATGGTGATCTAATTACAGCACTGGATGCAGCATGTCTGCAGCATGCAGACAAGGGGTCCCCCAGCACTTGAGCAACCCTGTACCCCGAGATAATACACTTAGAAAACTTACATGCTCCAGCCACTAAGGAGGTGGCTAGGGGCTGCAGCCAAGGGCAGATTCACACCCCCTGCAAGTTTAATCTGCCCACCTCTGCCAATCATTCTCTCCCTGTCTGCAGCATTTAAACAAGAGGTTTTTTTTCTCTCTCCCAGAAAGTCCGTTAGCCCGGCCCCACCTCCTTAGTGGCTGTAGCATGTAAGTTTTCTAAGACATGCTGCATCCAGTGCTGTAATTAAATCACCATGCCTGGTTTGGTGACAGGTCCTCTTTAATCCTGATAAATACCTTGAACATCAGTTGTTGAGTCTCAATATCAATAGTGTTGATGCTATTAAACCGAAATGACATTGACTAGTATTTATTTAGTAACTGAGCAATCAGTACCTGTATATCAGTAGTCATTATGATGAGGAAGAACTAAGGTTATGATATCTCCATACATAGCAGCAATGATGCAAAGAATAGCAGCCTATATGAAAAATACTCCTAAGTTAGGGATTTATGCCAGCAAAACACAGTTACTGTATATTCAATGCCCACTGATTGACACTGAAACCAAATGGTAACTAGTAGCAGTCTGCCATTCTCTATTTACTATAGGAATGAGGGTACTTTCAAAACAAGGCAATTAATATGTTATATTATCACTAAATTAGCCATGGTCCAGTCATAGACCTGAGATAAGAATATTACAATTAAAGGCTGCCCAGGAAATCTGAGCCAAGGCAAATGTGGCGTGCCTCCGGGTAAACCGCCACTAGAAGTACTGCACTTCTGCAGTTAGGAAATGTAGTGCCCCTGTTCTCCAGGTGTTGGGATCTTATGGTTGAGCCACAACACAACACAAAACAAGCACACAGTGACAGGCCCCTGGGACAATTGGTGGACCCTGAGGGAGGACCCAGGCCATAAAAGGGGGATCGCAAAGTGTCACAAAATCTATAAAAAAACTAAGCAAAGAAATCTTCACTCTCAGTTGTGTGTCAGTTGATGCTGATGCAATCCATATTTTATTTCCCCTCCCCAAGGATACAGAAGATAACATTAGACTGGAATGTTTAAGTATTTCTGTATTCTCCCATTTTATAACTATTTTACATAACTGTGTGTTTATTTTTATCTTATATATCTTTTTATTGTAAGCACTATAATATTTATATTAAAGCTTAAACCTTTAATAAGTTGATCCTTGTATGCTGTAAAGAATCCATAACCTTACAGAGAGTGTGTGGCCTTGTTAATTGTCAGGCAGTAGTATATTTCAGGGACACATCACCTATGTTTTATAGCTGGGATGTGTGGACCTTGTTGGTGTGATTTATGCTCACTTTACAGCCCAGAACAGAGTGCTGGATTGAGTAAAAGGAGATAATTGACCCTTGCAGGTGCACCAAAAGTCACGTGCTGAGAAGTGTGTATGTGACACCTCCCCACTTTTTTGGACGAATAAGCACTTTCCCTGGAGTTTATACATATTTTACACCTTATTTTTTGTATTGAATTGTACATTACTTAGTTGGTATTTCTTCATTCTGTATACTCACCACAGTCTAAATATATACAAAGCTTAAAATCAATCACTCACAGCACCACATGATCTAACCAACCAAAGGTTCCTATTCCCATGTGCACTACTGCTAAAATATTTAGGTATATGATAATTATGGAGCAATGAAGCTAAAAATCCTCCAGAATATTGTGACAGAATAGTTGCTATAGATGTACAACCTGACAAATCAATGTTGGCAGGTAGTAGATTTTCTTTTCAGATGACTTAAATGCTCAGCTGAAAGGTGGCATGGCATTGTGGTGATAGCAGAACAAGACCAAGCAGTAGCATTTCCCATCTTTGGCTTTCATTTTTACTCGCATTTGTCTAAAAACATAATTAAGTTTCCAACCTAACCCCTTACTATTGCAGCTAGTTTAAGCTTTATAGACACAAAGATTTTTTTTAAATCATGCCACTTCAAAAGCCAAATTAGCTGTATGGGAGCTTGTTTTCTACCATCTCAGGGCCATTTCACATCATGTTTTTGCTGCATTTGGTCGCAATGCGTTTTTTCTGCTGCGTTAACACTTAGAAACACGGTCAAATGCAGGTGTTAATGCACCCATAGACTTGTATGGGTAAACGCATTGCAAACGCAATGCAAAATGCGGTTGCATTTGAACACCTGCGTTTTTACCCAGCGCACAGGAAACAATGCCAGCAAAAATGCATTGCGGCCAAACGCAGCAAAAACCTTATGTGAACCTAGCTTTAGCCATTTGGGGGTTTGTTTTTTACCAACTGAGCCACATAGGGGTTTGGTTACTATTAGACAAGCTGTATTATGTGCTACATGTAATGCAGAAATGTAATTTATTTGTTTTTCTATAATGAGCATTCAAACATTGTCTATATTTTAAGGGCTTGGGGGTCTGACAGTACTAAGATTCTGAGCCTTGTTTATCCTCATGGACAGTTTGAGTCCTGTGAAATCCCCATTGACAGCTTTAGTCCTGTGTTATCTTCATGGGTAGCTTGAGTCATGTGCTATCCCTGTGCACAGCTTTTGTCCTGTGCTATCCCTGTGAACAACTTGAGTCCTGTACCATCGCCGTGGAAAGTTTTAGTCCTTTGCTATTCTTGTGGACAGGTTCAGTCCTATTTTATTTTCATGAACAGCTTTAGTCCTGTGCTATTACTGTGAATAACTTGAGTCTATTGTAGAGTGTAGCACAAGATGATAGTCATAGGTGAGGGACTGACTTCTGTGAGGCAGTGACCAATATGATATATGAGGGTCACTATGAGTTCCCCAGAATGTGTTCAGAAACACTCTAAAACCCGCTGGAGTGCGGTGTATTCACAGGTGCTGTGAACACAAAGAAGGAGTGTGAACTAGATCAAACTATGTGACCTGGATTTTTAAGAAAACCAGCTAAGGGCCTTTATTTTGGAGAATCTGTAGTAATGGAAGTGGGACGGATTCTTCCTCCACTCCAGGTCTTGTAACAAGTTCATGTCCGGGAAGTTGCAAAGGAGGACAAAACAGGGTGTGTGTCATTTGGAGCCAAGTGGCTGAAGCAGCCTGTGCTAGGTGAACTGGTTGTGTGCTGGACAACATAGCCAAGCATGGTAGACTTGGTCCTCACACGTGGACCCAGCCTTGAAGGGAACCCAGAGCAGTACAGTGATTTGTGCATGGACTATGCCGGTTGCATTCCGGATCTGAAAGGTCTGTAAATAGTATGGACTTGTAAATAAATAGTGTTTGATGTGAACAAGATCCTGCATCACTGCCTCATGTCTTGGCTACTCAAATCCCTGCCTCACACTTCGGATGCGCTGGCTCTCTACATGAAAACTGTGTTCCTGGCTGGTGTGGTGTAGGCTGTATCTTTTTAGAGACCACGTGCTGCTGTTGCTTTCAAATTGCCAGAACTAACTAGCAATTTAGATTGACATGGAGACCATCAATTCACTTTAAACAACAGTTCTATGCTTTACAGTTTCCATAGTTCTTCAGTCACAAGTTCACATGTGAAATAGCTGGCACATAACTTAAAGCATAATCATTGTTTTAATTTATATTTCATAAATCAATATTACTCATGAAAATAAGCAACTTTGTATTATATTTTATCAGACAAATTTACTTCTTTCTCTGCCAGAATTGACAAGTCATTATCAATATTCTCAATTCTGAGGTATAATTTGTATTCAGTAAAGACTTTCCCATTACTCAGATAGGAGATGGCAAATGTTACTGATAACATTCTATGTGAATAGAAAAGGGAGGAGAGGAGGATGTTCTCTTTCTAGCTCCTCTCCCAACTCCTCCCTCATCCCATTGTCACAGAATCTCATCAGTAACACATGCCCTCTCCTTTCTCAGTATTACAAAGTTGCTTATTTTCATGTCTACTGATTAATGAAATAAAAATTAACCCTATGGTTATGCTTTAAGTACTGTTCTAATTCCACAGCACATTATCAGACATAGTTCTATTTCCCACTAGGTTATTCCCATTTTGTCTGGTCCTGTGAGTTCCTCCAGCAGAATACATCATTACTCTATACATTATTGCAGTCTGTGACAGTGACCTTACTTTCAAGCAGATTAATGTCTGTTCTCCTCATAGAGGAAGGTGTACAGGGGATCTGACCACTAAGTCAGGAATCAAGTATCAGTGTCCGAAACACTTCCTTATGAAGGTCTCTTCTCCCCATAGGAGAGGGTGGTGGGGGATTTACTATAGTGTCAGTGTAGAGCCTTCTGCTTGAAGATTCTTAAGGATGTGCCGCCTGGGAAAGCCGACTATGTTCACTCATCTGTGAGGATAATCCAATACCTTGATGGCCACTTTACACGCGTCAACAGGAAGATAGAAAACGGCAGGTGTCGGAGACAATTGTACCTTTTACCTTCAAAACACCTTGAAGTGGCTGCGTGTAATTCAGGTATCTGCAAGGTGTTTTGAAGGTACAAGGTACAATTGTCTCCGACACCTGCCGTTTTCTATCTTCCTGTTGCCGCGTGTAAAGTGGCCATGACAGCTAATGGGCATTGCCATTAGTCTGTACTCTGACTTCTGGACAGGTACCTTTTAGTCTAGGGGCCTTGTCACTAACGTTGCGTCATCTAGACCCTTTCTGGCTGGGTGCCAGCTTTTTGGATGATCAATCTCTAATTAAGATGTCATCTCTCAATCTGTGTCTTAATTAACACTCTCGGAACATGCTATCTCACTCCAGTCTCCTTGTTCAAGTTGCCACGAGTCATTCACTTCATATGGCCTTTACAACCTGTCAGACTTGTGCATCCGTATTAGAACTAGGTGGGCGCTATCTGATGTTCACGAGGGAGCACTGTCTCTTACCCTGGAGGCTAACTCCTCCCATTGTGTGTGCACTCCAACACTTAGGGTGCTTTCACATAACGATTTTTTCCCTGTCTGTGGGATCCTACTTTTTGTAGGATTCCACGGACAGGAAAGGACACCACAGCGGGTTCTGTGTCCAGGTCCGTGATTATCACGGATCCGGACTCAGCGGGGCACTTTCACTTCTGCAATGTATAATATACATTGCAGAAGTGTAATTAAGTAAAAGAAAGAGTTAAAAATAAAAAATCACTATGCTCACCTATCCTTGATCCACTGCTGCCTCCCAGCAAGGTCCGTGTGCTTACAGCACTTGTGATGATGTCTCAGAGCGTCATCGGGTCACATAACCGCAGTTACGCCGTAACACAGAGTGACATCATCACAGGTCCTGTAGGCACACGGACCTTGCTGGGAGGCAGCGGTGGATCGAGGATAGGTGAGCATAGTGATTTTTTATTTTTAACTCTTTCTTTTACTTAATTACACTTCTGCAATGTATATTATACATTGCAGAAGTGTAATTAGAAGGGTTGGAGCAATTTTAGTGTACTGAGCATGCTCAGTACACTGAAATCGTGTCCGAGGAACGATCAGCTGTTTCCTCTGACCCGCGCTCATAGGCCGCCATGTTAAAGGACATGGATCGGATCGGATTTGGCCTAATTGCTATCCGATTTTGTGGGATCCGATTTTTTTCTGAGCCCAAAATCGGAGCAGTCTCTGATTTTGGGTCCAGCAAACAATCGGACACAAATCGGATCCCACAAAATCGGATGCCTATTAGGCCAAATCCGACCCGATTCGACCCCCATAGGATAACATGGGGGTCAAATCGGATCCGTGGCTGTCTGTTTTACAACGGACAGCCACGGATGCACAAAAATTGTGATGTGAAAGGGGTCTTAATTGTTACTTGCCCTACAGCCTGCTACTGGGCAGAAATTTCTTACCAAACATTTTATATATCTTACCTATAACACTTCGATACCTTGTACATTTTTACATTATACCTTTTATGTGAATTATACAGATAAACATCATTATGCATTATGAATCTCTCTAAATATTACATACAGTTCACATTATAAATTATACACAAAGACGCATGACACAATTCCCATAACTTTACAACAGTAGTGTCTCCAGGTAGGAGCATGACTACACGTCCACATCCTTACACTATCACCATGAACATGGACCGTTTGAGTCTACGGGAGCAGAACCCTAGCTTCTTCTAAAAGTCCCATAACTTGGACTTCAACTATTAAGTTATCTCTTATGGACATTTAGATAAATTTCATATATCAGGAAAGTAACCAGAACACAATTATGCCAAATCTGTTCTTATCCTTAGCTAAACATGTTATCAGTATTACTGAGTCTAATATAATACACTTCTAATGACATATCACCTAGTTCTATTCTTGTTCATGGTGAACTTACTGCTCGGGTTATGTTTTTCTAAAGCGTGGTAGTAGTAGTCATGACTTGTGTGCCTGATGTGTTTGTTGTTACTGATAACAATCCATCTGCAGTTCTACTACATGTTACCCACGGGGAACATCGATTGTTGTATAACAGTAATAATTACCGGCCCCATGAGAGAACTAGAACTAAAAATCGCCTACACAACCACAGACACAACACAATGTTATGCCCGGGTGTAATGTAAAAACCAAACAAACTTCAAGCTGTTCACGAGACGCATTCAGTCCTTAGATTATGGTATTTTATTAATTTTTCCACTTTAGTCACATGAGAACATGTGGTTTTGTGCTGTCATACATTTAAAGAGGGTAGAGGGTTGAGTAATCTCAATGGTCATGTAAGGTAGGTGTGAGTGAAGTCAGTGGTACTACTGTATAGAATTATAAGTTGAATTACCCCAGTCCATCAGAACTCATCCTACTATGCAGACTATTGTAACATCTTACTGTAATGTATATATTAAGAGCGGTAGCTATTGGAGTGCATAAATAGCAGTGCCATTCAGTTCCAGCTGATTTGTGTTTACTGAGCATTAATAGACGATTGCATTTTAAATCTTATATTAAAGTGAACCTGTGAGTAGGTTTTCTTGCATATAAGCTGCGTCCACCATCAGTAAGCTCTTATATACAGCATTGTGGAATGTGGCAAATAAGTCCCCATGCCAATCTATATAGTATTATTATTATTTTATTATTATTATTAATTTATATAGCGCCATTATATTCCATGGCGCTTTACATGTTAAAAAGGGCAGACTAGGACAAGTAACATAGTAACAATACAAGTAACAATAAATGTTGACAATTCAGTTGTACAGAAACAAGAGGGGAGAAATCCTGTCCACAAAGGCTCACAGTCTACGAGGGGTGGGGATACAGTAGGAGGGGGAAATTCCAGTCATGAGGCGGTGTGGTGGACCGGGTCTTATTGCAGGTGGTAGGCTTGGCGGAACAGGTGGGTCTTCAGGCTTCTTTTGAAGGTTCCCAGGGTAGGAGAATGTCTGATGTGTTGGGGCAATGAGTTCCAGAGTCTGGGTGAAGCACGGGAGAAATCCTGTATGGGGTTGTGCGAAGAGGAGATGAGGGGGGAGTAGAGGAGAAGCTCTTGGGAGGATCGCAGGTTGAGTGAGGGTAGGTAATGGGAGACCATGTCAGAGATGTATGGAGGGGACAGGTTGTGAATGGCTTTGTATGTCATGGTTAATGTTTTAAACCGGGATCTCTGGAAAGCAGGGAGCCAATGAAGGGCTTGGCAGAGGGGGGAGACAGGGGAGTAGCGGGGAGACAGATGGACTAGGCGGGCAGCGGAGTTCAAGATAGATTGGAGAGGTGCAAGGGAGGTATTAGGGAGGCCGGTGAGCAGGAGGTTGCAGTAATCGAGGCGGGAGATGATGAGAGCGTGAATAAGGGTTTTAGCGGTGTCGTGGTCAAGGAAAGTGCGAATCCTATAGATGTTTTTGAGCTGGAGTCGGCAGGAGGTGGCGAGGGCCTGGATGTGGGGCTTGAAGGAGAGGGAAGAGTCAAGGATAACCCCGAGGCACTTGGCATGGGGGACTGGAGAGAGAGAGCAGTCGTTGATGACGATGGATAGGTCAGGTAGTGAGGGGGAGCGTCTTGGGGGGAAGACTATGAACTCGGTTTTGTCCATGTTCAGCTTAAGGAAGCGAGCAGAGAAGAAGGATGAGATGGCGGACAGGCAGTGTGGAATTTTGGATAGAAGGGAGGCGATGTCAGGACCAGACAGGTAGATTTGGGTGTCGTCGGCGTAGAGGTGATATTGGAGGCCATGGGACTCAATGAGTTGCCCTAGGCCGAGAGTGTAGATTGAGAACAGTAATGGTCCAAGAACCGAGCCCTGGGGGACCCCGACAGATAGGGGTTAGGGTGAGGAGGATGTGTGGGAGTGGGTGACGCTGAAGGTGCGGTCCGTTAAGTATGAGGAGATCCAAGAGAGGGCAAGGTCCGTGATGCCAAGAGATTCCAGGATCTGTAGTAGAAGGGAGTGGTCAACAGTGTTGAAGGCGGCTGACAGGTCGAGGAGGAGAACAGAGTAGTGGCGCTTGCTTTTGGCAGTCAGTAGGTCATTTGTGACTTTGGTCAGGGCTGTTTCAGTGGAGTGGAGGGGTCGGAAGCCAGATTGCAGGCGGTCAAAGAGGGAGCAGGAGGAGAGGTGAGAGGACAGCTCAGAGTGGACACGCTGTTCAATTAGTTTAGAGGCGAAAGGGAGGAGAGATATAGGGCGGTAGTTGGAGACAGTTGTGGGATCGAGGGAGGGTTTTTTGAGGATGGGTGTGATCAAGGCGTGTTTGAAGGCTGAGGGGAAGGTGCCAGTGGTAAGTGATAGGTTGAGAAGATGATTTAGGGCTGGGATGATAACGGAGGTGAGGTTGGGAATGAGATGGGATGGGAGCGAGTTGTGGGCACTGGTGGTGAGGTGTGATTTTGATAGGAGGGAGGAGAACTGGTCTTCAGTTATAGGGGGGAAGCAGTTGATGGAAGTAGAGGACAGTATAGGTGAAAGGGGAGGCTGTGGGGACAGTGGATCAAAGCTGTCTCTGATTCTGTCAATCTTTTCTTTGAAGAAGGAAGCAAAGTCTTCTGCAGAGATAAGGGGAGAGGGAGGGGGAGCAGGTGGGCGGAGTAAGGAATTGAAGGTTTTGAAAAGTTGCTTGGGATTGTGGGACAGGGAGGTTATTAGGGATAAGAAGGTTTGTTTGGCGGTGGCAAGTGCAGTCTTAAAGGCGATGAGGGACAGTTTGAACAATGTAAAATGCTCAGTGGAAGGTGATTTTTTCCATCGCCTCTCGGTGACCCTGGATGCCCGTCTCAGGTCTTTAGTGAGGGTGGTGTGCCAGGGTTGCCTATTATTGCGTGGAGCGTGGTGTGTGAGGGGGGCTGCTAGGTCGAGTGCCTTGGTTAATGTGGTGTTGTAGAGGGTGGTGGCAGTGTCTGTGTCACGTATAGATGTTATGTTGGCGAAAGGGAGAAGGGATTCTGAGAGTGAGTGTAGATCAATGTGTTTTAGGTTTCTGCGGGGATGATCAAGTTTGCGGAGAGGAGTTGATGTAGTAGGGGTGGAGAGGGCGGAGAAGGTCAGCAGATTGTGGTCAGACAGGGGGAGGGTTGACGGGTAAAGATGAGGTCCAGTGTGTGGCCATCTTTGTGGGTGGCAGAGGAGGACCATTGGGAGAGCCCGAAGGAGGAGGTCAGGGAAAGAAGATGAGAGGCGGTTTGGTGGGCAGTGTCAATGGGGATATTGAAATCGCCCATAATGATGGTGGGGATGTCAGTAGAGAGGAAATGAAGTAGCCAGGTGGTAAAGTGGTCGAGGAAGGTGGGGATGGATCCAGGGGGGCGGTAGATGACGGCTAGCTGGAGGTTACAGGGGGAGAAAATGCGGACAGAGTGGGCTTCGAAAGATGGGAGAGTAACAGAGGGGGGTAATGGAATAGGGGCAAAGGAGCAGGTGTCGGATAGGAGTATGCCGACACCTCCGCCATGTTTGTCAGAGGGGCAAGGTGTGTGGGAAAGATTGAATCCGCCGTAGGATAGTGCAGCAGGGGAGGCCGTGTCGGAGGGGGTGAGCCAGGTCTCTGTGATGCCAAGGAATGAGAGTTTATTAGAAATAAAGAGTTCATGGATGTCTGTGAGCTTATTACAGACTGAGCGGGCGTTCCAGAGTGCGCCTGGCAGGGAGATTAGAGGAGCAGGGGCTGGGGGGATGGGTCTAAGGTTGGTCGGGTTGCGAGGGTGGGTGATGGAGGGGTTATGAGAGTTGGTGATGGGACGTGGGGGTGGGGTGTAGGTGACTGTGGGGATGTGGCGGGGGGGGGGCCGGGATTAGGGGAAATGTCGCCAGCGAGTAGGAGGAGCAGGGAGAGGGTTAGCAGGTGGGAGCATGAGAGTTTACGTGGTGGCCGTGCCTGATTGGAGATGAAGGATTGAAAGTGTATGAATAGTTCAGAGGAGTGGGTGAGATGGTTAGGTAGGATGGAGGGTGAGAGAAGTACTTTGTTGCTGGGTGGATGGATGAGCGGGGGTAGCAGGAAGTGGAGAAGGATGGGAGTGAGAGTGCAAAGGAGGGGATACATTGTGGATGGTGAGCAGGGGATGGGAGTAGCGTGGGTCAGACACATAGTATAAAAAATAGCTTTTATTATACTCACCTGGGGGGCGGTCCAGTCCCATGGGTATCACAGGTCTTGGCCTGATGCCTCCTATATTCTTGTGAATGCTGTCCTCCTCAGCTTCTAGTGGGTGATGCATCCTACGTCTCCTACACACAGTCTCCTTCATTGTGCTCCTGCACACACGTACTTCTCTCTACCTTGCTGAGGGCAGAGCAAAGTACTGTAATACACAGGCACAGGGAAAGGTCAAATTATGCCTGCATAGTGCACATGTGTGGGCGATCTTTTGACCTTTCCCCGCGCCTGCACTGTACAATACTTTGCTCTGCCTCAGTGGGGCAAAAAGATGTGCAATGTCGCATGATGGCAATGGTCGAGGCTGTGTGTGGGAGACGTGGGATGCGTTACCCACTGAAAGAAAAGAAGGATTGTAATTACAAGAAGAAAGGAGGCATCAGACCTAGACAAGCAACACCCATTGGACCGGACAACCCCCAACTGAGTACAATAAAAGATGTTTTTTTGTAATATACAGATCAGCCTAGGAACTTGTATACAACATTTCAGATTGCTGTATCTAAGGCCAAACTGGTGGTGGCCACAGCTTATGTGGCGCCCCTGCGTCCAGGAGTCCACAAAGGGAACTGCAGCCAGGAAGGTAGGACGACAGTTGAACACCAACACCCTCACAGCCCACACACCTATGTACAGTAGAGGGCAGCACCCAACCCGGAGCCTGGGAACTCTAGGCAGGCGAGGGGTGGTGGGTTTAGAGCAGTGGGTGGGCAAACACGTAGTCAGGTGACAGAAGGTAGAAATAGTGAAGGGAGAGGAGAAAGGAGTCAGTAGGCCGAGGTAGGCTGAGCAGCAAAGAAAGAGGTCACACGTCCTGGCAGAGTGGGGTGTAGGAGCGCAGAATCTGACCAGAGCCAGTGTGAGCCGCAGAGAGAAAGCACGTCCGAAGCCAGCACCCCGGGAGTGTGAGGGAAGAGAGGGACAGTGACACTGGTCCCTAGCAACACAGTCGAGACGGCAGACTGCAGGCGGAGTAGCCCTCCTATGATACCTGAAGACATGGTAGAGAGAGCCGGGTAGAGCCTCACACGGGAGGACTATTGGAGGCTAGGCTGGAAGTAGAGTGTCGGCTCTAGAGGGGACCATAGTTTCACCCGGCATCCCCAGACAACCGACGGGGGACCACAGCTACACGTTAGGGTCACTACCCCAAAGGACAGGCAGCTCAGTGGCAACCCGGAGGGCTCACAGGAGTCCGAGCCACCGCCATACTGTTCGGAGTCACACACAACCAAGTGAACAGAAAGAGAGTCAACAGCCTGGGAAGGACGCAGAGACAGAGTGAGGGGTCATAGTAGGAAAGACCTGGCTGCAGGGAGTAAAGGGAACCCGGAGGGGAAAGTGTGCCCGTGTAACTGAACTGAACTGTAAGAACTGTACTGAACTGTGAATTGAACTTGAGAACTGGAGAAGTAAACACGGTGAACACTGAACACGACTCCCTTGCATGTCTCCGCCTGAACACGACTCCTTCCATACAGGTTCGCACCAGATCCCCACCTGGAGAGCCACTGCGTACAAGCTCTATCGCAGAAGGATGATTCCTGCAGCATCTGGATAGTAAGTGCACTACACTCAGCACCAGGCCTGCACACCACACAATAGACTTTAACCATCACTGCCCCAGGGAACACCGTTTTGCCCACGGAGAACTATTCCATCCTCGCTGCCATTTTATCATCCCCGGAGGTTCTGCAGCAGCGGCGGCCCATTACTGGCCGCACTCTGTGGGTGGCGTCACGACTGACATTTCCCCTGTAAATATCCCCTTATTATTGCCAGGGCCCGGGACACGGTCCGGACCAGGACCACCCGTGACTTCCCCAGCAGCAGGCACGGTCCGGTACCGAGTACCCCCGTCCCAGTGGGCTTGCCACTTATATGCAAAAAAACTGTTGACAGGTTAACTTTAACTTACTAAAGCACTAAATGGTTTCAGACAGGTGAATCAGCAATGACTGTAACATCCTTACTATTGCAGACATTCATAGAGTCCCCATGGAGCAATTATGTAATGAGAGTCTGGAGGGAGGCTGATGATATGTTGATTGGCATCTAAGCTGTCCAGTCTTGCTGACAAAAATCATTTAGTAATTGTCAGCTTTCCAATCTGACTTCGTAGATGGAAAATTCAAAGTAGATTTGTAAAATATTTTTGTTTGAAATTAATGAGGCAGGGCTCAGAAGCCTAGACTACAACAAAGTCCTGAACGGACAGATTCCAGCACTGTTTTTTTTTTTAAGAAGATACTGTTGCAATAAAAAAATGTATATTTCAACCAATAGAAAGATAGGGTTATTAAAAAGAATTGCTAATTTTCAGATGTTTGCAATCAACCAAACAAGAAAAATTTAAATACTCAACACAACTAATATAATAAGTGGTTTCTCCGAATTCAACACAAAAGGCGACCAATAATGACTAGTATCAGCGTTATTCAACCCATTCAGGTCACGTGTCTGTATCTCTTAGACCCAGTTCACATCTACGGCTGGGCTGCGTTTGCCTGCATTTGCATTTGTATGCGTTTTTACGGCTAAAAACGCATCCAAATGCATGTATTAATGCACCCATAGGCTGCAATGCAAAAAGCATTGCTAACGCATGCAAAAATGCATGTCATTTTGCAAAAACACGTGTTTTAAGTTTTTGCAAAATGACATGCGTTTTTGCATGCGTTTGCAATGCGTTTTGCATTGCAGCCCATGGGTTCGTTAACGCATGCGTTTGTATGCATTTTTACCACTAAAAACGCATCCAAATGCAAACGCAGCCCAGCCTTACATGTGAACTGGGCCTTAGTTAGAGCACCTTTAGCTGCTATGAACTTCTGTAAATGTGAGGTTTCGCCAGACACCAGTTTCTGGGAGCATTCATGAAGAATATTAGACAATTTTTTATGTGCTATGTTCTCCAGGTCACAAATATTCTCTGGTTTGTATGCTGCAGTTGCCCTTATCAAATCATATTAAGGATTTTCTATGGGTTCAAGTCAGGAGACTGTGATGGCTACTCCAGAATCTTCCAGGGCTTCTTCTGAAACCAATTCTTGGAGGACATTGAGGTATGCTTGGAATCATTGTTCCTTAGGAAGGTCTAAAGGCCACTTTACACATACCAACTTATCTGTCCAACGTCTGACCAACTTACTGGTTGCAGTGAAATCATGGACACATTGCTCCATTTTGTGGCTGTGTACAATGGAACAATGTGTCCATGATTTCACTGCAACCAGCAAGTTGGTCAGAAGTTGGACAGATAAGTTGGTGTGTGTAAAGTGGCCCTAAGAATGCTCAAGGTTCAGTTTCCTCACTTAAGGCAGGACCTTTTTGTCTAGGGTTTTCTGCCCCTTGATCTTAGCCTCCACATGAAACAGGTTTCCACTGCCAAAGGAAGCAAAACAGCCCAAGGACATCATCAAGCCACCACCAGGCTTCACTGTACACAGCATGTTACTTTTAACATCTGCTATATTTTTCCTCTTTTACACACACATTTGGACTGAAAAGTTATAGTTTTATTTCATTTATGCCACAGAGGAGAATCCCAACATTTCTGTGGTTTATTTATATGTCTTTGAGAAAATTTAAGCTGCTTTTGGGTCAGTAGAAATGTACATCTTGAAGTTCAGGCATGGAGATGTTCAATATTTAGTATGCACCTTAATGTGTATACTGAAATCTCAGTGTCTGGTGTCACTCATCAGATATCTGGTGTCAGCTGATGATGTATTCTTTCTCTCATTTTCAAGTAGCCGAGCCAATGTTCTATTAAAGGAGGGGTATCAAACATGTAAATGAATGTGGCCCCTGAGGCTGCTTCATGCAACCTGTAGGCGCCATGGACCTCCTAAAAATCATGGCCTGGTCCAGGGGTCCTCTAATGTCCATGCTTTACTCCAGTTGAATGTGCATCCTTGGATGCACATTCAATTGAGGTGAATTGCTGGTGCTACCAGAGACAGATTTTGCCTAGCAACCCTACAGCCCCCCTGGAGCGACACAGCTTCAGTTTTTAGCATCGCAAACAGGATTTCCTGCCCTCCGTATACAGATACTGTGTGCCCTGAACTGTGTTCAACTATGTGTTTTTGACTGTCGCCATTACTAAAATGCGAGAAGTGCGGGAAGCTGAGGGGGCATGTCATCATGGGTGGTACCCTGCAATGAGAGCGAAAGGAAGCCCAACCTGTGCTCTGATGACATCCGGTGGGGAAGAGAAACCCTGTCCCACCGGCGCAACTAAAGTTGATCAACCCCATGGAAGTGAAGGACCCGGAGGGCTAAGGTTCACTAGGGGGAGGAAAATGTCAGAGCAGGTTGGAGGGGAGCCTGCGCAAGGGGGGGTCACAGCCCAGTCCACAGCACTGGGTGTGGCCCAAGTAGCAGCTGGAGCTCCAGCTGCCACCACGGCACCAGCCATAGCCCCGGTAATGCCGTTCCTGATGACGTACATGCCAGGGCAACGTGGTTGCTGCAATACTCAGGATAACCAAGTACCCTGACTGACTTCATGGAGAGATTGACCAGTTTATATAAAGTATATCCCCTGACGGAAGACCAAAGATTTAGTATATTGATAATTATTGACTGGACAATTGACTGGTGCAGGCCAGCGGGAGGTAAAGTCCTGGCCGGACACTGACATAGACACTGTCGAACATTTAATGGCCAGACTGAAAGTCACCTTTGATACCCGTACTGCTGCAAAGCTGAAAATATTCTTCGGGTGTAAACAAAGGGTGCAGGATAGCATCAGCTACTTTGTTTTAAACCTCCAGGAAGCAATGAGGGCAATAAAACAGACAGACCCTGCTGGTGTACCAGAAGAGAACAAATTGCTCATTGAACAGTTTATTGAGGGGCTTTTGTTCCCTGCCCACAGAGTCCAATTATGTATGATGGCCGTCCAGAATCCTGGCCTAGACTTTGTGCAGTTTAAAGAGTAAGCCATTCAGATGCTGCAGGAGATAACTTTGAAAAGTGCTGCATTCAGCTGGTGCCCTGCTACGATCTACCACCCAGAGGTGGCATCTAGTTCCCCAGCATCCGTGGTGACTACCATATAGAACCTAGGAGGTGGTCCCTCTGCAGATCTATGGGCTCATTTCTGGGAGCTGAATAAAAGTGTGGCTGCACTGATCAGAACCGTGCAGTCACTGCAGGATACACCTCAAGAGGTCGAGATTCAGCCAACCTCCAGTCTAGAGGGTGTCCCACGGAAATGACAGAAAAGAATCCCCCGGAGTAGGGGAAAAGACAGAGATCGCTTTGATGCAACTGGACAACTGATTTGTCGCTGCTCTGACAGGGCGGAACACCTGGCTAGGTAGTTGACCGAATCCTGGGATGGAGGGTCAACCCTCGGAAGTAAGATGGCCAAGTAGTGAAAGAATGTAAATATGATGATTAAGTAAAATGTATGTTTGTTTTTCATGTAAGTAACCATGCAACCACCAAGCGTATGCACCTAAAGAGACTTTACTGTATGAATTTTGAGCACTCTTAAACTTTCTTTAAAAAAAAAAATGGACCATTATGCCACTGTACTGGTTGTTTGTAGAGACATCTTGTATATTTTATTCATCAGCCAATGGTGGAAGGACTATTCAACCCTTTTGAGGGCTAGGTTAGAGCATTTCCTAGCACTTTTTGCCAGGCATGTCTGTGCCAGTGTCGTGCAAGTGTTTTTCACAGCATCTGGCCAAATCTAGCTCAACCAATCTTTTTGGGCTAATAGTGTAGCACTGCTGTGAAGAAAGCTATACAACCTGTCTTTGGTAGCCAATTTTTAACTGCATCTAACCCAGGCAATCCTTTTGGGCTAGTAGCAGTGTCTGGTAGTCAGCGGAGTATCCCAGCTGTGAAGCAAGTTACACCGCCTGTCTATCTCATAACAATTTTTAACTGCATCTAGCCCACAGAATCCTTTTGGGCTAGTAGCAGTGTCTGGTAGTCAGCGGACTAGCCCAGCTATAAAGCAAGCCACACCACCTGTGTATCTAATAACAATTGTTGACTGCATCTAGCCCAGGCAATCTTTTTGTGCCTAGTAGCAGTGTTGGTAGTCAGCGGAGTAGCCCAGCTGTGAGGAAAGTTACACCCCCTGTGTGTCTAATAACAATTTTTAACTGCATCTAGCCCAGACAATCCTTTGGATCTAGTACCACAGTCTGGCCACTCAGCTCTGCTCGGTTTTCATCCATAGTTTTTTGTGTCAACAACTACACAGTTGCCAATTACCGTATATACTCGCGTATAAGCCGACTTTTTCAGCCCAAAATTTGGGCTGAAAAGTCCCCCCTCGGCTTATACGCGAGTATACAGCAGCAGCCCCGGAGGTGTACAGGCCCCCCATCAAGATCCAGGGCCCCCCCCCTTGCGCAGCAAACCTGTAAAGTAAAATCATACTTATCACTGTCCTCCTGTCGCGCTGTCCCGCCGCTGCCGACATGACGATCCAGGGCTTCATTCAGCGTCTACCCGCGGCTTCCTGTAGTCGCGGGCAATGACGTCATTGCCCGCGACCACAGGAAGCCGCCGGAAGACGCTAAATGAAGCCCGAGATCGTGATGTCGGCAGCGGCGGGACAGCGCGACAGGAGGACAGTGATAAGTATGATTTTACTTTACAGGTTTGCCGCGCAAGGGGGGGGGGCCCAGGATCTTGATGGGGGACCTGTATACCTCTGGGGCTGCTGCTGTATACACCCCTGGGGCTGCTGCTGTATACACCCCTGGGGCTGCTGCTGTATACACCTATGGGGCTGCTGCTGTATACACCCCTGGGGCTGCTGCTGTATACACCCCTGGGGCTGCTGCTGTATACTACCTAAGGGCTGCTGTATATACCTCTGGGGCTGCTGTATACTACCTCTGGGGCTGCTGTATACACCACTAGGGCTGCTGTATATACCTCTGGGGCTGCTGTATACTACCACTGGGGCTGCTGTATACACCACTGGGGCTGCTGTATACTACCTAAGGGCTGCTGTATATACCTCTGGGGCTGTATATACCTCTGGGGCTGCTGTATACTACCTCTGGGGCTGCTGTATACACCACTGGGGCTGCTGTATACTACCTAATGGCTGCTGTATATACCTCTGGGGCTGTATATACCTCTGGGGCTGTATATACCTCTGGGGCTGCTGTATACCCCACTGGGGCTGCTGTATACTACCTAAGGGCTGCTGTATATACCTATGGGGCTGCTGTATACTAACCACTGGGGCTGCTGCTGTATATACCACTGGGGCTGCTGCTGTATACTACCACTGGGGCTGCTGTATATACCTCTGGGGCTGCTGTATACCACACTGCTGGGGGCTGTATACCTGTGCTGGGGTCCACCCTCGGCTTATACACGAGTCAATAGGTTTTCCCAGGTTTTGGGGGCAAAGGTAGGGGGGTCGGCTTATACACGGGTCGGCTTATACACGAGTATATACGGTAGTTAACTTCCAAAATGAGTGGTAAAAGGCCTTCTGCTGGTGGAAAGGGAAATAGACGTGTTGGAAAGGGAAAAAAAGTTTGTGTCCGTGGGTAGATGGTAAAACAACAGTAACATTTGCAGAAGAAAGACCATCTTTCAGTCAAACTAAGATGTCTACTTCTTTTCGTGGACAATCTGAGGAGGATTGTACCCGTAGAAGCGCCAGATAAGCGCGAAAAGTTCGTTGTACCATCGGGGCTACCCGGTCCTCCTTCCTTTGCACCCCCACCTGTAACACCCTGTGATGCAATAAATGGAATGAGCACTTTTATCCTGTGTGCAGCCCTGCTCTTTTTCTAAACTAGAAATGATATGATCCCTTTCTTATGGACACGACCATCGCTACAAATTGTAGATGAGGCACAAAAGAGCAGGTGCTTGAATGGATATCAAGCGTTCCATCAAGTGGGCTCTACTCCACCTCAACTTCAACATCACAAATACTCCAGTCCTCAGAGGTGTCCCCCCAATCTCACTTGCTTCCTCACAGCTCCCAAGTCTCCAGCCGCCCGTCTGAGTATGGGGTAACACCGATGGTTGAGTCTGCAGAGCTGTTCATGTCGAGCCCACTGGGACGAGGGTACTCGGTACCGGACCGTGTCTGCTACTGGGGAAGTCTCGGGTGGTCCTGGTCCGGACCGTGTCCCGGGCCCTGGCAAATAAAAGGGTGTATTTACAGGGGAAAATAGTCTATCGTGACGCCACCCACTATATGCGGCCAGTAAGGGGGCCGCCGCTACTGCAGAACCTCCGGGGATGATGTAGTGGCAGCATAGATGGTATAGTTCCAGTGGGTAGAATTGTGGGTATAGTCTATAATGGATATGGATGGTGGAGACGGGGTTAAAGAACACACACTCACGTTTTGTAGTGAAAGGGTGCAATTCTCCTTCTCTCCTGATGCTGCAGCTTCTTCTAGCCCGTGTACAGAGCTGACAGGCTTGTAGCTCTGCAGGTGGGATCTCTCTGCTGCTGGATGTAGGGCAAAGGCTGCAATCAATACACAGACTCACAGTTTTGCTGTCTTCCAAAGCTTTACTGCAGATGTTGTTGCAGATTATAGTCCACGGAGTCTGTAATGGGGCTAGGCTCTCTTCCCACCCTGTCCGGGTCATCAGCTTCCTCGTGCTGCGCTGTGTGTGTCCTGGGCTGCTGCTTCTAGCTGAGCTGCTGGGACTTCTCACTCTTTCTCTGTATTCTGCTGGTACCACTTGGCTAGGCAACTTGAGTCCTCTGTGCTGTGCTGACCCCGCCGTGTTGCTTTGCACTGGTACTATGGGCATCTAGAAACCCCACTGCTCCTGGATTCACTGTGCTGTGGTTGCCAGACACAGTACCGGATCCAGTGTCCGTTCTGTGCGCTTCTCTGGGGCGAGTAATGGTTGCTCTCAAGCTCCCAGACGTGTTCCCCTGTCTGTAGTTCTCCTGTTCCTCAGACCCTCACTAGGCCTGCACTGAGCTAACTCTGCTCTAAGCTGTGCTCTTCACAGTACTGTCCCGTACTGCACTGAGCTCTTCCTCATGAGCAGGAGTATTTAAGAGAGCAGGTTGTGCTCCCCCTCCTGGCCCAGAGGTGCTAGTGTAAGTCAGTGTGTTGTGGGGAGAGAACCCATGTGATGTTATTGTGGCACATTAACCCATGGGGTGCCACATTCACTCATACTATAGCCTGGGAATCAGAGGTCTGCTCCAAAGCTTCTGTGAGTCCAGACAAGGAAATGATCTGCACTGATGCCCAGAAGCTTTGTAAGTCCGATCCAGGCCCAGATGAAGAAGGTTATGAGCATAATGTAGACCCTCATTTCCAGACTGTAACTCCTGTTGGTGGAAACAATGAGGAAGATGCTGATGAGACTGAGATACCTGATTGGAACGACAACTTGACTTTTCCATCAGTGCAGGAAGAGGTTGGATCTGAGGATGACGGGTGTGAGAACACACAGGGTGGTGATGAGGTTGGAGATCCCACTTATTCTCAACCCACAGTCAGCCAGTCGATGAGGCCAGCAGAAGAGGTGGAGGAGGATGCTAGTGACGGCGAGGTTAGGTTGTGCCTTCCTGGACAGAGACGGAGTACTGGAAGCACGTCAAGAACTGCATCCTCAACCACAACTCTGCCTCTGAGCAGAAGTCGTGGTGGCTCTTATGGTCGCATGGGCTCTAAGCCTTGCCTAGCCAGGGCCTTTATTGAGATCGCAAAGGATGACCCAACTCATGTTATCTGTAAGATTTGTCACCAAAATTTAAGTAGAGGCCAAAAAATCAATAGTTTGAGAACTTCATGCATGAACCATCACATGGATATGAAGCATAAGTCGCAGTGGGAAGCTCACTGTGCTACAATGTGGCCTAGCGGGCCGGGCCAACCACCGTCTGCCAGGCAGGGACAGCCACCGTCTGCCCCATCAAGTGCATCCGCGTTTTCTTCATCCTCTGTGACTGTGGGGACACCAGTCACACATGCTTTTGGACGCAGTCCTTCCACCTCTTTACCCGTAACAGCTAATGTAATTAACAGGTCGTCAGTTCTTTTGGAAATGGAAAGACCTGCTCGTGTTGAGCGCTCTCCAACATCGTGAGCACCACCTTTAGATGAAGGCAACATAATATCGCCACCTGCACCTCCCTCACAGACCAGCAGTTTCCGGGGACACCCTACTTAACCCCGTCTCAGCCCAGCAGCCAACCCTTGGTCCCTCAGATGTTGACAAGTAAAAGACCATTTCTTCCTAGCCATGACAAAGCTAAGAGGTTGAATTACACCATCTGCAAGCTGTTGGCTACAGAATGCTGCCTTTCTGCTTGGTGGACACAGAGGATTTTCGAGACCTTATGTCCATCGCAGTGCCCAAGTACTAGATGCCTAGTCTCCACTACTTCTCAAAGAAAGCTGTGCCTGCACTACACCAGCATGTCGCACACAACATCACCGCTTCCTTGAGAGACTCTGTGTGTGACAGGGTGCATTTCACCACAGACACTTGGACCAGTAAGCATGGACACGGGCGTTACATGTCGCTGACTGGCCACTGGGTAACTATGGTGACAGCAGGAGAAGGGGCTGCTGTACAAGTCTTGCCGTCCCCACGAGTTGTGCATCAATCCTCTGTATGTAGAAGTTCCTCCACTGCTTCTGCCTCCTCAATCTCGTCTCAGTCCTCCACCTGCACCCAAAGCCTGTCTGGTAATGTCACCCACGTTGTAACTGCGCAGAAGGAATCCTGCACACCTCCTTAGTATGCTGGCAGCAGGGCTCAATGCCATCAGGCGGTGTTTATATTAAAATGCCTGGGAAATGTGGGTCACACAGCTGAGGAGTTGTGGTTAGCTCTGGAGACCGAATTTCATCAATTGTTGTCTCCACTGAACCTGCAGCCAGGGAAGGTCGTGTGCGACAATGCTGAAAACCTGGGTGCAGCCCTTCGCAGGGGCAATGTGACACACGTGCCTTGTATGGCTCACATCTTAAACCTGGTTGTTCAGCAATTTTTAGCCCACTATCCAAGCCTAAATGGGCTTCTGCAGAGGGCACGGTCGCTGTGTGCTCACTTCCGCCGTTCGCATCCCGCAGCTCAACAACTTGCATCTCTACAGCAGTCGTTCAGCCTGCCAGTTCACCGGCTGAAATGCGATGTGCCGATACGATGGAATTCAACTCTGCGCATGTTTCAGTGACTGAAGCAGAACCGACGAGCCCTGCTGCAATACGTTATGATGTTTAGCCTGGGCCAACGAGATCCAGAAGTGGGGCAAATCACACTGCTGGAGTGGTCTCAGATCAAGGACTTATGCACCCTTCTGCACAGTTTTGAAATGGCGATGAAGATGTTTAGTGCTGATGATGCCATTATCAGCATGACTATTCCGGTCATCTACATGCTGGAGCACACTTTAAACATTATTTGGAGTTAGGTGGTGGGCCAAGAGGAGGGGGAGGAAGTACAGGAGGAGTCGTATGCCGAAGGGATAACAAGATCTCCAAGGTCCAGACGGACGGCAGCACCAAGGCAGCAGGCATGGGAGGGTGTGAGAGAGGGATTAACGAGGGCGCATGGTAGCAGCCAAACTGTTGAGGAAGGCTCAGGAGCCGAGGAACAAATGGAGGACGAACTGGCGATGGGCATGCAAGACTCAGCAGATGAGGGAGACCTTGATCACATTTCTGTTGTGCGAGGTTTTGGGGGAGAGGGCAGAGGAAGGAAGCATGATTCTTACCTCGCCGCCACGAAGACAACAATGCCTTGGTCCTCCTGGATGTGCAAGACACATGGGTGCCTTCTTGCTGCACTAACTGCAACATGACCCTTGAATTGTCAGAATTTGAAGTAATGCCAACTACTGGGTTGCCACACTCTTAGATCCCTGGTACAAGAGTAAATTTGGCGAAATAATTCCTGCCATAGAAAGGGATGCATGCATGCAGGAGTATCAGCAGAAGCTGTTACGGAATCTTAGATCTGCTTTTCCACAAAACACCAGTGGTACACAGAGTGAATCTCACAGGAGTATCTCCAAGTAAACATCGATGTCATGACTGGGGAACTGGACCCTTGCTAATTTTGGGCTTCCAATCTGGAAAAATGGCCTGAGCTTGCCACTCACGCCTTGGAGATCTTGTCATGCCCTGCAGCCAGCGTTCTCTCTAAACATGTCTTCAGCGCTGCTAGTGGTGTGCTGACAGATGGGCGCACGCGTCTGTTCAGTGACAATGTAGACAGACTAACGTTCATCAAGATGAACAAGTCATGGATCCGCAAGGACTTTTGTACCCCTGTGTCATCCTGGGGAGACTAAAGGCTTGTGGATTTTTGAATGTGCTGCATGAAAGTCACCATTTTAAGATTTCAACTCTGGGGCAATTGATGCCACTTAAGTGGTGTCTGTGCCCAAATTTTTGGAAAAAATGGAGACTCTTGTTGGAGTCCCCTTGCTGTGTTTTACATGATTTTAGAGGGCATGACATGCTTATATCTGTGTATCCTCCTCCTTTTACTCCTCCACCTCTTTTCGTTTCGCATGACTATATGTACTTGTCACTTTTCCATGTGTTTATGTGTCTTCTGAGTAGTTTGTCAGCTTTTCTATGGGTTTGTTGTGTCTTTGGAGTAGTTTGTCAGCTTTTCTATGTGTTTTCTATGTGTTTGTATGTGTTTGTGTTTGCCGCCTGCCATTGTTTTCAATTGTGTTCGACAAACATTCGACACAACACACAACCCTAATTCAACGAATCAAATTGAATTCGAACACTAGGGTGGTGGCTCATCTCTACACAGAACTTGCCGGGTGTGAAGAACATAGAGTTGCTTCCAAGTTACACAGACTCATAGTAACAGCATCTATTATGGATCCGGTATTTCCAGTGATGTATCTCAGAAACCAACAAAACATGAGTCTGTCTGTTAATGCGCACCCTCCATCCTGCACCCTACACCCTTCCAACAACCACTGCCCTGGGGATCCGCTCCACCCGTGGGGAGCTGCTCCATCCTAGTTGCCCATCCATTATTCCCCAGAGGTTCTGCAGCAGTGGTGGCTACCCATAGCCACAAACCATTGGTGGCGCCCACGAATAACTCCCTTATAAATCATCCCTTTCCCTACCTAAGCCAAGAACTGCCTTTTTCAACTGAATCCAGAGTCACGGAAGCCAGGTCTCGACCCCAGTGACTCCCCAGAATTGCTAAACAGCCTGGTTCCGAGTACCCTACGGCCCTGGGGCGACACATAAACTCTTGTGCATTTGGAATAGAGCATTTTCTTATTTTTCCATAATCATTATCATTGAAAGGTTTGTCTAATAAAATGTGATTTATACTCTAATGGTTCATGATTTGAACATTATACTGTCTAATTTGCATTGACCATTTAGAAAAATCTGAGAAAAATAGCATGTGTATAATCATTTGGAACTTGGTGTATACTGTTCTTGTTTAATTTAATTGCTTTATTGCATGTATATCAACTGTAAATTAGTTTCTGATCATTGTAGAGTAGATTGTGTCCATTTGGGTATTTTAGACTGCAATCCTTGCCATCAAAATACCAGACTACCCCTGCTAATATTAATGGCACCTTATATTTGATTTAGTTTCTTGCAGTTGAGGGTTACTTTAAAACAGGCAATATTTATGCCATGCTTATTACCACTCTGAGTTGAAATTGGAGCTAGTTAACTAACAGATATAGATCCAGATGTATTAAAGAGAGTTTCCAGTACTAGGATATTGATGACCAATCCACAGGATATTTTTATTAAAAATAATATCATAGGGATATGATGCCGGTTGCAGCCAACTGATCACATGTTACCAACTGGAAACTGTTCCTGATACTGAAGCTAAAAAGAAGAAAACAGCTGATAGGGGGGTGATTGTGTCAAAGCCCCACTGATCTGATATTGATGACCTATCAACTATGAGTTGGTCGTCGGCTTAGCTGGAGGACGATCTCAGCACTCCAATGCCAGATGGTTCGCTCAGTGGTCTCTTGGAGTCGAACCCGTAGGTTCCATCAGTGCTGCTCCCCAGAAGGCGATGTCTTCACCCTCAGTTTCTAGGGTGGATACTCCCAGAACAGCACAGTCGGCTCGGATGTCTTCCTCGACCTCCCGTATTAAATCTCTGAGTCTGGGGACTGCCATCTCTACCATAGCCATCTGCCATAGCGTTAGGACCCGGAAAAACGGAAGCACCTTGTCGCTGGTTTCCGGGCACTCCACAGTAGCTACTGTTGAAGCTAAGTCTTCCATTTTACTTTGAATCTAGAGCAGTGATTGCTATACCCCTATTCACATTGTGTCTGCATTAGCTGTGCAGTTTAGCTACTTGTGCCACTCATTAAAGTGTTCATAGTACACAGTTCGTAGTGTTTAGTGTCGCAGCAGATAACGCCCTTATTATGCCATCTCTACCAGGCCGCACAAGGGTAATGGGTCCGGAGTCTGCCAAGGTCTTTCGTTCTGCCCGCCGGCCGCACCCTGTTTTCCTTTTATAGTCCCGAACTGGTATGGTCCAGTCCTTAACCCGCTCCCTTGGTTGTTGGATGGCAAGGGGGGTGGGGAGACAATTTGGCGCCTCTTGCATGGCCCTACTGACTTGAGGGCCACGTCTCCTGTAATGTTTGAGACATTGTTACACCATGTGAAGATTGCTGCCCATCTACAGTTTATGGGCTGCTTCACCCACTCTACTCTCAGACATCTGAGTTTTAGCTTAGAGAAGTGTGAGCACTGATAATATCTGCAGAACTCGGGTGAGCACCAGGAGACCTGACGTCCACATCATGAGCTGTATAAGGTGTTTTATTTTACACAAAGCACTACAGCATAGAAAGGGAGGTTAATCATAAAATCATAAAAGTAAAGTTGGAAGGGACATCCTTGGCCATCTGGTCCAACCCCCTGCTCAAAGTTGGATTCACTAAAACATCCAAGATGTCTGTTTAGCCTCTGTTTGAAGACTTCCATTGAAAGAGAATTCACCACCTTTTGTGGCAGCCTTTGCTACTAGTTGATCACTCTCATTGTCAAAACATTTTTTTCTAATATCTAATCTGTGTCTCCTCTCATTCACAGTAGTTGTTCCTTGTTCAAATGTGAATAAAGCTGATCCCTCTTGTGTGATAGCCCTTGATATATTTGTAGACAGCTATCAAGTCTCCTCTCAGTCTTCTTTTTTGCAAGCTAAACATTCCCAAATCCTGTAAAGGTTCTTCATAGGACATGGTTTGTAGACCAGTCACCATTCTGGTCACTATTCTCTGAAAATGCTTCAGTATGTTGATGTGCAAGTAGTGGACAACCAATTTAATAATCTATTTGAAAACCATGTAATCTGCATAAAGCCATGGCTTGGGCCCATGTGGCTGCTGTTATGTGACATTAGACATACCAGCACTTCATAATACAACTCCGACAAATAATCTGAATATTTATTAATTTACTGTTCTAAGAAATGGTCTGTGTCTTTTTACTAATTAATTATAACAATGTCATTTTTACTTATCTATTATTTATACTGACATTATTATTGTATGATATCAATTTTGAATTCCCAGTGTAAAATGTAAATGTTTCCTATATCTTCCATGCATTTATATGAGGCCTTGAAAAGAAATATGACACTGAAGCAATGAAGCAGCCAGGAGTGACTGAATGGATAATATTCTCCGAAATCCATCAGGGTAACATACTGCATTCACTCACTAGACAAAGGCTATTGTCCCTGCTCAGTGAGCTTGATATAAAAAATTGATGTCAAAGGGAAATACACCGTGTCCCTCATTGGACCAGTGTATCAAAAGGGAAGCCGGTGGAGTATACAGGCATGCATTATCTACATAGGACTGCAAGAAAACCTTCAACATTATCTTTAAAGACATAACACAATAATCAGCTCCAAATGAGTGAAATTTTAGTTCTGTATGAATAAACTACCTGTTAATGCTTCCATTTATAAAACAGCTAAAACCCCCATCAAAAATTATGCTGACTTCTACCTCTAGGCTGAGTCCAGTGTTAACACTGATGTGTTGCGTTTTACTTGCGACGCTATGTTTATGTAACCACATGATGGAGTCAGGTTGGCACATTGTCCTTGCTGTACAGCATCATTGCATGCAGAGTTATTTATCCTTAATTAGACAGTGAGCCTCCAAGTAATACATATGCAGCCTAGCATCGCCTTTAAATAAAATTTATAGCCCAGCATGGCCTCCAGGAAATATATACAGCCCAGCATGGCCTCCAGGTAATATATACAGCCCAGCATGGCCTCCAGGTAATATATACAGCCCAGCATAGCCTCCAGTTAATATATACAGCCCAACAAAGCCTCCAGGTAATATATACAGCCCAGCACATCCTCCAAGTAATATATGCAGCCTAGCATCACCTTTAAATAACATATATAGCCCAGCATTACCTACAGGTAAGATATACAGCCCAGCATGGCCTCCAGGTAATAAATACAGCGGAGCATAGCCTCCAATTATTATATACAGCCCAGCACAGCCTCCAGGTAATATATACAGTCCAGCATAGCTTCTAGTTTATATATATAGTCCAGTATAGCCTCAAGGTAATATATATAGCCCAAAACAGCCTCAAGGTAATATATACAGCCCAGCACAGCCCCCAAATAACATATACAGCCCTCTATGTGGCCCCCCCATTCATGCAGCTTCTCCCCCCATGTGGCCCCCAATTCATCCAGTTTCTCCCCTCATGTGGCCCCCCATTCATGTAACGTCTCCCCCCATGTGGCCCCCCTATTCATGTAGCTTCTTCCCCATGTGGTTCCCCATTCATGCACCTTCTCCCCCCCATGTGCCCCCCATTCATACAGCTTCTCCCCCATGTGGCCCCCCATTCATGCAGCTTCTCCCCCGTGGCCTCCCATTCATGCAGCTTCTCCACAATGTAGCCCCCCATTCATGCAGTTTCTCCCCCCATGTGGCACCCCCTTCATGCCGCTTCTCCCCCCCCATGTGGCCCCTCATTCATGCAGCTTCTCCCCCCATGTTCCCTCGGATCAGTAGGTGTTTGTAGACCCCGAACATGTTACTTTTATCTAAGTGGTGAAAAATTTCTGACATTTTTAAAGAAATAGAATTGTGCCTTTGGCACCATTTTCCATGACCCGGGATCTGGGGCTGTGTGAAAACTTATATTTTGTATCTTGAGCTCATGTTTTTACCGTAATTATATTATTTTTGGCTGGATGCGCTGTTTTGATGGCCCATTACTGCATTTTATTGGACTTTTTTCCCCGTTACTCTGGTTACAGATCTTATTAATTGATTTTATATGTTGATAGATCAGATATTTCTGAACATGACAATAGAAATATGTGTATTTTTATTTTTTGTAATAGTTTTATTTTCAATGGGAGAAAAAGGAGGGTGATTTGAACTGTAATGGCCACTTTACACGCGGCTACATTTCTAGCTTATCCACAGGTAACTTACTGGCTGCAGTGAAATCATGGAGACCTTATTCCATTTGTACACAGCAACAAGATAGAACCATGTCTCCATGATTTCACTGCAGCCAGTAAGTTACCTGTGGATAAGCTAGAAGTGTAGTCGCGTGTAAAGTGGCCATTATGGTTTTTTCATATTTTTTTACTTATTATTTATTTTACACTGCCCCTTAGAGCACCTTAGCACTGCAGTGTGCAATCACTTGTGGTATTCAGAGACATGCTTCAACATCTCTCTATACAGCACAAATGATCACTTTTTGCCGGTGATGCCGATCGGGCATCGCCAGCAGAAAGTGATTCATGATATCATCCGTGGTCATTAGCTTACCCCATGCTGTCATAGCAATGCATCGAGGCTACATGATTGCATTACGGGACCTTCGATGCCGGTGGGAAACAGTGCATGGTGCTTTGGATTCTGCTGTCAGCGATTGAAATCTCAATTCAAAGGGTTTTCTGTTCCGATCGGATCGCTGATACGATCAGTGCTATTAACTACACATCAACTGATCAGATCAGCTGATATGTGTGGGGGATGATGCCCTTGGTCATGTAGGGGCTAAGTTGAACAATACTTCTGATAAATGGAGATATTTGTCAGCAGGTGTTTGCTCCATTATCTGAAGACAGCAGGAGATGGGAGCTGAGACACAGATTTCAGGGATGTGTGACTTATTAGGCTATGTGCTGTTATTTGCTTACAATGATTGTCTTATCACCAGGTGATTTTCACTGCTGGTCTACAGCTCATGTACCTGCTAGTCCAAACACGTTCCATTAATGATTAGTAGTAGCTCACTGTCAGTAGACAATGTCTGAAGAAATCTGTGGTATGGACTGGGTTAGCTTTTTGAGGTTTGCTACCTCTAAATGTTTTGATTGTATCACAACTGCTGTACCTAGTAAACTAAGTGACGACACATTGGAATCAACATCTTTTTTCCTACACTATGCTGCTCTCAGATGAGGTAGCTAATGACAGATTACCTAGTAACAGATTCTCTTTTAAATGGTGCCAAAATAATGCTTCGTACAATAGGTAGGTGGACATTACTACACAAAATTGAGGTCCAGATAAAATGTGTACACAGTGTCCAGATGAATACTGTATTCACCATATCAATAAGATAGATGTATCCAGCAAACTCATCCTCATGGAGTATTTCTTTTTAAAAGTCCATTTCATTAGAAATTAGATTCAGAATTTTTATTCAGAATATATATGTGACGCCCTGCCAACGCAGGTAACCACAGCTGGGTTTCCACAGCAGGCACTACCACAAACAACACCTTGCACCCTGGCACAGTAGGGGGAGCTCAACCTGATGCACTTAGGCAGGATCCCCTATATATACTGCTGCTGGGGGCGGAGTTAGTCAGAGTGTAGCAGACGCTAGAAAAGCTGCAGGAGAGGTCTGCTGCCTGGTGCCACGAGTAGGCACAGGCCAGAGACCCAGCGTAGCCCTTCAGTGTCCCACCAGCCTAAGTGGGATTGAAGGCAGGGAGCCTAAAGAAAGGAACAGAAGCAAGGAACAGAAGCAGGGAACAGAAGTCTCAGTTGCGAGTTAGTTCCAAAAGAGAAGCCGGATATTGGGGATCCGCACCAGTGGGAGAACTCCAAGTCCCACCGAAAACCCCTTGGCACCGAGGAAGCTTCAGCTACCGCGGTCTCCTGAAAGAGTGACAGAGTGGGAGCCAGGACAAGCAGGGCACTGCAGTGCCAGAGAAAGGTCGTCCCGCAGACCGCACAGAAGGAAGAGAGAGAGAGAGAGATACAGACAGAGCCAGGACTAGCAGGGCACTGCAGTGCCAGAGAAAGGTCGTCCCGCAGACCGCACAGAAGGAAGAGAGAGAGAGAGAGATACAGACAGGAGAAGATAGTGGAGGCAAGTCAGGATTTAACAGACTGTGCTTCAGCAAATACACCAAGGAGGAGGCCTTATACCCACTTGCTGTGTGGCCCACTGTGCAGCCCAGCTATCCGTCAGTGTTCTGGACGATTTACCTAAAGTCATCAGTAAAAAGGTAAAGAGACTGTGTGCTCTCATCAGTTCTCCTCTCTCACCGTGACCCTCTATAGACTATTCCTATACTCCCAAACCGTCCCAGCTCTGCTTCATCCTGTCCATCCTCACCACTCTGCCCGGAGGTCCCAGTCCTGCCTGCGGGGACTAAATCATCACTGCCGCAATCCCATCGATCTCCGGAGGACTGTAGTGGTGCTGGTGATCCCTCACCAGACACAGCAGGTGGCGTCACAACAATATTGTATATAATCCTTGTAAATACCCCCTTATTCATTGACCACCTGAGGCACGGCCTCCGGCAGCCACCCGTGACATCCCAGACCCGAAACCGCCTGAGAGCTAAGTACCCGAGGCCTGGGTGCGCATCATATACATATATACACATACAGTTAGGGCCAGAAATATTTGGACAGTGATACAGGTTGTGTTATTTTAGCTGTTTACAAAAACATGTTCAGAAATACAATTATATATATAATATGGGCAGAAAGTGCACACTCCCAGCTGCAATATGAGAGTTTCCACATCCAAATCGGAGAAAGGGTTTAGGAATCATAGCTCTGTAATGCATAGCCTCCTCTTTTTCAAGGGACCAAAAGTAATTGGACAATGGACTCTAAGGGCTGCAATTAACTCTGAAGGCGTCTCCCTCATTAACCTGTAATCAATGAAGTAGTTAAAAGGTCAGGGGTGGATTCCCGGTGTGTGGTTTTGCATTTGGAAGCTGTTGCTGTGACCAGACAACATGCGGTCAAAGGAACTCTCAATTGAGGTGAAGCAGAACATCCTGAGGCTGAAAAAAAAGAAAAAATCCATCAGAGAGATAGCAGACATGCTTGGAGTAGCAAAATCAACAGTTGGGTACATTCTGAGAAAAAAGGAATTGACTGGTGAGCTTGGGAATGCTAAAAGGCCTAGGCGTCCACGGATGACAACAGTGGTGGATGATCGCCACATACTTTATTTGGTGAAGAAGAACCCGTTCACAACATCAACTGAAGTAAAGAACACTCTCAGTGAAGTAGGTGTATCTGTCTCTAAGTCAACAGTAAAGAGAAGACTCCATGACAGTAAATACAAAGGGTTCACATCTAGATGCAAACCATTCATCAATTCCAAAAATAGACAGACCAGAGTTAAATTTGCTGAAAAACACCTCAAGAAGCCAGCTCAGTTCTGGAAAAGTATTCTATGGACAGATGAGACAAAGATCAACCTGTACCAGAACGATGGGAAGAAAAAAGTTTGGAGAAGAAAGGGAACGGCACATGATCCAAGGCACACCACATCCTCTGTAAAACATGGTGGAGGCAACGTGATGGCATGGGCATGCATGGCTTTCAATGGCACTGGGTCACTTGTGTTTATTGATGACATAACAGCAGACAAGAGTAGCCGGATGAATTCTGAAGTGTACCGGGATATACTTTCAGCCCAGATTCAGCCAAATGCTGCAAAGTTGATTGGACGGCGCTTCATAGTACAGATGGACAATGACCCAAGCATACAGCCAAAGCTACCCAGGAGTTCATGAGTGCAAAAAAGTGGAACATTCTGCAATGGCCAAGTCAATCACCAGATCTTAACCCAATTGAGCATGCGTTTCACTTGCTGAAATCCAGACTTAAGACGGAAAGACCCACAAACAAGCAAGACCTGAAGGCTGCGGCTGTAAAGGCCTGGCAAAGCATTAAGAAGGAGGAAACCCAGCGTTTGGTGATGTCCATGGGTTCCAGACTTAAGGCAGTGATTGCCTCCAAAGGATTCGCAACAAAATATTGAAAATAAAAATATTTTGTTTGGGTTATGTTTATTTGTCCAATTACTTTTGACCTCCTAAAATGTGGAGTGTTTGTAAAGAAATGTGTACAATTCCTACATTTTCTATCAGATATTTTTGTTCAACCCTTCAAATTAAACGTTACAATCTGCACTTGAATTCTGTTGTAGAGGTTTCATTTCAAATCCAATGTGGTGGCATGCAGAGCCCAACTCGCGAAAATTGTGTCACTGTCCAAATATTTCTGGCCCTAACTGTATATATATATATATACATGCTTGAGGAAGGAGGATCAACTCCGAAACGTTGCACATGAGGCTGGAATAAATCCACATTGAGATCCTATTGGAGTGCTGCCTGTTTTTTTCTGGCTTTATTGGGGGACGGTTGAAGCACCATTATGCAGGAAGTATTGCACCCACTTTTTTGATAAGGTTGTGCTGATTCTATTTTTCATATTTTCACATATATATATATATATATATATATATATGTTACAAGGGGCTCAGGATATACTTCCCATTAATGACCCCATACCCATTAGTCTAATGTTGATGCGTTCGGCCGACGTTGATTGGGAGAAATATCAATTTCACATGTCCGGTTTTGGACAGCCGATCA
The DNA here is from genome assembly GCA_033576535.1 of Allobates femoralis. Taxonomy (NCBI): domain Eukaryota; kingdom Metazoa; phylum Chordata; class Amphibia; order Anura; family Aromobatidae; genus Allobates; species Allobates femoralis. Next base: position 274,440,731 of record JARQOC010000006.1, read on the forward strand.
CATTGTTCTCCTAGAAATAAACCTCTGGCCAACATGGCTTCTCATAGAGAATACTGGGATGCTCGGCCAAGCAGGTGCTACTGAGCATGAGAAAGACGTCTTAGATGGCTGTTATCCATGAACTGAAGCATGTCCAACTTTTGTGTATAATGAGCTTTGTTCTTGTATATTTATATACACCAACATCACTTACCCTAGTTGGATAGATCGGTGATGCACCTGGATCCCCAGCACAAGGAGAACCGTAAGAAAAGAATTAGGACATTTTACATCTACATTATGGAGTTTTTAAGCTGAGAAAGAATGTGAATGTATTGAATAACATTTGCTAACCAAGCAATGTCCATATCCCTGTGCCCTTTGAATCCATAATGAAGCTTTGATAAATAAGCCTTGTTACTCAGCTGCTGTATAAAACAAAGTTGATGCCAAGTCTTTCGTCTTTGCCAGTGAGATCCAGGGCTGCCAACTTGATTTTTCATTTTTTTTTCCTGGACAGCTTATCAAAATAAATCACAGCCAACCTTTTTTATGGACACATTTGAAAACCAAATTGAATCATTAATATGTAAAGTGATAAGGTAAAAAATGTTTGTACCATATTAGCCAGTAGAAAGCAAAATATTGGAATCTGAGAGTCCTCAGTGGTTGACACCTTTTAATGGCTAACTAAAAAGATGGTAAGTGAAGGAAGCTTTCAGGACACTGTGGTGCCTTCATCAGGCTGATATGACACAAATTCTGGAGACACATACATATATATAAGCAGTGTTAGATGCTGTAGTAAAATATGACAGATGAAGTAAAGGAGAGTCAGGCTAGGGAGGGGGAAAGGAGCTGGGAAAATAAAGTCAAAATTCTAAGATAAGAGGAACCGATTGTATTATTGTTCTATGATTAGTGGCCTGTGGAGACCTAAGGCTATGTGCGAACTTGCCGGGTTTTGGGCGGTTTAGCTGTGTAAACCACCGGTTTGTTTACATTAGGTTTATGTAAATTTATGTTAATCCAAACCGGCGTTTGGATTAACATTTAAACCAATGTAAACCGACCAACGCTGTGCACACACCGGCGGTTTACACAGGCTCATCCGTTGCTAACCCGCAGGTTTCCCAGCGGGTTAGCAAAGAATGAGCATGTTCTAAAAACCGGCGGTTCTGCAGCGGCTGCAAGCAGAATCATGTGCTGCTTCCAGCCGCTGCAGACTCGCAGGCGAGAACACGCTGTGCAACCGCTGGCTACCGCCCGTCACCCGCCCGGCTCCCGCCGCACATACCCGCCAGGAAGCCGGTGGACGGCTCCGGAGCTTCCTGGCGAGTCCGCCCAGCCGCCGCCGACAAACCCGCCGGTAAGTGTGCACTTACCCTAAAGATTCCTCAGTTGTAGAGGGCAATAAATCGAAGCGAGACAGTTCATATCAGAAGTGTCAAAAGTTCATTGTCCTCTAACTTGAGTCTGTTGGAAGATGTGATATCCCCAAATGTCCTTTCATTTTATATAAAAATGCATGAAAAGTGTAAGTAAGTGTATGTAAAGTGATGCATGTCTATGCCCATAATATTAATAGATATTACCTACATTAATTGTAAATTGTAAAATGAGGGTAAATTCATAATAATCTGTACAAATTTCTCCAACATCAAAATAATTTCTGCATCTACTATATAATTGTCTAAGGCGTCTGTCAGTCACAGAAATCGCGCGCCAGACAGAGGCCGCTCATTGGTGCCCGCTGGAGGCGGGCGCCAATCAGTGCAGACTATGCAAATTGGCGCGCAAATTCAAAGTTCGAATTGTGCCAATTTGCAGCCCGGCGACAATGGCGCGTTAGCGGCGCTGTTGCTGAAGCCCGGCGACAGGCGCTAATGCGCCACTGTTACCAGGTTACACAGGGAACCCGCCGCCACCACCTCGCCTCCCGGTGTTCTCACCCATCTGTACCCATCTGTGTGATGTCACATCAGCCCGCCCTGTGTACAGACGGGTGACAACAGCGGGAGGCGAGGGGGATACTGCCTCCCACCCCACCCGCATCCATACTGCCCCCACTCACCTCCCGCTGTTCTCACCCGTTTTCTCCGTCACACTGCGGTCATGTGACAGGGCGGGCTGATTTGACATCACACAGCCCGCCCTGTCACATGATAACTACCGAAGACGGGTGAGAACAGAGGAGGGGAATCCTGCCCACCGCCTCCATCGTGCCCCCCCGCATCCATTGTGCCCCCCCCGCATCTATCGTGCCCCCCCGGCTCCATCCTGCCCCCCCTGGCTCCATCCTGCCTCGCTTGCTCCATCCTGCCCCCCCCCCCGACTCCATCCTGTTCCCCCTGGCTCCATCCTGCCCCCCAGCTCATTTTGCTCCTCCGGCTCCATCCTGCCCCACTCGTTGCATCCTGGCCCGCTCACCACCATCCTGCCCCGCTCGCTCCATCCTGCCCCCCCCTGGCTCCATCCTGTTTCTCCTGGCTCCATCCTGCCCCCCCCCGGCTCATTTTGCTCCTCCGGCTCCATCCTGCCCCGCTCGTTGCATCCTGCCCCGCTCGCCACCATCCTGCCCCGCTCGCTCCATCCTGCCCTGCTCACTCCATCCTGCCCCTCCGCCACCATCCTGCTCTGCTCACTCCATCCTGCCCCCCCGACTCCATCCTGCCCCCGCTCGCTCCATCCGGCCCCGCTTGCTCCATCCTGTCCCCCTGGTTCCTGCCTGCCCCCCTGGCTCCAACCTGCCCCACTGGCTCCATCCTGCCCCCCCCCCCGGCTCCATCCTGCCCTGCTCGCTCCATCCTGCCCCGCCGGCTCCATCCTGCCCCGCCGGCTCCATCCTGACCCCCCTAAGCTCCATCCTGTTTCCCCCGGCTCCATCCTGTTCCCCTGGCTCCATCCTGCCCCCCCCCGGCTCCATCTTGCCCCGCCGACTCCATCCTGCTCCCCCCCTGTCACCATCCTGCTCCTCCGGCTCCATTCAGCTCCTCCAGCTCCATCCTACCCCGCTTGCTCCATCCTGCCCCGCCCGCTCCATCCTGCCCCGCTCACCACCATCCTGCCCCGCTCGCTCCATCCTGCCCCGCTTGCTCGATCCTGCCCCACCGGCTCCATCCTGCCCTGCTCGCTCCATCCTGCCCTCCGCCACCGGCCAGCTACCCCCCATCCTGCCCCCCCTGCCACCATCCTGCCCCGCTTGCTCCATCCTGCCATGTTCGCTCCATCCTGCCCCCCCACCCCCCCACCATCCTGCCCCCCCGCCACTATGATGCTCCTCCGGCTCCATCCTGCTCCTTCGGCTCCATCCTGCTCCACTCACTTCATCCTGCCCCCCCCCACCATCCTGCCCCTCTCGCTCCGTCCTGCCCCGCCGCCTCCATCCTGCCCCGTTCGCTCCATCCTGCGCCCCCGCCACCATCCTACCCACCCCGCCACCATCCTGCCCCGCTTGCTCCATCCTGCCACGTTCGCTCCATCCTGCCCCCCCACCCCCCCACCATCCTGCCCCCCCGCCACTCTCCTGCTCCTCTGGCTCCATCCTGCTCCTCCGGCTCTATCCTGCCCTGCTCGCTCCATCCTGCCCCCCCGCCACCATCCTGCCATGCTCGCTCCATCCTGCCCCGCTTGCCACCATTCTGCCCTGCTCGCTCCTTCCTGCCCCACTCGCTCCATCCTGCCCCCTCGCCACCTCCTGCCCCTCCCCGCCACCATCCTGCCCCACTCACTCCATCCTGCCCCGCTCGCTCCATTCTGCCCGCTCGCCATTCTGCCCCGCTTGGTATATGGCGGTACATTAAAGTACATGTATAGCAGCGCTATGGTATATGGCGGTACATTACAGCACATGTATAGCAGCACTATAGTATATGGTGGTATATTGCAGCACATGTATAGCAGCAGTATAGCATATAGCGGTACATTACAGTACATGTATAGCAGCACTATAGTATATGGTGGTAGATTACAGTACATGTATAGCAGCACTATGGTATATGGCGGTGCATTACAGTACATGTATAGCAGCACTATAGTATAGGGTGGTACATTACAGTACATGTATAGCAGCGCTATGGTATATGGTGATACATTACAGTACATGTATAGCAGAACTATAGTATATGGCCGTACATTACAGTACATGTATAGCAGCGCTATGGTACATGGCGGTACATTATAGTACATGTATAGCAGCACTATGGTATATGGCGATACTCTTCTCCCCACGGCCCCACGCTCCTCCTGGCCCTCGGTCCTCCACAGTAAAAGTAAAAATAAAAGAATCCCCAGTGAGGATACTCACCTGTCCACTGTCTCGCTCCACCTCCGTCTTCTAGGTCCTACAGGACCTGTCGTCTGGAAACCGATGAGCTGTGGAGGGTTAGGGGGGCAGGATTGTGTCGGGGGGGCAGGATGGAGCGAGCGAGGCAGGATTAGCGAGCGGGGGCAGGATGTAGCGGGGGGGGCAGGATGGAGCTGGGGGGGCAGGATGGAGCCAAGGGGGGGGGCAGGAAGGAGCGGGAGGGCAGGATGGAGCAAGTGGGCAGGATGGAGGCAGGGGGGCAGGATGAAGGCGGGGGCAAGAACGCAGGGACAGGATGGAGCGGAGCGGGGCAGGATGGATCGAGCAGGGCAGGATGGAGCCGGAGGAGCAGATGGGCAGGATGGAGCGTAGAGCAGGATGGAGCTGAAGGAGCAGGATGGTGGTTGGGGGCAGGATGGAGCGAGCGGGGCAGATGGAGCCGGCGGGCAGGTTGGTGGGAGGGGGGCCCAGGATGGTGGTGAGCGGGGCAGATGGAGCCGGCGGGGCAGGATGGAGCCGGGGGGCAGGATGGAGTGAGAGGGGCAGGATGGAGCGAGCGGGGCAGGATGGAGCCAGGGAGCAAGAACAGCGGGGGCAGGATGGAGCGATAGCGGGCAGGATGGAGCCGGGGGAGCAGGATGGTGGCGAGGGGAGCAGGATGAGGCGTGGAGGGGGCAGGATGGAGCGAGGGGGGCAGGATGGAGTCGGGGGGGGCAGGATGGGCCAGGGGGGGCAGGATGGAGCGGAGGGGCAGGATGGAGCGGGGGGGCAGGATGGAGTGGGGGCAAGAACAGGGGGCAGGATGGAGCGAGCGGGCAGGATGAGCGAGCGAGCAGATGGAGAATGGGGTAGCATGACCCTGAGCAGATGGTATGGAGGGGAGATGGAGCATGGATGAGCGGGCAGGATAGCATGCGGTGATCGAGTCAGATAGCAGACAGTGATGGAGGCAGATGGGAGCAGACGATGCGGATGGAGCGATGGATTGCGGTGGCATGTGGGCAGATGTAGTGAGCGCAATGTGTGAGGGTGCATCAGTACATGATAAGCAGGGCAGGTATGGGGGAGGCAAATGGAGCGAGAGCAGGATGAAGGCGCGTACAAAGGATGTGTATGCAGGATGGCTAGGTTGGGCGGAATGGAATGTCATGATGAGCGCGCAGGTATGGGCGAAGAGGGGCCAGTCTGGTGGTTGCACGAAGAAAGATAATAAGCAGAGTAGCAGGCATGGCCAGGTAGGACAGTGGGGGGACGATGAGATGCGAGCGGGGCAGGATGGGGAGCATGCGAAGCAGGATGTAGCGGAGGAGATGGTAGCGGGGGGGCAGGATGAGCTGGAGGGGGCAGGATGGAGCGGGGGGGCAGGAATGGAGCTGGGGGGCAGGATGGAGCGGGGGGGGGGCGATGGGGGGGCAGGATGGAGGCGGGGGCAGCGCAGGGGCAGGATGGAGCGGAGGGGAGCAGGATGGAGCCGAGGGGCAGGATGGAGGAGGAGGGGCAGGATGGAGCGGGCGGGGCAGGATGGAGCGAGGGCAGGAGTGGTGGAGGGGGGGGCAGGATGGAGCGGGGGGCAGGATGGAGCGGCGGGGCAGGATGGTGGCGGGAGGGGGGGGCAGGAGATGGGGAGGCAGGATGGAGCGAGGGGCAGGATGGAGCGGCGAGGGGGCAGAGAGATGGAGCGGAGGAGCAGGAGGAAGGAGCGGGGGCAGGATGGGGAGCGAGCGGGCAGGATGAGGAGCGCGGGGAGGAGGGAGGGGGTCGGAGCAGTGGGAGAGCATGGAGGGCAGGAGGGGGGGGGGCAGGATGGAGCGAGCGGGGCAGGATGGAGCGGGGCAGGTGGGGTGGGGGCAGGATGGGAGCGGGGCAGGATGGTAGGGGGGCAGAAGCGAGGGGGCAGGATGGAGTGGGGCAGAACGGGGCAGGAGGAGCAGGGAGATGAAGCGAGCGAAGCAGGATGGAGCCGGAGGAGCAGGATGGTAGCGGGGGAGCAGGATGGAGCTGGAGGGGGCAGGATGGAGCTGGAGGGGGCAGGATGGAGCTGGGGGCAGGATGGAGTCGGGGGGGGCAGGATGGAGCTGGGGGGGCAGGATGGAGTCGGGGGGGCAGGATGGAGCCAGGGGGGCAGGATGGAGGCGGGGGGGGCAGGATGGAGGCGGGGGGGCAAGAACAGAAGGGGGCGAGGATGGAGCCAGCAGGGTAGGATGGAGCGAGCGGGGCAGGATGGAGCGGAGGGGCAGGATGGTGGCGGGGTTGGGGGGCAGGATGGTGGGAGCGGGGCAGGATAGCAGCGGCAGGGGACAGAATGGAACGAAGGGGGGCAGATGGAGCCGGAGGAGCAGGATGGAGCCGGAGGAGCAGGATGAGCGAGCGGGCAGGATGAAGCGAGCGGGGCAGGATGGAGCGAGCAGGGCGGATGGGGTGGGGGGCAGGATGGAGGCGGGAGAGCAGGATGGTGGCAGGATGGAGCCGGTAGAGCAGGATGGAGACGAAGGAGCAGGATGATGGCGGTGGGGGCAGGATGGAGCGAGCGGGGCAGGATGGAGCCGGCGGGGCAGGTTGGTGGCGGGAGGGGGCCCAGGATGGTGGTGAGCAGGGCAGGATGGAGCGAGAGGGGCAGGATGGAGCAAGCGGGGCAGGATGGAGCCAGGGGAGCAAGAACAGTGGGGGGCAGGATGGAGCGAGCGGGGCAGGATGGAGCGAGCGGAGCAGGATGGAGCCGGAAGAGCAGGATGGAGCCGGAGGAGCAGGATGGTGGCGGGGGGGAGCAGGATGGAGCTGGAGGGGGCAGAATGGAGCTGGGGGGGCAGGATGGAGTCGGGGGGGGCAGGATGGAGCCAGGGGGGGCAGGATGGAGGCGGGGGGCAAGAACAGCAGGGGGCAGGATGGAGCGAGTGGGGTAGGATGGAGCGAGCGGGGCAGGATGGAGCGAGCGGGGCAGGATGGAGCCGGAGGGGCAGGATGGTGGCGGGGTTGGGGGGGCAGGATGTTGGGGGGTGGGGCAGGATGGTGGCGGGGGGCAGGATTGAGCGAGCGGGGCAGGATGGTGGGAGTGGGCACGATGCAGCGAGCGAGACAGAATGGAGCCGAAGGTGCAGGATGGAGCCGGAGGAGCAGGATGGAGCCGGAGGAGCAGGATGGAGCGAGCGGGGCAGGATGGAGCGAGCGGGGCAGGATGGAGGCAGGGGGGCAGGATGGAGGCAGGGGAGCAAGAACAGCGGGGGGCAGGATGGAGCGAGCGGGGCAGGATGGAGCGAGTGGGGCAGGATGGAGCAAGCGAAGCAGGATGAAGGCGGGGGAGCAAGAACAGCGGGGGGCAGGATGGAGCGAGCAGGGCAGAATGGAGCCGGAGGAGCAGGATGGTGGCGGGGGGGGGGGGCAGGATAGAGCTGGCGGGGCAGTATGGAGCTGGAGGGGCAGGATGGAGCCGGAGGAGCAGGATGGAGCCGGAGAAGCAGGATTGGGGGGCAGGATGGTGGCGGGGGGCAGGATGGTGGCGGGGGGCAGGATGGTGGCGAGCGGGGCAGGATGGAGCCGGAGGAGCAGGATGGAGCAGGGGGAGCAGGATAGAGCCAGGGGAGCAGGATAAAGCCGGGACAGCAGGATGGTGGCGGGGGTAAGGGGGTTTGGATGGGGGGGACAGGATGGTGGCGTGCGGGGCAGGATGGAGCGAGCAGGGCAGCATGGTGGCAGGGGGACAGGATGGAGCAAGCGGGGCAGGATGGAGCGAGCAGCGCAGGATGGAGCAGGCGGGGCAGGATGGTGGTGAGCGGGGCAGGATGGAGCCCGCGTGGCAGGATGGATGCGGGGGGGGGCAGGATGGAGCCGGTGGGGCAGGTTGGAGCCGGCGGGGCAGGATGGAGTCGGCGGGGCAGGATGAATGCAGGGGGGCAGGATGAATGCAGGGGGGCAGGATGGAGCCGGTGGGGCAGGATTGAGTCGGCGGGGCAGGATGGAGCTGGTGGGACCTTGAGCAGACAATAAAAAGGGAAAAATAAAATAAAATAAATGAAGTTCGTGATGCCACCTATAGGTCCAGTGATGGCACCGGCGATGCTGGAACCTCCGGGGTGATGGTTGGCAGCAAGATGTCGTTGCCCTCTACAGGTAGGGCGATGTCCCCAGGGTGTTGGAAGTAGCAATGCTGGAGTAGGGCAGTGCGGTCACTGTGGAGCAAGGCAGATTAATCTCAGTTCACTGAGAAGAAGCACAGACACGTTTCTCACTCTGAACGGGTACTTTACTCCGGTAATCTGCAAATTTACAGAGTAATGCAGTTCTTTCGGCTAAGGTAGTGGACCGTGTGGTCTTGGTAGTGTGTAGTGTCCCTCTGAAGCTCCACTGGTGCTCCTTCTCTATCACTTCCTCTGTCCTTACTCTGTGCTGCCCTGCACAATACCACTTCATGAACCAGGCCCGCCAGGTGATATGGGAATCTTTTCTCTCTCCAGAGGAAACCCAACCCAGTTTAGTACTTCTGGTGGAGACTGTGCTTGGTTTGGGCGGTTGGCTCCTTCTCCTAAGAAGTCATTGACCATGCCGGTAATTTGTGGTTCAAGAATAAGCCCTCTGATCCACGTCGGAGCCGGTACCCCGCTTCGGACTGGGTCAGGGTATTTGGTTACACTCTTTCTTTGTTGGGCCACCAGGTTGAGGTGACCTCCCCATTAGCTTCTCTTCTGCTGTACTGTAACTCTGCACCTCTGCTACTTCTGCTCTGCTGCTTTCACTTTGCTTCTCACTCTCTCACTCTGCTGCAATGCTGTTTGCAGCTCCCTTCTTAACTAACTCTGTTCTGCTCTCCCACTCACTATATAACCTAGCTCTCCTCCCACTGAGAACGGTTACCCTAGCAACGGGTGTCTGATTGGTCTCCTATTTCTTAGTTGTATGTGTGTGGTTGTGGAGCTTCAGGCTTCTACTACCCCTTACCAAGACAAAGTATACTGCACCTTCTGTTAGAGGTGCAGTACCCTTTTTTGGCGCGCTGACTAGCAGGGCGCAACAAATACGCGTTGGAATCCAACTGAGGAAGACAGCGGACCGCTGTAGAAACGCGTATTGGTGTACTAAACGAATAAAGGAGGTTTGTTTTAATATTTAGTTATAGTACCTTATGTCCCTTAAGACTGAGCACTCCTACTATTGACCACAATCCTTTTTTCCTTGTTCCTTATAAAATTCAGGCCTGGAGGCGGAGTCAGCAGTACAGTTCCAGAGAGGACTGTGAAGACATCCTGGTGACGGAGCTGCGCTAAGCCCATATCAGTGAGAGCTGTTAGCCAGTGTGAGGGACCCAAGAGCGAAGGTTGGAGGCAAAGAATAGTTGCCAGGGAGAGTGGAGCCATACTGGTTCTCCCCAGGGAAACAGTGCTAAATCTGGACACGTCCGAGACTGTGAGTCAACTAACTACACAGCAGTAAAGACCGGAGGCCAAGGAGACTCCAGATCTCCTGGCCACAGCAGTGCCTGAAGGAACAGCCACTTAGTAGAGCCCAGGGACCGCAGCAGATTCAGTGGTGCCCAGGAACAGGGCTCCCACCGCCTGCCATACAGGTGAAGACAGCAGGAGAGGGTCAGGGTCTAGCTTCAGGCAGCCTAGGACCAAAACAGACACAGAACCACAGGGAGGCCTTAAAAATTCGCAGGGTGTGAAGATCCCGAACTGCTTCCAGACCACCCGGGTCTGCAACATCAGAGACAGTACCCTGGACTATACCTGCAACATCAGTAAAGGTACGGAAACATCAATCCTGTGTGTGACTGTTATTGTGGCCCCTGATCCTGCTCCCTACATAGACTGTCCTGCAACTTCTAGCTTCTACAACTGCCCTGGGGATCCTGCTCCACCTACTATGGCTGCCCTACCATCATCCCGGAGGTCTGACCCGCAGCCCCGATAATCATACCGGAACCGTAGGTGGCATCACAAACTACTTTTATTTAGCGAGTACCCCACGGCCACTTGTTCCTGCCCAACTGCAGGAGACTGACAGGTCATATGAATGTGGAACCCACTGGGGCGGGGTACTCGGTACCAGACCGGGGGTTATCTGCTGGGGATGCCACGACAGTCTTGGTCCGGACTTTGTCCCAAGCCCACAAGTAATGGGGGAATATTTACAAGGGAGTTTGTCGTGACGCCACCCCGGGTTGTGGTCAGGGTGACCACCGCTGCTGCAGAACCTCTGGGGATGATGTTTAGCAGTCGGTGATGTAACGGCTAGAGTTTGGTTCCCTGGGGCAGTGGTAGTAATAGTCTATGAAGGATGCTGAGTAGGGGTGATAGTAGAGGCGATGGCAGTTTGTGAGGGAAAGTAGGGTTTGAGCACAAGGATCACACAGACTCACAGTTTTGTCGTTTTCCAAGTCTTTACTGCAGACGTTGTTAGCAGAGTACTGTCCACAGAGTCTGTACTAGGGCCGGGTTGCTTCCTAATCCTGCGCCTTGTGTGTGCCCTGCTGCTGCTTTAGCTGAGCTGCTGGCCCTGTCTCTCCTCACAGGTACCCCCTTTGCTAGGCAACTTGAGTCTTTCCATGTGCTTCTGACCCCGCCGTGCTGCTTCGCTGAGGTACAGTGTAGATCTAAAACCTCCACTATCCCGGTGTTTACTGTGCTGCGTGTGTCAGTCACAGTTTTGGATGCGGTATCCGGTCTGTGCGCTCCTCCGGGGCGAGTTATGAGGTAACTCAATCTCCCAGATGTGTTCGGCCCCTTTCACATTTCTGCGTTTGCTGCGTTTTGCTGCGTTTTGCTCCATTTGCGTTTTTTTCGCGTTTTTACCGCTAAAAGCATGAAACGCTTGCGTTTTTATCCCATTGATTTTAATGGGACGCATGAAAAACGCATACAAAAACGCATGTACAAACGCATGTGCGTTTGCAAAAACGCATAACGCATGCGTTTTGCAACGCAGCCCAAAACGTTGTTTGCCACGTTTTGAGCTGCGCTTGCAAAAACGCATGCGTTGTGCGTTTTTGCAAACGCACATGCGTTTGTACATGCGTTTTTGCATGCGTTTTTCATGCGTCCCCATTAAAATCAATGGGGATAAAAACGCATGCGTTTTCATGCGTTTTTAGCGGTAAAAACGCGAAAAAAACGCAAATGGAGCAAAACGCAGCAAAACGCAGCAAACGCAGAAATGTGAAAGGGGCCTTCCTCTTTTCCTTGTAACTCCTCTCTTCAGACCCTGGCTAGGCCTGGAATCGAGTAGCAGACTGTGGAGAAGCCTAAGGCAGCCTCTTTACACCAAAGTCTCCCTTTCTCAGTTCTCCCAGGAACTGAACTAACTACTTCCTCTTGACACCAGCTGCTTTAGCTCCCCCTTCTGGCCTAGAGGTGCTAGTGCAGTGTCAGGTGTTGTGTGGGGAGTTAACCCTTGGTGTTGTTACTGTGGCGCATTAACCCCTGGGGTGCCACATGTACATATGGGGAGATCTATTAGTCACGTATAGCGAGGTCAATACAAGCTGCAAGCTGAAGTCTGGGAAACATGAATCAAGTGACAGGTTCCCTGCAAATGATGAAAGCTATATATATATATGTATATACAAGTGCATCTCAATTAATTAGAATCTCTTCAAAAATCAATGTAATATTGTAATGTTTCAGGGCATTTCTGGGAGCCCTGAAATGCATTGATTAATAAATCAATATTATAGTCACCCTTTGATGTCTCATGGAATACGGCAGCGCGGTTTTTAACCCTTCATTCTCCCTAATTTAATTTTCTGAGATAATGACCTTTGGGTTTTCATTGGCTGTAAAACCATAATCATCAACATTTACATAAATAAACACTTGAAATAGATCACTGTTTGTAATGACTTTATATAATATATGCATTTCACTTTATGTATTGAATTACTGTAAAAAAAAAAACTTTTTGATGATATTCTAATTTATTAAGATTTGCCTGTATATACACACATACACACTCACACACACGCACACACACACACATATATATATATCTATTATATAATCACGAATGGGATTTTTGCCCCTTTTGAGTCCGCTCACGCTGCGAGTCAATGTCGTCATGTGGATACGCCCGAAGCATTGGCCGAGCAGCGGCCATTGCGAGCAGTTCTAAGGCGACTCGCTATGCCCGCGCAGCGGGCATGGCGAGTCGCCTTAGCAGCGCGAAGCATTGGCCGCGGAGCGGCCATTGCGAATCAGAGACTCGCACTGCTAGAATCCCGATGCATGTGCATCGGGCACACAGCTAGTATATATATATATATACTAGCTGTGAGCCCGATGCAAATGCATCGGGATTCTAGAACGTGCATTAATTTGATTATAGTAGTTATAGCTGTTAGCCTGATGCAAATGCATCGGGTATCTAAAATATGTTTATTGTTTTTTTAAAGATTTTTAAATAATAATCGCATCATCAATAGCAATAATATAAGCCATAGCATTATTATTAGCAGTAATAGCAGTATTAATAGCATTATTAGCAGTATTATGAGCATTAATAAAAGTATTAATAGCATTAATAGCATTATTATTAGCATTAATAGCATTATTAATAGCATTATTAGCATTAATAGCATTAATAATGCCATTAATAGGATAAATATTAGCATTGATAGCATTAATAGCATAATTAATAGCATTAATAGCATTATTAATAGCATTAATAGCATTATTAGCATTAATAGGATAAATATTAGCATTAATAGCATTAATAGCATTATTATTAGCATTATTATTGGCATTATTAGCATTAATAATAGCATTAATAACATTATTAATAGCATTAATAGCATTATTATTAGCATTAATAGCATTAATAGCATAATTAATAGCATTAATAGCATTAATAGCATTATTATTAGCATTAATAGAATTATTATTAGCATTAATAGCATTAATAGGATAAATATTAGCATTAATAGCATTAATAGCATAATTAATAGCATTAATAGCATTATTAATAGCATTAATAGCATTATTATTAGCATTAATAGCATTAATAATAGCATTATTAGTATTAATAATAGCATTAATAACATTATTAATAGCATTATTAATAGCATTAATAGCATTATTATTAGCATTAATAGGATTAATAATAGCATTATTAGCATTAATAATAGCATTAATAACATTATTAATAGCATTAATAGCATTATTATTAGCATTAATAGCATTAATAGCATTATTATTAGCATTAATAGCATTAATAATACCATTAATAGGATAAATATTAGCATTAATAGCATTAATAGCATAAATAAGAGCATTAATAGCATTATTAATAGCATTAATAGCATTATTATTAGCATAAATAGCATTATTAGCATTAATAATAGCATGAATAACATTATTAATAGCATTAATAGCATTATTATTAAAATCAATAGAATTAATAATAGCATTATTAGCATAAATAATAGCATTAATAACATTATTAATAGCATTAATAGCATTATTATTAGCATTAATAGCATTAATAGTATTATTAATAGCATGAATAGCATTATTAATACCATTAATAGGATTATTATTAGCATTAATAGCATTAATAATAGCATTATTAGCATTATTAATAGCATTAATAACATTATTAATAGCATTAATAGCATTATTATTAGCATTAATAGCATTAATAATAGCATTATTAGCATTATTAATAGCATTAATAACATTATTAATAGCATAAATAGCATTATTATTAGCATAAATAGCATTAATAATAGGATTATTAGCATTAATAATAGCATTAATAACATTATTAATAGCATTAATAGCATTATTATTAGCATTAATAGAATTAATAATAGCATTATTAGCATTAATAATAGCATTAATAACATTATTAATAGCATTAATAGCATTATTATTAGCATTAATAGCATTATTATTAGCATTAACAGCATTAATAATACCATTAATAGGATAAATATTAGCATTAATAGCATTAATAGCATAAATAATAGGATTAATAGCATTATTAATAGCATTAATAGCATTATTAATAGCATTAATAGCATTATTATTAGCATAAATAGCATTAATAATAGGATTATTAGCATTAATAATAGCATTAATAACATTATTAATAGCATTAATAGCATTATTAGCATTAATAGAATTAATAATAGCATTATTAGCATTAATAATAGCATTAATAACATTATTAATAGCATTAATAGCATTATTATTAGCATTAATAGCATTATTATTAGCATTAATAGCATTAATAATACCATCAATAGGATAAATATTAGCATTAATAGCATTAATAGCATAAATAATAGGATTAATAGCATTATTAATAGCATTAATAGCATTATTAATAGCATTAATAGCATTATTATTAGCATAAATAGCATTAATAATAGCATTATTAGCATTAATAATAGCATTAATAACATTATTAATAGCATTAATAGCATTATTATTAGCATTAATAGCATTAATAGCATTATTATTAGCATTAATAGCATTAATAATACCATTAATAGGATAAATATTGACATTAATAGCATTAATAATAGCATTATTAGCATTAATAATAGCATTAATAACATTATTAATAGCATTAATAGCATTATTATTAGCATTAATAGAATTAATAATAGCATTATTAGCATTAATAATAGCATTAATAACATTATTAATAGCATTAATAGCATTATTATTAGCATTAATAGCATTAATAATAGCATTATTAGCATTATTAATAGCATTAATAACATTATTAATAGCATTAATAGCATTATTATAGCATAAATAGCATTAATAATAGGATTATTAGCATTATTAATAGTATTAATAACATTATTAATTGCATTAATAGCATTATTATTAAAATTAATAGAATTAATAATAGCATTATTAGCATTAATAATAGCATTAATAACATTATTAATAGCATTAATAGCATTATTATTAGCATTAATAGCATTAATAGTATTATTAATAGCATGAATAGCATTATTAATAGCATTAATAGGATTATTATTAGCATTAATAGCATTAATAATAGCATTATTAGCATTATTAATAGCATTAATAACATTATTAATAGCATTAATAGCATTATTATGAGCATTAATAGCATTAATAATAGCATTATTAGCATTATTAATAGCATTAATAACATTATTAATAGCATTAATATCATTATTATTAGCATAAATAGCATTAATAATAGGATTATTAGCATTAATAATAGCATTAATAACATTATTAATAGCATTAATAGCATTATTATTAGCATTAATAGAATTAATAATAGCATTATTAGCATTAATAATAGCATTAATAACATAATTATTAGCATTAATAGCATTATTATTAGCAGTAATATTATTATTAGCATTTTTTTTTAAATTATTATTTATTATTTGTTATTTATTTTTTAATTATGTTTTATTTATTTTTTTATAATTTTTTAATTATTTTTTAATTATTTTTTTATTATTAAATTTATTATTTAGGCTGAGAGGCAGTTGTCATTCAGGTGCGCTAAAGGGCTGATCTTATTAGCATATATTTTATTTTTATATTATTATTTTTATTGAATTTTTTATTATTTTTAATTATTTTTTTTTATTATTTTTTAATTCTTTTTTAATTATTTTTTTTATTATTTAATTTATTATTTAGGCTGAGACGCAGTTCTCATTCAGGTCCGCAAAGGGCTGATCTTATTAGCATATATTTTATTTTTTTATTATTATTTTTATTGAATTTTTTATTATTTTTAATTATTTTTTTTTATTATTTTTTAATTCTTTTTTAATTATTTTTTTTATTATTTAATTTATTATTTAGGCTGAGAGGCAGTTCTCATTCAGGTCCGCAAAGGGCTGATCTTATTAGCATATATTTTATTTTTTTATTATTATTTTTATTGAATTGTTTATTATTTTTAATTAATATTTTTATTATTTTTTAATTCTTTTTTAATTATTTTTTTTATTATTTAATTTATTTATTTTTTTAAGTTTGACTGAGACGCAGTTCTCATTCAGGTCCGCCTTTTTTTTGCCCATTGACATACATTACCGGTGTGTCAGCGATTTCGGATTGAACGGCAACCAATCAGAAAGTCGAGCTGACTGCCCATAGAGATGCATTAGCGGTGTGTCCGCGATTTTAGGGCCGACAAATAGAACCAGGGGGGCGGCCATAAAATCGCCGACACACCGGTAATGTATGTCAATGGGGAAAAAAGGCGGACCTGAATGAAAACTGAATGAGGAGCTCTTCTGATTGGCTGAGGGCATTATCCAGCGACCAATCAGAAGACGGCGTGAGATTTCATTGAGGGATTTTTCCTCCATTCTATCTTAATGAGAAGGAAGAGGACGTCAGAGGTGGAATTTTCGGAAAAGAAGACAGAAGATCCCCGGGGCCGGACGAAGAGGCGGAGATGGCGGAAAGAAGAGAGAAGACCCCCGGGGCCGGAGGAAGAGGACGCCTGGCCGGACGGAGGATCGGACGGACGATCGGACGGACGATCAGATGACTTGAAGGCATGTAAGTGATGGACGGGGGCTTCGGGTGTAGGGCCTTAGGTGAGAGCGGCGTTAGGTTAGGGGACGGCGGGGGGTTAGGGTGTAGGGCTTTAGCGACAGGGGCAGGGGACAGCGGCGGGAGCTTAGGGGGTATCGGCGGGGGCCTAGGGGGTAGGAGCTTAGGTAGGGGCGGCGATGGCTTAGGGGGTAGACGGCGGGGCTTAGGGGGTATCGGCGGCGGCTTTGGATGGTGCGAGTCGGGGGTTAGGTAGTCGGGGCTTAGGGGGTATCGGCGGCGGGTTTGGATGGTGCGAGTCGGGGGTTAGGTGGTCGGGGCTGCTGCGGGGTTTAGGGGGTTAGGGGCGGCGGTGCCTTAGGGGGTAGGCGGCATGGCTTAGGGGGTATCGGCGGGGGCCTAGGGGGTAGGGGCGGCGATGGCTTAGGGGGTAGACGGCGGGGCTTAGGGGGTATCGGGGGCGGGTTTGGATGCTGCGGGTCGGGGTTAGGTGGTCGGGGCTGCTGCGGTGCTTAGGGGGTAGGGGCTTAGGTAGGGGCGGCGATGGCTTAGGGGGTAGACGGCGGGGCTTAGGGGGTATCGGCGGCGGCTTTGGATGGTGCGGGTCGGGGGTTAGGTGGTCGGGGCTGCTGCGGGGCTTAGGGGGTAGGGTGCTTAGGGGGTAGGGGGTTAGGTAGGGGCGGCGATGGCTTAGGAGGTAGACGGCGGGGCTTAGGGGGTATCGGCGGCGGCTTTGGATGGTGCGGGTCGGGGGTTAGGTGGTCGGGGCTGCTGCGGGGCTTAGGGGGTAGGGGGTTAGGGGCGGCGGTGCCTTAGGGGGTAGGCTTAGAGCGGCAGGGGGCTGTAGTGTACAGCGCGATGGTATACTACAGTCCCATGGCGCTTATGGGCATGGGACTGTAGTATACTATAGCGGTGTACAGTACTCGCAATGCCCGCTTTGCGGGCATTGCTTCGTGATTCGCCTTGGCCGCTACGCGGCCACGGGGAGAGTCCAGGAGAAGCAGCTCGGACTCGCTAACCAAGCGACCGGAAGCAGCGCCGCTCCGACGGAAGTCGCTACGGCAATTATATAATAGATATATATATATATATATATTATATATAAAAGCGGGAGGGATTTGTGATGTAACATCCGTCACTTTGTCCCAACGTCCGGCAGAGCTACACCCGCTCAGGGTGTGCCAAGATGGCGGCCGTAAGCGGGAGCCGGGACTCATAGAGCCCGCTACGCTTACGGCCGCCCCTAACACACACACACACACACCACACACACACCACACACACAACACACACACACACAGTCGCCTATACTTACCTCCTCTCCTCCGTCTTCTCCGCCGCCGATACGTCGCCGCCCCTGGAGCCATGGATCCAATATGGCATCCGGGAAGTCTCGCGAGACTTCCCGGACGCCATATTGGATCCATGGCTCCAGGGGCGGCGACATACTTTCTCCAAGATGGCGTCCGGGAAGTCTCGCGAGAGTTCCCGGACGCCATATTGGATCCAGTCCTGGGTGCGGCGACATGCCGGCAGAATGCAGGACTCAGGAAGACGCAGGCGTCAGGGAAGAAGCAGGGACGATGGTAAGTATATCGGAGTGTGAGTGTGTGTGTGTGTCTGTCCGTCCGCCCCACCGCTGACCACTCTGCCCACTGCTGCCCACTCTGCCCACCGCTGACCACTCTGCCGACACAGCGCCGCTGCACTGACCACTCTGCCCACACAGCGCCGCTGCGCTGCCCACCCTGCCCACACAGTGCCGCTGCACTGACCACCCTGCCCACACAGCGCCACTGCGCTGCCCACCCTGCCCACACAGTGCCGCTGCACTGACCACCCTGCCCACACAGCGCCGCTGCGCTGACCACCCTGCCCACACAGCACCGCTGCCCTGACCACCCTGCCCACACAGCGCCGCTTCGCTGACCACCCTGCCCACACAGCGCCGCTGCGCTGACCACCCTGCCCACACAGCGCCGCTGCGCTGACCACCCTGCCCACCGCGCCGCTGCGCTGACCACTCTGCCCACCGCGCTGCTGCGCTGACCACCCTGCCCACCGTGCTGCTGCGCTGACTACCCTGCCCACCGTGCTGCTGCGCTGACCACCCTGTCCACCGCGCTGCTGCGCTGACCACTCTGCCCACTGCACTCGCTGCTAACCACTGAGCCACCGCGCAGTGCTAACCACTGAGCCACCGCGCAGTGCTAACCACTGAGCCACCGCGCAGTGCTAACCACTGAGCCACCGCGCAATGCTAACCACTGAGCCACCGTGCAGTGCTAACCACTCAGCCACCGTATACTCTGCTAACCACTGAGCCCCTGTATACTCTGCTAACCACTAAGCTGCCTTACAGTGCTCCATCCTCCCTCACCCCGCCGCTTTGTCCTCCATCCTCCTCCTCCCACCGCTGTGTGCTCCATCCTCCCCCATCCCTGCCGCTCTGTCCTCCCCCTGCCGCTCTGTCCTCCCCCTGCCGCTCTGTCCTCCCCCTGTCGCTCTGTCCTCCCCCTGACGCTCTGTCCTCCCCCTGCCGTTCCGTCCTCCCCCTGCCTGTACCGCTCCATCCTCCCCCACCGCTTCCTCCTCCTTCCTTTGTCCTCTTCACCTCCGCCACTCCATCCTCCGTCCTCCCCCTGCCCCTGCTGCTCCGTCCTCCCCCACCTCGCCGCTTCATCCTACATCCTCATCCCCCCCACCGCTCTGTGCTCCATCCTCCCCCTGCCATTCCTTCCTCCCCCTGCCTGTGCTGCTACATCCTCCCACACTCCGCCGCTACCTCCTCTGTCCTCCAGCCTCCTCCCCCCTGCTGTTCTGTCCTCCCTCCTCCCCCCTGCCACGCCGTTCTTCCCCCACCGCTCCTTCTTCAAAGTTCCTCCCAATTGAGCCCTCACCGCCTTCCCCATGCAATCTCTGTTTCTATATTCTAGAATACCCGTTGCCTTAAAATCGGGCCACCGAGAGTTCCCGGACGCCATATTGGATCCAGTCCTGGGTGCGGCGACATGTCGGCAGAACGGAGGACTCAGGAAGACGCAGGCGGCAGGGAAGAAGCATGGACGGTGGTAAATATATCGTAGTGTGTGTGTGTGTGTGTGTGTGTCCGTCCGCCCCTCCGCTGACCACCCTGCCCACAGCGCTGCGTTGACCACCCTGCCCACGGCACTGCGCTGACCACTCTGCCCTCACTGCTAAGCACTGAGCCACCGCCCAGTGCTAACCACTGAGCCACCGCGCAGTGCTAACCACTGAGCCACCGCGCAGTGCTAACCACTGAGCCACCGCGCAGTTCTAACCACTGAGCCACTGTATACTCTGCTACCCACTGAGCCACCTGTATACACACAATTCATTTCACCCCACTCCCCTAACTATTAGTAAATAAACTATGTATGGATTCTCGACTACCCGATTCTTTAGAATCGGGCCACCATCTAGTATATATATATTTATATATACATATATATATATATATATATTATATATATATATATATATATATAATTAGGAGGATGACAATATGTAAGAGTATTCCTCCCACAGATAAATTAATTCACTTAAAACTTGTACACTGCAATCTAATTTTGTAGCTAACTGGTTTGCACCAGAAGGAAACTACTGAACATATATGAAATAACATCCTGGAGAGGAGGAAATTGCAGTTTGCTTTGTTGAAATCTAATTATAACCTTGGTTTTGCATCAGAACACGGTAAACAAGTTACAGGGCGTATTTGCTTTTCTGATTTATTTGACTTAGGCCCCTTTCACACTGGCGTTTTTGAAAAAATGCGGCAGATGCGACAGAATTACCGCATCTGCTGCATCTTCCGCCTAACGGCTGCACTTGCGGCTCCGATCCGGTAAGCCCCATGCATTGTCTATAGGGATTGCAGCAAGTGTGGTTTTGCCAGTTGCGGCAGATGCGGCAGTTGCGTGCGTGAATAAAAAAACGCTGCTGACCGTGTTTTTTTTTCGCGGCCGCAACTGCCGCATCTGCCGCAACTGGCAAAACCACACTTGCCGCAATCCCTATAGACAATGCATGGGGCTTGCCGAACCAGCGGCGCAAGTGCGGCCGTTAGGCGGAAGATGCAGCAGATGCAGTAATTCTGTCGCATCTGCTGCATTTTTTCAAAAACGCCAGTGTGAAAGGGGCCTAAAGAAGCTAAAGCTTTCATTTAGCATTGCTAGTATTCCAATGAACAGTGTAAAAATAATTGCCAATGTAACACATAAAATTATTACAACATATTTGAAGGGCAAAAAGGGAAAGTATTCCATAGCATAAAAGTCAAGGTAAAACCTGTATACAGTCAAGACTTTCCCATTACTGAGATAGGAGATGGCAGTTGTTGGGAGGAGGAGCTAGAGGTAGAGGGAGGAACTAGATGAAAAGCCTCGCCCTTCCTCCCTTTTCTATCTGCATAGAATCTCATCTATACCAGCTGCCATCTCCTATCTCAGTAATGAGAAAGTCTTCACTGAATACAGATTTTAGTTTATAATTGCCAGAATTGATCAGTCATTATCAATATTCTCAGAAAAAAGCAGGTTTGTCTGCCAAAGTTGCTTTATTCTCTTGTGAACTATTGATTTATGAAATGAAAAAATAAACAACGGATTATTATTTATTGTTAGTCTTAGATCATTTGCAGCAGGGCAAGCACAGTAATGAAGGTAGACAGTGAGGAGTGAGGAGATGAGCAGAACTTTGGATAGCTTTGTGGGTGTGAGGGATACATTTATTTAGGCTAGGGTCACATTTACGTTTTGACCCTAGCCTAACGGATTGCGCTTTAAACTTAGTACTTTTCCCAGCAGCGCATAGCGTTAACGGTATGTGGTGCTGGATAACGCTGCCCCTAGTAACCCGATATTTACCTTCCCAACCTGTCACACTGGCAGCTGCTGGGAGTGCGCTTTACGGCGCCGCACAGGAAACGCTGTATGCAGCATTTCCTGTGCGGTGCTGTAAAGCGCACTCCCAGCAGCTTCCTTTGTGACTGGTTGGGAAGGTAAATATCAGGTAACTAGGGTCAGCGTTATTCCGAAGCGCATAGCGTTAACGCTATGCGCTGCTGGAAAAGTACTAAGTTTAAAGCGCAATCCGTTAGGCTAGGGTCAAAACGTAAATGTGACCCTAGCCTTACTCTGTATCAGATGAGCAACCAATGCAATGACTGGTACAGAGGGAGGCATCAGTGTAACAGCTGGACAGAAATATAAACTGATAAAAGATAACATTTTAAATCCATATCCAAATCTATATGTCAAAATGTTGCAATTCACCAAAATATAGTTATTGCTGAGCTGAATGCCATTTTAGAAGAACAGAAAACCATTTTAGTATTGATTAGCTGTTTGCATGTACACTTTACTTGATATATAGGAAAAACGTTCAGGTGCTGTAAAGTCATTTTCATTTCTGGTTGTTATGGTAACTGCAATTATTTGAAGCCTTCGACATGTTACCAGTCTCAGTTACTATGGGAACTGTTTTCAGTCTGTGATATCTTTCTCATGTGTTTCTAGCACATATATCACAGTGATAAGTTGTTATGTATGCAATATTTTCAATATGCGATAGTTGTGTGTTTGTAATCCATAAGCTTTAATAATACCACATTTAGGCTATAAATGTCAGATATCTATATGTCAATAAATAGTACAAAAATTAAAACATTAATACTCCTTCAGTGCAAGAATGCAATTGGCATACTGTACATTTGTATGGTTTATGTATGCCATTGACCCCTTTGCATATTCCTGTTTTACCTCTCTCTTCCAGAAGGAAAATTAGAAAAAAATAGATCTGTTCAGTGGATATGGAATTCAAGCACATATATATACTTAAAATATATATAAAAAAACTTTCATGCATTCCTAATAAACATGTTGATATCATGTGACTATAGTTTATGTAAACAATAGCACAAAGACTGATGAGAGGCACAGTTTACTTTTCTTTTTTTAACCCCTGCAGCATGCTGTTCTCAGCTTACATGGCAAAAACCTGCTGACAGATTCCCTTTAATATACTAGAAGAGCAATTTTTATTACTGTGCAAATTGGTATATGGCTGCATACCATGCATACTGTACTCTAGTTAGAATCTCTTATAAGAAGTCTGTACATCCCTAGTGGGCTACTAGTGCTCACAGATCAGAGCTGTCTTGCTGGCTGCATGGCCGAGCACCTGTTTAGCTTGTGAACTCCATCCTGGCACAGAGATGGTCACATTGGTCCGTAGAGTAGAGATGAATGGAGAAGGACCTGGGATGATGTCACCGTCACATGACCTGAGAGGGCGGAGCATGTGTCCATACAAGTAAAGAAAGTGAAGGTTGTGCCCTGAAGAAGTGGCCAGGAGGCCACAAAACGCGTCGGCAAGTTGTGTGTTCCGTGTGTGAATAAAATGTGTTTTTCCTATCCTTGGATCTCCTTGTGGTCAAGCGTGGACAAATCCCGATCTTCTCCTTGAATGCTATAATAGAAACTAAAGGTCGTCCTGCAAAACACAACCCCGCACACAACCCTAATGACAGAAAAATAAAAAAGTCATGGTTGTCAGAATATGGGAGGATAATTTTTAATTATTTTTAAGCTTTTTTTATAGCTAGAGATTACGTTATTCTACATCATGTCGGCCGCATGTGGATCCCTCGGCGGCTCATAGCCTGCACTGAACACTGCACTTGCAACAGCCAAAAGGCCCGGACGTCGTGGCTCTGACCGAGCATGTTGAAAGGGGGAAAATTTACAAGGGGAATGAAGTTTTTTGTGACGCCATCTGTGGAGTCTGGTCAGGGATGAACAGTGCTGCGTGTAAGGGTCTCCAGGGAATAGGTGGTAAGGCAGCTGGATAAAACACTCCCCACAGATGGAGCAGGCCCCTGGGGTAAAGGTGGAGGCGATGTGGATGATAGTGGTTGTAGTTGTTGGTGCAGGGAGGCGCAGGAAGAAATAGACAGTCACAGGTTGCAGTTCGTGCCAGTCACCTTTACTTATAGTTAGTGCAAAGATAACCCAGCTGAGGTACTGTGTCCTCCAAGATTGCAGCTTGGCCAGCTCACAGGTAGTCCGGGCACCTCTCTGAGACACCAGGCATAAGCCTTTCCATACTGCCCTTTCCTGCCACTTTGCTATTTTACTCCCTTGTCTCCTCATGCTACAAGTCCCAAAGCAGGCAACTGCAGGCCCTTCTGAACGACTGCCTGGAAAGTCCTCTTGACCCTTTGTAGTCCCTTTGCTTGGGAAAGTCCATGGTGGTGGCCACTGCACATGCAGTACAGTGGCCTCCAGTTTCTTGGCTCATCCTGCAGATTCCAGACCAAGTTGGGGCCAGCACCCCTTTGCAGCTCGTTCCTCTATCCGACCTTGATGGCCGAATGTACAGTAGATTCTGGGCCTCAGATTTGGGGGGTTCGCAGCTGACCCAAACACACAAGGTCCCACTAGCCCCCCACTCCAGCTTCCCCTAGAACTCCATCTTGCTTCTCCTCTCTCTCCCTGAACAACTAACTCCTCCCACCCCCAGCCAGCAGATGGGGTCTGCTCTATCGGCCAGCCTCTTCCGCCCAGCATCTCCCTGGCCTGGAGTTTGTATTCATGTTGGTTGTGTTTAGGTGTGTCTCAGCTTAGTGTTTCCAGCTTACCTGAGAGCATGATACTACTTTGGGTTATGTGCAGTACCACTGGGCACCACACACTGCAGAGGCACCAATGAAGAGACAGAGAGCAAGCGCACCGGATGACCAACGGGAGGCGGCTGGGAGGTGAGCAATACTACTACAGTCATTTGTATATAAATAACGTTGGTACAGTTTCCGAGTTTTGCATGCAATCAGTAACCAAAAGATTCTTTGATTTTTTTTAAAGGTTGTGTTAATTGACAGGAGTGGAAGTTCCATCAATAAAAGCAATGTTCTCTTGCCAAGTGATTCAAATTGTCGACAGAGTCCGATGCAATATCTAGGAAGTATCCCATTTTATGAGATGGAGTTTCAAATAGTTCAGAAATCCAATCTAGGCCTACAACTACAACTGAAACCAGTAAAACATCTATATTGCACCAAAGCAAAACAGGTGAATAGTCAATAGTTCTTAATACTGAAAGCGAGAAAACATTATTGTATTTTCACAGGGAAGGCCATTATTTCATCAGGTGTACGCCATGCTATAATTCTTCGGAAATGGTTAAAATGTTTTCATACAGGAATCAAATTCCTGCCTTTCGCAAACAGAACGGAACTGTGTGTCGCAATGACATTATTTCTGAACATCTTAAGAGGAAAGCATGTGCAGAGGCACTAAAAGCTCATAGGCTGTCTTTCCTTCCCCAAATTTAACCCTTCACCCCCTGGTGATTGTCCGTTTTTCGTTTTTCCCTCCCTCTCTTCTAAGAGCCACAACTTTTTTATTTTTCTTTCATACAGACATATGAGGGCTTGTTTTTTGCTGGACAAGTTGTACTTTCAGATAAAATCATTTATTTTACCATAAAATGTACAGGAAAATGGGAAAAAAATTTGAAGTGCAGTGAAATTGCAAAAAAAAGTGCAATTACACTTTTTTTTTATTCACCATGTTCATTATATGGTATAACTGTCGGGTCGATATGATGACTCAGGTTGGTACAAGTTCATAGAAACCAAACATGTATACTTTTACTATTATGTAGTGGTGTAGAGAAATTCAGAAGGTTGTAAAGAAAAAGAATTGCACTTTTGCGCCATTTTCCGAGACCTGTATCATTCTCATTTTTCGGGATCTGGGGCTGTGTGATGGATTATTTTTTGTGTCTTGAGTTGATGTTTCTAATTATACCAATTTTCGGTAGATGTAATGTTTTGATTTCTCGTTATTGCATTTTATTGCAATGTTGTAGCGACCAAAAAAACATAATTTTGTCGCTTGGACTATTTTTCACTGGGACATCACAGGTAGGAAGTTAATCAGGAGAGCTTCCAGGGTCATCACAGGACCCCAGAATCTCCAGGTAATAGTGCAGGTCCTGTGATTGCTTCATGTGACCCTCCGATCCTGGCCGGGAATAGTGTGATTCCTGACGTGGAGCTTTGGATTGCGCTGTCAGTGAATGACAGCGCGATCCAAAGGGTTAACAGTGGTGATCAGATCACGGATCTGGTCGGTGCTGTTGGATACACATGTCTGCTGATGAGATCAGCTGAGATGTGGAGGGGGGATGTGAGCTCACAGCGTGAGCTCGCATTAAATGGAGCGAGGCACCCTATGACATACATGTATGTCATAATTTGGTTCGTATTAGGAGACACGAGCAATTTACTAAAAAATCGGCAAACACAGCTTTGTTCCAGAAAAAAGTTAGACATTTTATAATGGCCCTAAAATTTTCCTTGAAGGTTTGGGACCAAAACGCTTGTCAAGGTCCTGTCGGGGTTACCCATGTTCCTCCCATCTTTCCTGTGGGGTGGTCCCCTAATTCCTCCTGTCCTCTTCTCCAGCAGTGGCCATGATGGGGTGTGGTGGCGGGCAGGTGGTGTTGGAGAATGCCCCTGGCTGACTAGCCCCTGGGACTCCTCAAGACCGTCCAGTAGGTAGGAACACACTGGTGTTTAAAAAATCAGTCCAGGTGCGGGGCCTGGCTATGGAGAAGTGAGGATGCTGTGCTGATCAGCTCCCGCTCCTGCACTCATTATCAGCCCTATTACCACCAGATCATACCTCCATATCCACAGACTATGAGTAACAGAAAGGTTACCCCACAGCCTTAAACAAGCCCTGGGACCTCCATCCAGCATTACTTCATGGAGAGCTCCCGTAGGACCGCCAAGTGCAATCCACCTAAGATGGCTGCGGAGGGAAACAGCCGCAACATGGAGCGGTCGACTAGTGCTGGCGCTGCAGAACAGCAGCGGAGGGCGACTGGAGGGGCAGACAGCCAGCTTCTGGGACAACAGGAGCACAGTGCTGGCATACAAACGAGGGGCTCCTGCAAAACACCGGCGGATCGTGCAGCGGCAGCTCACAGAGGAGAAAGGTACAGGGAGGCACAGGGGGAATCCCCAGAACAGCTCTACGAGGCCAGACACAGTAAGCCATACCTCAGGGGGACAGGGTGCTCCCTCATCTCCTGCACAAACTCCCACAGCAATGTATAATACCAGTAATGTCTCCCCTGAAGCGCTCAGATTGATGGGGGAGGAGACGGAAACCATGCCTGGGCCACCATCAGCAGATATCATGGCAGGAGATACATCATATACTCCCATGGATGTACATATGGCCCCACAAGGTGCTTACAATCTAACCCCCACTGTGCACTACTTTCAAGAGGGATACCCTCAGGCACAGGGAGTTCTGGTAGAATTGGGGGATCGCAGAGCCCGTATGGCCTCGATTCCAACTAGAGAAGATATAGAGTCATACATAGCGCGGCTCGAGCATGCCTACCGCAGTGAACTGTCCACCCTGAGGAGGGAAGATAAACAAGTTGATGAAAGTGGTCCGTATATTTACGTGAGATGTGACATGCAGAACACAGCAAGCTCTCTTGGATACGCAATCAATACAAATACAGGGCCTTGTGGACGCCATGGATGGCAATGAATATCGAGGTCGGAGAAATAATGTTAGAATCCGTGGACTCCCTGAGTCGTTGAGTCAAGAGACCTCCCTAAGGTGCTTCATACTCTGTTTAACAAGATTCTGGAGATCCTCCTACTAACTTGATTGAGTTTGACAGAGCACACTGCGCCCTAGGCCCTAAACCTAGACATACGGACTGGCCAAGAGATATAATATGCAGAGTGCATCGCTACAAGATTAAGGAAGCTATCATGAACAGATCCACGATGGCATACATGTAAGTTCCTTGATCATAACATACTGATTTTGCCTGACCTGTCAAGGCTGACTCTGCAAAAGAGACTGGCATTGAGACCGCTGCTGGACTCCCTCAGAGATCACGACATGCCCTACACATGGGGTTTTCCTTTTAGGCTCCAGGTGAGAACAGCCGGGCGTCTGCATGTCTTTACATCTCCAGTGGACATGTCCAGCCTCACTTGACATATCACCAGTGGTAATAAGAGGATGGCCGGAGTTCCCCATTAGGGCAAATGAAAGTCTTACCCAGAGAGCCGGAAATTCTTCTAGGGGACGAAATAGACCAACGAGGGAGAAGACTCCACCCAGTTGAGTTGGCAGATGGACCACAATTGGGTAATTTGTATTTCTTGTGCACCGATGCAGAGGAGTAGACTGATACGATTAACGACCTATTACACATATCTTCCCCCCACCTTTTCACCTTTTTTTTTTTTTAATTTCTTTCCTCTTTCCCCCTCCCTCTCAACCCTCCCACCTCGTCCCCCCAACAACCTTCCTTCCTCCTCCCCCCTCCCCCTTCCCCTCCAACCCCCACTCTGCTCCCCCCTCTCTCCCCTAACCCTCTCTCCACCTCCCCCCCAAGCACCCATCCACCCTCTCCTTTTCCCCCTCCCCTCCCCTCCTGTTTTGTTGGGTTTTTTATTTTTTATTTTTCTTAAGGGAAGGCTTCGGACTACAAGTTGGCCCGCATGTGATGGACAAACACAGTTGGCCCATATACAGGAAGTACATAAGACGCAGTTGCTAGTCCGATCTGACCCTGAAAATTTGGTAAAGTTTCTGAGATTAATCTTGTGCTGGTTTTATTTATTTTTTATTTTTTCAAAAAAATGTTGTGTTTGGCACCGTATTTGCTTGGTCGATTAGATCCTTGTTCCCCTCTAGATGTAGTATTGCCCAGAGTTGCCTACCTATTTGCCTATCTGACTGCGCTTTATGAAAAGACATGTAGGGCTTCTGCCTTCTTGTGATAATTATTAATTATTAGTTGGAAATACGCTTTTCTGTGGCCTGCCTGAGTTTATGGACTATTGTGACTACCTGCCTACATTTTTGGCTTTTGTGAGGATATAGAGATAAGATTGTGGTTAGAATACGCTCAATGACAGTCTTTTTTGTCCCTTCACCGCAACATTTCTACTTATGACGCTGTGCTAACCCCATTTGAGACCCTGTTTTTTGCAGGATTCCCCGCCTGTCCATGCATTTCTACTATATATCACATCATTAATAACACGGGAAATCTAAGGGACCTTACATTTTTTAAAAAAATGGGAGAGGGAACTGAATATAGAAATTCCAGAAGAAGACTGGAAAAAAGCCTGCATTTATTCACACAAACTTTCCATGGCCTGTATGGCTCAAGAAAGAAATTACAAATGAATTTCCCGATGGTACCAATGTCCAGTGAATATCCATTCCATCTACCCCACTGTCTCGGATGCCTGTTGGAGGTGCCAAACAGAGAAAGGATCTATGATACACATCTGATGGGTATGTAAATTGATAAAACGCTTTTGGACGAAGGTGTTTGATACATATCAGGAAATCACGGGCCAACCAGTTGATAGGACACCCTTAGTGGCACTTCTCTCTATGCTACCGGGATCGCTTAAATCCCAAAAAAAGAGAAACATACTTCCTAGACATCCCACCAACCCCTTCTATCTGAATGGATAATGGAAATGAATAGATTGTGTAGGATGGAGGAACTTACAGCCGAGGTTACCAATACGGGGGATACATTTTTACACACCTGGAGCCCGTGGGTGCTTTTCTGTTATTCTTCTGCCATTAAGGAATTGATTCATATAACAGGTTGATTGACTGGGGGCCCTTAGAGCCTTGAGAAAGGGGTTATTCAGAGGTTATAATGAGTTGGATGAGTCTTATCAGGAAAGGATTTACAATAATTATATAGCCCCATACATGTCCCCTTCCCTTTCCCTCTCCCCCCCCTTTTCTTCTACTTTCTTCATTCTCTTATTTGTTCTATCCTTTACTATATAGGTGTTGATGCTCAGACCTTATGGAAGCTGGAGTTAATATATAAACAATGAAAGCTAGAGGTCAAATCCTCCCAAGAACATGAGCTATTACAGGCACCTATTCCTATGTGTAGATAACATGGGGACTAATATCAGCATCCCTTGCCAGTAAATATATGTTTAACTTGGATCCCTAGTTATTTTGGTATACTGGTCTATAAGTGCTTTAGAACAATGGAAAAGATATTCATTAGAGGGACATGAGCCAATGTTCCCTATACAAAATGAACAGCTTGCTTTGACCTAATGGAAAATGTTAGTATAAAACCATTGATTCTCTTGATGTATAACCAATGTTGTGATTTTGTTTTTATAAAAATCTTTTTCAATAAACTTATATTGAACGAAAAAAATCAGTCAATTCTCATACAGGAGAGTTCGATGACTTCAAGCTGTTTTTTGGTCCGTTTGGCATGCAACAGCTATGCGAGTGTCCAAGGTTTTCTCAGCTAACATGCCAATGTTGTCCGTTTGACATCCGTGTATTGTCTGTGTGGCAAGCGTTTTTTACATGCAATTTCACTGAGTGATTATGTTTGGAATTGGCTGCACTGAGTGGTTATTATGACTTCAATAGATCTTGTAAATTGCAGTCAATTTGTACTCATGTACACTGAACGTGATTGTGGTCAGTTGTGTATTGTCTGTGACCATTATTTCAAGGACTATGGTCCCATCAGAGTACTGTAATGAGTGGCAACCTTACATTGATCACAACAGAGCATGTTTTGATCCACTGGTTTGTATTGTGACGATAGGGGCCTCCATACCCTATAATTCTTGTTACGAAGAGGCAAGTCCGTGTCTTGATTCAACCACACCTACAGTCATGTCATAGCTGTGGTCATATGCATACACTTTTTTGGACCACCGGTCCCTTTTGTCATTGGAGGGTTTGAGTCCTTCTAATTTAGGCATCACTTGATGGGCCATAAACAAAGACGTGCCCTCTATCACCAGCTCAACTCCAGACTGGCACGTGTTGATGGTGTGTTTTGGTTTCTTTACATACAAATGGCAGCTGCTCAGATCCCCTAACCAAATAATTGGCACTCTGTTGTTTCATTCTTAAAGGCCTGTGTACTTCAACACAATGCCACCATCATCCCTGACCTACCCACAGAATGTGCACCATCTGAAAGTCCTGCAACCAATCCTTCGTCCTCTGTTTGGCATGTCC
This sequence comes from Allobates femoralis, assembly GCA_033576535.1. Taxonomy (NCBI): domain Eukaryota; kingdom Metazoa; phylum Chordata; class Amphibia; order Anura; family Aromobatidae; genus Allobates; species Allobates femoralis. The sequence continues at coordinate 274,471,624 of JARQOC010000006.1, forward strand.
TAAAGCCTCAAGCGGACACCTCTGCTCTCATTGAGCGTGACATTTTTAAATGAAATAAATTTCCAAGTGAGGCCTCAGACCCATGGCAGCCAAATTATGGTTGTGCCCATTGAGTGTGTCATGGTTCAAATTTGCAAGTGCCACTGATTTCTGTAGTAGGTTGTGCCTTCTGAATTATATTTGTAATTCAAAGCATATGTGTTGTTATGTTTGTTTTGTTACCTGAGCCAATGATTTTTTAAAATATAGCCAGACAACATTTTCCTTAACAAAAATTTTTAATCAGTTTTATCCTGGTTACATGGACTGGCAAAAGGATTTTGAACATATTTCGCTCATATGTGTCAAAATGGCGTACATAGATAAACAGAAAAACAACAAAATAGTGCATGTTTGCAAACATTACTCTTTCCTTAAACTTTAACAACAATTAAATGTTTGTATAGGTTTGGGGGTCATGCGTGGGCCCTGCATTTGCTCCCGAACTAGAGTTTTGGGAAGATGAAAGGCTATGTTGTGAATTTTCGATGTCCTGACTTGTTTCCATGTTGGTAGGTTGCCCTTGATTGTGATGGGCATAGAAGGTCTGTAAGGTGTGTGGCCCTGAATGGGTGGTTGGTAAGAGTGTTATTACCTGTTGGTTGTGACATAGCACTGTATTCATTCCTGCGAAAACTGCTAGTGGTACCTATTGGGATGTAGGTTTGTTGGCTGTGTCCATGGCTATAATTACTGTGCCGCATTAAATTGTCATTCCCTGCCCCGTGTTGAAAACCTTGTGGGTCACAGGTTTGCCGTGTGTTAGGCCAGGTATGTGGCTGGTCTGCATACTCCACATTGTGTGTTGCCTGATATACTTGGTGTGGGGCCATTTGTGGAAATGTTGGTACTGGTGGAAAGGGTAATATATTATTTCTTGGGGCCACTGGGGACAGAAATTTTGGTCTGGTCCATCAATTTGAGGGCCAAGTAAGGATGTTGATGAGGGTGTCTTGGTTCCCACTGTGTTTGTGTTGACCAGCAAATTGTCCTGCGAATTCTGCCAGTGTTCGAGCATCATAAATACTAGCCTTGGGTTATTGGTGGGAACACAGGCATCAAGGACAATCTCCATGGCAGCTCTTGCCTGTAACCTCACGGGGTGTGGAATTTCCCGTAGATAATTACTGAGGCTACGATACATGAGCACCCCTGTATCCACGTCTCACCTATGTTGGCTCGCAAACAACTGTCGCCTACACCTTATTGGCAAAATTGGTGACAGCGGGGACTTAGACATTAGCACACTTGGACGGACATTTTCACCCAACTCCGTGGGCGGTTGTTAGCTTGGCCCAGGCAAAGGCTCCACATTGGTTGACAGTGTCTCGGGTAATGTTGCTGATGAGGATGCCCCATTATCTTCTTGGGAGACTGATGCAAAACCGGCCTTGTCAGCAGACTCAGCAGCACAGTCATGTGGGGTACTCTGTTTCAGAGGCAGATGGCTGGCGCAGGTTACTCTCGGTGCTACCAAAGACCCATGTAAATTGCAACTCATTTCACATACAGCAATTATTTAGCTACATGACTGATAAGGCCTAAAAATACATATGGCCTTAGGTCCAGCACAGGAGCGAGGAAATTCAACCGGGAAAAGTAAATGTATGTGCATCTTTGGGGAACCACGGACCCACTGGGTGGCGTATTCCTCTTCTCCCGCCTGTACTGGTCCCGGCAACTACGCCATATCTTTGTGACCATATTCACTGTGTTGTAAAATAACATCACAAAAAATGAGTTGCAAAAATAACAGTGACATGGTAATATGCATAAAAACTATTAGGAAAGTTGAACTAGCATAATACATTACCCAGATTAATCTGGAGATCACGGGAGCAGGGAATATTTGGAGAGTGATGTACACCCATGAGGCATCACAGGAGGCATCTCAGGGGTCCCACAACTCAGGCCTCTCCTGGACCAACACCAGCAGCATCTCTACATTGATGGTTGGGTCCATGTTGTTCAGCTCCGTGGAGGTATGCTTCCAGCAGAAGAGAGGATACAGCAGCCTTCTACTTCCTGGTTTGCCATGTAACAGAGGCTTATTAAGCTTAATTCATGTGTTCAAACTCTTTTAGCTGTGAAAAAATCGCATTGCACATTGATGCTCCATGTGCTGTCTGTGTGCGGTCTGATTTTTTGTTGGACCCATAAACTTGCATTTGCGACTCTCGCACGAGAATCACAGACTGTCGCATCATGTTGCAACTTTTTTCTCATCCAGATTCTGGATGAGAAAAAAGCATCCGACACACTCTAGTCTGTCCTATCACATTGCCTAACATGGGTCCGACTGCAATGCGTGAAAAACACGCATTTCAGTCGTCCGACTTTCACGCCAGTGTGATCTTACCCGTAGTGGAGTACATTGTGGCATGGTGACCTTCATCCTGGGCAGCGTTCAAAAAGATTTTCCAGTCTTTTTACTCTGATTAAAGAGTAGAGATGAGTCACCACCCTAGAGTTCAAATTCGATTCAATTCGTCGAATTTGGGGGTTGTTCGTCAAATGGCAGGCAAACACAAACACCTACAAACAAATGGAAAACACATAGAAAACACATAGAAAACAATTTCAAAGGTGTCCAAAAGCTGACAAACTACTCAGAAGACACAACAAACATATGGAAAAGTGACAAGTACATATAGTCATGCAAAAAGAAAAGAGGTGGAGGAGTAAAAGGAGGAGGAGACACACATATAGGCATGTCATGCCCTTCTAAAATCATGTAAACACAGTAAGGGGACTCCAACAAGAGTCTCCATTTTTTCCAAAAATTTGAGCACAGACACCACTTAAAGCGAACCTGTCACCCCCCCCAGACATGAAAAGCTGAGCTCCCCACCTTCTGCAGCACTAAGGCTGCACTCAGACAAGGTTTATATTGCAATTAGCATAACTATATTCACTGAAATATTCACTTATATAATATGAGGCAGTTACCAGGACCGAAGACCGGGAGGCGGGGTTTCCAGCGTCTGTGAGCCGCCCCCGTGCTGTCCATCATCCCTCTGTTTTGGGGATGGTGCGATTCCTCCACCCCCTCCTCGCTCTAACCGGCGCCTGCGCTTTGCTTTAGCTTGCCAGGCATGCGCAGTGCGCGCTGCCCGACAACGTCCTGGTCCCCTCGCACCTGCGCAGTACGCCGACCCCGCAGTGGATTATTCATTATCCACACTGCGGGGCGGCAAAACGGCGCCTGCGCATTTGCTGTGCTGCGGGGGGGGGGGCACCTCTGACTGCCTCTCTCCTCCCACTCAAAGCCGACTGTCAAACTAGAAAACCGGCACCGAGGAGAGAGGCAGGAAGAACAGGAGGAGCCACACACTATGCCTGCTGGAAATGGGGAGAAAGACAAACATAACTTTACCCTTCCTCACACACAATCCCTCTATCTATATCTATCATTTCTATCTTTCATTCTATCTTTCATTCTCTCTATCTTTCCATCTATCTCTCTATCTGTCTACCTATCTATCTATCCCTCTATTTATCCCTCTTTCTATCTATCTATCCCTCTATTTATCCCTCTTTCTATCCCTCTATTTCTCTTTCTTTATGTCCATTCTTCTATACATCTATCTATCTATCTATCTATCTATCTCTATTTATCTTTCTGTCTGTCTATCCCTCTATCTGTCTATCCCTCTGTCTATCCCTCTATCTGTCTGTCCATCCATCTATCCCTCTATCAATCTATCTATCCCTTCATCCATCCATCCATCTATCCCTCTATCTATCTATCCCTTCATCCATCCATCCATCCCTGTAGCTATCTCTATCTGTCCATCCATCTATCTCTTAATCTATCTATCTATTATCTATCCATCTATCCCTCTATCAATCTATCCCTCTATCAATCTATCCCTCTATCAATCTATCCCTCTATCAATCTATCCCATCTATCTGTCCATCTCAATCTATCCCTCTCTATCTATCCCTCTCTATCTATCCCTCTATCTATCCCTCTCTATCTATCCCTCTATCTATCCCTCTATCTATCCCTCTATCTATCCCTCTATCTATCCTCTCTATCTATCCCTCTCTATCTATCACTCTATCTATCCATCCATCTTTCCATCTGTCTATCTATCCATCTATCTATCCCTCTATCTCTCTGACTGCCTCTCTCCTCCCACTCAAAGCCGACTGTCACACTAGAAAAACCGGCACCGAGGAGAGAGGCAGGAAGAACAGGAGGAGCCACACACTATGCCTGCTGGAAATGGGGAGAAAGACAAACGTAACTTTACCCTTCCTCACACACAATCCCTCTATCTATATCTATCATTTCTATCTTTCATTCTATCTTTTATTCTATCTATCTTTCCATCTATCTCTCTATCTGTCTACCTATCTATCTATCCCTCTATTTATCCCTCTTTCTATCTATCTATCCCTCTATTTATCCCTCTTTCTATCCCTCTATTTCTCTTTCTTTATGTCCATTCTTCTATACATCATCTATCTATCAATCCATCTTTCTATCTATCTATCAATCCATCTTTCTATCTATCTATCTATCTATCTATCAATCAATCCATCTTTCTATCTATCTATCAATCCATCTTTCTATCTATCAATCCATCTTTCTATCTATCAATCCATCTTTCTATCTATCTCTCTATTTATCTATCTATCTATCTATCTATCTATCTATCTATCTATCTATCTCTCTATTTATCTTTCTGTCTGTCTATCCCTCTATCAATCTATCTATCCCTTCATCCATCCATCCATCTATCCCTTCATCCATCCATCCATCTATCCCTCTCTATCTATCCCTCTCTATCCATCCATCCATCTATCCCTCTAGCTATCTCTATCCCTCTGTCTATCCATCCATCTTTCCGTCTGTCTAGCCATCCATCTTTCCGTCTGTCTATCCATCCATCTTTCCGTCTGTCTATCCCTCTGTCTGTCTATCCCTCTGTCTGTCTATCCCTCTGTCTGTCTATCCCTCTGTCTGTCTATCCATCTATCCCTCTATCCATCTATTCCATCTATCTGTCCATCTATCTATCTGTCCATCTCAATCTATCCCTCTCTATCTATCCCTCTCTATCTATCCCTCTCTATCTATCCCTCTAGCAGAGCGAGTCTGGCTGACAGCAGGGTTCAGCTCAGGTCATAATGACCTGAGCTGAACCCTGACTGTTTAGTCAGTTCTCAGGTCTGCTACATCCCTGTGTGTCTATGCACAGGGATGTAGCAGAGCTGAGATTGCGTTTTGGACTATGTCGGACGGAAGAGGATTTTTTAAATAAAGATGGAGTCCCTAATTGTCTTCTGTTTTATTTCTAATAAAATTATTTTTCTCTGTGTTGTGTTTTTTTTTTTATATTGATTACTGGAAATTCATGGCGGTCATGTCTAATATTGGCGTGACCGCCATAAATTTCGGGCTTAGGGCCAGCTGATAATACAAAGCTGGCCCTAACCCCTTTATTACCCAGTGAGCCACCCACCACCAGGGCCACTGGAAGAGCGGGGTTCAGCGCCAGAAGATGGCGCTTCAATGAACGCGCCATCTTCTGGGGCGGCTGCGGGCTGCAATTTGCAGCGGGGGGTGCCCAGAAAGCTTGGGCCTCCCTGCGCTGCAGATTATTCCAGCCCCCAGCTGCTTAGCTGTACCTGGCTGGACATAGAAATTGCGCGGAGCCCCATGCATTTTTTTTTATTATTTCATGAAATTCATGAAATAATAAAAAAAAGGGCGCTCGCCTATATTCTTGTGTCCGGCCAGGTACAAATAGGCACCTGGGGGTTGGGGGCAGCCCGTTGCTGCCTGCTGGAAGTGGAAACACCTGCTGGTGTGGAGCAGTCTCCGACATCGCGAGCACCACCTTTGGATGAAGGCAACATAATATCTCCACCTGCACCTCCCTCACAGACCAGCAGTTTGCCGGGGACACCCTACTCAGCCCTGTCTCAGCACAGCAGCCAGTCCTCGGAAACAGTACAGCCCGATTCAGAGTACCCCATGGCCCTGGGGCGTGTCATATACATCATGTATAAGTGCTTGCAAGTTATCTTATACTTCATTGTATCAGCCTAAAATAAATAAAAAATTAATTGCCCCCTTATTATACTCTCTTCAGTTAACTGGAAAGTAGTCCCCAAAATCAGTTGATTTTGATGAACCATCATTTCAGAAAACTTTTTCAATTTCATAGTGATGTATCACTGTGTCACTGAAAGTAAGGGGCCGGAGAGCTCAGTCTACCAATGCTCTTCTTAACCATATGTAGTTATTTGAAGATCACCTTATAGACTCTCTGTCAGGCCATCTTCAACTAACACAACTTCACATAGAAGAGCAGCTGTCTGCTAAGGGTTTTTGACATTTTGGTTTAGTGTCTGTATCTAAGACCCCAACAACCAATCAAACAAATACATGACAAGTCATTATGACATTCTGACTACAACAGAGCGTTTGTTCAAAGTACGTATATACTCGAGTACAAGCCGAGTTTTTCAGCACAATTTTTGTGCTGAAAAGTGCCCCCCTCGGCTTATACTCGAGTCACTGGGTATTTGCTGGGGGGGCTGTGACCAGGTGCTGAAGGAGGCAGGAGGGGGCCGCAGTGACAGCGAAGGTCATGTGGGGCCGCCTCATTAGTGTAATGAATATGCACTGCATCCCCCGTCCATCAGCTGCGGGGGGTGCGGTGCATATTGCATTACACGGCCCCTCATCAGTGATCTACAGCCCCCCCCTCCTTAGTATCTGTCCCCCAGGCTGCGGCACACATTAAATAACAAACTTTTTATACATCCCCTTTCCGGCGACTCCTTGCTGGCAGTGCCGCTCCTCCGGTCTTAATGCTTCTTCCTGCTTGTGCCGTATCATGTGACCGACGCAGCAGATGACATCATCGCTGCTGCATCGGCCACAGGAATAGAAGCCGGCACAAGCAGGGAGAAGCCTGAAGACCGGTGGAGTGGCGAGGCCAGCAAGGAGTCGCCGGAAAGGTGATGTATAAAAAGTTTGAGATTTTAATGTGTGCCACAGCCTGGGGGACAGATACTAAGGAGGGGGGGGCTGTAGATCACTGATGGGGGCCTGTATACTACCTAAGGAGGGGGCCTGTATACTACCTAAGGAGGGGGCCTGTATGCTACCTAAGGAGGGGGCCTGTATATTACCTAAGGAGGGGGCCTGTATACTACTAAGGAGGGGGCCTGTATACTACTAAGGAGGGAGCCTGTATACTACTAAGGAGGGGGCCTGTTTACTACTAAGGAGGGGGCCTGTATACTATCTAAAGAGGGGGCCTGTATACTACCTAAGGAGGCGGCCTGTATACTATTTAAGGAGGGGGCCTGTATACTCCTAAGGAGGGGGGCCTGTATACTTCTAAGGAGGGGAGCCTGTATACTCCTAAGGAGTGGGGCTTGTATACTCCTAAGGAGGAGGGGGCCTGTATACTACTAAGGAGGAGGGGCCTGTATAGTACTAGGAGGGGGCCTGTATACTACTAAGGAGGGGGCCTGTATACTACTAAGGAGGGGGGTCTGTATACCGGGATGGGGGGCTATATAACTGGATGGGGGTCTGCTGCATTTCTCACCCTAGGCTTATACTCAAGTCAATACATTTCCCTAGGTTTGGAGGGTAAAATTAGAGGCCTCGGCTTATACTCGGGTCGGCTTATACTCGAGTATATACGGTACTCCAAATTATATCGTCAACTTCTGAAAATAACAGCTCATCCTAGGGATACTCCTGTGATTGTTTGCCATCAGCATGTCATGAGCCTAACTATTGAAATGTGAATAACTTATTTTAAGTTCAATGTTTCCAATGAAAGGATGCAGGTAGGCACCTTGGTATTTCTTCTTTTTGATGCCGCCATAACATTCTACTCTTGGATAACATGCTCCTCATGGAACAGAATAATGTATAGTTTGTTGGTACATGTACCTTAGAGGTGGTTTTAAGAGCTTAGGTAATATGATATGTTTGTAATGTCGAAATGTTTGCTAGGGACTGTGAATACACATTCATTTACTGTACAGCAAACACAATGTATGAAGTGTAAGCAGCAGGATTTCATTTCATTTCAGGAGTCGAGATGTTGACATAATTATGCATTCTCTATTGATCTCCAGTGTTTGCTGTATATAATATGTTACTTTCTTTTCATGTTTACTCTGAGCAGCTAGAAAAATGATTTTGGGTTGTTTAGATAGTGTTGAGATTCACAGATACTGTTCTATTTGTGGTGCAACATCGAATAATGTGGCATTTAATTTTCAAAGTAATTTTAATGGAAACTTGCAATTGCATACTTGTATCTGCAACCATTTTACCCTGAAGTAATAAGGTTTTTACCATAGCATATTTTGCTATAATAAAGCTACTGAGCCAAAGAATCTGGACTGACTACTTTTTCACAAATCACTGTAAATACTTCCTACGTCATGAAGGAATTTCCTTTGATTTTTGTATAGTTGAGAGTCTTGTTCATACAGGTAAACTTAGAAGTCCACGTAGTCTAGAACAATGTTCCCAAGCGTGATAGGTCTTCTATGGAGATGCTTCATACAAGTGACTCTATTTAGCAGGTCCCAGGAAAACCCTGACTTTCCCCTTTTAACAAGTATATAGTGATCTGACTTATCACAGCCCCCTAGGTTCTGTCCACAGGTGAAGTGAACTGGCAGAGATAAGGTACCTTAGCTGAAGAGAAAGACATGGACTGCAAATCCAAAAATCATACAGTAATCTAATGCTGCTAGACAAAAATGTACAAAACTGAACATGAGGTTAAGTTCTTGGTTCAACATACTCAACTGACTGTATGATGCCCACTGTCATGTCAAAATCAATCTCTTAGTGGGTGCCTAACGTTTTATAGTCATAAAGGTCCGGTACCCTGTCATATCAAAGTAGTAATAAACTACACCTGGCATTTAGAAGTAGCACCTAGGGGAGTCAATGGAGTGTCCATCCATGGCTCACAACTAGGAAGGAGCTAATTAGATGAACAATATTAAAAAAGTACTCACAAGCTTCCTGCCTGGATGATGACACTTAAAGTCCCAGAAGTAAACCCAAAACATTGCTTTTATATCGTCCTGCATATTCTACAATGAAAGCATGACAGTGACAGATAGTAAGTAACAGAACCAGAGGTAGTAGGACCAATATATGGATGTTAAACATAAAGTGTTGGATGTTTGTGACCCACCCCATGGCCTTGGGTACCCAGTCCTGGGCTGTAGTTTCACAGGCGATGTCACGGGTGGCCTGTGCCTGGGCCCGTGGCCCTGGTGGTCGCTGAAAAAGGGGTTAAATAAAAATAAAAGAAAAAGTGTTTGTGACGCCACCTACGGTATCCGGTAATGATACCGGCGCTGCTGCAGACCTCCAGGGATGATGATGAGGCAGCTAGTTGATAATGTTCGCTGTAGGTGGAGTGAGATCCCTGGGGCAGTGATGGATGAATAGAGAACTCACACAGGGAGGCGGCTCGTCAGGTGGAAATGCTGGCTGACAGTCTGTGGAAGCAAGAGAATGGCACCTCCGGCGCAGGCCAATAAAACACCGTACACAGTCTTTGACTCTGAACCAGGCTTTAATGGTGCCTGCTTAGTCCTTTCATCTGTCCTTACTGCGCTCTCCCTCTGTTCCTTCCTTTGCGCTCCCGTGCACAGAGCCTTATGGATGGTCCCTGTCTTGAGGCCTCCAGATGCTATATGGAGCCTTAGGGGAATTATGCTGGGTGTGCGCTGCGACTCCTGTAGAAGTCTGCGCCCTCTGGTTCTGCGGCTTGGGGGTAAACGCCTGCACCGCCTCGGAGCCGGTCCTCCGGTTTTGGACTGGTTCCTTCTGGCCGGGAGACGTACCGGCACGGATTCAGGTGCACCTCAACACTCTTGGATCCCCTTCTTACTTCGGGCCACCTGTACTGGGGTGCCTTCCACTGCACTTCCCGCAGGATTCTCCTCCAACCGACTTCTCTCTCTGACTAACTTTCCCGCTCTCCACTATACCACCTAAGCTCCTCCCACCGGAACCGGTTTCCTAGCAACGGTTAACCCTATGACCATACGACCCTGACCTACGTTGTGTGGATGCGTGTGGTGAGGGTCCCCTATTGACATCCCAGTCCCCTGGTTACAGGGATACTACACAGTCTGGTCTGGGTGCAATACCCCTCTGTGGCATTCCAAACAGTGTGACACCATGTTTGAATGTTCTGCTAAAAGAAATCTGATAAATTTATTACTATAATTTAATTATGGAATCTGTGCAGATGTCCTCATTTCCAACCCCCCTCCTTATCTGGGAATCTCTATTTCCAAGTTTTATTTTACACAGGTCAATGACTAACCATGCTTGTGTGAGCATGTGCCCAGTCTGATTCTGTTTGTTAGTTTAGTTAGCAATATATTTTTTGTCTCTGTATCAGAGGAGGGGGCTGACTTAGCTAGCATGGAAAACAGCCCTCTTAAAGTATATCACTGAAACAATAACATATGGGAGGAAGCTCTCTCTCTATTGGTGTTGAATAGGGATGAGCAAGTACCGCAATAATCGGACTGACTATACTCGCAACAAGTAGGTCCTGGTACTCAGTCAGTACTTGTTGCGAGTATATCGAGTCCAATGTTAAAATAGGCAGGCGAGTACTTTCGCAGTGTATCTATAAATACACTGCGAAAGTGCACTAAAAGTGAATAAAAGTTGCTAAAAAATAAACAAATATCATACCTATCGACGCCAGCACCAGACCGGCAAAGAAGACATCCGATCACCGACAAGCACCTGTGAGTCTCACAGCCAATCAGATGACTGGTAGTGATCTGGCCAATCAGATGGCCAGACGTCACAAACCACCTGATTGCTACCAGCCACCTGATTGGCCAGATTGCAAGGTCCTGAACGTGCATCAATGACCTGGCAATCTGGCCAATCAGGTGGCTGGTAGCGATCAGGTGGTTTGTGACGTCTGACCATCTGATTGGCCAGATCGCTACCAGCCATATGATTAGCTGTGAGACTCACAGGTCCTTGTTGGTGATGGGATGTCTTCTTTGCCGGTCCACTGCAGGCGTGGGATAGGTGAGTATGATTTTTTTTTTTTTTTTTTTAACAACTTTTATTCACTTTTAGTGCACTTTCGCAGTGTATATATAGATACACTGCGAAAGTTAAAGGACTACTCGCTACTTCCGAGTAATCACAAGAGACTCGGGGAGTAGCGAGTAGCCCGAATATCTTTACTATTCGGCAAGTACCGAATAGTAACGATTCTACTCGCTCATCCCTAGTGTTGAAGCAAATTCAGACATGAAGATTGAGACCCACAGAGGTCGACTGAAATCATTAACAGCCACTTTACACGCGGCAACAGGAAGATAGAAACCGGCAGGTGTCGGAGACAATTGTACCTTTTACCTTCAAAACACCTTGAAGTGGCTGCGTGTAATTCAGGCAGGGCTGCCACTAGGAATTTCGGGGCCCCCTAAGGGGCAAAATTTTGGGGCCCCCCTGAGACTGCACCCAATCTCCGCCTCCACCAATCTCCACCCAGGCCCCGCCTCCACCCCTCGAACCTTCCATTATTTCAACGCCCACTTTTGGAAAAACTCCCTTCTGCACCACGTCCTCCCCAGTCACACATTAATCTCCTTCTATACATTGCTCTTTATGTGAGCTGAGGAGGGACGTGAACAATAAATGCCACGAGGCAGAATAATACTGGTGGTGTTATTTATTACCCTGTACAGGGGTGGTGGACATTTGGAAATTCCTACCATCATTCAGGGGCTGCACATCACCATAAAAATTACCCGGCTACATTTAATTAATTACCTCACCTAATTTGATGGCTGCAGCTGCTTGTCTGGGTCCTGCGATGTACGGTGATATCTGATCTTCCAGGTTTGTGTTGGTCTGGAGCGCACTCGACTCTGTGACAATAACTTTTGTAAATCAAATACATTCAATAGGAGACTGCTATATATACATCATATAGGAGAAACTGAGGGCATATACAGCACTGTAGAGGGCTAGGGGCACACAGACTGGGCTTGAGTTGAGCTCTGCAGTAGCCACAGGGATATATGATCTCTCCCCAGGCCCCCACCCATTGAGGGGGTGAGCTGAGCTCTGGAGGCAGGGGCCACAAGCTTCCAGAAAATGGCCGCGGATCTTGTTCTGCACATGCACCGCCTCCGCGGCCATTTTCTGGAAGTCTGGACAATAGAGGCCAAGTCACAGCTTGGCAATGCCCCTCTCTGTGCATGTCTCTCCCCCATGTGTGCAGTCTCTCCCTTCTCTGTACCTGTCACCCCCTTTGCGCAGTCTCTGTCCCTCCTGTTTGCTGTCTCTCCCCTGTGCCTGTCTCCAACCTGTGCACTGTGTCCCACCTGTCTGCTGTGTCTCTCTCCTGCTCCTAATTGCAAAAGTCCTGGCACACCATAAAGCAAGAGTCAATGAAAAAAGATTGTTGTGAGAGTACTGTATTCTTTATTGAGAAGGTTTTTTCGAATCTCTTTTGATCACAAAGATTGAAAAATGCAAAATATTTTCAGCCACATACGGCTTTCTTCAGTGCAAACAACTATAACAGAGTAGTAAACACATAATTAGTGTTACAATATACAAGAAACAATATCTCAAACACAGTAAACTTCTCACTTTAATCTTGTCAAAACAATCAGGAGGAATTAAGGTAAGTATACAAGTGATTAATTGACATAATAATGAGAAAAACAATGAAAAAAAACAATCATAGGAACAGAATTATCTTCTGGTAATACCTTTTGATCAAACAAAGGTGAAGAGATTCACAATAATCAGAATCAGCGGTAAATACTGCCACCTGCTGTCTAAAATAAACAAGATAAGGAAAACACCTCAACAACAAGACATGTAACAGGTTAATGGTAGTATCAATCAGCGGCATCTACATGAAATGAGGACAAAATGCAAATACCTGGAAAACAGTGGAGGAGCCTGAATCCATGCACTGTAAAGTATTATGGCAATATAACAATACCCTCATATGAGACAGGATACTTTATTATGAACTAGAGTCAGTGAAAAAAAACAGAAATAAGTGAGATCTGCATGTCTCTCTGATATAAGAGCAAAAATCTGTCATAATAGTAGACAAAAGGAAAACAGATGAATTACCTTAATGTAGTATACCACTATTTCATGGGGCTCACAGTGGGAAATTGGCCTTTAGAAAAATGAAGAGTGTGCATCATTAAATGAACTTCCCTAATAGAAAGGTAGCCCATACCTCAGTGAACTCCCCATAGCCCCCATGTCTGTAATTTGCTGCATAAAATTACTAAGGGCCAAATGGCCAGAAAATAAAAAATATGCTATACCAAAGTCATATTCTTAAGTTACCCCAAGCAGGAGACCGACCCCCAGGTGCTAGCAACCAAAACCGCCATATATAAGTACTTACTATGTACACCATGTGTGTCCAGGAAGACTGTGAGCAATGAATGACACTGAAAACCAGCTTTTTATAGGAACAGGAGGTCACGTGACTACTGACTTCCTGTATTTGGAACACATGTGACCTGCAAACAGTGAGCATGTGCAGGAGTAGTGAGCAACCAGAGTGTTATAAAAAGGATACTGCGCACCCTGGTGGACGGAGGAATGAATTGCAGGCATTCATTACATATACTGTGAAAACAAAGAAACAAGAAAAGCAGCTTCAATTAGATGTTAAGTGTATCAAATTAGACCAAGAGACCCGGGGATTAGTTTAAGGCAATAAATATTATATGGGCAAGCATGTAAAACACAAAAATTGTTAAAACAATGTAAATGTGCATGAATAGAGGCTCCAACCAGAATACATTCATCTTATAGCAAGACCTCATACTCTCTATTCAGACCCTTTGGTGCAAGGGTCTGAAGGGTAAAAATCCAAAACATTTCGCGTTCTTTTAACCGCCTAATGCGGTCTCCGCCTCTCCGCATAGGAGGAATATGCTCTAAAATATGATATCTAAATTGGGCAACATTATGGCCCTGATTAATGAAATGAAACGGAACAGGTAAGAGGGTGTTTTTACATCTAATAGTACTTTTATGTTTAGAGATGCGGTCCCGGATACGCTGGGTAGTCTCCCCAACGTACCCGAGACCGCAAGGGCACTTTATGAGGTACACAACGAACGCCGTGTCGCACGTGAGATAGTCATCAATCTGATAAATGTGACCCGTTCGTGGATGTGTAAAAGTGGAGCCCTTGATCAAATTCGAACACTGTAGACAATTGCGACAGGGAAAATTACCTTTCTTAGGAGTGGCCAAGAAGGTTTGTCTGGATTTGACTGTGCTGGAGCCAACGTCTGCGCGTACCAAATGATCCCTAAGGTTAGTGGCCCTCTTATAGCACCATAGTGGGGGTTTTTTAAACTCATCAATGGATGGATACGAATCAGTCAAGATCTTCCAGTGCCTATATATGATCTTCTTAAGTTTAGTGGTGAAAGGGTGGTATGAATTCACAAAAGTGACCCTGGGAAAAGATGACCTATGTGACCCCTCTGTTCGTGCCCGTTTTTCAGCAATATCTCGAGGATACCCTCTCTGAATGAACCTAGAGGTCATCTCCTCATGTCTTAATAGAGCTAGAGAGGAATCAGAGACAATATTGTCAACCCTAATATGTTGAGAGAGAGGTAAAGCACTTTTAGTATGCTTAGGTGACAACTAGAGTAATATAATAAACTGTTCTTGTCAGTAGATTTACGATATATATCAGAAAGAAGAGAAAAGTCAGAAGAGATAGAGATCAGAGTGTCCAGAAAGTGAATCTTAGTCTTATCTTTGTGAAGTGTGAAGGTAAGATCCGTTACACACTGGTTCAGGTAGCTATAAAAATCAAGTAGTTCTGGCTCAGAGCCAGTCCAAATCATGAAGATGTCGTCGATAAAACGAAACCAAACTGGGATCTTAGAGTGAAAGAGAAAGTGAGAAAAGACATAACGTTCTTCAAAATGCGCCATAAATGCGTTTGCATAAGTAGGCGCCACATTGCTACCCATAGCGGTCCCTCTGACTTGTGCATAGTACTGGTCCTGAAACAGAAAGAAGTTCCGCGTCAGAATAATACTAAGAAAGTCAAGACAAAAAAGTTGTTCAGTGTCCGATAAAGTAGAAAATTTCTTGAGAAACCAATCCATAGCTGCTATACCATCAGAATGATTAATACTAGTATATAAGCTATTAACGTCTAACGTGACTAGGAGACTGGAGGGTGAGACTTGCCCTAGAGCACGTATCTTAGATAAAAAATGTGAGGTATCCCGTATATAAGATGGGATTAAAGGGATGAGTGGAGCAATGATTCTATCAATAACCCTGGCAGCTGGAGACAAGAGTGAATTAGTTAAAGACACTATGGGAC
Organism: Allobates femoralis; assembly: GCA_033576535.1. Taxonomy (NCBI): domain Eukaryota; kingdom Metazoa; phylum Chordata; class Amphibia; order Anura; family Aromobatidae; genus Allobates; species Allobates femoralis. The sequence goes on from JARQOC010000006.1 coordinate 274,487,070, forward strand.
GGCCGGGAGGATTATACAGGTCTTTATGGACTTTAGGCAAAGTATAGAACACAGGTATATTAGGAAAGGAAGGTTGTAAGAAAGAGGCTAGCTTCGTGTCTATTATGGATAGGGAGGAATAATATTCCACCCTTTCCTTAATTTGTTCTCTAATGGAACTAGATGGATCATGTGATAGCGGAAGATACGTAGTTGTATCTTGTAGTTGACGCTGTATCTCCTGTATATACTTTGCCCGATCCATGACTATAATAGCCCCACCCTTGTCTGCCGGCTTGATTTCTATAAGGCGATTCTGTTTTAACTGTCGCAGTGCCTGTGTTTCCAATTTAGAAAGATTATGTCTAATACGGAAATGACCGGAACCTATGTCCAATCTCATCTGTTCTACCTCAGCAGAAACTAGGGATGCAAAAGTCTCAACCGCGTGATAAGTGCGTGGAGGATAAAAGGAACTTACTGTGCGCAGGTTTAAACTTTTAGTAGTAAAAGAAGTGGGAGAGGGTGGGGGGGTTAGTGTTACAGAGGGCCCCTGATCTCCTACTTTATCAAAATGTACCCGTAAACGGAGTTTACGGAAAAAGCGTCTCAGTTCTTGATCAACTGTGAACGCGTCATATTTCGGAACAGGGCTAAATGTCAAACCTTTCTGCAACAGTTGCATCTCTACAGGAGACAATACATAAGAGGAAATGTTATACACAATGTTGTCAATTACCTGTGGGCGTGTGGGCATGGGATACCGTGGAGTCCCCTGACCCCTCCCACCTCGTCTTCCTCTATTGAAACGTCTTGGCGGACCATAATATCTTCCTTGATTGAGATAAGCAAAATCAAGACTGTCTAAACTGCTACCAGACCCGTATGGATCGTATCTGGGGGAAAACCATGGATTGACGGGTTCTGGATTGCGCCACCTGTACACAGAGTTCTTAGAATAATCCTCAATATCTCGATTGAACTTTCTTCTTTTTCGATCCTGGATGGTCTTTCGAAAGTCACCAATAGACTTATTCATCCTAGACTTGAGGCCACTGAATTCGGTATTGGATAAAGTAGACTTCAATTGGTCTTCCATTGACTTAATACTGTCCTTTAATCGAATGACCTCATTTTGTAAAAACTCAATGGTCAAGGTGATAAGGTCCAAGGAGCACTTGTTCAGTACTCCCTCGAACTTGTCACAATAATCTGGACTATCGGAAAAAAGAGTGGGACGAAGACTTACTCGCATACCGCGAGGGATCTTCTTCTGCCTCAAGTACTCTGACAGAGTAGCCAAGTGCAGCTCTAGAGCTGTATGTCGACGTAGTTCTTTGTCATAGTCTTTATGTTGAGCGTCTTCAGGAGATTGATTCAGAAATTGGGTAGATGCTGTAACCCTGGCCAAAATGGAGCTTCTCTCATTGTCGTCGTATGAGACTAAAGGAGTAGCCATGACAAAACAAAAAAATTTTTTTGGGAGCTCAAGCACAAAATTAGAAATGCTATCAATATAGATATATCTCTCCTGCTCCTGTCTCTGTGGCGCCCCGCAACGAGTGCGTCACAAGAGGGTATTGCAGCCATAAATGCAGCAGCAATATTCTCTGACCCAGCAGTCATTGGGTTAACTTAGAGATCCAAAACCCTGCATGCATCACTTAACATAGAGGGCCAATCCAAGGTCCTGGTGGGCGGAGTGCAAGGTTAGTGTGTAGGAGAAGTATAGTTAGTCTAGAGCAGAAAGAGTCGGGTCTAGACAAGAGAAAGACACAGACTTGAACTTGGAGTAGGAGCAGGGGCTCTGCAGCCCGTGCAGCCCCTGGGCCGTCACAGGTCGGGTGTTAGCACCTGAGGCCTCAACAACCGGGATCGGGCATCACCAACCACGGGTTCCAAAATACCCCCATGCCCAATTTACAGCCGGTTCACTGGTACCGAAACTGGCAGTAGTTCACCTCTGCTACGCGAACCAGAAGCGTGGAGGAGCAGCTTTACAGGAGCACCCCACCACCAGCCACATTCCAGTCGTCTAACCAGCGGTGTACCCACCGAGGGATCTAAGGCTCCCCAAAACATCCATAACGTACATCTTGGATAGGGATTGAAGCAGCCTCCCCGTACCCGACCTGGTATTCCTGGGCGACAATGGCAACTACTTAGCTAGAATGGAGGAACACTACGGATCTCTGAGGGACACCTATCACTGCTGAGTCCGCCCGGTCCACTACCCGTTAACTGTATACCATGTACTGCCTGCTGGTTACAGTAAAGATCCGTTACAGAGACTTACAGTGTCCGTGCTTCCTTATGATTGCATCCGTCCGCACACAAGGTAACCGCAGCTGCCGCACAACATCTTAAGCAGCTCCAGCTTCCGGGGATCACCGCTCAGCCTGTGGGGAGCGTTCCATCTTGCTGCTATCCATCCCCCGGAGGTTCCGCAGCGTCGGTAACGATTACCGAACTACTCATAGGTGGCGTCATGAATAAATTAACCCCTTTAATCTGTTCCTACAAGACGTCGTCAACTTTTGATCTGCACTCAACCGGGCCCCACTACCGGCAGGCGCGGCCCACCCATGACAAGGAGGAAGGAGCTACAGCCTGTCTAAACCGGAGTCCACGGGCCGGCGGTGAGTCAGAGAATGACGTCACGAACAGGATATGAGCAGGCCCGTTCCCTAACGGGTATTATGTGCTTAAAAATGACTTTAATGTCTACAATTTGGACTTTGTTCGTCCCTAAAAGAACTTTCCCGCCTTTTCACCGTGGGCCAAGATGGTGCCCAAGATGGCGTTCCCGCCATAAGGATCCGCCACGTGCAAGTCCAGGGGTGAGCCACCGCCCCTCATCGTGGGATGGCTAAAGGCAAAGGCGCCAAACTCTTTGTCCGCCCTGTTTGCTCGAATCAACCATGGGGGCGGAACTCAAAGACTTTTCCCACAATTGGACTACAAAAGCCCAAAGGAAATGGGAGTGTCACAGACCGTTCTTCACCAGCTCTTCACCAGTACAGCTACCGGGTAGAGACGGGTGTGGTTCCTCCAAGAAACATGGCCAGCTCAAGACTGAGAGATCTGATGCAAGAAGTGGAAGCCGAGGCCAGAGCAGCAATAGGCCATCCGGGTCCGGATCCCGTCCTTAACATCAACGGCAGCCCCGACTTCTGGCAAGAAGCTCTACAAGACCTCCGGGTACGGCTCCTAGAAACCGTGGAATGGACAATCCGCAGCTGGAGTGCAAGCTTGGGCAGCAGACTACATCGTGCGATGCAGCAGAGCCGCGCGAGTGCAACCACTCCAGGGCCGGATGACATCTCGAGTTTCAGCACCGCCTCGCCCACGCCGACCACTTGTCCAGCCTCGTCTCCAGAACCAATAGACTGTGTCATTCCGGTAGAGACCATCGCTTATCCCGCTCCAAAGCCTGGAACAGCGACCGTATTTGAGCCGGAGCTTGCAACTTGCTCCACAGAAGAACCGAATACTTACCTGGTTCCACTTGCGGAACCCGCGACTAGTTTCAACACTGCCGGAACTGTCGCCTGTTTCTCCCCTGAACCGGAGGCCTCCTCTGCAATTACTGAGGCCTACCTGGTGACCGGGATTGAAATACCACTTCCCGCTGCTACAGAAAAAGAGGCAGGCAGCCTGGAAGCCCTGCAAGATGACCTTGAGGAGAACTTTGCAGCACAACCACCCATCGACCCAGAGGATTCCATTCCATCATCTCCGGTAGCCGAGCAGCCCGACGTGGTCATCGAGGGAGAGATCGAGGATGATGACGACGAGACCTACAGCCCAGCTGAGGACCTCTACACCGGGTTCGCCTGGGGAGACACCAAGGATCCTTCTGCCGGGCGATCTGCTCGGGTACACTGGTCGGGTGCCGCCGCAGCAACATCTTCTCCGGTTCCGTTCAACCGAGCTCCGCTCCAGACTGCCCACCAGACTCCAGCCGTTCAACAACCAGCACGCAGTAGTAACTTTATCCACATGCCGCACCACTCCGATGAAGAGGTACGTCGCATCCGAAGGGAGGAGTGGCACGCTCGGCTGCGCGCCAACATGCAGGCCCGCGCTGAAGCCCGCCGCCAACCTCCATTGCCTGATGAGTTCCGTAAAACCGGACGGGTGAGCACCTTTAACTTATCCACCGGGTGGGGATTCGTAAGGGAGGAAGGTGTGAGTACTGAAGTGTTTGTGGGGCGCCATGATGTGGAATCGCACCTACCGCGAGGGCATCCTAACCGAGACTTATATAGAGGGGACATTGTAACCTATGAGCGATATGTATGCTGTGACGGGTGGTTCGCTATACGAGTCCGGAACCCTGCCCTCCATAAGTGACTTTGTTGTTTGAATTTTTTGCCAAGAGACTTCTTTCTGTTTGCAAATAACACCGCGACTTGGCGGCTACAGCCTGAACTTTTGCCTAAGGACAGCCGACCGCCCGCCGGGTCCGCGCAATGTGTTAACCTGTTTATTTTATCTGCCTCACTTTTATGCAAAATAATGATCTGTCATTAATAAAAGTGTATTACCTGTTTTAAAATATAAAAACCTCTGTAATGTGGGTAGTGTGACGCTTGGGGACAAGCGTATTAAACCAAGGGGGAGTGTGGCGCCCCGCAACGAGTGCGTCACAAGAGGGTATTGCAGCCATAAATGCAGCAGCAATATTCTCTGACCCAGCAGTCATTGGGTTAACTTAGAGATCCAAAACCCTGCATGCATCACTTAACATAGAGGGCCAATCCAAGGTCCTGGTGGGCGGAGTGCAAGGTTAGTGTGTAGGAGAAGTACAATTAGTCTTGAGCAGAAAGAGTCGGGTCTAGACAAGACAAGACAACCAACCACGGGTTCCAAAATACCCCCGTGCCCAATTTACAGCCGGTTCACTGGTACCGAAGCTGGCAGCAGTTCACCTCTGCTACGCGAACCAGAAGCGTGGAGGAGCAGCTTTACAGGAGCACCCACCACCACCAGCCACATTCCAGTCGTCTAACCAGCGGTGTACCCACCGAGGGATCTAAGGCTCCCCAAAACATCCATAACGTACATGTTGGATAGGGATTGAAGCAGCCTCCCCGTACCCGACCTGGTATTCCTGGGCGACAATGGCAACTACTTAGCTAGAATGGAGGAACACTACGGATCTCTGAGGGACACCTATCACTGCTGAGTCCGCCCGGTCCACTACCCGTTAACTGTATACCATGTACTGCCTGCTGGTTACAGTAAAGATCCGTTACAGAGACTTACAGTGTCCGTGCTTCCTTATGATTGCATCCGTCCGCACACAAGGTAACCGCAGCTGCCGCACAACATCTTAAGCAGCTCCAGCCTCCGGGATCACCGCTCAGCCTGTGGAGAGCGTTCCATCTTGCTGCTGTCCATCCCCCGGAGGTTCCGCAGCGTCGGTAACGATTACCGAACTACTCATAGGTGGCGTCACGAATAAATTAACCCCTTTAATCTGTTCCTACAAGACGTTGTCAACTTTTGATCTGCACTCAACCGGGCCCCACTACCAGCAGGTGCGGCCCACCCGTGACAAGGAGGAAGGAGCTACAGCCTGTCTAAACTGGAGTCCACGGGCCGGCGGTGAGTCATCTCCCCCCTGTGCCCTGTCTGTCCCCACTGCACCTGTCTCCTGCCTGTGTGCTGTGTCCCCGTGACAGATGACCGACACACACATGCAGCACATGGATGACAGACACACACTGCACTCAGATGAGAGACACACATATAGTACAAAGATGACAGACACACATACAGCAAACGGATGACAGAGACACAGCACACGGAAGACAGAGACACAGCACATGGATGACAGAGACACACAGCACACCGATGACACAGAAACACAGAGCACACGGATGACAGACACACACATACAGCACACTGATGACAGACACACACAGCACATGACACACACATCACACTCATACAGGATATCTGTATCACACACACATATATATACTCACTCTCTTCTTCATAATCATCGTGTACCCAGTGAGGGAGGCCTGTAGTGGGAATCAGCAGATGATGTCTGTACACACATTCTGGAGGCTCCTGTCAGCCACCTTCTCTCCCCCTCCCCTACTCCCGACTGCTGAGCTGGTGGTGACATTATAGGAGGAGGAGGGGGTGCTCCTGTGGCTGCTCACTTCACTCCCCTCTCCTCATGCTTTCTGCAAGCTCTTGTCGTCCCCCCACTTGGCTCCGCCTACCCAATTGATGCAGTGCAGGATAGATGAGGCGGAAGAGGAGACCAGAGGAGCAGCTGAGGAGGTGCCTTTCTGTTCAACAAGGAGGTGCTTAGTGATATGCACTTCCTCGTCGGGAAGGGAGTGGCCAGCTAGTAGATCCCCGCACACAGGTACTCATCAGTGGGGGGAGCGATCACGCAGCTCAGGGGGCCCTCTGGCCAAGAAGGGGGGTGGGCCTCCTTGCTCCCAATAGCCACGCCCCCCACCAGCATGGCCGGGCCCCTCCTGCCCCAGTCTAATGGCCACGCCCCCTGCAGTCAGGCCCCGGGCCCCTCACTGCAGTACGGGCTGTAACCCCCTAGTGGCGGCCTGCCTGTGATGAACAGTGTCCCTCCAAGGCTCCACAGTGTCTTTTTTTAAAACTGACTGTCCCTTGTTACTCTTCGCTGCCTTCTACGTACCAAGGTCAGGATACAGAGGAACTTCTGTTGGGAAATCCGAGCCGTGGCCTAGTGACTCCCGATAGGTTCCCTGAACCTCAATGGTGGGTAACCCTCCCGGTACAGCTGCGGTGATGGTAGTGCATGTATAGAGCTCCTATGGAGCCGTCAATCACTCCGGTTATGTAGTGCAGCGGTGGACGTCTGCGCTACCTTGGAGCTGGTTCTCCGGGTTGGACTGGGCTCGGGTCGTCTTTTCACCCGTTACTTGCTTACTTGGCCCCCTTCGCTTCTGGGTCACTGCTTCTCGGTGCCCTCACTGTTAGCTGTACTGTCACGATGACTATTCTTGTTCTTGTCTCTCCCACTTTCTAACTCTCTTTCCCCACTGCTATGCATCACACTCTCCTCCCACCAGGACTTCTAATTGGTCCTCTGCCTCTAGATGTTGCATGTGGTACATGGAGCTTTGGGATTAACCTGTTCATCACTGAGACGAAGAATACTGCACCTTTGGTCAGGGATACAGTACCCTCCTGTGACGCACTCGTTGCGGGGCGCCACATATCCATAAAGGCCACTTTACAAAGCACGATATCGTAGCCCAACTACGATAAAAAGTCACATGGTTTGGCCGTTGCCGCCGATATCGTTCATGCATTGTGTCATGTAAATGGGCAACGCAACTCAAAAACGATGTAACTACGATATCGTTTTTGAATTGTGCATGCTCTCCAACCGTGCAATATTGGCTTAACGATCTGGCATGATCGTGCTGTGTGACAGCGCAACTACGATTTGGAGCGCAACTTCCCCTACTCACTCCAATGTTAATTGGTCGTTCCCTGAGTTGCTCACACGCAGTATGCAAGAGGGGCGTACTACATCGTAGTTGCGTTGCCTGCCGATATCTCCCTGCGTAACATCTCCTATGCGATCTTGGACAAGTGTCAATGTGGCACCCCAAGGGTTAATGTGCCACAGAAACATCAACACAGGTTTACTCCCCACACAACACTACACTAGAAAGTGGGAGGAGTTTAGGTGGCACCTGCACTAGTGGGAGGAGCTAAGTTGTTTACCACAGAGCAGGAGTGACAGTTAGGTCAGTTTGAGTCTGGAGCAGGAGCAGAGTCAAGTAGAAGTGGAGGTCCTGAGAGGTCTGAGGAAAGGAGACAGAGTAACAGAGGAACATCACCGGAATAAAGAGTTACCCCAAACTTAACCCCGGAGAGGCGCTTAAGACGGATACCGGATCAGAGGCTGTGCCTGAGACAGACAGGACAGTAAACACCGGCATAGTGAAGGTCCACCATCTTCACTGTACCATAGCAAAGCAACACGGAGGGGTCAGTGACACAGAGGACTCAAGTTGCCCAGCAGATTGGTACCCGTGAGCAGAGACAGGGCCAGCAGTTCAGCTACAAGCAGCAGCAGGGCCACACACAGCGCTTAAGTAGGAAGCCAAGGACCCGGTCAGGGTGAGAGCAACCCGGTACAGACTCCGTGGACAATACTGTGTTATACCATCTGCAAGTAAAGACTTGGAAAACAACAGAAACTGTGAGTGTGTGTGATCATTATACTGAAGCCCCACTTGCCCTCATATACTGCAATTACCTCTACTCTCATCATCTCTACCCCTACTCTCCTGCAGCATCAATTACTAGCCTCACAGACTTTAACTACTACTACCACTGCCCCGGGGAACCCAGTTCTGCCCACAGGAACTATTCTATCCAAGCTGCTATCCCATCATCCCCGGAGGTTCTGCAGCAGCGGCGACCTCATTACTGGCCTTATATAGTGGGTGGCGTCACGAGTGACAAATGCCCTGTAAATAACCCCCATTTTATTGTGCAGGCCCGGGACACGGTCCGGACCAGGACCGCCGTGACCTCCCCCAGCAGTACACCGGTCCTGCACCGAGTACCCCATCCCAGTGGGCTCCACACCAAAAACGTGCGCACTCCCGTGCCATTGTATACAATATCGTAACGATATTGCGACCTGTAAAGCGGCTTTTAGACCTTGAGTAGAAGTATATTCATTCCAGTGCACAGAATGTGAATGTATTGATATTTTTCAGCTGTCTACTTAAGTAGAAGGTTAGCAATTATCCAGGATACTCTATAACTATATATACCATGTATCTCACCTTTGACCGTATTGTTGTCAGTTGGAAAATTGCTATTACACAATCACCTATTATCTTCATGCCGCAGATGTAAATTACCATCAGTTCTAATCAGCCTGCATTAATCATTGGAAGCAATAAATGAAATCACAAATTCATTGAAGCGTGTTAGAAATTGTATTCTGATTGGACTAGTGTTATGGTGGGTTTACACACACCAACTTATCTGTCCAACTTCTGACCAACTTGCTGGTTTCAGTGAAATCATGGACACATAGTTACATTTATACACAGCCACAAAATGGAGCAATGTGTCCATGATTTCACTGCAACCAGAGATCTGTTCAGAAGTTGGTCACAGAAGTTGGTGTGCGTAAAGCGGCCCTTAATCATTCAAGGCATCCATTAGATAGCAGCTGTGATGTGTCATCTTAAATTAACCAAAAATTGCCTCATTCAGATGTTGGTTTATCGTAGATAAAAAAAATACCTGTTGTAGTCTATAGTGTTATTCATTTGTCAGTGATTTTTTTTTTTACAGACTATATGTCCTCTAGAAAATTATGGAGTCTGTTTTTCAACTGGAACAAAATCAGTTGTAAGGTACCATCACACGGGGCGATCTCTGCGGCGATATTGCCGGCAACTCTCAGTAGCGCGCACTTTTTTGGCGCGCTGCCATGGTTGCTGTTGCGATGTCACATGCAGCGATATCGCCGGCAATGCATCTGCGATCTTGCCAGCAACTATCGCTGCCAGCGATCCATAACATTGGAGTCTATGGGGGAAGTTGCTGGCAACATCACAGTTGTGGTGTCACACAGGGCGATGCAGGCAGATCGCCTGAGCAATATCGTCAGGTTTCCCAACATGTTGGGAAACCTGGCGATGTTGCTTAGACAATTTATCACCTTATTATCGCCCTGTCATACGCGGAAACTCATGACCGATGTCGGAACTTAGCCACGCCCCTAAGTTGCCGGAAACATCGCCAGAGAGATCGCCCCGTGTGACAGTCCCTGTAGGGCTCTTCCAGACGTACATATTATACATACATGTGCTGCCCATGTTAAAATCAACACAGACAGCACCTGGACCAAAGTTATTCAATTGGGATGTTTGTTTAGACATGAGTTTTTTCACACGGACTAAGCGTACATGTATATTATGAATAAGGGCCACGTCACACACACAGATATTTGTGCAGATATTGTTCGCAGATCTCTGGTTGCAGTGAAATCATGGACACAATGTTCCATTTTGTGGCTGTATACAAATGGAGCAATGTGTCCATGATTTCACTGCAACCAGAGATATGCCAACAATATCTGCACAAATATCTGTGTGTGTGACGTGGCCCTAAGAAAAGGTATCACAACTACAAGATTATTATTTTGTTTCTTTCACTGAGAGCAATCAATCTTTTTTCAACTGGCTAACATGGTACCAAACCTTTTTCTCTTCCAAGTTCATGGATAAGAATTGCAAACTCAAGACTGTCTGTGCATTAAAAGATTGGATCCCATATAAATCATTCAGATTGCATCCAGGTTTTACAAATACATTGTGATTAATAATTTAGGAAACTGGTTTTCTAAAAATGTTAACTGCTGATCTATTCAAATGTATGCTGTACATCTAATATATAATCACGAATAAAGGTACCTTTACACTCTGCAACCGCAGCTGGGTATACTGACGGCGATATGTTGCCCTGGAACAATCACCGTCAAATTGCCTCCCAGTTGCGGCGTGTAATTGGGGAATTTGGCGGCGATAAATCGCCTCGCGCTGGTCGCCTGATTCCTGAGCACTGCTGTGAAATCAGGCGATTGGCGCAAGGCGATTTATCGCCGCCAAATTCCCCAATTACACAGCGCAACTGGGAGGCAATTTGACGGTGATTGTTCCAGGGCGACATATCGCTGTCAGGATTCCCATCCGCGGTTGCGGCGTGTAAAGGTACCTTAATACGTGTCACAGACTTCCGGCGCTTATGTTGCTATCCCACAATGCACCGCGGCACCATTGTGGGATAGCGACACAAGTAACGAAAGTAAGTGACACAGACCTCCTCTCTACCGTCGGCTTATCAACCTCCGCACGGAGGTCAGCGGCGACGCAGCCGGGAGATGAGCAGTGCTAGCCTCTTATCTCCCGACTGCTTGCAGCGGAAGTGCCCCGACCACCATATTGGAGCACCCAAGTTATGGGTATTCCAGTATGGCGGCCGGGATTCAAATCCCCCATCAAAGCCATCCTCACGCGCCAACAGCGCTGATTGTTCGCTGCCAATCAGCTCTCTTGGCTTTAAATCGCGCTTCGCTGATTGGTCGCCGCAGATCGCAGCAACCAATCAGCGAAGCGGCGTGCGGGATTGAAAACTCCCACCAAGTTGCGCGCCGCTTCGCTGATTGGTCGCCATTGACTGCGGCAACCAATCACACTTCGCTGATTGGTCACCACCGACCACGGCAACCAATCACGCTTCGCTAATTGGTCGCCGCAGTGGATGGTGACCAATCAGCAGTCTTGGCGGGTAATTTAAATGGCGCTTTACTTATTGCTCGCGGCTGACTGCGATGACCAATCAGCTGAGCGGTATTGGTGGGCAAGTTTAAATCTCCCGCCAATACCATGCCGCTCAGGTGATTGATCGCGCGTTGCCCGGCGCTCGACCAATCAGCTGAGCGGTGCGTTATTGGCGGGAGATTTAAAGCTGGCTCAGCTCAGTGGTTAGCCCTGTATGGTGGCTCAGTGGTTAGTACTGTATATATTGGCTCAGTGGTTAGCACTATATGGTGGCTCCGTGGTTAGCACTGTATGGTGGCTCAGTGGTTAGCACTGTATGGTGGCTCAGTGGTTAGCACTGTATATGGTGGCTCAGTGGTTAGCATTGTATATGGTGGCCCAGTAGTTAGCACTGTATGGCGGCTCAGTGGTTAACACTGTATGGTGACTCAGTGGTTAGCACTGTATGGTGGCTCAGTGGTTAGCACTGTATATGGTGGCTCAGTTGTTAGCATTGTATATGGTGGCCCATTGGTTAGCACAGTATGGTGGCTCAGTGGTTAGCATTGTATACGGTGGCTGAGTGGTTAGCACTGTATGTGGCTCAGTGGTTAGAACTGTCTATGGTGGCTCAATGGTTAGCACTGTATGGTGGTTCAGTGGTTAGTACTGTATATGGTGGCTCAGTGGTTAGCACTGTATATGGTGGCTCAGAGGTTAGCACTGTATACGGTGACTCAGTGATTAGCGCTCTATATGGTGGCTCAGTGGTTAGCACTGTATATGGTGGCTCAGTGGTTAGCACTGTATATGGTGGCTCAGTGTTTAGGTGGCTCAGTGGTTAGCACGGAATGGTGGCTCAGTGGTTAGCACTGTATGGTGGCTCAGTGGTTAGCACTGTGTGGTGGCTCAGTGGTTAGCATTGTATATGGTGGCTCCAGTGGTTAGCACTGTATGGTGGCTCAGTGGTTAGCACAGTATATGGTGGCTCAGTGGTCAGCAATGTACAGTGGCTCCATGGTTAGAACTGCGCAGTGGCTCAGTGGTTAGCACTGTATACTGTTGCTCAGTGGTTAGCACTGAATATGGTGGCTCAGTGGTTAGCAATGTACAGTGGCTCCGTGGTTAGAACTGTGCGCTGGTTCAGTGGTTAAAACTGTGCTGTGGCTCAGTGGTTAGAACTGTGCGGTGGCTCTGTTGTTAGCACTGTATATGGTGGCTCAGTGGTTAGAACTGTGCGGTGGCTCAGTGGTTAGCACAGTATATGGTGGCTCAGTGGTTAGCACTGTATTTGGTGGCTCAGTGGTTAGCAGTGTATGGTGGCTCTGTGGTTAGAACTGTGCACTGGTTCAGTGGTTAGAACTGTGAGGTGGCTCAGTGGTTAGCACAGTATATGGTGGCTCAGTGGTTAGCACTGTATATGGTGGCTCAGTGGTTAGAACTTTGCGGTGGCTCAGTGGTTAGCACAGTATATGGTGGCTCAGTGGTTAGCACTGTATATGGTGGCTCAGTGGTTAGCACTGTACAGTGGCTCATTAGTCAGCACTGTATGGTGGCTTAGTGGTCTGCACTTTACAGTAGCTCAGTGGTTAGCATTGTATTATGGCTCAGTGGTTAGCACTGTGAGGTGGCTCAGTGGTTAGCACTCTATGGTGGGTCAGTGGTTAACACTGTATATGGTGGCTCCAGTGGTTAGCACTGTGTGGTGGCTCAGTGGTTAGCACTGTATACTGTGGCTCAGTGGTTAGCACTGAATATGGTGGCTCAGTGGCTAGCAATGTACGGTGGCTCCGTGGTTAGAATTGTGCGCTGGTTCAGTGGTTAGAACTGTGTGATGGCTCAGTGGTTAGAACTGTGCGGTGGCTCAGTGGTTAGCACTGTATATGGTGGCTCAGTGGTTAGAACTGTGCGGTGGCTCAGTGGTTAGCACACTATATGGTGGCTCAGTGGTTAGCACTGTATATGGTGGCTCAGTGGTTAGTAATGTACGGTGGCTCCATGGTTAGAACTGCGTGGTGGCTCAGTGGTTAGCACTGTATACTGTTGCTCAGTGGTTAGCACTGAATATGGTGGCTCAGTGGTTAGCAATGTACAGTGGCTCCGTGGTTAGAACTGTGCGCTGGTTCAGTGGTTAGAACTGTGCTGTGGCTCAGTGGTTAGAACTGTGCGGTGGCTCTGTTGTTAGCACTGTATATGGTGGCTCAGTGGTTAGAACTGTGCGGTGGCTCAGTGGTTAGCACAGTATATGGTGGCTCAGTGGTTAGCACTGTATTTGGTGGCTCAGTGGTTAGCAGTGTATGGTGGCTCTGTGGTTAGAACTGTGCACTGGTTCAGTGGTTAGAACTGTGAGGTGGCTCAGTGGTTAGCACAGTATATGGTGGCTCAGTGGTTAGCACTGTATATGGTGGCTCAGTGGTTAGAACTTTGCGGTGGCTCAGTGGTTAGCACAGTATATGGTGGCTCAGTGGTTAGCACTGTACAGTGGCTCATTAGTCAGCACTGTATGGTGGCTTAGTGGTCTGCACTTTACAGTAGCTCAGTGGTTAGCATTGTATTATGGCTCAGTGGTTAGCACTGTGAGGTGGCTCAGTGGTTAGCACTCTATGGTGGGTCAGTGGTTAACACTGTATATGGTGGCTCAGTAATTAGCACTGTACAGTGGCTCAGTGGTCTGCACCCTACAATAGCTCAGTGGTTAGCATTGTATGGTGGCTCAGTGGTTAGCACTGTATATGGTGGCTCAGTAGTTAGCAATGTACGGTGGCTCTGTGGTTAGCAATGTACGGTGGTTTAGTGGTTAGAACTGTGTGGTGGTTCAGTGGTTAGAACTGTGCGGTGGCTCAGTTGTTAGCACTGTGCTGTGGCTCAGAGGTTAGCACTGTGCGGTGGCTCAGTGGTTAGCACTGTATATGGTGGCTTAGTGGATAGCATAGTACAGTGGCTCACTAGTCAGCAATGTATGGTGGCTCTGAGGACTGCACTCTACAGTAGCTCAGTGGTTAGCACTGTATGGTGGCTCAGTGATGGGAGGCAGGCACATGGGAGCCAGAAGGCACAGAGGAGGCAGGGACACAGGGGAGGGACAAGGCAAGGGGATGCAGAAGCCACAAGGGAGGCAGAATGCAGAGGGGAGGCAGAGGCACAGGGGGAGGCAGAGTCATGGGGAGAGACAGCACACACAGAGTGAGACAGTGCACACAGGGGCTGAGAGCACACAGGGGAAGAGACAGCACAGACAGGAGAGAGCGCACAAGGGGACACAGGCACAAAGACTGCCCTCCCGATGCAGTAGCATCGGGCCTATTTCTATTATGTCATAAAGGTGTAACATTCAACCATACCTAAGACAAATGGAAGGAATACAGATCACAATATGGATTAATATGCTCTATTTTCTGAATGAAAATCAAATAATTTTTCATATACTTGGGTGAACTCAGCTATTCACGTCTAGGGGTCAGAGAAAATTTAATGGTTTGTGCAGACTGAGTCTTCTTGATGAGTTTTTGGAGCTGAAACCAAGCATAAACTCTCCAAATACGCCTATAAAAAACTCCAAATTCCTAAAAAAGGAGTCTCTTCCAGATTCTGCTTCAAAAACTTAGCAAAAAGACTGTGTTTGCACATACCCCAAACATACCATAAGGCTATGTTCACATGAACATATTTTTGTTGCTTGTATGCAATGGACCGCACACAAATAGCACATAGACCACTTTGTCATCTTATTTGCTACTGATGTATTACATTCTGCATGGAAAAATCACAACATGCTATTAGTACTATCTATAAGTAAAGATGATGACCAATATATTCATTAGTTTAAGATGTAATTTTGCAAGTTCACCTTAAAATGTTTGTTGTTATTGTGTTTGTGCATCCGTGTAATTGTCAGTTCCCTTTCCTGAAAGGACTTATGGCCACTTTACACACACCAACTTATCTGTACAACTTCTTACCAACTTACTGGTTGCAGTGAAATCATGGACACATTGTCCCATTTGTACACAGCAACAAGATAGAACAATGTGTCCATGATTTCACTGAAACCATTGAGTTGTTCAGAAGTTGGACACAGACGTTGGTGTGTGTAAAGCGGCCCTTAGGTTTCCATGAATATAAGTGGCATAATGGTCACCAAGACATAGAGTTGCTTTTGATGTAGTTTTGTATTTTACATTTGTTCTCAAAATACTATCACAGTTTAAATAATACTATATTTACAATGGTGTCAATACATCAACTCGCCCTGCAAAAATCAAAACATCATTAAAGTTATGGCTTCTCCAACTTATGAAATGAATACATTCTCTCATTTATAAGACTTGAAAAAACTTGTCCTTATTGAATTAAATATCTGCACCAGGAGCAGACAGAAATTGTCTAAGGGCTCTTTATCTATCAGTCCTAGAGGGGTGAGTAAACGCATTCATAGCTTGGAATAAGGTGTGTTCCTATCAATGAGGGCAAGTATACACATGATAAAATGAAACTGAAAATGTGTCACATAGAAAGCTAAAAAAAATGGGCACGTGTCCTCTGAGATCATATTTGAAGACTTTTCTAATTTATTTTGTAGTCATGAAAACATAGAAAGCTACTCATAAAATCAATAGATTTGGCTTAAACAAACAAAATGTACGCAATACATTATTAGTAACTGATGGGGTAGAATAAATATTTGTGCTGTTAAATGTTCTCCTGTGAACAAACATTACTGACTTCACAAGTAATTGCATTTGGAAGCATCTCTAGATTTTCCGTAAGAAGATCTTTGGTGTCAATCCAAAGACCACAAAGCAAAAGCACTTTAGATCACTAAGCATTGATCATGTGCTAACACTTACTTGTTGGACTTCTTTCAATTTCTTTGTAATACTCTTTAAGTGAATTCCTAAGATGGCAAGCCAAAGTTATCTTGCTTTCAGTTGACATCGTCTACTTGGAAAGTTTCATCAAGACATTCCCAAAATTGCTCAAAGTAAACAATCTCGTTCATCGCCTCGTCATCCTGATAAAGACATCACTCCCTTTTAGCTAATTATGTCAACTTTAGTTACGTGGGATGAACTCTAAGTACAGTAAAATTAATTTGTATACCTATTAAAAAGTTATTACAACTAGAGATGAGCGATATTCGATTCGATTTGTTCGCCAATCTCAATTCGAGCTGTTTTTGGCGGTGTTCGAGTCATTCGCCGAATTAGAACAATTTGCTTGAAATTCAGCAGTTCTAGTATATGTTTGATAACGCTTCGATCACCAAAAGCTTAGTCTTCTAACCCTAAACCTAGCCCTAATACTGTAAATGAATGTTAATATCCAATTTGTGTGTATATTGTGCAGGGGGGGTTGTATCAGAGCCGCAGCAATAAGGTCTTTTTTTTTTTCTCCTAAAGCATGTACAGTGGGGCGGTTCAGGCTGCTAGCCAATCACAGTCCCACACTGCAAAATGCTTTTTTCCACACAACCAAGGTCATCATTGTCTGTCACATGTCTAGCCCTATAAGACTCGGTCATTTTAACAATCACCACCATTTTGCTGATAGCTGCTGCAGGTGTTAGACGGCACCTGCGGCTGCTGCCATATGCGACCGCCTAAACAGTGCAAACTAAATTGTGTTCTCTCTGTCAGCTAGTGAGCGAATACAAAGTTAGATAGATAGGTTTAGGGAGTAGGACTGGAGGAGGGTGTGAATCTTAGTAATATCTGCCCTTTTTAGGGCTGCTCCAGAGGAGTAGCAATTAGGGATAGGGACTAGGGACTAGTAGTCTATCAGCCCTTTTCAGGGCTACTTCATAGAAGTAGGGACTAGTTTTAATTGCAGCCTTTTGAGGGCTAGGTTAGCGCAGTCTCTATTAGTTTTTGCCAGGCAGGAGGAGTGTGTCAGGTGTGTACCAGTGCTGTCCAAGTCTTTCTTACAGCATCTGGCCACAGTAATATAGCTCTTTGAATCCTTTAGGGCTGGTAGTGCAGCACTACTGTGAAGAAAGCTACACCACCTGTCTTAATTAGACATTTTTTTTGCTGCAGCTAGTCCAGGCAATTTGTTCGGGCTAGTAGGAGTGTCACAGTGGTGTAGCCACTTGTGAAAGAAGCTACACCGCCTGTGTAGTTCCTTCTACTAATTTTTAACTGCACTAGCAAACTGTCAGTTGTTGACTAAATGCAGTGTCCACAAAAACATTACTGTAGCCACGTGTGATACAACCAAGTACACCTTGAGTGTAGTTCATTCTACTAATTTTTAACGGCACCTAGCAAATCTGTGAGTTTTTGCCTAAAAGCAGTGTCGACGAAAACATTACTGTAGGCCACGTGTATACAACCAAGTACACCTTGAGTGTAGCTCATTCTATTAATTTTTAACTGCACCTAGCAATCCTGTCAGTTTTTGCCTAAAAGCAGTGTCCACAAAAACATTACTGTAGGCCACTGTAATACAATCAAGTACACCTTGAGTGTAGTTCATTCTAATCATTTTTTATGGAGCAAGCAAACATACTTTTTTGTGCCTAGTACCACTGTCTGGCCAATCAACTCTGCTCGATTTCTATCAGAAAATTTATTGCCAACAACTGCAGAGTTGCCAATTTGTTCACATACAAAATTGAGTGGCAAAGGCCTGCTGTTGGTGGAAAGGGGAATAGGCGTGTGGAAAGAGAAAAAAAGTTTGTGTCCGTGGGGTACATGGGAAAGCAAGAGTAACATCTGCTGGAGAAAGACCATCTTCCAGCCAAAGTAAGATGTCTACTTCTTTCCATGGAGATTCTGATATGATCCATTTTGTACGGACACGACTCAGACGACGATCGATACTAATTCTCGATGAGACACAAAAAGAGCAGGCGCTTGAATGGATAGCAAGCCCTTCAGCAAGTGGGCTCTCCTCCACCTCAACTTCTACATCACAAATACACCAGTCCTCAGAGGTGTCATCCCAATCCCACTTGCTTCGCACAACTCCCAAGTCTCCAGCCACCCATCTGAGTATGGGGTAAGAACGATGGTTGAGTATGCATCGCTCTTCACTCATACTATAGCCTGGGAATCAGAGATCTGCTCGAAAGCTTTTGTGAGTCAAGACGAGGAAATTATCTGCACTGATGCCCAGAAGCTTTTGGAGTCGGATCCAGGCCCAGATAAAGAAGGTTCTGAGCAAGCATAATGTAGACCCTCATTCATAAACTGTGAACTGCACCTTGGAGATCTTGTGAGCCCTTCCGCATACGACTCCTCCTATACTTCCTCCCCTCTGCTAGTGCCACCACCTGACTCCGAATACTGTTTAAAGTGTGATCCAGCATGTAAATGACGGGAATAGTCATGCTGATAATGGCATCATCATCACTAAACACCTTGGTCAACATTTCAATACTGTACAGAATGGTGCATAGGTCATTCATTTCAGACCACTCCAGCTGTGTGATGTGTGATCTGGATCTCATAGGCCCAGGTTATACGTCATGACGTATTGCACCAGGGCTCATCGTGCTGCCACAGTTGCTGTAACATGTGCAGAGTTGAATTCCATTGTGTCGGCACATCGCATTTCAGCCAGTGAACTGGCAGGCCGAACGACTTCTGTAGAGATGCAAGGCATTGAACTGCGGGATGCGAACGGCGGAAGTGAGCACACAGCGACCGTGCCCTCTGCTGAAGAACATCTAGGCCCGGATAGTGTGCAAAAATTGGCTGGACAACCAGGTTTAAGACGTGAGCCATGCAAGGCACGTGTGTCACATTGCCCCGGCGGAGGGCTGCACCCAGTGTTGCAGCATTGTTGCACACGGCCTTCCCTGGCTGCAGGTTCAGTGGAGGAGACAAGCATTGATGAAACTCCACAGCTGACCACAAATCCTCAGCTGTGTGACTCACATTTCCCAGACATTTCAAGCTAAAGACCGCCTGATGCTGTTGAGCCCTGCTGCCATCATAGTAAGTAGGTGTGCAGGATTCCTTGTGCGTAGTTAGAACGCGGGTGGCATTACCAGACAGGCTTTGGGTGCAGGTGGAAGACCGAGATGAGGTTGAGGAGGCAGAAGCAGTGGAGGAACTTGTACATACAGAGGATTAACACACAACCCGTGGGGATGGCAAGACTTGGACAGCAGCCCCTTCTCCTGCTGTCTTCATAGTTACCCAGTGCACAGTCACTGCCATGTAATCGCCCTGTCTATGCTTACTGGTCCAACTGTCTGTGGTGAAATGCACCCTGTCACACACAGAGTTTCTCAAGGAAGCGGTGATGTTGTGTGTGACATGCCGGTGTAGCGCAGGCACAGCTTTCTTGAGAAGTAGTGGCGACTGGGCATCTGGTACTGGGGCACTGCGATGGACACAAGGTCTCAAAAATCCTCTTTGTACAACAGGCGGAGATGGAACATTTCTGTAGCCAACAGCTTGCAGATGGTGAAATTCAACCTCTAATGGTATCTTTACATGCCGCTACGGAAGGTTAGAAACCACCGGGTGTCGCTCGCGCGTTTCAACGGTACGAGCGTCTCGTAATCCACAACTCTGGCACGCCTATGTGTTGTCCCTGCTGCCCCAGGTCCTCCCATATTCCCTTGTGGTAGCGGCGTGTAAATGAGGGAGGGTGCTCTACAGAAGGTAACCTGCGGCACCCGTCGGTGCCTCCAGGGATAGAAAAAGCCTACTGTGGAGCACCTTGTAGTGGCGTGTAAATGCGGTATCGGGTACCGTTAGAAACCGTTGAAACGCGTGCGTGCACGAGCGACACCCGGTGGTTTCTAACCTTCCGTAGCGGCGTGTAAAGGTACCATTAGCTTTGTCATGGCTAGGAGGAAATGGTGTTTTACTTGTCCACATATGAGGGACCGAGGGCTGGCTGCTGGCTAAGATACGGTTGAGTAGGGTGTCCCCGGCAAACTGTTGGTCTCTGAGGAAGGTGCAGGCGGACATATTATGTTGGCTTCATCCAAAGGTGGTGCTCTTATTGTCTGACAGCGCTCAACACCAGCAGGTGTTTCCACTTCCAAAAGAACTTGCGACCTTCCAATCACACTGGCTCTTTCGGGTAAAGAGGTGGAAGGTCTGTGTCCAAAAGCATGTGTGACTTCTGTCCCCACAGTCACAGATGATGAAGAGGCCGCGGATGCACTTGATGGGGCAGACAGTGGTTGGCCCCGCCCGCTAGGCCGCATTGTAGCACAGTGAGCTTCCCACTGCGACTTTTGCTTTATATCCATGTGACGGTTCATGCATGAACTAATGAAACTATTGATTTTTTGGCCTCTACTCAGATTTTGATGACAAATTTTACAGATAACATGGGGAGACTAAAGGTTTGTGGATTTTGGAATGTGCTGCATGAAAGTCACCTCACCAACCATTTTATGCTTGCAACTGTGGGGCAATTGATGCCACTAAAGTGGTGTCTGGGCCCAAATTTTTGGAAAAAATGTAGACTCTTGTTGTAGTCCCCTAAATGTGACACAATGCTCAGCGTGTGCACGAGGCCTTACAGATGCTGAGGTAAAAAACACCAAATACTCATCTTCTGGACGTGGCCTTACAGATACAGAAGTAAAATGCACCAAATAATCATCATCTGAACATGGCCTTACAGATACTGAAGTGAAACGCACCAAATAATCATCGTCTGAACATGGCCTTATAGATACTGTAAAACTCACCAAATACTCATCTTCTGAACGTGGCTTTACAGATACTGAAGTGAAACGCACCAAATAATCATCATCTGAACATGGCCTTATAGATACTGAAGTTAAACTCACCAAATAATCATCATCTGAACGTGGCCTTACAAATACTGAAGTTAAACTCACCAAATATTCATCATGTGCATGATGCCTAACAACTACTGGAGTAAAAACTGATTTTAGAAGGGCATGACATGCCTATATCTGTGTCTCCTCCTCCTTTTACTTGTCTATCTCTTTTCTTTTCGCATTTTTATATGTACTTTTCACTTTTCCATATGTTTGTTGTATTTTCTGAATAGTTTGTCACCTTTTGGACACTTTAGAAGGTGTTTTCTATGTGTTTTGTTTTGTGTTTTGTGTTGGCCTGCCGTTGTTTTAAATGGGATTAGACGGTGTTCGAAGGACATTCGACGAACAAACGCCCAATTCGGCGAACCAAATCAAATTTGAACACTAGGGTGGTGGCTCATCTCTAATTACAACTGCATAGTATCTACTTATTGGATATAGAGTTATAGGGCTAAGAAGTCACTCTGTGAGGAGGGGACGATGGGGAGAAGAGCGGGGGAGGGGGTGGGCTGGGGACCTAGGTGAACATTGGAACAGCTCCACTCTTGGAAGCATCTCTATATCTATATCCAATAAGTAGATATTATGCAGTTGTAATTAGAGATGAGCCACCACCCTAGTGTTCGAATTTGATTTGGTTCGCCGAATTGGGCGTTTGTTCGTCGAATGTTCGTCGAACACCGTTGAATCCATTGAAAACAATGGCAGGCCAACGCAAACACATACAAACAATAGAATACACATAAAAAAACACCTTCCTCACAGTGATGCTGGTTCCAGGGAGGGGATGAGGAAATGTCTGGAGCTTGTCTGAAGCTCCGTGTGATCCCAGGATGCACTGGGGCACTCACAAGGGACTTCATCCAGGAGAAAAAAAAGAAAATAAAAACTGTTAGATAGTGTAGAGAGGGAACCATAGGGAATTAATAAAGGAAGAATATTAGAAAATAGCTTAGATTATGGAGATATACTAGTGCATCTGAATTAATTAAAATATCATCAAAAATCAATGTAATAGTACCATGTTTCAGGGCATTTCTGGGAGCCTTGAAATGCATTGACTAATGAATCAATATTATATTCACCCTTTGACATGTCTCGTGGAATATGGCAGCATTGTTTTGAACCCTTCATCCTCCGTACTTTAATTTTCTGAAATAATGACCCCTTGGACTTTCATTGGCTGTAAAAGCCATAATAATCAACATTTACAGAAATAAACACTTGAAATAGATCACTCTGTTTGTAATGACTCTATATAATATGGGTTTCACTTTTTGTATTGAATTACTGAAAATAATAACTTTTTGATGATATTCTAATTTATTGAGATGCACTAGTACTAGATAGGAAGTTAGGAAATAAGTTGCTGGTCTCGGATTACCCTTTTAACACATACCCAGCGCAAACTTCACAATAATGAACAGAGGAACAGAGGCTGGGCTGGCAGCATCTCTGCCCCCTGTGCACTGTCTCTGCCACCCTGTGCGCTCTCTCTTTCTCCCTGCTGTGCCCTCATCCCTCCTCCTGTGAACTCACCCCTAACCTTCTGCTCATCCCTCCACCTGTGCGCTCTTTCTTTAACATGTGCACTCTCTCTTCCCCCTGTGTGATCTCTCTTTCCTCTCTCTTCCTACTGTGCAATATCTCTCCATCATGCACAGTCTCTGCCCCCTGTGTACTGTCTCTGCCCCAGTGTGTGCTGTCTCTGCCCTTCACCTGAGTGCTCTCTCTAGCCATACACTGTCTCTGCCCCATGTGCTGTCTCTGCCCCCTGTGTGTTGTCTCTGGCACCTTATGGGCTGTCTCTACCCCTTATGTGCTGTCTCTGCCTCACTGTGCGCTCTCCCCCTGTGCACTCTCTCTTCCCCTTGTGTGCTCTCTTTCCCCATGAACTGTCTCTGCCCCCAGTGTGTTCTGTCTGCAGCACATAAAGTTTCTGCTCTCCACCGGTGTGTCTCGTGATTAGGGTCTGGAATCCCCGGTCACTTCTTCAGAGCCGGTTCTCTGGTGTTGGCCTAGCCATCCAGTGTCCCAGGTTCAGGTATTTGGGCACACCAGGCTCCTTCTGTCAGTCACTGTTTCTAAGGGTGCCTCCGGCCAACTAAGATGTGTGCGGCTGCCAGGCCCTTGTCCTCCCACCTTCTCAGCTATGGGGTCTCTTTTAGTCTCTTTCTCCTTCCCGTCACTTCCAGGCTATGGAGTGGGCTTTCTCTCCTAGGGTCTGTGCCTCTCAGGATTCTGCACCTCCAGGGAACCCAAAACCTCCTGGGAAGACTCTCTCTCTGTTCTGTTCTTTTTTTCTTACTTCTTACTTCTGCTCTTCCTCTCTACCCCTGTGTGTTCCTGGGTTTTTATTGTGTTGGTCTCTCCACCCACTTTGTCAGTGTCCACCTATGTTCCACCCACTTTGCTACACCCGCCACGCCTTGCCCAACCTAGAGTCCTAGGCATAGGGTCGGTGTTTATGCAGTGTGGGTGAGTTTTCAACCACCTTGCTTACCTGGCTGCACTTCCCTCTTGTGGCCACCTGGTTGCAACATGTGCTTCATCTAGTAGCAAAGGAGAGGAGGTGTGTGGATGCTGTGAGCTGCAGGATCAGCCAACATTCACACCCAGGGCCGCACGTCCTTGGACAAGGTGAGCCTGTCATTAAGGCGGCAGCGGCAGGGGAGCGGCAGTGCAGAAGGGGGCGGCACCTCAATGCAAGCAGCCTCCCCTGTCATGGCGCCGGCCGCTCACCCGCACGAGTAAGCGGCGACGGGGGAGAGGCACAGAGGGGCGGCAGGGCCCCAGGCATCACTAGCACCCCCCCCGGGACTCACGCCTGCAGCGGCTATGACGGCCGCGGCTCAGGCGGCGTGGCGAGCCGGTTATTGTAGAAGGGCGGCAGCCCAGGCTCCAACAGCACCCCCCCCCCGTAGTCAGTGCGGCTCAGGCGGCAGTGGGGCTCGGTGCACCCTGTTACACCCCTCACAATTCTGTTGGGAAGAGGGCATGGCAGGGGCGTGACTGCCAGCCCATGGTCACACACATACAATCCAGCTCCTGATTACCATCCTTTGTGACAGGGGGTCCAGGCTTCAAATAGCAATTATGTCACCAAGCTGATAGAAATACACACTGTGATCCTCTGCTGTACGATGATGCATAATGTGTACTGGTAATGTGAGGAAAGAGCAGAGGAAAATCATTAGATTGATCGATTCAGCTCCTCATGGTCTCCCTTCCCATAGGAACATGGTAGATTCCTGTCCCTGTATCTTTCAATGGATCATAATCATCATCATCATCATCATCATCACCTCTCCTCAGTGTCACAGCAAGGCATCCACAGTCTACAGCATCTGTTAGACATGGTATAAACCCAAAGTTTCATTATTCCTTTATCTGATCCTTATACTGTGCACAAAACACATATGGGCTTAAAATATCTTTCCATTATCTATCTCTCACATGTCTGTGTATTTATCATCTATAAATCTGTCTATCATATATGCTATGTATTCATCCATCCACCCATAAATCTATCTATCTATATCTATATTTGTAAAAAACTGGGAGCAGCACAGCATCAAAAAAGTGGGTGCCCACAACCAAAGCCTCCCTTATTGAAGCTTTCAATACATGCAAGGAAAAAAAGTTGCAGCACTCCAGTCCTTCAAGGTAAAAAGGGTTTCTTTATTACAGCATGGGCACACTGACGTTTCAAGTACACACACCCTTCTTCCAGCCTTCTGCAATTTTTTTTCCTTGTATCTATATCTATATATATAATCTACCTTTACTATGTATCTATTTATCTATCTTTCCTCTGTATTCATTCTATTTTATTTATATCTATCTATTCGAATTATATCTATTTATCTATCCATCTATCCAACTATCGATCTATCGATCACAGCATGTATTTGTATCTGCTTGGTGACATGATTGCTATTTGAAGCCGGAAACCCTGTCACATAGGATGGTATATCAGGGACTTGATTGTATGTGTGTGAACATGGGGCTGGCGGGCACGCCTCCTGCCAAGCGCTGTCACCATACAGAATTGTGAAGGGGGTGAGTGTAGGCTGATCTTGCAGCTCCCAGCATCCACACCCCCGATACACCACCTCTTCATTGCTTCTAGATGAAGCCGACAGGCTGAGATTTCAGTTTCCTGAGGTGGGGGCTAGAGCAAAGGAGCAGGTATGATTTTATGGAATTATAAGTGATCTATAGATCCTAGAACTGCAGTGTACAGCTCTGCTTCATCATGTAGGAGGGCAGGGACTATACTAAAAATTTTCTCTCACTGGAGTTTCCCTTTAACAAACAAAACCACCGCTATTGATCTGACACTATCCCACCGTGGATAGATCCCTCCAAGACTGTTGGAACACAAAAATTGATGGTATGGTGTGGTATATGGGGTACAAAGATAGTGGGGCAATTCTTCCTCAATGAAACCTCAATGCCACTGGATATCTGAAATTTCTTCATGATTCAGATATGCGGATAGAGCGGACATGAAAATTGTATGAGTGGAGTTGCCAAGTGATGACTTCTGAAACCAGCAAGCATAGCTGAATCCTTACAGTGAGTGTATTTGCATGATGTAAGTGTTGGGCATGCTACAGTGCTTAATTTTATATTTAAAGTGTAACAACCGCTGTTTAAATTTTTATTTAATAATAATGTAGAGCAAGCAATTTGAATAAACTTTAAACTAAACTTCATAAGAGAATTCTTGAACCATTAATAAACCTTCCTCAAGATGTTCCCACCAGACCCTGTCTGAAACAGACATATGCTCATTCTCAGTGAGATCTGTCTTCACACTGAATAGGGCATATAACCACATAAGTGTGGAGGAGGCGGGGCTTACACAGCTGATGACTGTATCAGATTACATGAGGGACAGGGAGCTCTGGGCTGATAGCACAAGGAAAGGAGATCTTATCTCCTACATCCACATGTTCTGCTCCATGTTATCAGTGAGTTCTGAGCTATGTGGGGGTCATGAGGGAGCAGTCCGTTGTGAATGCAGGAGATAACATCTCTCGCCTTTGTGCTGACAGCATGGAGTTCTTTGTCTGAGCCTAATACACTGGTCTATACCGAGTCACGCTGTCTAGGCTCTGGCACTCATTCTTATATGTGAGGTATTACCCTAGTGATGAAATCTTCTAGAAGTTTTATGATTAGTTTTCTTCCAGATTTCTCTTATGAAGTATATTTGAAAGTTTAATGAAATCACTTGCTCTACATTATTGTTACATACAAATTGAAATGGCGGTTACACTTTAAGTGCTTGCCCATGTAGCATACAGGTATCTAGGTGTGTCTGCACCTGTTCAATCCCTCTTGCTCTCCATACTGTGTATGCATACAACCCCCTCTAGTACAGTTAAATCATATATTCCCCCTCATTCCTCATACTATGACCTCATATTCCCCCTTGCTCACCATACTTTGTCCGCACCCATCCCATCTACCTTTCTCCCCATACTGTGTTGGCATACATTTCTCAACTCGCTCCTCATACTGTCTCCTCATACATTCTTATACTGTGTTCGCACCCACCCCCTCATGCCCCTACTGTCTGCACCCATCCCCCTCATCGCTTCCCAAACTATGTACTCAAATTTCTTCTCCCCTCACTACCTGTTCTGTGTCAGTACTCATCTTTCCCTCACTCTTTATTCTATTCCAGCACCCATTCCTCCCTCATTCCCCAAATTGGGTCCTCAAATAAAATCCCCAATTACATAAATCTTTGGTGTCTTTAACTCCACTGAAGTACTTACCACAATCACTGTCTATACCTTTGCAGCCCCAGTGAGTGACATCAGCAGCATTATCGGAGGACTTGATCACACTTCTGATGTTATCCTGACTTGGAAGTGCCTGTCTTCAGGTTTTCAATTGTACTCTGTGGGAGACAGTGCATTGCTCTTTCTTCGTGCCAGCTGTCAGATTAAGGGTGTGTGCCCACATGCCGGGCTAGGGTCGGTATAGCTGTGTAAACCGCCGGTCGGTTTACATAAGTTTTATGTAAATTATGTTAATCCAAAACCGGCTTTTGGATTAACATTAAAACCTATGTAACCGACGCCCACTGTGCACACACCGGCGGTTTACACATGCTCATCTGTTGCTAAACCGCTGGGTTCCCAGGGGTTAGCAACGAATGTGCATGTTCTATAAACCGGCCGGTTCTGCAGCAGCTGCAAGCAGAATCATGTGCTGCTTCCAGCCGCTGCATAAACCGCCGCCGCTAACCCGCTGTGCACCCGCCGTCACCCCGCACATACCCGCCAGGAAGCCGGTGGACGGCTGCAGAGCTTCCTGGCGGGTCCGCCAGCCGCCGCTGACCCTAACCCGCCTACCAGTGTGCACACACGCTAACAGGCACTACTTAGAATGGTCGAATCCCAGTCTTTGGTCAGCAAAATGCAGCCACTAGGGAGACCCTTCGGACCTATGCATCAGAGGCCAGAGTAAATACTTCTGAGACTACTTTTTGCCGCAATTACTGCTGCAATGTTTGGGGTATGTCTCCACCAGCTTTGCACATCTAGAGGCTGAAACATTTGCTCATTCTTCTTTGTAAATTAGCTCTAGCCAAGTGAGATTGGATGGAGAGCGTCTGTGAACAGCAATTTTTCAAGTTTAACCACATATTCTCAATGAGATTTATGTCTAGACTTTTACTGGCGTTGCTTGGCAACAAGCTACAGCACTGAAGGACCTGCAGTGACGTAATTCCGGTCCGGCCGTACCATGTGACCGTTCCCAGATACAACGCTGGAGAGACGGACCTTGGAGGACAGTGGAACACACAGCAACTAGCGGGGACAAGCGTATCCCAGGCTTACTACCGGGTTGTGCAGGCTGCACAACCCTACCAGGTTAGTGCCCCCCCCGGCCCCAATATATCCAAATCATTGTGGTCCTTCACAGTGCGCCCTTTTCTCTTTTGTTTACACATTAGACTTTTTACAGGGTCATTGGCTAAGCTTTGATCTAATTCACTCCATTTCTGTATATTTAGGGTCTTTGACTTGCTGGAACCTATGTTGCAGTCTCAAGTCTTTTGCAGCCTTCAACAGGTTTTTTTTTTTTACAGGATTGTCCTTTTTTAAATCCATCCATCCAACAAACTCTAACGACCTTCGTGTCCCTGCTGAAGAAAAGCATCCGCACACCTTGATATTGCCACCACCATGTTTGATGGTAGGATGATGTTTTCAGAGTGATGTTCACTGTTAGTTTTCCACCATCTATACAGTTTTTGCATTTAACCCAAAAATTTCTACTTTGATCTCATCTGACCAGAGCACCTTCTTACACGAGCCATGTAGGAGACACAGCTTGTGTAAGAAGATGCACTGGTTGAATGATATCAAAGCAAAAGTTAAATAAGCAGAGACTCCAATGGTCAGTCCAACAAGGATTATGCTTTTATCAACTATCCATTTGATAGGTGACAAATTTACTTAGTAGGAAATCCACTTTAATGGTATAAAACAGAATGCTCTATATCATAAAAAATGCGGGGAGAGATGCAAACTGAGTAATTGCAATAGCTATGTTCAAGGTTTTTCTTAACGTCACCATGTAATGACCCTTGATATGAATGTCAGCAATGTAAATAATGTTGGGCAGCATAAATGTCTACTATAGCTTTTGCCATTTATTAATGATGAGAAACATTTGTGGAGAGCGTACAAACACATACTTAGTGCGTATCACTTGTCTAATTTTTAAGCAGCTTTTCTATATTGATCTGAAGTTTAGTCACTTAGTCTCACTCAGGTAAATGCACCTGTATCAGCCGTCCATGCCAGTACTACCTGGTTTACATAAGAAGGTCGATAAGGCTGTAGAGTCAGGCATTTGCAGTGACATGTATGTCAATATCTTTTTATGGCACTCTTCCAAAAGCTTTGTTTGTTCACTTGTGGCTACATTTAGACGAGATAAGAGATCAACAAAGATCCTGGTGAAAGGAGAAGCAAATACAGAATTGGGAAGTTTACATAAAACAGCGAATTCTACATGTTTTATTGCCACATGCCAAAATCATTATCTTGTCCATATTTTGGACAAACCATAGTGTTTGTGGGTTCTGTATATTGAAAATATGTTAGTGTTAATTTCCATCTCCATACATAGAGATATAAATCGTCTTACTTTAGTAAGGTCTTATTCACACGAGCATGCCCTTATTCTGACGATCCACATGGCAATCTGTGTTTTTATCCATTTATGAACCATGCTTTTTTATCATCTGTATATCATGCTTTTTTTCTCATATGCAAATAAAACATTGTATTGATATTTCTTAAGTTTCTCCTGGCAACCCATAAGTGAAAATGGCAGAATGATGGCTGTTTTCTTTTTTTTATCTGAACAAGTCACTTGAATGGTTGAGTCCTGTCTGAAAAACAAATTTGGTTTATGTAGAGCATTGGCTTGCAAAAGAGAAGCATGGAAATATCCTAAAAAAAAATAATTAACTTGTGTGCTATCAGTGAAAAAAATGGACAGGACAGCTGCAACAAAGGCTATTTTCATACAAGCATATAACCTCTTTGTGGTCATGTCCCCAAATTGCAAATTGGACAGGGTTTGAGTGCAGTGCTGCACACAGCTAAATGTGACCTATAGAAGCTGTACTGTGATCTAGAATCAGCCAGCCACTACAGGGGTAATAATGTGAAAAGGAGACAGGAAGTAGCTGCTGAGCCCCAGGGAGTGCTGGGTAAGGGGAGTGGTGTCCATGACATCAGGTGAGAAGGTCTGTGAGGGAGACATGGAGAACAGACAAGCTGTATAGAACAGTTTTTGCTAAGAAACGATTGCTTTAAACAAGGAAGCTCAGAACAGACAAAGCTCTGTATTACCTCAGGATAACAGTAAGAGGGACAGCACCAACTCATTCCTTCCCACCCACCTCCATTGTATGAGGCACGTACAGTCTGCATAGCTATAGACACAGTGTGAAGAGGATTGATCTGTTATGGTGGTCTCTGCAAAGAGTCCACCCTAGGGCTAGGTCCTGCCCTGGAAGGATATCTGGCTAGTCCTGTGTTTGAGACTCTTAAACGAGGCTCCACGGACTCCATTTGCATATTCAAATTCCCAGGTGGCAATGCACCATGGATTTCACTGTGTTTGAGTGCTTTAGCCGGCTGCCCGCAGTGTTTTCCTCAACTGGTCTCCCTGAGACCAGTGAGAGCTTTGTGATGTTGGTCTACCAGGCATTACTTTCACCTAGCCAGAATCCTACTCCACACTGATGAGGGGCAATACCCCAAAACAGCTGTCTATGGATGGATACCTTGCTTTGGTATACAAGAATAAATTGTGGCAGTGTAGCCTCAGGATACTCATAGGATAAAGGCACATTTACACTGGCTGATACTGAAGCAATATACAAGTCAATTGACACTCATTTACTTACCCATTTACATGGAGTGACAAAGATTCTTCTTAATTTGAAAATCTGATCCTTAATCCTCCTTACCCAAGTTTTTAGCAGGATATACCATTTATACAGGATGATGAACTTGTAATATCGGCAAGTTTATATGACTCG
The DNA here is from genome assembly GCA_033576535.1 of Allobates femoralis. Classification (NCBI taxonomy): domain Eukaryota; kingdom Metazoa; phylum Chordata; class Amphibia; order Anura; family Aromobatidae; genus Allobates; species Allobates femoralis. The sequence goes on from JARQOC010000006.1 coordinate 274,517,707, forward strand.
AAAAAAATACCACAAGGCAGGATTCCAGATTTATAATTGTTGTTTCCATAATATTGTCCATAAATAGTAGCCAATATTCTACAAATAGATTTGCATAAAATATTAGGATTTCGCTTTATACAATTATCATGTTATTACCATGTGTTTAGTTAACTTTAATGCATCACTCTAGCATTTGTACTTCACGTATGTAGAACTGCTTTTAATCTAAGGTCCCTGCCCCCAATCTTATACTCATCCTCCAGCATCTTCACGTTTTATCAAAGCCACTCGGGTCCCGTGGTGTCACCGTGTGACCACAACTTCTGATTGTCACAAGCTACCAATGCTGGAAAAGGCAACCTTCGAACATGAGACAACTGGAGCACTTTGCTCTTGAGGAGTGGGCCAAAATGCATGTGGTGAGGTGCAGAAGTCTCATTGACAGCTACGGGAATTGTTTCATTGCTGTGATTGCCGCAAAGGTGTGCAACAACATATTAAGTTAAGGGTACCATCATTTCTGTCCAGGCCTATTTCATGAGTTTAATTTTTTTTAAAAATCTGTGGAAGCAGGGTTGAGAAGCAATGTCTGATTTACATTTGTTCATTTTCATAGATTTGTTATTTATTATTACATTTGTCAGATTCAAGTTATTTCTGTGACCGTTGTGGGTTTTTCTTTCATTAAACAAGGAGTACCAGCAATTTTGACTACATATGTATCACTGAAAAAAATGAATCAAGTGAAACAGCTTTTTGTATAGTGCATTCGTGATAGATAAAAAAAGAGCAAATGATAAACAACAGTTTAAAACAAAAACATGGGGAAGGAAATATAGAAAACCTAAATCCTGCTGTGGCACTGGTATTGGCACCCTTTATATTAAATTAGTATGGAAAAAAATGTTTGCACCATGTTAGCCAGTAGATAGAAAAATATTAGAATCTGATAGTCCTCAGTGGTTGATACCTATTAATGACTAACTGAAATGATGGTAAGTGAAGCAAGCTTTAGGGACACTTCCTTCATCAGGCTGATAATGACACAAATTCTGAAGAAGAAAAAAAAAAAGAAAAAACCGTGGTACTTTGAGGAGCGCTAGCGCACAAAGGGGCAAGATTAGAAGTTTTAAGGCACCAACCTTTATTTAAAGCTCAATACGCCACAAAGCATTTCAATAGCCACCGCTATCTTCATCTGGTGGTAACTTTCTTAGGTTCATTACAGGACCTGCCATGATGTCACTAAGAAATGCCCCCTTTGATCATGTGGTTGGGTCCTGTGACCGCCGCAAGGAGAATCTGTTCACCAAGTTCTCCTGCAGTGGCCCCTGAATTGCCGGCACTCCCCTACACGCTGTCACCTTGGTTGTGCGAGGCCTGCACAACCGTCATAGTGGCCACAAGGTGAGTGGCAACAAGGCTCATAATCTGTTCATTTCTATAGCGGGTCTGTCTCATGGTGCGCTCCATGCTTGTTTTTTCCTACAAATTATGAAGACACACGCACATATATACAGAACCAGGGTGAGATGATGCAGTAAATATGACAGGTGACGTAAAGCAGAGTCAGTTTTGGGAGGGGGAGAGATGCTGGGGAGGTAAAATCTAAATTCTGAGATAAGAGGAAGAGATTTTATTATTGTTCTATGATTAGTTGCCTGTGGAGACCTGAAAATTGCTCAGTTAAAGTAGACAGCTATAAATCCATGCGAGACAGTTCACATAAGAATTGTCAAAAGTTCATAGTCCTCTTACAGGGGTCTGTTAGAACATGTGATATCCCCAAATGCCCTTTCAATTTAAAAACACATGAATCCATGTGAGACATTCAATCCTGTTTTGAATGTGTCAAAGGTCGTTATCAATTTGTATTCCCAAATTCATCTCTCTTTCTGAGATTTGAGGTTACTTGGTCTTAAACCCGTAGAAGTGCTCGTGCGCGAAAAGGTGCCGTCGTCCACCCTGCTGTCTCTCCCATGCACAATGTAACCCCTGAAGAATCCATTAAAGTACACGCCTGAAGTAAACCAGTGAGTGCCGTCTTTCTCTACTTTGGAAATACTTTTTAAAATGAGCAGACTCATATCGGCTTCACTGTGGTCAGATCTGCAAAAATGCTTTGCTACGGGTAGATCCATATGCTTTTCTTTTATTGAGTGATAATGAGAATTCATTCTTGTTCTGAATTTTAGTCTGGTCTCCCCTACATACATGCCACCTGTTGGACATTTAGTACATATAATTAAATACACCACATTGCTTGTGGTGCAACTGAAGTTACCTGGGATCTTGGAGTCCTGATCTGACCTGGGAATCTTTACCTTGTCCATTGTCATTATAAATGGACAGATTTTGCACCTGTTCTGGTTGCAGGGAAAGGTTCCTGTAGCTGCTGGAGAGAACAGGAGGGCGCTTCTGACAATTATGTTTTTTAAATTCGGAGGTTGTCTAAAACACAAGAGTGGGGGATCCAGAAATATTGATTTTAGTCTTTTTGTAGGAGTGGTTGCAGTTACCATGCAGCTCCTCTTAGCTTCTTCCGACTTGGATTGTAGGTGACTACAAGAGGAATCCGGTTGTTTTGTCTAGTTTTGTAATGTAGGAGATAATTCCCTGATATTCTGGTGTATCTTGTATGGAAACACATTTTAACAAATGAGAATCACTGTAATAAATAGTCAGTGCCCATATTACATAAATTAGGCAATGAATAATGACTTCAGTGTTTAAAAAAGCCACACGTTAGGCCCTGTACCTTTGTCACAATGGTGAAGACAAAGGTGCTGTCTGAGGACATTATACTTGCTATTATTAGCAAACAAAAGACTTCCAAAGGGCATGAAGTCATGTCAAAAGATATTGGTATCCCAATTTCAACAGTGTTCAATGTTATTAAGATGTTTGCCAAGCAAGGAACCCTGTAAAACCTCTCTGAACGCGGGGAAAAGAGGAAAATTGACAAGAGATGTCTTCAAAGGTTGGTGCGAATAGTGGAAAAAACAGAACGTCAAACATCCAAAGACCTGAATGCCAACGTGGAAAAATCTGGGGTCGTGGTTTTAACAAGTAACATACACTGTACACTAAAGCAAGCAGCGCTTTATGAGGAAGGCCAAGTAAGAAAATTATTGCTGAAGAAAACAAATAAAAAGGAATGACTGATCTTTGCCAAAGAGTACTGTGAGAAACCAAAATCCTTCTGGGAAAATATTCTGTGTACAGATGAAACAAAATAAACCTTTTTGGCAATGCAAAGCAACAATTCGTTTACAGGTAGTGCAATGATGCTAATAAGGAAAAGAGCTCCCTACCAACAGTAAAGCATGGTGGAGGATCCATAATGCTGTGGGGTTGCTTTGCTGCATCTAGTACTAGAGGCCTTGATCATATCACAGGAATTATGAAATCAGAGAATTATTAAGAGACTTTAGAGAAAAATGTCATATTCAGTGTAAAAAAAACTTTGAATCAAAGATCATGGGTCCTTCAACAAGACAATGATGCAAAGCACACATCCAAAAGTACACTGGAATGATTGATAAAAAAAACTGGACTGTTTTAAAATGGCCAGCAATGAGTCTTGACTAGAGATAAGTGAACATTCACCGAACATGTTTGCGAATTTCAAATTCAGCACAAACATTGCAGATTAGGTTCGTGATCGGAAACCCAAGCTTTTTTCAAAGAAACTCGGTGAATGCGGCTTTGTTCAGGAAAAAAGTTCAAAATTTAAAATAGCCCTAGAACTTTCCTTGTTTTTTTTTGGGCCAAAATGTTCACCAGAAGACCCGTTGGCCATGAACAACTCATACCCTTAAGGTTAGGAGTGTTCCCGTAAACGAGTCTACTGGCTTGCATTGGAGCTTTTAATTAATTTTTTTAAGCTTCCTGGAGTTTGCAGATGTTTTGACACCTGCAGGGTGTGAATATTGGAAACACAATGAGATGTGAAGGCAGTTGTGAAGTCCAGAAGGCTTACAATGTCCTTAAAACATCCATTTAAGAGAGCTTAATATTTTTGGGGGAATTTTTTCGAATATTTATTTATTTTTATATTACTCTAATTATTTTTTGGGTGGAGGGAGCAAACCTTTATTATTTTAGAAAATCAGCACTATGTGAGTCCATCTCTTCTACAGTTATGTGATATCAATTCATATAACAATAGCATATAGTCATTATATGCTTCACACACATGTTCTTACAGGTCTGTTAACACTCATGAAAAACTATACTATGGATTTTGATTTATGAGAATGTACAATCACTATTTCATTTCATATATTTACAATACATATTTTTGGCATCTGTACAACTGTGTTATATGTAAAATTCACATTGAAGTTTTCCTTGCATTGCTGTAGTGCCCATTAGACTTATTCAGCATTCCAGATGACTTGGTGAATTGGTGACCTGAATAAAGTTATTTGTTTTCATCATTATGTCTCCTACAAATATGTCAGGCCTCAATAATCTCTGGCACTGCACATAACCGCAAGCCAGGTGTTACTTTGTGGCATGGGGAATTGGATGTGTGGGTGACATTACTTCTAGAACAAGATTGCACAAACAGTAATATCTAGTAGTGATTGTGTCCATAGACAAACCAAACAGGCGTCATTGCAGAGCTTAGAGTTTCAGCATCATATTAGTGTAGTTCAAACCAGCTGTACTCTGCTACACCATGTACTACTTGCTACTGTGTGCCGGCATTACGCAGTTTGGCGATGGATCCCACATAAGACATGACTCATCTGGAGAAGGAGGTCATCTTCATCGCCACCCCAGGGGCAGAGGTGGTTCAGCAGCACCAAAACCATAAGAGCGTGCAGAAGAAATGGACACATATGGGACTTGGAGCTCCACTGCGCTACCCACATTGGGTCTCATCTGCAGCAAGGGGCAGATAGAGTGCCAGGCTGTGATGTCACAGGAGTGTCAGGATTCTGAATATTTTGATTACCTTTTGGGCATTCTTGCCCTCTTCCAAGATGGGGTCCTTTGTTTTATTTGACTTTTGACTTCCTGCCTTTATAAACCCCACCCCAGCCTTTAGTCATTGCTAGAGTATTCTGCCTAGTTCCCTGCTCTTAGTGGCTTCTTAAGTTCTTTGCCTACTCCTGCAAATCCTGCATGAATCTCCTGTTGCTGCTCATCAGATACTTTGCTACCTACACCTGTTACCAGCTTTTCTTCTGCTTCTGGCTGCTTGTGCTACTCTCTCTGCTGCGGCTCTTGTCTTGCCTGCCTTTGCTGACACCTATGCTAGTTGCTTATTAAGTGCTCTGTCACTTCCTATGGTCAAATAGATTCAGAGCATGAGACTTTTCTTCTGGACTTAGTATTTGCTCTGCATTGGGTTCTGGACTTTCTAAAAGATTTCCTTTCCCAGGCCTCCCTGGATGATTTAAAGGGAACCAACCACCCCAAATGACCCCCCCGGACTGTTAATATGTGTCCCTACACCCAGCACACACATTTGGGGCAATCGTTTTTGCTAAAAAAACTGTTTAGTAGAAGCTAAGATATAGCTTTATGAAGTTTAATAAATTGAGCCTAATGGGTGTTACCTAGCTTTGTCCTCGTGCATTTCTTCGTGCCTGTCAGCCTCTTCTCCCCTCCTCCCTTCAGTGAAGCCCTTCTGTGCAAAGCCGAAAATGCCCCGCCTGTCTACTGCTGCCTGATAAATTATGCACGCCCATCTCTGCACCTAAGAGCCTGGCCGCGTTATGAAAGGGGGCGGGGCTCCGGCATGCCGCGATTTTGCCCTGCCCCTTCCATGACGCGGCCAGGCTCTTAGGTGCAGAGATGGGCGTGCATAATTTATCAGACAGCAGCAGACAGGCGGGGCATTTTCGGCTTGCACAGAAGGGCTTCACTGAAGGGAGGAGGGGAGAGGAGGCTGACAGGCACGGAGGACAAAGCTAGGTAACACCTATTCGGCTCAATTTATTAAACTTTATAAACATATATCTTAGCTTCTACTAAACAGTTTTTTTTAGCAAAAACGATTGCCCCAAATGTGTGTGCTGGGTGTAGGGACACATATTAACAGTCCGGGGGGGTCATTTGGGGTGGTTGGTTCCCTTTAAAGTGTTATATAGACTTGCTTAAACATCTCCCTGTTGGGACTTACCATATCCTTTCCTTTTTCTCCAAGTGTAAACTGCACTTTAAAGACTGCTTCCCTGATTACATTTTCCTATGAAGTTTTTTTAACAGACTTTTAATTTAAGCTTCATTCATTATGTACAATCTGTGTATGGACTTCGGGTTTTCCTCTGCATTTTGTTCTCATTCACCGTGTTTTTAATATAGACTTTTTTTACTTATAAACTGTTTTTAGCTGTGTCTTTGCTATACACAAATAGATTTCTGAGCTATCCATTGTAATTATTACAGGACAGGAGGATTTGAGGAGCTCACAGTCAGGAGGTGACCCTTTCCCTATGCCTTCTTGGACCAGGAGCACCAGATGTTATACTGCAGAGGATCTTGCAGCAAGCCTGGTTTTATTCCACCTGCAGCCGACACCGCAGCTACTGGTACACAAATTCCACCAAGATCAGGAACATGAAGAGGAGGACAAAGAAGAGGAGTAGGTAGAAGAGGCAAAAGGCCCTGTTTTCCAAACAATAAGTATCACTCCTGCCAGAGGCCTTAAACTGCCAGAATGCCATGTGGGGACCCCTACTCCCTCCAAGCAAATATCCAACCTGGCATGAACCATCAATTAGACTCCTGTCTCCTATACTGAGGAGATTCATTTTGCGGATAGCATGGCCAGGAAGATGTTGCATGGGCCTAAGGCCAATTACTTCTATGATCAGTGAAATTAATTAATTTTTTGATGATATTTTAATTCACTGAGATGAACCTGTAGCTGAAAGAATATTTGGCCAACAGCTAAGTTGTATGGCCAATTTAAATCAACTTAGTAGTTAATATTCCTGTTGTCCTGGTTTCCAATCCAACTAAAATGAGATTTGAATGAAGTTTGTTTGTTCTCCCTATGTTCATAGTTACCTTCAACATTGATAATGAAAACTGGAGGTTCATTAGGAATTCAGAATGTGAGCTTTACTGGGGTCTTGGCCTGGATGTTGTCATTCTCTGTAGACAGGTAGACAAACATTGGTACTATATAAATGAAAGACAAAAAATACTTTGAATATTGCTGATTGTGTGGGGTCACACTCTTTAGAGCTTTTTAGGGTTTAGAAATAGATATACTGTAAATGTTGCCATTATTTTTAAAAGATGCCAATATTCAAGGGATTTTGTATAGTTAATGCCCTTTTGCTGAAGATTTATCATATAACCCCTTTCTTCAACATGTACAGATAGTACTGCTTATTTTCCAGCTGTCTGATTCTATAATGAGATTATAATGTCTTCTCTGGGGAATGTATTTAACTTCCATAGTCAGCTTTGATGTCTGTGACAGACAATAACAAAAGGGAATAGTGATTCATTAGGGATAGCTGGCCAAAGACAACTAATTACAGCTAATATAGTTACTGGATTCTTTGGTTTACATACAGATCAGGTGTAGCTTCTACACAGTTGTATATACCCTTATCTATCAATTTATAGGGATGGAACAATATAATATATCCCTAATTATTTGATTGATAAAATGTCTGGTGTATGTTTCAGTCTACCACAAAACCATCTATTCAAAAGGTTTGATGGAGTCCCCCATTTTGTAAATCCAATGTTGTGACCTCCCTGTATGAGCACTATAATTGTTGCCATACAATATTTTAAAAATGATATTTGCCAAGTTATGGAATTTTGTGTAAAAGAGACCATACAGATTTGACTAAAGTGACCAAACCCTGATGATTTTACCAGGTTGACTGACTATTGACTAATCCAGCCACAAGCCTATTCATCTAGTCTGTCAAGAGTCACTCTCATCTCATCTACAATTTAATTGTCTTATCGTGTCTGTCTCTCTGTAACGGAAATGCCGCATCGCTGATGGGTCGCATCACCCATATGCGACCAATCAGCAATGCGAGATTTCCATTACAGAGAGACAGTAATCAGCGGATCATTTGACAGGTTCTGTGTGATGTAGATCTGTAGGACAAAGTGCCGTTGTGTCCGTGCTGCCGTCAAAAGGATCACCAAAGACAAGAGAGAATCTGGGCTGAATTGTGTCTTTATTTTTCCGACGCGTTTCGGAACCTTCACCTGGCTCCTTCCTCAGGGACATTCCTTGAGCCAGGTGAAGGTTCCGAAACACGTCGGAACAATAAAGACACAATTCATCCCAGATTCTCTCTTGTCTCTGGCGATCCTTTTGACGGCAGCGTGGACACAATGGCACTTTGTCCTACAGATCTACAGGTTTTCGCCGCGGTTATCCATGGAGGTGCGGTCCTTGCAGCAGCTGTCTTTTACACGTGACTGCATTGATTTCTGGCTATCATACTGGTTGTGGGTGACACAACCAGACCAGGTGAGCAGTTTTACTCATACATTCATTCACCTCTTTATCTGGAGATAAGACCCTATTGCACATTTTCTCATTTTCACAGGCTCTGTGTGATGTCACAGCAGCCCGCCCAGTCTGATTGTCTTCCTGGAGCTTTCACCGGTAATGGGACCACCAGGTGCCAATAGCCAATAAATAACATTTGCCTTATGTCCTCTTTACATCAGCAATAGAGATGAACAAACCTAAATGGTAATGCTCGTGGTTCGTACTGGACAGCTAGTGTTCAGGCTGAACCCTGAACATGGACTTCTATATGTATGTCCGTGTTACTGCTCTGGTTTGGCACTTAAATAAAACTTGTTCAAACTCTGTGTGTTTTTCATGTTTCCTGGACGAGAAGACAGCGGTCAGATTGTTCTCTGGCCTGCTCATTAAATCACATGACTATATTCACTGCTTTCCCTGCCCATCCTCTGTGCCAGTCTCTCTGATTGATTGTAGTCAGAGTGATATGCCTGCCCGCCCCATCCCCCACCCTCTCCGCTGACATTTGTGATTGGTTGCAGTCAGTCTGCTGTTTCTTTCACATGGCTGTCTACTGAACAGCATGAAAGCTGGAAGTGTAGAAATAAATAAATAACTTTCAAAAATGACGTGGGGTCCCCCATTTGCTAACCCACCAATTTAAAGCTGTCAGCTAGGGGCTATTATCCGGGTGGGAAAAGGAAAATATCTATGGGTCTTCTCTGCCTAATAATACCAGCCCACTGCAGTCTGCTTTGTCTGTTGTTAAGCAAAAATAGAGCAGACCCCATGTCTCATTTTGGATAACCAGTGCAGATAAGTGAGACTCCTGGGGGATGGTATTATCAAGTAAGGAAGGTCCATCGTTATTGGCCCACCCTAGCCAAATAAATATCAGCCTGCAGCTGCCCCAGAATTTTGGTGGATAACATTAGATGCGTCAAATCTAGTGCTTTACCTGGCTCATCTCGATTGCTCTGTAGTGGTGACAACTGGGTATATGATAGCTGTGATTTAAAAATTAGAGCTGCTATCAAGCCCTGGGTTAGTAATAAAGAGGTGTCTATGAGATACACCTATTACTATATAAGTGAAAAGAATAAACACAAACCCAGAATAATCCAAAGCAGTGTCATTAGAAAAGACTGCTCACTGCGGCCACGGGAAGACACTGAGGGCAGATTGGAACCATGGCTGTGAGAAGCAGTGATGTCAGTGAGGGCACTGAAGTTCACAGCTAGTAATTCTCACAGAACCCTCTGTGTGAGTCATCAACAGTGAATTCATTGCCAGACTGCTCTGGTGCCATATCATGCAGTCTGGCAATACCTGTGACATGGCAGAATCACTTGAGCATGTCTGACTGCTGGACTGCTGGACTGCATCACACAGTGGCAGAGCAGTCAGGCTGTCCCCCAGTGAGTTCAATGGAAGTCACAGAAGGAACCGGGAGAACCGCTAGCTGTGACCTCGAGTAACCTCACTGCTTCTCATAGCTGTGTTTCCCATGCTGCCCCTTAGTGTGTTCTGGAAGATGCAGTGAGTGGATATGTTTTCTAATGTCACTGTTCACTGTGGCCTTCAGATGAAGTAGAGCCTAGGGTAGTCGTGATACGTGAGATGTTGTGTGGATTGTGTCAGAACTGCAGGAGTGTTTTGGGGGTTAATAAATGGGTAAAAGAGGGTGTCTGTATTTTTTTTATTTAAATAAAAGAGGATTGTGTTTATTGTTTTGACTTATAGGTTGAATAATAGACACCTCTTCATTACTATTCAAAACTTCACTAAAAAATTAGTTTAGTGGGTTGCGCTACTTTCTATCGCCCTTTGTACGCACTATTCTGTATTTTAGATTTCTTAGTCTGTGTTGGGCCAAACAATGAAACACTTTTTGGCAATTGTAATTTTTCTACAACAGTCATTTTAATATGTTCAAAAAACTGCAGGCTATGTCTATAGAACTGCAGGATTTCACACCAAATCACACCACACATAAAACACACATAAAACTTACAAAAAAATCACATAGAATTTTTTTAATAAAAATATTACTTTATTGCTTGCTAGAAAGTATTCAGGAGTTTCTCCCCAAAAAAGGAATTCATTACAATTTTCTCACTTTTCAGCAGTTGCTCTTATTTATCATCTATACTTTGATTCCAATAAATCTTAATCCTCTTGAACAAAGCTCAACAAAGTGCAAAATGCAATATTCAGACACTATATTGTCCTTCAGATAAATCTTTAGGCAAAAATAAAGTCCGTCACAAAAGGAAGTTAGCAAAAAATTTGGCTATTATAGTCCACTGCACTCAGGAGAAAGAGTCAGAGCAGGTACCTGTGGTTTCTAAGGGTACCTTTACACGTCGCAACATTGCATGCAATTTCACTTGCAACTTACTGGTTGCAGTGAAATCATGGACACATTGTTACATTTGTACACGGCAACAAGATAGAACAATGTGTCCATGATTTTACTGCAACCAGTAAGTTGCAAGTGAAATTGCATGCAATGTTGCAATGTGTAAAGGTACCCTAAGGCTACGTTCACACATCGCGTATTTTGCGCATTTTTTTACGCGCGTATTTGCTCCAAAATCGCATGTGCGTCTGTGTTTTACAGCAAAGTGAATGGACATTCACTTTGTGCCTTGCAGACATAGCGTATTTAAACGCAGCGTTTTTGGAGCAAAAAACGCGCGCGTAAAAAGAATGAACATGTCAATTCTTTGCGTTTTTTTACGCGCGCGTTTCCATAGGCCCCATTATAAAAACGCGCGTCTAAATGCGCGATTGAAGTAGAAGCGAGTTGTTCTCTCGCGTATTATTATCGCGTTTTTAAACGTGCGTTTTTCCCTTGAAAAGACGCGCGTAAAAAAACGCGATAAAATACGCGAATGTGTGAACGCAGCCTAAGTGTTGTCAGTGTCCTCTCTGCTCCTCACTTCCAAGGATCTGTTCATCCTGTGAGGTTGTCTGCTTCTACAAGTATGCCAACCTCTGATCCATGGACTGAGTGGTTGCTCCACTGCAGGACTCCTAAGCAGAAGACATGTCTGTCCTCCAGATCAGCATATTCTTATCCCCTTAAGATTTGTCAAAGAGACCGTGCTCTCTCGAATCAGCCCTGGGTACAAGCTGAATCAGCCAGAGGAAGTGCTGTCATAAAAGCCGCTGTAGAGGCAAATCCATCTCATGAAATCCTAAGGAGAAGATGCTGATCTGGAGGACAGTAATGTGAGGGCTTGTTTTTTGTGACATCAATTGACATTTTTATTGGTACCATTTACAGCCACATCATTTTTTTTATCACATTCTAAACTGAGTTTTGGGAGGCAGAATGAACATGCAACAAAAATTCAGAAATTGTTTGTTTTTTTACACTGTTTACCGATCGGTAAAAATGCTAAAATAGCTTTATCCTTTGGGTTTGTATGATTATAGAAACCCATGCTGCTGTAACATGCACAAATACACTTTCAGATCAGTCCATGCAGATACAGATGATCTATTGTGTCAACGCGTTTCAGAGCCACAACGGGCCTATATGATTTATCCTGAGGAAGGAGCCCGTGGTGGCTCTGAAAGGCATTGGCACAATAGATCATCTGTGTCTGCATGGAAGTATCTAAAAGTGTATTTGTGCATGTTACCGCAGTATGGGTTTATACCCAATTTCATTACCCTGTACAGACATTTTTTCTTGTGGGTCCACAGCAGCTGTCATACGCATAGATAGTGGTTGTGTCTTTCACAACCACCAAAGGTGAGCCTCTCCTGCACTATTACCACATTTCTGTATAAAATATAAGACCCTGTTTGGGCCTTTTCTCTCTCCAGATTTATGTGCTATTTTTTGTTTTGCCACTTTTACACAGTAATACAATTTTTATATAAAAATAACTGTTTTTGCATTACTAAATTCTAAGAGCTATACCTTTTTTATTTTTTCCAGAGCTGGAGCTCAGTCAGGGCTTGTTTTTTTTTTTTAATGTTTTCAACAATACCATTTTTATTTATATGTGACTTTTTGGTTGGGTTATATTTGACTTTTCTTTAGAGAGGTATGATGAAACAGCATCAGTTTTTGTCAGGTTTTTTATTTTTGTCACGGTGTTCACTGTAGAGATTAAATATTGTGATAGATTGGGTGTTGGCCTAATGCATATTGATCTGTATGTATTGCAACAACTATTGTTTGTTTAATATGATGTGATTTTATGTCTGCATGCATATTGTTCAGATGCCCACAAAGTTTAAAAAAAAAAAAAAAAGGTCCTCAGTCATAGACAGGATGTCCCTCCCCCTGCTCCCTGCATGCACATTCTAGTGTGGAGCTGAAAGCTGAAAGTCACAGCAGATCTCTCTCTCCCTCTCCAGATACCAGATTGATCCTATTCTCATGTTATAAGCTGGATGTTGTTAATTCTCAATAAATGAACATTCTCTGTTGCTCACTGTGGACATCATGCTGATTAACGCGCTGCTAACATTGGGTCATTCTACAAGCAGCAATACCAAATATGTGTGCTTTTTGTTTATTTTTATGTAAATATACATATTTATCAATATAGTATATTTTTCAGTTATATTGTTCTTTATTTTGTTTTTTTTTTTTAATTGTAATTCACTTTTTCTATACAGTCTATAATTGGGGCATTAACGTGTTTCACTCTGATCACTGGTGTAATGCATTGCAATGCACATTCATTGCAATGCATTACACCTCTCAGTGTTACACTGACAAAATGTATTCAGACCATACTCCTGGCATAATCTAATGGGCCACCATGGCAGTCAGACCTGGAGGTCATTATTTAACATCAGGTTGACATGGCAACAATCGTCAGCCCACGATTAAGTTGTTGGGGGTGCCAATCACGTGGGAGAGGGAGCACATTCCTCACAGCCTCCTAAGTGCTGTGATAACTGTTGCTCACAACATTTAGGGGTTTAAACAGTCAGACTATCAAGATCCCAAAGTTGTTTGTGCGAGCACAGCTCTGGTGCTTGCACGATCACCAGGACATCCATATATGTCATTGGTCTGAAATCCCCTCCAACCATGACATATAGATATGTCAAATGTTGTTAAGAAGTATTAAAAACTATTACATTTTTGAGGTGTAGCAGTAGATAACACCATTGTTTATACAAGGGATACTCTGAAAGGAGAGATCAACGTTCAACGTATGTTCAACGTATCATATTTACAAAGTTCTTAGAGAGACTTATAAACTTGAGGATTTATCAGGTTATGGGATTTTGCGTAAATTAGACACTGGAAGCTTAAAGATAAATCTCCATTCTCCATTTTTCCATTTTACCATCTATTGTCTAACTACTTTATTTTCCGATGTCTTATATCGAAAATTTACTTAGTACATTATTATTATTATTATTATTATTTATTATAATGCCATTTATTCCATAGTGCTTTACATGTGAAAAGGGCATACATAGACAAGAACACTATTCATGAAGAATACAAGGCACAGACAGGTACAGGAGGAGAGAAGACCCTGCCTGTGACAGCTCACAGTCTACAAGGGATGGGTGAGGATAAACTAGGAGAGGAGAGAGGATTCTGTCCATGAGGGCTCACAGTCTACAAGGGATGGGTGAGGATCGACTAGGTGAGGAGAGAGGACCCTGCCCACGAGGACTTACAGTTTACAGGAATATGTACATATGTACTGTATGTGGCACCCCAGGGTTCATGTGCCACAGTAACACCACAGAGGGTTAACTCACCACAGAACCCACAACACTACACTAGCTCCTCCAGGCCAGAAGGGGGAGCTAAAGCTGCTTCCATATATATTCTGGTGTGGAGAGGAAGTGGGCAGTTCAGTTCTTAGAAGGACTGAGGAAGAAAGACCTGCGTGTAAAAGAGCTGCGTTAGGCTTACCCAACGGTCCGCTGTCCAGTTCCAGGCCAAGCCAGGGTCTAAGGAAAGGAGACAGGAGAAGCAGAGGAAGACCTGGAAGACCGAGTTACCTTGAAACTCACCCCAGAGAAGTGCACAGAACGGATATCGGATCCGGGTCTGTGCCTGAAACATACAGCACAGTGAACACCGGATTAGTGAAGGTCCCACATCTTCACTGTACCACAGCGAAGCAACACGGCAGGGTCAGGAATATAGAACAAGACTCAAATTGCCTAGCAAGTTGGTACCCGTGAGGGGAGACGGGACCAGCAGCTTATCTAAAGCGGCAGCAGGGCCACACACACAGTGCAGAAACAGGGAGCTAAAGGACCTGGCCAGGGTGGGAGCAACTCGGCCCCTATACAGACTCTGTGGACAGTACTCAGCTGAATTACCATCTACAGACCTGGAAAACTACAAAATCGTGAGTCTGTGTAATCCTTGCGCTCAAGCCCCGTTCTCCCTCACAAACTGTTTTATCACTACTGCCCCGGCGTCCAGGCTCTGCCCATGGAGAGCCGTCACATTACAGGCTGCCGTCCATCATCCACGGAGGTTCTGCAGCAGCGTTGGTCACCCTGACCACATACCACGGGTGGCGTCATGACTTTTTCCCCTGTAAATAACCCCCAACCTTTACTTGTGGGCTCGGGACACGGTCCGGACCAAGACCGCCATGATAACCCCCGTGATGCCTCGATCCGTTACTGAGTACCCCATCCCAGTGGGCCCCACATGTACATAAATGGAGGTAAACTCCACACATTATTACTACTTTTTAGATGATAAATTGTCATTTTTTTCGCCTAGCAACTGTACTACATTTTTAGGAAATTGTTAGTGACTCTGTGTATAGATCAGAATAAGTTTTGTTCACATCCTTCATATTAATTCAATAGATAAACTAATATGTGCCTGGAGAGGGTAATTTTCATAGAGCTTCTGGTTTCCACGTTCCAGCCACGTGTCAATAACATTCTAGCCAAATAGAAAACCTAATTTTAAACCGGTCAGTTACACAAGGTCATCTAGTTCAATATAGCCTCCATATCCCACAGTTTCTCAAGTAATTATACTACTGGCAAGAAAACAATATTCCTGTGTGTTCTTCTACTGAGCATTAAATGGGCTGAATTGTTAATAAAGCATGAAGATCAGCTTAAAACTATTAAAACCGATTAACAAAATAATTTCTTCATGCAGAAACTTAGTAAAAGTAAACTGTTTACTTTAAGTCTCGTCAATCTTGACAAACCTTAACCTGACCTTCATTTCACACATCCATGTATTTCTGTTATTGGTTGTAATATTGTATTTTATAGAAGAAGCGTATCTACTAATCAGGATAAATATGATATAGCAGGGGTAGATAAGGTACCGTAAATCTTAACTTTTAATTTATTATAACACAATGCCTTGGCCATGAAAGACATACAATCAAAAATCTTAGCATATACCCATTTGATTACTGGTACAAATGATATATGACAAGCCACATATGTTAAAGATAATAATCATTTAAAACACAATAATATTAGAAATAGTAAACCTCAAAGAGTCCTGGTGGTTCCAATGTTATGACAAGGAAGCAGGGGTGCATATAAAATACCAACACACATTACCCCTCAGAGGTCATTCAACCACCAATGCTCCCATCACTCTCAAAGTGCTTTTTTTAATTGAAATAACCAGGGGGAGCAGCATTGGTGGCATAGAGAAGCAACCTAGTCGGGGTAAACATGAAACCACATCTGCAGTAAAAAAAGGAGACTCCTTTTTTTGACCATTGGGTGCATGAAAAATTACTTTCTACCCACAAATACCCTGCGTGAAATACTAGTTGACCTAACAAGTCATAAATTAACATTATGTAATATTTGTGAATGTATGGACCATAGAAACAACCAAAAAACTACAATGAAGACCTTGAGTAAATTGGTCTAATTTCAAATTGGTTTATGTACACTATAATTGGAGATCAATGGTGCTATCATGTTAGCGAACAAGGATATTACATATGAACTCAAGAACATAGAATGGAAATGGGCTGGAAACTGGAGGGTGCACCAGGACTTCTATTGCGGGGTTTTAGGAGAGTGACAGTTTTTAGACTTTATAAGGCCATAAGTCCTACATGTGGCAGTAAGGTAAGCTTTTATTTCAATATATTGAGTTTGATGGAAATAATGCCCTTGATAGGTCACCAACTGGGTTGTCAAACGTCCAGTATTTCAAGGACAGTCTGCAAAATATATGTCACTTTAAGGTTCTGTCCATAAAACATTTTTAAGGTGCCCATGATTTTTGTGAAGCTGAAGAAACCTACACAGACTATTTTACTAAAATTATGATCAGTTTACAGTGAAAGCAGCTGATGTTTTATAGAAGTATGGGCTGTAGACACGTATCCCAACCAATAGAATTTATTGAGGTTTTCAAATGTGTGGATAAAAAATATTGCATGTCTATGATTTTTGGTCCAGAAAAAGTAAAAAAAATTACGTTGGCAACCCTGGTGGCCAAAGGTATACTGCTCATGAGCCAAGTACAATCATTGTGGTATTTTTATATATTTACTATTGATGTGTTATATAAGGTATTGCCCTTTCGTCTTGCTTCATTGAATAAGCCTGTCTGATATATATATATATATATATATATATATATATATATATATATATATATGTATATATACAGGTATATATATACATATATATGTATATATGCAGTGCCTTGTGAAAGTATTCAGCCCACTTGAACTTTTCAACCTTTGAACACATTTCAGGCTTAAAGCATAAAGATTTAAATTCTAAGTGGTCTAAGTGGGGTGTACAACATAATTCGGCCCCTTTGCTTTCCGTGCAGGAAACTCACTCCAGAAGTTCAGTGAGGATCTCTGAATGGTCCAATGTTGTCCTAAATGACTGGTAATGATAAATAGAATCCGTATAAATGCACCTGCTCTGTAATAGTCTCAGGGTTCTGTTTCAAGTGCAGAGAGCATCATGAAGACCAAGGAACACACCAGGCAGGTCCAAGATATTGTTGTGGTGAAGTTGAAAGCCGGATTTGGATACAAAAAGATTTCCCAAGTTTTAAACATCTCAAGGAGCACTGTGCAAGCGATCATATTGAAATGGAAGGAGTATCAGACCACTGCAAATCTACCAAGACCCGGCCGTCCCTCTGAACTTGAACAAGGAGAAGACTGATCAGAGATGCAGCCAAAAGGCCCATGATCACTCTAGATGAACTGCAGAGATCTACAGCTGAGGTGGGAGAGTCTGTCCTTAGGATAATAATCAATTGTATACTGCACAAATCTGGCCTTTATGGAAGAATGGCAAGAAGAAAGTAATTTCTCAAAGATATCCACAAAAAGTCTCATTTGAAGTTTGCCACAAGCCACATGGGAGATACACCAAACATGTGGAATAAGGCGCTCTGGTCAGATGAAACTAATATCAAACTTTTTTGGCACAATGCAAAACGATATGTTTGGCGTAAAAGCAACACAGCTCATCACCCTCAAAACACCATCCCCACAGTCAAACATGGTGGTGGCAGCATTATGGTTTGGGCCTGCTTTTCTTCATCAAGGACAGGGAAGATGGTTAAAATTGATGGGAAGATGGACTGAGCCAAATACAGGACCATTCTGGTAGAAAACCTTTATCTTCCAAGAAGACAATGATCCCAAACATAAAGCAAAATCTACAATGGAATGGTCAAAAATAAATGTATCCAGGTGTTAGAATGGCCAAGTCAAAGTCCTGACCTGAATCCAATCAAGAATCTGTGGAAAGAGCTGAAAACTGCTGTTCACAAACGCTCCCCATCCAACCTCACTGAGCTCCAGCTGTTTTGCAAGGAAGAATGGGCAAGAATTTCATTCTCTCGATGTGGAAAACTGATAGAGACATACCCCAAATGACTTGCAGCTGTAAACGCAGCAAAAGGAGGCGCTACAAAGTAGTAACTCAAGGGGGCTGAATAATATTGCACGCCTCACTTTTCAGTTTTTTATTTGTTAAAAAAGTTTAAAATATCCAATAAATCTCGTTCCACTCCACGATTTTGTCCCACTTGTTGTTGATTCTTCACAAAAATATCAGAATTTATATCTTTATGTTTGAAGTCTGAAATGTGGCAAAAGGTTGAACAGCTCAAGGGGGCTGAATACTTTCACAAGGCACTGTATATATATATATATATATATATATATATATATATATATACACACCATCTTCCAAATTATTATGCAAATTGGTTTTAAGTGGCATAGGTTTTTTTTTTTTTTTCAATGAAACCCATTGATAGTATTGTGTCTCAGGGTTCTTTGGATCACTGAAATCAATCTCAGATACCTGTAATAATTAGTTTGGCAGATGAGCCGAATAAAAGGAAAACTGGATGTTCCACAATATTGAGCAGGCCACAGTTTTCAAGTAAAATGGGAAAGAACAAGGATCTCTCTGCTGCCGAAAAGCAACAAATAGTGCAATGCCTTGGACAAGGGATGAAAACATTAGATATTGCACGAAAACTTAAGCGTGATCATCGTACTGTGAAGAGATTTGTGGCTGATTCTGAGCCCAGACGTATTCGTGCAGATAAAGGCAGAACGAGGAACGTTTCTGCCAGGCAAGTTCATCGGATTACTCATTCAGAATAGCATGAATGCCGGGCACCACTCATCCTTTGTGCTCCAGTCTCCTCCTTAGGAGTCCTCCTTCCCTGGAGATACACCTCAGCGCCGTCACCCATCGGCTTGCAAGCCAAATCCCGCGACTTGGGTGCACTTCCGTTTCACAATATACACATCTTTTATCAACGTAAAAAAGACCTGGCAGCACTCACCGGACTGGGATATCAAACAACTTTAATCTTTTGCAATTCTTCATTCAAATGCGGCGGTACAGGTGGCTGTGCATAGGGGGTGATGGGGGAAGATGATCAATGATGGGCCATTTCACTCCCCTTCACGGTGCTTCTACGGGTAGAAGCACCGTGATGGGTTGTAAAACGGCCCGTCGTTGTGTATATGGGTGATGGGGTAAGATGGGGGTCCTTATCAATGATGGGCCGTTTCACGCCCCATCGCAGTGCTTCTACCCGTAGAAGCACTGTGAACAGGTGCGAAATGGCCCGTCGTTGATAAGGACCAATCCTGCCCCTGTTATGGCAATAAATAGTTAATAACTTATATTAGTATGTAGTCATTCAGAAATCAAATCTTTCAGGCTCGAGGCCTGGTTGTTGGCCTTGTTCTTTCCCCTAGCTAAGCTCTCTCTCCTTCTTCCCTCCCACCCTTGGGTTTTCTGTGTCTCAGACTTTATATAAATGTTTTGATTTAGAGGTAGCCGTATAGAAGCTCTTATCAGATTGTTCTGAACGTCCTGTACGACTTTAAGGCTAGTTTAAACACACAGAATATAATTGAATGTTTTCCAGAATAAAATGTATATTCAGCATAATATGACGCAATTATCTAGTCACACCCCTTTGCACATCCCTTTAAGCTTTAAGGATAAGTAATAAAACTGCTAACTGCTCGCTTAATAAAGGTCTTTGTCATTAAGCTCTACATTGACATGGTGTGTCAGCGTGGATTCTTTATACAGTGATGTGCATGCACGCAGACAAAGCATCCAATTTGGCAGCAGACAATTAAGATGACAGCCTCACCCGAAAGGTGTGGGGGCATCCATTACAGTTGGCGCCCAACGTGCTAGGACGAGACGTTAAGGGGACGACAGCCACAACTGAACCTTCATTCCCAGGACGGACCATACACGAGGGGTAGACCTACAGGCTACAAAGAGGTAAGAAAATTATTTATCTTACCTAAGACCCTACTGTATCACCGTGTGCAGGGATGATGAAGGTAGCTGGCTGTCAGACTCGGACATAGATGACCGGATCTGAGAAGTCCTAGCCCTTGCAACCCGGTCCTGAGAATTCCTTAATTGTCTGCCTATTTGTGTTCTTGCAACCTGATCCTGAGTTTATCTGTGTTTATGTCAGTGCTATCATTGGTACAGTTTCAGTACATAGAAAACATAGAAAGAGAGAAAGCACGGAGAATGGAGAGACGGGGTTGAATGGGGAGATTCTGTTTCCCTGGTTCTTCAGCTCTATTCCCAGGGGATAGAGCTGATGGCAGATCGACCCCTAATAGGGAATAGGGTTGATGGTTTTTTCAGCCCCTGGTGTAAGGGGGGCCGATGGTTTATTTCACTACTGGTGCTCCAGCCTCTGATACGGCTGGTGGTTTGTTCACCCCGCGCGCGCAAGCTAAGGACGGAGTGTAGTCCTGGCTGCGGTGGTGGACGGGTACGTAATTTACGTAAATTTTGGTAGTGAGGAGATTGTTCTGTTCTCTCCAGATGACGTGCCGTTTGTGTAAACAAGGTATAGAGTTAGCAATTACGCCCGCTGGCTGGATAATAAATCGTGTTACTGACATGCCATATGCACGGGAAGAAACTGGTTATATAGCACTTCTCCAGTACTCAAGGTGTTCAGACAGAATATACATGTTCAGTTAACGATAGTCATATAAGGAGTCTTGTTGCAAGAAGTATATGTAAGAAAGTTATATTCCCCAGTTGTTGCCCCACTGAGGTGTAGAGGGGGTCGACACAGTTTGATGTTTTATCTGTTTTATTTGTTTGGTGACAACAATTCCAGTTCCTGTCCTCAGACTGACTCTGACTGACTGATTCCAGTGACGCAACCAGTTCGAGGGCTCTGACTGTCTTCCTAACACCACTGACTGGTTTCCATAAGGTGCATACAGGGTAAGCAAGGTGTGAAGCTTGCTATTTCTGCTGACTTGGTTACAGACCAATTATATCTCTCTTCCCCCTCCCAAGGTTTAGAGTGTTCAGAAAAAACTTTATTGCCCGGCTCACTGAAGGTATTCCAGTTGACTCCCCTTTATAAAACCCTGCTGACAGTGGTAGTCTTGAGGGGTGGACGGTTATAGCCAAGATAGAAGCATAGAGACTTGGCTTTAAGCTTTAATATGGGTGTTAATCAGTCAAAGCCTCAGCAAGTTACCCCCCAAGAGACCTTGTGGCAGAGAGAAAAGTGGGAAATGCCTAGATGGGTGAAATTGGTTGTTATGATATGGCCCGTTGGAGGCAATTCATCCGTGTGAATGACCAGTGGATATAGAGGCACAGATACAGGTACCAGGTAGAGTCCTGGATCTGGGCCTCTGAATGCCACAATCCCCTTATAGATTATAGATAATGGTAACAATTATAATGGTAACAAGTTTTTGTTTGAGGAGAGATGCAAAGTGGGGAAGAATAAGTTATAAGTTCACAGACTGAAGTAATTTTGACTTGATTATTGCATCTCTACTCAATCAAAACACATCACAGATGACAGAAAGAAAGTATGTTAAAAATGTTAAAGGAGAAGGAGGGTGCTGTAATGCTATATGGTTATGTGTCTATAACGTTAGGTAGCTATAACCACCATAGGAGGCTGTGAGTGGTGCACATAAGTGTTGAATGAAGCTGTAATCGGGGCCCCTGTGTATACTGTATGTATGCTGAGATGTGAGATGTAATGTCAGGGTTGACTGTATGTTTTGTATCACGCATGATGTGAAGCAGGTGTTTGTGTTTAGTATATAATTTTTTTTTGGGTTATACATTCTGCCAAGCAATTCCCTAGGGAGAACGCTACCTTACAATGTGTGTATGTTGTCCTTGGCATATTCATGGTGTTCATTTTCTGCCAAAATTAATTCTGTCCAAGGTTAGAATTGTGCGCAGATATTTCCCCCTCCCATCAGGTACTATAGGGGAGGGGGAAGGTTAGAGTCTGCAGGTTCATTTTTACATGCAGGAATGAAAAAATCATCTTTCTGTAAGTTTAAATAGTAGGCAGGAATTTCTTTCATTTTTGGCTGTGAACATTAAGAATCATAATTTTTTACTGTGTATTTAGTTGGAAGCTAGTAATATTGCCTATTATTGGACGCAATAATAGTTATTTTGGGCAGTTTTTGTACATTCCTGCTCGAGGTTATACAGAATTAGGTTTTACTGATTTTCATACAGGGATTATTCTATTTTATTGAGTCATACTGACACACTGTTTTCTTGTTTGTGTTGTGTTAATATTTTTTTTTAGACACTATGATAACTATTCGGGATAATTTTTGTATGTTTCTGTCTAAATTCTACGGAGGAATAATAGTTTTCAGAAGAGGCATAGAGAACAGATGATAATACTTAGTATATGTGTGTTAAATCTTCAGATTCTAATCCCATTGTTTTCTATAGTTGTTTTTTTTTTTGTTATGGCGCTGGCACCAGGTGGCGGATGGACTTGTTTTCAGATTCAGATAGAAAACCTCAGCTCAGAGTGTCCCTCCCCCCATCTTAGGAATGTAAGACTCAGAGGAAGGTTTGCCCATCAGAACTTCCTGTGGCGGCCATCTTGCACCACCCAAAAGGCCTGTTAACAATGAGACTACATCACAGTTAGTTCCACTACCAGTTTATATATCCAATAGGAAGTGATCCAATTCTATAGTGGCCGCGCTCCCTGTGGGAATCCGTGGCAGGACCCAATACAGGATCAATTCAAGGCGAGCAGCAGACCCGGATAAATATCCAAAGCGTGAGGAGGCTTTGGAAAAACCATATGCTTGAAGTTTTATGGCAAAAGGTGAGTGCATAAAACTTCATTAAAAGGGCACCAGAGAGTTACATTGGTAACGCGCTGAGATTGGCGCCGCATGTTTGTTTTTTATATATACCCTACAGGGAATCACCTTACTTCAGTTTATATATCCAGTTATGATTATAAAAGAGTTATATATATATATATATCTTTCTGATTCCCTCATGCGAAGGGGGGATGGAGACATATATGGAGAAATTTAAATGGGTTTTTGGTTAAGCATCATACAGTTATAGTTTATAAATATAGCGCCAATGGAGACATTTATAACAGAATTTAAATGGGTTTTTGGTTAAGTATCATACAGTTATAGTTTATAAATATAGTGCCAATGGAGACTTTTATAACAGAATTTAAATGGGTTTTTGGTTAAGTATCATACAGTTATAGTTTATAGCTATCAATATAATTAGTAGAGAATTATAATAAGAATTTTGTTGAATAAGTATTTTTTTCTAATAGAAATTCTTGAGTGTTTTATTTCAGATGTACGTATAGGAGAGATGATCTTACGCTGGACACCGGTAGGATCCTCGCATGAGGTAATCAGAGCAATTGATTCTGAGTTTTTGCACTTTTTCATGAGCAAGTGGAGCTTCTTCTAAGTACAATTCTTACAAAAACGGTAAGCATACAAAATGCAGAATTGGTAAATCGCGTCGGGTAGACACCATGTTATCAGTCTAGGATGGTATAATCATGCTGACAATCACTACAGGTGACCCCTAGAGGTATAGGGCAAGGTACAATTTGAAGTTAAAATAAAGTTCGCCTAGGTAGTGGCGGGAGGTTATCCATCTCAGCCTTGTTACGTCTGGCTGCCTAAGCACCCCTTCGGTATCGGACTGCCCGGACAGAACTAAATAAATACTAAAAGAACAAACAGGGAGTTGTGCTGAAGGATGGGAAAAAGGACAGGCCATGATGACGTCTCTCTTCAACAAAAGTTAGAATAGTCTTTGCTTGGCCCCACATACACCTCGACCGGTCACGAGTGTAGTCAGATATATACTGCCTGGTTCGCTCCTGGTTACAGGTAAAGCCTTGTGTACAATCCTGCATTATTCTTACGCACAACACAACTAAGAAAGGTAAGAGTTTGAAGCAGCAGCCGCTCCACAAGGCTTAAGAATTGCAAATAGGAGGAAAGTTATAAACATGTCCTAGTAGGTGTGGATCTCTCTCTCCTATATAAAATACCACAAGATGTCTAATATATTGGTTAAAAGTGTTCTGAAGCAGAGTGAGTAGGTAAATGAGTAAATATACATGTAAAGAAAAAAAAAATATGGTAGTTGTATAATAAATAATTGGAAGTTTTCCCAGATATCCAATTACCTTTTTGACCACTGATGATAAGTATACAGTAATAATATTGTCTAATGTTATACTATATGCTATATTTGTTTGACTTTACATTGTATCATATTGTTTTATTTGTGCTCTGACAGACCTGCTGAGACCTGTTGCAATTGCGGACTATTGACAGTGTATCTAGTGACCCTCATATATATATGTTGACTGAGCAATTGCGGTATATGCAGTGCTTTTTTTGTAAAAAAATATTTCCTGGTACGCATACCTGAGGCGAGAGTGGGGGGGGTGTTGCTGTCAGGCGCTGGCCGAGCTTGAGGAGTCGGGAGGGGTGCAGCCCTACGTCTCGTCATTCACTTCTGTGGCCTGATCTCTCCATCCCTCTGCACCCTCCATCCTCAATCCCTCTGATCTCTCCATCCCCCTGTTCCCTCCATCCTCCTGCACCCTCCATTCTCCATCCCCCTGGTCTCTCCATCCTCCATCCCCCTGCTCCTTTCATCCTCCATCCCACTGCTTCTTCCATCCACCACTCCCCTGCTCCTTTCATCCTTTATCCCCCTGTTCCCTCCATCCTCCATCCCCCTGCTCCTTCCATCCTCCATCCCCATGCTCCCTCCATTCTCCATCCCCCTGGTCTCTCCATCCTCCATCCCTTGGTCTCTATCCTCATCCCCCTGGTCTCCCCATCCTCCATCCCCATGCTCTCTCATCCACCTGATCCCTCCATCCTCTAGGTCTCTCCATCCTCCATCCACCTGATCTCTCCGTCCCTCTGTGCCCTCCATCCTCCATCCCTCTGATCTCTCCATCCCCCTGTGCCCTCCATCCTCCATACCCCTGCTCCTTCCATCCTCTATTCCCCTGCTCCTTTCATCCTTCATCCCCCTGTTCCCTCCATCCCCCTGCTCCTTCCATCCTCCATCCCCCTGCTCCTTCCATCCTCTATTCCCCTGCTTCTTTCATCCTTCATCCCCCTGTTCCCTCCATCCTCCTTCTCCCTCCATTCTTCATCCCCCTGGTCTCTCCATCCCCCTGCTCCTTTCATCCCTCATCCCACTGTTCCCTCCATCCTCCTTCTCCCTCCATTCTTCATCCCCCTGGTCTCTCCATCCCCCTGCTCCCAGTCCTTTCAATTCATCCTCCATCCCCCTGCTCCTTCCATCCTCGATCCCCCTGATCTCTCCATCCTCCATCTCTCTTGTCTCAATTTCTCCATACCCTGCCTGTCCTGATCTCTATCCCCCCTGTATCCTCTCCCCCTGCACAGCCTGCCGCCCTCTGCACTCATCACAGTCACTGTCACTGACAGTCTGTCAGTGCTGTTGTCACATACCCTGTACAGCATTAGTCGTCCTCCTCCATCTTCTTTCCCTCTGGGCAAAACTCCGCCCACCCGAGTCACATGTATGTGACATCATCGCAGGTCCTCCGGCGCTGGGGGAAACTGTGCTAGTACTACACACAGCCTGTGACACAGCAGGTCAGTGCTGCTCTTTAGATTTTCCGGTACGCCGTACCGGTATGTACTGCCGATCTTCAGATTTTCCAGTACGGCGTACCGGTATGTACCCCCACAAAAAAAGCACTGGGTATATGTTTATGGAAGGTAATGGACTAAATAACACTTTACAAACAAACTGAAAAAGGTATATAAGATCAGGGATAGGTTAAGGAGAGTTAGGATGAGTCGACGTGGAGCGGGGGCACCACAGGCGTTTCAAGAGGGTGCCGACCTCCGCTGGTTAGGTAGGTTTCCAGCTTTAAGGACATTACCAGGGTACTATTAGGAGTGGGTATATCATTTATAAATTGTGTAAATCTTATGTTTTTGTTTCTATGAACTATCTTGGGTGACAATTTATTTTGATAAAATAGAAAATGATTTTTGATTGTATGTAAGATCCTTATATAGAAGTTATTTGACATGAACCATAATTGTATGATTTAGAATTGATGATTTGTTTTTCACGAACCCAAAGAATGTAATGTTTCTGTATACATAGTATATCTCTTCCTCTTCTCTTAGGGATGATTGTTTTTCATTTATAGGTAAGTCAAGAACTGATACCATATTCTTTTTATATCTTTTTTCTTGAAAGATGGTGTGAATACATAATATTAGATGATAAGATACTCAAGGGGGGGGTGACTCATATTCTTAACCCCTTCCAGACCCTTGGCCCACCCCCTGGGCCATGGAATGATCGGGCTCCTGCAGGTCGAGTGAGGGTGTCACTGACCTGTCACTCGGCCTGCAGGTACATGGGGAGTTGTACAACACCCCAGGGGGGGTCGATTTGCCCCCACCCCCACCCCCCCGCTGGAGGGCCCACTGGCCATCAGGGACAGTCAGCCCTGACAAATGAACATGGCTAATTTGCATGCGATGCAAATTAGCCATGTGCTGACTCGGAGCTGTGGAGGAGCTTCCTCCTTCCTGGTCTGGTGACCTCGTGCAGAACGGCCGCCCCCCATCTTTCTGCCATACCTTTGCTGTGCAGCGTTGGTTACCCCAGTGTGTGGGCCTGCAAGCATAGAGGAGGATATGGTCTGTGCCCAGCGAGGTGGCCCACAGGCTCTCCATCTGCCCTCACACTAACTCACACTGCCCCTCTCTCAGCTGGGCATCCTGAGAGCAGTGATGAGTGAGTTTTCTGTGCCATCTCCGCGGAATTTTATTGTGAAGTTTTGTTGCTGCATCATGACTTTTCCCTGACCGACACCTAACAGCAGGGGGTGAAGGTAAGTGCTAGTGTGGAGGCTGTGTCTGCTGCTGCCAGTGTGGAGGCTGTGCCTGCTGGTGCTTGTGTGGAGGCTGTGTCTGCTGCTGCCAGTGTGGAGGCTGTGTCTGCTGCTGCCAGTGTGGAGGCTGTGTCTGCTGCTGCCAGTGTGGAGGCTGTGCCTGCTGCTGCCAGTGTGGAGGCTGTGCCTGCTGGTGCTTGTGTGGAGGCTGTGCCTGCTGGTGCTTGTGTGGAGGCTGTGTCTGCTGGTGCTAGTGTGGAGGCTGTGTCTGCTGCTGCCAGTGTGGAGGCTGTGCCTGCTGGTGCCAGTGTGGAGGCTGTGTCTGCTGGTGCTAGTGTGGAGGCTGTGTGTGCTGGTGCTAGTGTGGAGGCTGTGCCTGCCGCTGCCAGTGTGGAGGCTGTGCCTGCCGCTGCCAGTGTGGAGGCTGTGCCTGCCGCTGCCAGTGTGGAGGCTGTGCCCTGCCGCTGCCAGTGTGGAGGCCGTGCCCTGCTGGTGCCAGTGTGGAGGCTGTGCCCGGGAAACAGCTGCTCACAAGTTGTGTAGACAATGGCTGTGCCCACGCAGGACTCCTCAAAATGTATGCTGCACATAGAAGATCTGGATCCGGGGGCATAAACGAGACTGTGTGCTGCCCCTGGCATCTGGGGCAGGGGCTGATTGTTATCTGTGTGGGCGGAGCGGTGGCACTGTCTTCCATGTATGGCTACAGTCACATACATCTGCCCTAGGACACACCTGGCTGCACTAACACCTCTGCAGCATCTCCTATAGTGCCCACTACTCTGTTATTCTTCTGAGAAATGGATGATTGACAGCTGGGTGTCACCAATTTGGGGTGTGACCAATCAGCTGTCAGCATGGGACAATTTGGACATGCCCTTTCCACACAGGAGGAAATGGTGGCACTCGGGTGTCATTTTAGGCCGCTTTCACATTGACAGTTCTGCTGCAGAATTTTTTTTAAATTTTCATTAAAGAACTAGACAGAGGCCGTTATAAGTGAAGGAGATCTTTTGGGCGACATTGGCGCCCGTGGTATGACGCTTTTATTTTCTGTCATTTTCAGACAATTGCAGCAGAGTGATGGGTCATCACCCAGCGACCTCATCACACTGGTGCAGCTGTGCAGGAAAGAAGCGCAGATCGGAGCCTGCTGCAAGGACGCGGTGGGGAAGCATCTGAGGAGGACACGAGCCCCGGGGGATCAGAGGGAACGTGAGTATGTATTTTTTTTTTACTGTGTGAAGCAGGTTGAAGGATTATATGTACCAAGATGAGACCAGGATGGGGACAGATATACCAGGAGCAGGGACATATATATCAGGAGGAGAACCACCATATTATATATTATGTGGAGGCTGCTGCTGAGTAATATATATAATATGGAGGTGAAGCTCTGCTGTATATAATGGAGGTTGAGCTGTTCTGTATATATAATATGGAGGTTGTGCTGTATATAGTATTTGGAAACTGTGCTGTATGTATAATATGGAGGTGTTGCTGGGCTAGATTTATTATTTGGAGGCTGTGCTGGGCTGTATATAGTATTTGGAGACTGTGCTGTATGTATAATATGGAGGTGTTGCTGAGCTTTATATATTATTGTGAGGTTGTTGCTGGGCTGCCACAAACTCCAAATAATATATACAGCACAGCCTCCAAATATATACAGTTTAGCAGCCTCAAAATAATATACACAGCCCAGAGTTTCTTTATTATGTGTTGTGAGGTGTAGCGGTGTTGGGGAGGCAGGGAACCAGGCACGGACAGTTCTCAACTCACGGTTTATTGATCTCCGTCCGGTTACAGTCACCAAAACACAGATCCGGAGCGCAGCCGGCACACTTCACACCGCTTGGTGTATCTCCCGACCGCTGACAGGCTCTATCAGCCCCACCAGAGATAATCCCTTCCCAGGACCACTTCAACTTTCCTTCAGAGCTTCTCAATCAGGCTCTGCACTGGAGAAAATCTCACTCCAGACTCAAGGAACCACACCCAGGGTTCCTATGTCCTCTTAACCCCTTCTGCTCTGAGAAGAGGAATCCCATCTAATACCTGGCATGGAGTACATCCTGCGGCACTGGAGCACGCACCCAAAGAGGCACATACCGGTCGCAGCATACCGACCCGGCCGGTGCCTCACATATCCCCCCCCTATGTTCAAGCGTATGGGTTTGAACACCAGGCCATAACCCTGGGCCCTGTGAGGGGACCACGTCACGGCGCGGAGCACCGGCGGAGCCAAGCAGGGGCACCCGGGGGTACCAGCGGTGCCAGACCCCACGAGCAACCAACCCGTTTGGGCTCCCGGCACCCACCAACCCCGGACGGGTACCAACGACAGAGCCCTGGGGCCCTACGAGGGTAACGGGGTCGGCGCGCGGCACTGCTGCACCGTTCCGGACGGGGAGTCGGCGCGGCCGGCGCACGGGGCTCTGCACCCGGGGGTTAGTCACATCAAGTCCTCTGGGTATCCCGGGGGCGGGATCCTCGGGCTCCGGGCCCTGTCTATCCTTCATCCGAAGGGCCATATACCCGTTCCACAATACCCGGAACAAGGGCATATCCCTCCCCAGCACAACATCATAAGGGAGATCCTTTACCACCCCAACCACATGTTGAACCCGCCTAGCTGGGGTAGCAATCGTGACACGCTTCATTGGATACCTGCGATGATCCCCATGGACACTCATCACCCTGACCGTACGGCCGGTGGATTTGGTCCTGGAGACCAAGGAGGCACACACGAGGGTCACGTTGCTCCCTGAGTCCAGTAGGGCCGTCACCTCATGACCGTTAAGCCGTACGCGGCACAGTACATTCTCAGCATCCCGGGGGGCCGAGCCCCGTTTTCCGACGAGGTGGGCGAACATGGACCGCCTCCGGGAATAGTCACAGTCCATTGGTTCCCCGTTGAGGGGACACTGCGCCATCATATGTCCCACCTCCCGGCATCTTCTACATCGGGGTGGTTCCCCGCTATACCAGGGGCCAAACCGCGGCTGTCCGGATCGCTGCTTTGCTGCATGGGGAGGCCCGTTTTCAGCCTGAGCCGGGCGCTCGCCCGCCCGGGGGCCGGGTTGGGGGTCCCTACTGTCTGGTGTGGTGGGCGCGGCCTTGCGGGTAGCCCGCATTGTCCCAGTGTCCCGGATCAGTTCCTGTGTGGCCACATGGCGCTCCACCACGTTCACCAACTGGTCTAGGGAACCCGGGTCACTGTGTCCCACCCACTTTTGTATGGGGACGGGCAGCGTACGCACGAAGCGATCCACCACCACCCGCTCTACCATCTGAGCCGGACTCAGGGCTTCAGGCTGCAGCCATTTTTTAACCAGATGCAACAAATCATAGGCCTGTGAGCGCACGGGTTTGCCTTCCTCGTAGGCCCATTGGCTCACCCGTTGGGCCCTCACATATGTATTGACCCCGGTACGGGCCAATATCTCCCCCTTCAGGGCTCCATAGTCCAGGGCATCCTCAGTACACAGGTCTATGTATGCCTTTTGGGGATCACCAGTCAAATAGGGCGCCAGCACCTCGGCCCACTGGGCAACCGGCAGTCTCTCCCGTTCAGCCACCCGCTCAAACACGGCCAGGAATGCCTCCACATCATCCCCCGGGGTCATCTTTTGCAGCGCTTGTCTTACCGCTTTACGGACGCTGCAGTCGTCACCTGGTCCTCGGGCTGATTCCCCGGTATGGTCCGCACAGCCTCGATCAACAGGGCCATCTGCTCCTGGTGCCTCCTCTCTTGCTGCTGCTGAGCTTCCTGTTGCTGCTGCTGGGCCAGCACCAGGTGTTTGAGCACCTCCTCCATGCTGGCTGCTGGTTTGTGTTGTAATGTAGCCGGCCGAATCCAGGACATGCGATGCCGGGCACCACGCAAGAGACTGGCTGCAATGATGACTGCTGCTCCTCTTACTTATCAGCCGCTCATTAGCCTCATGAAACGTCACTTCCCCACCGAAACAGAGGGCAACGGTAGTGCCGGCTACACCTCACCGGGCCGGCAATGCCCGCATTCTCCACCATATGTGAGGTGTAGCGGTGTTGGGGAGGCAGGGAACCAGGCACGGACAGTTCTCAACTCACGGTTTATTGATCTCCGTCCGGTTACAGTCACCAAAACACAGATCCGGAGCGCAGCCGGCACACTTCACACCGCTTGGTGTATCTCCCGACCGCTGACAGGCTCTATCAGCCCCACCAGAGATAATCCCTTCCCAGGACCACTTCAACTTTCCTTCAGAGCTTCTCAATCAGGCTCTGCACTGGAGAAAATCTCACTCCAGACTCAAGGAACCACACCCAGGGTTCCTATGTCCTCTTAACCCCTTCTGCTCTGAGAAGAGGAATCCCATCTAATACCTGGCATGGAGTACATCCTGCGGCACTGGAGCACGCACCCAAAGAGGCACATACCGGTCGCAGCATACCGACCCGGCCGGTGCCTCACAGTGTATACAGCCCAGCGCAGCCTCTATATTTTATATACAGCCCAGCAGCAGCCTCTATAATATATATACACCCCAGCAGTCTCCATGTTATATTTACAGCCCCACAGCCTCTATATTATATATATACAGCCAGTCAGGAACCTCTATATTATATACACAGCCGCAGCCCACAGCTTCTATATTACAATCATGAATCGTGGTATGTGTGTTAAAGGGGCCCACTGAGACTGTCTCGCCCAGGGCCCACAAATACCTGGAGCCGGCCCTGGGCGCGGTGATTGGCACTCAAAAGTGAAAGTGAAAATCACCGCGCCTGTAATGCTTCCCTGCCTTCCACTGCTATCCCTACCCTCCAATCTTCTCCCCTGTCATCCTCTAACTGCCCCCCTGCCCCCCACCTCTTTCCTGCCCCCTCTTCATCTTTCTTACCCCCTCGCTTCCTTTTCCTGCCGCCTGCTTCCTGTCCCTGCCGCCCGCTTCCTCTTCCTGCCGCCCGCTTCCTCTTCCTGCCGCCTGCCTCCTCCTGCCTGCCCCCACTTCCTCCTGCCTGCCCCCACTTCCTCCTGCCTGCCCCCGCTTCCTCCTAAGTGCCCCCCTACTTCTCCTGTCACCCCCCCCTCTTCCCCCTTCCTGCCCCCCCAATCACCGGAGTGGCGATCGCTTCTCCCACTCACCCCTCCGGCCTCCGCTCTGTCTCCACTGCGTCCCGCTCCTCCTCCTCCTCTTCACCGCCTCCGATTCTGACAGCTCTGTGCTGGAGCTGCCAGATCACTTTCTACAGCTAGATCCTGAGGATCCCGATCTCCCTGCATGGGCATCGAGCTGCAGAAAGCGATCTGACAGCCCGGACGCAGTGATGCACATAGTGGGTCAATGCGCCTGTGCTGCCAGATCGCTTTCCGCAGCTCGATCCCCATGCATGGGGATCGAGCTGCGGAAAGCAATCTGGAAGCCCAGGTGCAGTGATGCACATAGTGGGTCACTGCGCCCGGGGTGTCAGATCACTTTCTGCAGCTCGATCACCATGCTGGCGGGTTGGGCTCCAGAGTAGCGATCTGAAAGCAAAGGCGATCGAGCGGTGTGGGACCTTCGTTTGTGACTACGTCGGAGCGATCGGGCGTCGTGGGACCTTCGTTGTGGACTACGTCGGATCTTTTTATAATAAAGATGGAGTCCGAATTGTGTCTGTGTTTTTTTTTCAAATAAAAAGATTTTTCTCTGTGTGTATTTATTGACTATTTACCGTACTAGAGATTCCTAATGGCGGGTCTAACATTGGCCCTATATTATGAATCTCGGGCTTAGTGCCAGCTGCCAATAAAAAGCTAGCATTAACCCCTTTATTACCCAGTTAGCCACTGGTACCAGGGCAACTGGAAGAGCGTGGGTACAGCGCCAGAAAATGGTGCTTCAATGAATGCGCCATTTTCTGGGGCGGCTGCGGGCTGCAATTCGCAGCATGGGGGGCCCAGAACGCTTGGGCCTCTCTATGCTGAGGATTCCAGCCCCCAGCTGCCTAGTTGTACCTGGCTGTATTTTTGGTTCCAGCCAGGTATGACGAGGCAGCTGGTGGCTGGTGGCAGTCCGTAGCTGCCAAGTTGTACCTGGCTGGACCAAAAATATGGCGGAGCCCTATGTCATTTTTTTTCTAGAAATAATTCTAGAAATAAAAAAAAAATAGGCTTCGCTGTATTTTTGGTTCCAGCCAGGTACAATGAGGCAGCTGGGGGCTGGTGGCAGTCCGTAGCTGTCAAGTTGTACCTGGCTGGACCAAAAATATGGCAGAGCCCCATGTCATTTTTTTTTTTAAATTCTACAAATAAAATGACATGGATCTTTGCCGTATTTTTGGTTGCCAGCCAGATACAACATGGCAGCTAGGGGCTGGAATCCTCAGCATGGAGAGACCCAAATGTATTGGGTCCCCTATGCTGCGAATTTTAACTACTAGACTAGTATGTTTTTTCACAAAAAGTTTCTTTATTCATTTTTACGTCTCAATTTGTGAAGCACATGGGGGTTCAAAGTGCTCACTGTGCATCTAGATATGTTCCCTGGGGGGTCTAGTTTCCAAAATGGGGTCACTTGTGGGGGAGCTCAAATGTTTAGGCACACAGGGCTCTCCATACGCGACCTGGTGTCCGCTAACCATTCCAATTGTTGGCAAACACCAGGTTGCGTATGAAGAGCCCCTGTGTGCCTAAACATTGGAGCTCCCCCACAAGTGACCCCATTTTGGAAACTAGACCCCCCAAGGAACCTATCTAGATGCATAGTGAGCACATTGAATCCCCAGGTGCTTCACAAACTGATCCGTAATAAGGTAAAAATACTTTTTTTTTCACACAAATTTTCTTTTTTAATTTGTACGGATCAATTTGTGAAGCACCTGGGGGTTCAAAGTGCTCACTATGCATCTAGATATGTTCCCTGGGGTGTCTAGTTTCCAAAATGGGGTCACTTGTGGGGGAGCTCAAATGTTTAGGCACACAGGAGCTCTCCAAATGCGACATGGTGTCGGCTAACAATTTGAGCTGATTTTCCATTAAATTGTTAGCGGACACCATGTCGCGTTTGGTGAGCCCCTGTGTGCCTAAACTTTGGAGCTCCCCCACAAGTGACCCCATTTTGGAAACTAGACCCCCCAGGGAGCATATCTAGATGGGTGGTGAGCATATTGAACCCCCAGGTTCTTCACAAATTAATTCATGAAAATGAAAAAAAGTACTTTTTAATTTGCGGCAGGGCTCAGAAGTGAAGGAGCGCCATTTCACTTTTTGAATGGAAAATTAGCTCCAAAAGTCAAATTGCGCTCTTTCCCGTCAGAGCCCTGCCGTGCGCCCAAACCGTGGTTTATGATCACATATGTGGTATCGATATACTCAGGAGAAATTGCCCAACAAATTTTAGGATCCATTTTATCTTGTTGCCCATGTGAAAATGAAAAAATTGAGGATAAAAGAACATTTTTGTTAGAAAAATTAAAATATCCATTTTTTTGTTTCCAATTTGCTTAGTTCCTGTGAAGCACCTGAAGGGTTAATAATCTTCTTGAATGTAGTTTTGAGTAGCTTGAGGGGTGCAGTTTTTGGAATGGTGTCACTTTTGGGTGTTTTCTGTCATGTAAACCCCTCAAAGGGACTTCAAATGGGATGTGGTCACTAAAAAAAATGGTTTTGTAAATTTTGGTGGAAAAATGAAAAATTGCTCATGAACTTTGAACCCTTATAACTTCCTAACAAAATTTTTTTTTTTTTCCAAAATTGTGTAAAGTAGACATGTGGGAAATATTATTTCATAACTATTTTGTGTCACATAACTCTCTGGTTTACCAGAAGAAAAATTCAAAATTTGAAAATTGCAAAATTTTCAAAATTTTTGCCATATTTTGGATTTTTTCACAAATAAACGCAAAAATTATCGACCTACATTTAATACTAACATGAAGCCCAATATGTCACGAAAAAACAATCTCAGAATCGCTAGGATCCGTTGAAGCGTTCCCGAGTTATAACCTCATAAAGGGACACTGGTCAGAATTGCAAAAAATGGCAAGGTCATGAAGGGGTTAAGGTTATATGTAAATTTGTTTTTGTGTTGCAAGGTATTACTATGTCATAGATAGTTATGAAAATGGTACAAATTTTTATGAGATTATGGTTGAAAATGTTGTCCAGGTAATAGATTCCCCGAGATAGGCTTTT
Organism: Allobates femoralis; assembly: GCA_033576535.1. NCBI lineage: Eukaryota > Metazoa > Chordata > Amphibia > Anura > Aromobatidae > Allobates > Allobates femoralis. The sequence goes on from JARQOC010000006.1 coordinate 274,553,029, forward strand.
TCTTATGTTTTGACACTTATAAAGGGCTTGTCTAACATGTATTTTTGAGCTTTCTCTCCCCCTTTAACATGCAGCTACTGTGAACTGAAGTCGCTTCCCACAGTCTGGAGATGGAGTGATGGTCAGAAGAAACATCAGAAATTCTGCGGATGACTGAGACAGCTGAAGAGCTTAAATGGCAGCCCAACTAGATCCAAGATCTACACTACAAGGCAGATGAGCCCAGGAGAACTACCGAATGTCTCTTACTACAGACACTGGCCTATATGCGATGGATATAAACATCCCAAGGGACACTGACCGCTTAGGACACCTTTATTTTTGAATATCAGGGACTGACTTATTTTAGATAAGACTGAAGTTTCCACCAGCAACATTGATTTGGTACGAGGCCATGTCCTCCTGAATTAGACCGTAGTGAGGACCGACTTATGGAGAATGTCAAATATAATGACTAACAGTTGAGTGATAATTATGACCGGTATTTGATTGCGGCATTCGTATAGTTTCCTTGTTTGTCGTGGTTTGTGAGTGTTCGTGTCCATCCAATGGTGTAATGGGTAGACCGATGTGGTGAATCCGGTGAAGTGGTGTAGGAAGACCGGCTCCGTCAACTAGGGAAGGAGAATGTACCTGGGAAGGTCTGTGTGCATGCACTTTGGTTGGAGCATTCACTCATTGCCACGGGAGAAGGGAACTGTGGGAGCAGCATTCATCTTTATTATGTTTAGAATCTATTTTAGTAAATATAATCTCCATATTTTTGTGTGAAAAACTTTTACTATGAATTTCAGAAGTATTAAATAGAGAGGTGAGACATCATCTTAGATAACAGTTTAGGGTGCGGCAAGACCACTTACAAAGGCGTTACGATTGTCATTACGGTTAGACGTTATGGTTGTCCCAATATTGGTGAAGACTCATTTCCCCTCTACCTTTCCCCCTCTATCACCTAGGGCAAGGATTTTGGGTAAGATTTTGAATGTCTCCAAACGGGGGAATGTTATGGCAATAAATAGTTAATAATTTATATTAGTATGTAGTCATTCAGAAATCAAATCTTTCAGGCTCGAGGCTTGGTTGTTGGCCTTGTTCTTTCCCCTAGCTAAGCTCTCTCTCCTTCTTCCCTCCCACTCTTGGGTTTTCTGTGTCTCCGATTTTATATAAATGTTTTGATTTAGAGGTAGCCGTATAGAAGCTCTTATCAGATTGTTCTGAACGTCCTGTACGACTTTAAGGCTAGTTTAAACACACAGAATATAATTGAATGTTTTCCAGAATAAAATGTATATTCAGCATAATATGACGCAATTATCTAGTCACACCCCTTTGCACATCCCTTTAAGGATAAGTAATAAAACTGCTAACCGCTCCCTTAATAAAGGTCTTTGTCATTAAGCTCTACATTGACATGGTGTGTCAGCTTGGATTCTTTATACAGTGACGTGCATGCACCCAGACACAGCATCCAATTTGGCAGCACGCAATTAAGATGACAGCCTCACCCGAAAGGTGTGGGGGCATCCATTACACCCCCATTACCCCCTATACACAGCCACCTGTACCACCGCATTTGAATGAAGAATTGCAAAAGATTAAAGTTGTTTGATATCCCACTCCGGTGAGTGCTGCCAGCTGTTTTTTATGTTGAAGTTCATCAGATTAAGAGAGCAGCTGCTAAAAAGGCCTTACAAACCAGCAAACAGATATTTGAAGCTGCTGGTGCCTCTGGAGTCCCTCAAACCTCAAGGTGTAGGATCCTTCAAAGGCTTGCTGTGGTGCATAAACCTACTATTTGGCCACCCCTAAACAGTGCTCACAAGCAGAAACTGTTGCAGTAGGCCCAGACATACATGTAGACTAATTTTCAAACAGTCTTGTTTAATGATAAGTGCCGAGCAACCCTGGATGGGTCAGATGGATGGAGTAGTGGATGGTTGGTGGATGGCCACCATGTCCCAACAAGACTTCGACGTCAGCAAGGAGGTGGAAGAGTCATGTTTTGGGCCTGAATCACTGGGAAACAGCTGGAAGGCCCCTTTAAGATTACTGAAGGTGTGAAAATGACCTCGGCAAAGTATATAGAGTTTCTGACTGAGAACTTTCTTCCATGGTACAAAAAGCAAAAATGTGCCTTCAGGAGCAAAATCATCTTCATGCATGACAATGCACCATCTCTCATGCTGCAAAGAATACCTCTATGTCATTGGCTGCTATGGGCATAAAAGGAGATAAACTCATTGTGTGGCCACCATCTTCCCCTGACCTCAACCCTACAGAGAACCTTTGGAGTATAAACAAGCAAAAGATCTATGAGGGTGGGAGGCAGTTCACATCAAAACAGCAGCTCTGGGAGGCTATTCGGACATCATGCAAAGAAATACAGGCAGAAACTCAGAAGTGTTTTATTGGACATGCACACCTATCATATGTGCTTTTTCTTTCTTCTTTTCAGTGTAATTAATACATAGCAGAAAGGACGTATCATAATTAAATCTTATTATGTTTTACTTGTAAGCCTAAAATTTCTTGCTAGTTTTTACAATCTTAAGAAAACAATTTTAAATTTCACAACCATCATTTTATTTGACATTTTGGATTTTGCTCATGACTTAAGTACGCCGGTAGAGGATTAAATAGTTGGTGTAGAGGCTTTTTGCTGTTTCTACAACAACCATGAAAAAGGCAAAGAAAAAAGTGCAAACTACTTTTTTTTTGCAGTTTAGTTGGAAATTTCTCAGGGATAAACCTTTGGCATTATTTGAATAAAACCAATGTACAATGCTCTCTGTTGAAGCAGCCAACTTAGATACTGAGACAAAACTAGTGTTGTGGCGACAGAGACATTAGAATTGCTTTGAAGAGCTACATAATGTACTTTTGTTAATATAATGAGTCCGACTATTCAAAGAGCAATGTATAATGAGGGTGCATAGCACTCTTTTCAGCAACTGCCATAAAAAGGTTTTTGTGTTTTCCCGGCATCCATAGAAATGAATAACCTGTCTGTAGACAAACATGCAGTTCAGAATTACCATTACAATATTACATTGATGGAGCAAGCAAAGAAATGGAATTGATTCCTGAAAAAAAAAATTGTTCGAGAGTAGCATGAAAAAATGTCAAGTCAGCAATGAGAGAGGTTATTTCCCCATGCCAACCATCTTCTGCACTAAGGATAGCCCATTGGTTCGCTAAGGAGGAACTATACAGTTGTGGCCAAAAGCTTTGAAACGGACCAATTTTCATTTTCATACAGTTTGCAGCTTCTAATATTTTGAGATCGTCTTTTAGTCTGATGTTTCTATGTTTATCGAAGTAGAATTCTAAGCATTTTATATGGTTTTTACACTTTTACTTAAAAATGCATTAATCTTATGCAATGACTCAACGTTTACAATGTTATCCTCTATTTTCCAAGATGATTCCCCTGATATGCAAAATATCAGCTTCTGGGCCAAATCCTGACTGATAAGAACACATTCTTGGAGCCTATAACAAGTTCTGTGTTTTTGTTAGTCCATCTGTATTTGAGGATTGACAGCAGGTTCCCAATGGGATTTAGATCTGCAGAGTTTTTTGGCCATGGACACAATATTTTAATGTTTTGTTGACTGAGCCAAATTAGTCCTCACTTTTGTGATATGGTCTCTTTCTTGCTGGAAAAGGATTGTTCATCACTTAATTGCTCCTGGATCATTGGGAGAAGGTGCACTTGGAGAATGTTTAGATCCCATTCTTTATTCATGGCAAAATTGGTAGTGATACGTACATAAACATGTAACATAGACAACTTAGGGTGCCTTCACATTTGCGTATGGGAAAGCAGCGTATGCTGCGTTCCCATACGCAGTCAAACGCATGCGCACTGCGGTTCCTATGTTTAACATAGGAACGCATAGTGCCTGCGTTTGCTGCGTTCGGGTGCGGATGCGGACGATATCTGCTCCTTCTGGTGTCCAGCATCCGCACCCGGGACGCAGCATGTTGCATTTTTTGTGCGCTCGGGGAGCTTGGAAAATCGGCAAGCGTCCCCAAGCGCACAAAACATGCATTGTCTTCAATGGGTCCGCAGTGTTCAGCGCTTGACAGCGCTGGAGAACGCTGCGGACCCATTGAAAAATCTCCCGGTCGCCGGTGATGTCACAGGAGCTCACCGACGGCCACCGGGAGATCAGCTGACCCTCTGCTGTCCTCCTTCTCCCCGCCGCCGGTAAGCACCGGGACCTGTCGGCGGGGAGTACAGCTGATGTGACAGCTGTTTGAATCTTCCCCGCGCCGACATCTCCTCTCGGTGTCGGCGCGGGAAGATTCAAACAGCTGTCAGATCAACTGTACTACTCCCCGCCGACATGTCCCGGTGCTTACCGGCGGCCGGGAGGAGGAGATCTCCGGCGCTGAACTCCTCCTCCGGTCCGCCCCCGGACAGCGCCGATTGGCTGCCGGGCTCCCTAGTGATGTGTCCGCAGGCGGACATTATCCGCTGCGGACACATCATAAGACACTGCTTTTGACAGCGTTTGTGTCTGCATGCCATCAGCATGCAGACACAAACGCCAGTGTGAAGCCACCCTTAGATCAAAAAAGGAAGTGCCAGAATTCCTAAATAAAATATAGTTTTTATTAATATACACAGGAGTACAATCAATATGGATTCCTAAGTATCTTGAAGCACAAGGCTCTCCATAATAATAAAAGAGTGTAGCACTCATTGGACGATGGCTGTATTCCTTCAGGCTAAAACAAATGAGCATAAAGATAGAAGGGATGGGGGAAGGACGACAGCCGTTTCATACTGCTCAAAAATACTTAGACGGGTCCAGTAAACTGTCCCTCCTGTCTTTATGCATGCTTGTGTTAGCCTGAAGGAATAAATGAATACAGCCAGCATCCAGGGAGTGCTACTCTCTTTCTTATTCTGTATATGCATGGACTGTTCTCATGAGTTTGCACCCTGGAGTGTGGATGAAGGCTGGTTGGGCTGATAACAGCAGTGCCTGTAGGTTACTAGAGCGGTGTGAGATGCAGTGATGTCTGATTTTTTTTGGAATATTGTGTATAATAGAACGCAATGCACTGCTCTGGCCATAGTGGCAAAATGCTTACCCCTTTCTCTGCGAGGAGATTAGACATGTAGCTGCGGAAAGAGAAATTGGACTGTAGCACTAAGCTGAGTTGTGCTGGGACTCCTAGGAGCAGTAAGAATGGAAAGAATCAAAATGGATTTGTATCTGAATATGGTCTGGACAACTGAACAACTGTACAACTCTAACGTGCTGGAAGTTACGTGCCTAAATCATAGCAAAATGAAAGGCATACATGTAAAAGATAACTTGTAATCCACCTATATTAAAAGCCTTGATTGGTATAAAATCACACAACTTGAACGTTAAATGATACTAGAGAAATATACCAAACTGGGCCAAAGGAGAATATATCTCAAGCAGTATATGGCCTCTGCTTGATAGCTGCAGAGATCAAACAGATAGTCAATTTAATGACCATACATACAAGAATATGGAGAATGGTCCAAGATAACCGCATATGGTACTTGTGCCAAAGTATGAAGTCAACACAGACTACCATACACAAAACTATTCAAATAATATTTTTTGCTTTAATTATTGTATTGGACTTTTTACATTGATTCTATGCTTATTATATGGTATCTAATTACTTTGCTGTATTTTTTACATTATTTCTCTGCTTTAATTATTGTACTTTATAAATTGATTCTCTGCTTAGAGTATTGGATTTTTTACATCGATTCTCTAATTACTTACTATACTGTATATTTTTTATTGTTACCTATGTTTGTATACGAACTACTGTATATTAAAGCACTGCGGAATATGTTGGCGCTATATAAATGAAAGATTTATTATTATATTATTTTTATTATACTGTGGGTAATGGGTGAGAAGACTAACCCTATCAACATATTAAATCATCCTGTGAAAGTGTAATAAAAAGCCAGATCTCACCAATTATGGAGTTATAGCAGGAAATGTTCATTGTGCGCTAAGCCAGGTCTCACTTCAGGGTACTGAGTCCAATATGATCATGAAATGTACTGGCATGTGTCTATACAATCTGTAGAGCCAGAGGGCCCACAATTGCAGAAGTATTTATATGTAACTAATGATCACTCACCTCACTAAGCTGTTCATCCTCAGCTGTCTCCAAACAAAATATGTTAATGATATACATATATATTGTACCCAGATTTTACCCAGATTTTCTTATGGATAATAAATTCTGTCCAAGATGGCCACGGTCACTTCCTGTCCCGGATGTTCAGTGCAATATAGAATGCAGCAGCACTCCGATGTAAGGCCAAACCTGCTCCCGGAGCACAAGGATTTGTGAGGGACATATTAGCACAGTAGATGTGGCCTGTCCTTGTAAGGACTGGAGCAATTAGGGTTTCTAGGGACAGATTATCATTTTTCTTTTGCACTACCAGGGATAATCTAGGGACATGTTTCATGATCATATTGGACTCGTTACCCTGAAATGCTAAGTGCACATTGAACTTTCTTGCTATAACTCCCTAATTGGTGAGATTGTGGATTTTTATTACTCTTTTTACAGGATGATTTAATATGCTGATGGTTAGCCTTCTCTCCCATTACCCACATTATAATAAATAATAATAATAATAATAAATCTTTATTTATATAGCGCCAACATATTCCGCAGCGCTTTACAATGTAGGGTTAGAGTACAGAAAATATAATACCATAAGTAATTACAGTAGAGAACAAATACAGTACAATAATTGGATACAAAACAATAGGCATAGAATCAATGTAACAAAGAAAATACAATAAATAAGCAAGAAATGAAGGTGACCCTGCTCAAAAGAGCTTACAATCTACAACGGGATAGGGGTTGCACAAGATACAGGGGCTTATTACACTAATGGTCCAGGCATCTTGAGGAAGTGGGGGATAGAAATAATCTTACATGAATGGTCATCAGACAATCTGTGTAGACATGTGTAGACTTATTATTGAATAGTAATATTATTTTTTATGCATTGTTAGTCTGTGTTGATTTCAAGCGAATACTGTGGCACAAGCAATGGAAGAGGTTATTTGGACCATTGTCCCTTATTTTCATATGTATAGTCATTGAATTGACTATTGTGTGATCTATGCAGCTGTCAAGCAGAGGCCAAAACTGTTTGAGATATATTCTCCTTGGCCCCATTTGGTACATTTGTCTAGTACCAATCAGTGTTCGTGTTCTGTGATTGTATGCCAATCCTGGCTTTTTATATAGGTGGATTAAAAGTTATGTTTTATATGAATGTCTCGTTATGTTATATTTGAATATTTCTCATTGAGAGATTTAAGTTTAAGTACTGACCTTTTGGTTAGTTATTGGGCAATTATTCCTACATATTTTTGCTATTATCTTAAGTTATGTGCCTACTATTTCTATAAGGTGATAATGAAGAACTGTTAAGTGTTATCATTCACAAGTCCACACATCCAGCCAGGACCGTATCTTTCACATAGTGTGCTGGAGCTTCAGGAAACAGCACCTTGCCCTTGACTACCACCCATGACACTCTATATCTTTATTATTGGAATTACACAGGAAACATGGCATTACTCACCTTTTCTTCACTGGACAATCATTCTACCAGACGTCCCAAATGATTTGAAGGGAGTTTCATCAGAGAAAATAGCTTTACAAAAAGTATATGTATAGGACTACAGTAGAATGGGTAAAGTTATGCCTCTATCAGACTGTTTGGGGCATTTGGAAGGATATTTGTCCGGAGAAGAAATGGTGACCATTATCATGAGTCCTGCATCATGCCAAAAGTAAAGCATCTTAATTACATTCATGTGTGGGATTGTATTTCATCTAGTTGAGTTGGCTCACACCATCTTGCCTAAATTCTCTGCCATAAATAAAGTATGGTATCTAAATATCTTCTCTGAAAAACCTCTCCCAAATATCCAGGCGCAGTTTGTGATGAACAATGCTTTTTTACAGCATAATGAGACCTTAACACAATGCAAAAGTGATAACTAGGTAGATCAGGGAACAAAACTTAGAAATTTTAGGCCCATAACAAGGAAACTCCCGAAATCTCAATTCCAGTGAGAATCTATTGTTAATCCTAAAAGAGAAGGTGGACAAACAAAACACAGTAGTTGTGATAAAGTCCATGCACTTATTAGACAACGTGTTGACATAAGTCATAATTTGGCCCAGAAGCATGCCAGACAAATATTTTTGGAACACATGGGTTAATAGTGTATATATTGAATCTTTGCATAAACTTGATGGATTCGTCAGCAAATGTGTAAAATCTAATGAGATGCTTATAATTGCACTTCAGCAGCCATAGAAATATCTCACTTAAAGATCACAAAACACTGAGCAGCAAACATGAAAATGTAATTTGTGTCAGTCTTTGGTAGTGAGTGTAGAAGGTTAAAAAGACACTATGCCCTAAAAGAGGACACCCGTCCCACACTATCAGTCATTGAAATGTTACAGTATGGTTCACAATGTAATAGGATTGGACTGAATAAATACTTCAAGTTTTTGCATGACAATCAACATTCAGGCTATTTGGATGGCATGAAAATAATGGCAGACGGAGGCAGGCTTAAAAATTAGCAGTAACACAACCACTTTAATGTACACAAAGATTAAATTTTTTCTCTCCACAGGAGGTCACTTTACTTGTAATGATACATAATATACATAATATTACAGTCACAGGGAGTATGACAGTCCATAGGTTCTGATAATGCAATGGAGGAAAATCCAGATATAGGGTCATTAGATTTTCCTGATTAGGGACTCCTTATTTTGGACACTGCATCATCCTGCAGTACAGTAGCTGTAGGGGCTAATGTTGAGGCATCCTGTTGCACTAACTCTTGCAGGCTCTAAGGGTGCTTTCACACTACGATTTTTGCTTCTCCTATGCTGCCCGATAAAAATCGGACAGCATCGGACCGATTTTTGGACCCCATGCATCCCTATGGGGATCGGACCCGAATTGGCTGTGCACTAAATGCCATCCGATTTGGTCCGATCCGATTCTGTTCGATTTTATTTTCGGTGCAAAAATCGGAGCCTGCTCCGATTTTTGCACTGAAAATAAAATCTGACAGAATCGGATCTGACCAAATCGGATGGCATTTAGTGCACATCCGATCTGACCTGATCCCTATAACATGGGGTCCTATGGAGAAGGGTCCGAGGAAACATATGATGTCTCCTCGGACCCGATTTTACTGTACTGAGCATGCTCAGTATAGTAAAATGCTCAACGAGGAGCGCAGGGGTTAAAAAAAAAAAAGTTCATGCTCACCTCCCCCCGAGCCCCCACCGTCTCCCGCCGTCTTCCTGAAGGTTCCCGGTGGCTCCCGCAGGCTCCCGGTGGCTGCAGAGGTCTTCTACTGCAGTACAAGACCTGCGGTGATGTCACAGTTACGTGATCGCAGGTTACCATGGTGGAACCCGCGGTCACGTGACTGTGACATCACCGCAGGTCCTGAATAGCAGAGGAAGACCTCTGCAGCCACCGGGAGCCTGCGGGAGCCACCGGGAACCTCAGGAAGACGGCTGGAGACGGCGGGGGCTCGGGGGGAGGTGAGCATAAACTTTTTTTATTTTCCTTTTTTTCAGCCCGGATGCACGTTAATGCCGAATCGATGCCTATTTGTCATCCGATTCCAGGCATCAGAAGGGAGCCATGCGTCCGATTTATATCGACAGCATCGCTCCCTAAAAATCGTAGTGTGAAAGCACCCTAAGTTGGACTTCATCTGGCACTTATGGCAATGCAGGAAGGAAGAATTCCTCTTCTTTCATGCTGTCATTCTCATCATTGGGGCCTTGCCTGCCACCTGTCTCATCATTTTTGCAGGCATCACATCTGCAAGGATATAATGTCTGGACATGGCAAGAAGTACTCCTTCTCTGGCACAATTGCTCTGTTGTAGGTCATGTAGTCATCTCTGGAAAAAAGCTTCTGGCAGCTCATAGACTGCTCCTTAAGTCAGCTAATGCAGCAGTATAAGTAAGCTGGGGAGACTCCCTCTCCCACTCCCATCTGTACAGTCTCTGTTCCATGTTGGTATGTCTGCAGCGCCATTTCCTCTTAGCTTTGTTGACTGCTGTATATATTGCTTTATTTTTCCCTATTACAAAAGCTATGGCCACTCCATAGGAGTTAACAGTGCGGCTTTGATGCAGCAGTGCTGCTTACGTCTCTTCAACAGGGATTCTTACACCCCTTATAGGTTCTAAAAGCATTTATGAAGACCCTAATTAATCAACTCAGTGGTAATCATAAGGGATGGATTCTTAAAGCTCATATATTAACTAAGTAGGTATAGATGACAAAATGCGATGAATTTGTAATCTCCATGTGCCAGCATCTCAGTTCCCAGAATCCCGATCTAAAAAGGAGAAAAGAATGAATTATGGGTATCAATAAAGGCATTAATAAAAGTACAGTCAGAGACATATTATTAAACAGATTGATAATTACATATATTTGCATGCATTTCTTGAGTCATTGAGTCCCATAAGAAATACTTAGTGGACAATTCATTAAGACCAACATTGCACACGCTAGTGTTAATGAACGGCTGACGCCACTTTGAAAATGACAAAAGTCGCTACATTCTGGTCCAGATTCATATAGTGCAAAACATTGTGACTTTCACAGCATTTTATCTCTTGTATTGTGGCATAATAGCTTGGATGAATCACCCTCATAATCTAAATAGATTATATCATATTATATATCCAGCAGAGAGTTAGAGTATGAGTCACATACTTGATAACTATATTCAACTATTTTTTATATTGTGCGCAAAACTTAGATATAGCAATGAAATAAATGTGGGCTATGTAAAGAAGAGACTGAGTTATGCTGCTGTCTCCTGATGCTCAGTGTTAATAGGATTAAAACAGGTGGTTCATCAGAGGACAGTGGAGGCAGAGAGGTTATGACTTGGACTTCTAAGAACACTTTCTTTGAAGAAACATCACAGGCAACTATGATTATTTCTTTGAATAAACTCAAATTGGCCTCCAGAATGGTTGAAGAGGAATGGTGGTTGGAATGTTCAAAACAAGGTACAGATATTTCACTATACATGTGATATATATAGTCAAACTTTTGATTTGGACTGGTGGCTTACTTTAATGCTTTTCTTACCTATTTATATATCTGGAAAATGCAAGGTTACCAGGCTTCAAATTTCAATGACTAAACAATAGGAGCTAAATGGTCAAGTATACTTAAGCCCAAACAATTGTGTGCCCAAAATATGAACTAATGAAAACTAAAGTTTTTGTTTTCAGGATTTATGAAATTGTTTCAAGGGAATATTTAAATGGGAAACCTGTCACCCCCCGGTGCTATGCTAACTGAACGCAGCACTGAATGCAGCGTGTCTGCTGCATTCAGGGAAGAGGTCCCCCATGTTTCTTCCCCCCCCCTGTAATTTGTTAAAAAGACTTTATAAAGTGTACAGATAACGAGTCCAGAGGGACTTACTCAGTAATGAGTGATCACTGTTGCTGGTGTCCTCCCTGCCTCCATCCTTCTGTGTGCCCCTTCCAGCTCTCAGCGATGACACATACAGGAGGCTGAACAAGAGAGGGCTGGAAGTGGGGTGGACACCATACAAAGCGATGACACACACAGGAGACTGAAGAAGAGAGGGCTCGAGGTGGACCAGGGAGGGCTGGAGGCGTGGAGGACACCAGCAAGCAGCAATGACACATACAGGAGGCTGAACAAGAGAGGGCTGGAAGTGGGGAGGACACCATACAACAGCTATGACTCATTACTGAGTAAGTCCCTCCGGACTTCTTATCTGTACACTTTATAAAGTCTTTTTAACAGCTTACAGGGGGCTAGAAACATGGGGACTGCTTCCCTGAATGCAGCACACATGCTGCATTCAGTTAGCATAGCACCAGGGGGGTGACAGGTCTTCTTTAGGTAAAAGAAATACTCATTTTTCAATCCCCTATGGCTTCAGAACCACTGCTCTCTTGATTCCTGCAGGTCTCTGCTTTCCTCCTGCATCCATCATGTGCCATACATTATTCAGAATATTAATGCAGATGATCCCATGGCATACATGCAGGCATCTCATGTAGAAGCTAATAATTGGATGCAGCAGTGACATGACAATGTACGGAATGTAATTACTGCCGGAGTTAATCAGAGATTTTAGAGGCCACATGAGTAAATGGGATGGACAAAAATTAAGAGGAATGGCACACTTCTTTGTACTCTATAAGAACCCATGTACATATTGAAACAAAAGGCCTGATCGCTCAAAGCTTTGTAGTTAGTATTCTGTCATAAAAGGCCTCAAACACAACATAACTTAGGTACAACTGAATCCTGTGCTAAAATTTTGTGTCTTTTGTAATTTTTTCATCATTTTAGACAAGGTAGGTGGAACTGGGGTGGGATCGGGGGGAAGGCGGTAGTGATGACCAACTACCATCAAATTCATGGTGTTTGCTGTGCCACAAACCTCACTCCAGCAGGAACCAGGATAGGATCTGTGGTGAAGCGCACACAATGATGCCACTCGTCTGGTGCTCCTGATTCTTGAAGAGGAGTATGCCGCTTCTTAAATCAGTATCATCTAACTACTGAACATCTCCTTATCAAGACCAGCATGAGCAACATTTGATAAACTTTGGCAATATGTCTCAGGTTTCATTCATTTTTCACTAGACTCTGTTGTGCCCCCAAGCATTGGTTTAATTATAGTAAATGGGAACTGTATACTGTATTACAGAAATTTACACCAAGGCCCCGATTCCTCAATTTTTTAAGTTACTTTCTTTTTTTGCCTTGTAGCATTAGTTCCCAATTTTGGCCCCAAATTTAACAAAGAGCTCATGTGATTCATCAATTTTGCACAAAAATTAGCTTTCTTCCTGTCTTAAACTGTTTGTTTTTTTGTGATTTTTGGGACCAAAAGCTCAAAAAAAATTTCCAACATACTGGCATTATCAAAAATACATCAAAGTGGACTGGTGTTGAGCCAAATATTACAACTTTTTAAAAAGTAACAAATAATGAATCAGGTGAAGACATCTGGAATTGCCAAAGTCCACCCAAAATGCAGAAAAAAATAAACAGCTGAGCTGTGGCATAACAACCAGCTACATTGTAAATGGGCGATATCAATGCAGAGGCGATTTGTTTCTGCAATATAAACTTGGAATGTTCACTATAAGGGCTTGCAGTCCCGCAAAGAATTAAGGCATTCAAATTTGCCTGTTGAGGAGGGTGTGGGTGCGTCTCAGGTGTTTTAAAAAGAGGCTGTGTTTGACATGTGGGGGAATTGAGACAGAGTTCAGTATGGTGTATGCTGTGCTCTTGGAAAGAGCCTTCTGGAGAAGGAATAGTTCGATAAACATGGATGCACTAGGCGAGGTTAGTGGCTGGCAGGAGTCAGTATGTGTGGACGCTACTATACCATCTGAGAAGATAACAGGCTTTAAACTCGTGTGTGAACATGGGGGAAAAGTGCAATCTGTATGATAAATGGACTGTGTACAATATATTTTTCAACAGTCCAAAGGAAGCCCCACTACAGCGGGAGGCTGAAAGGTTCATTAGGGTAGAATGGTGAGTAAGGAGGCAGAGTTAGTACCTCTTAAGAGTGACACTCCAGAGTTAATGGTGACCAAGAAAAATGGTGGGTCTCCCCAATGTAGAGACATGATACCTACAGGGAAACACAACAGTGTGACCAATTAAAAACGTATTAGTTCCAGAAAAGGTGACCGATACCTGGTGTGGTAGGGACATGTTGTGCCATAGTTCTGGGATGAGTGACAATGACTCCAGTGTGATCTGTGACTCTAATGAATGTCAAAAGAGTGCAGTAGAGAGGAGTTGAGCAGAGAAGACATTCCCAGAGAGCTGAACACATTGCACCATCAGGGAATGCAATTAAAAATTATATAGTGTTGTGTGCTTCTATTACAAAGGTGGATTTTCTTCCAGATGCCAGGGAGACCCAGAAGGAAGATGAAGTCATCTTGCTAGTGGCAACTGCTGATTCAAAGGCAGGTGTCGATGTGCTGTAATAAAGAAAGGTCCATACTGATGTTGGGGTATACCATGATAGGGGAGCATAAACAGGATGGTTGGTCAGTAAATGGCACTATAGGATAAGAAATCCTGATGAATGAAAGTGAGGCAAGAATACCTGAAAGTCACAAAGAGCCAACCAGTAACCACCCAGCCCTGAGGCCGCAGAAAATAAAGCTGAGATGGAGCGACAAATGTCTATCCTTGCCAATTGTCTTGAAGCTGGTGAAACCAGAGAAAGCTGGCTCTGAAAGCTAAGCAAGACCTGGTAGCATTAGAGAAAAGTGAGTCTTCTCTGTTCAAGTGCATGATGGACATACCTGAAGACTTGAGGGAAGCATGTGCCAGGGAGTCGATACAAGAAGCATTTAAGAAGGCAATGGGAGCATGTAAAGTGTACTGTACACCAGAGGCTAAAAAGTTAGTGATACAGTCCAGAACAGAAGACACACTGAAGTAGGTAGGTATTCCGAGTGACATGCACTTTCATTATGTCCACACAAAACAAAGGAATGTGTAGGAATGAGGAAGCTGCCAGATGACTGGAGCATGTAAGGAAAGCTCAAGGTCCTCTAGAAGTGCAGGTACCTCATGCTCTAGTGAGAAAAGTCAATTGGAATGGATGGAAAAATTATGCAGTAAATTGTGGAGAAGTTTGGAGGGGTGAGAGTGAGAATGCCAGATGATAACAAAGACAAGATAACCTGTAAAGATGGATAGTTCGCTCTTTTATGTGGGAATGGTAGAAAGTCTTGGGTAATGTGTGGATTCTCCTTGAATATCATAAGGTACATCTAAGAGAAGTTGAACAATTAAGGCTTGAAAGACTATGATTGGAGGAACAAGTTTGTAGAGTGGGTAGAAGACAGCTTCCTTCAAATCTAGGTACTGGGAAAATAAGGGATCACCCACTAATGAAAGAATAGAATCAGATGCTGAAGTAGAATCTGAAGGAAAAGATGAATTGAGTGGTGCATTGATAGCTGGTGAGACTAATAGAGAAATTCGCCAACAGAGAGACAGAGTATGTAGAGGGGCAAATCTTTTGTCAGCTCTTAGCTGAGGAATGTAGACAGTAGCTCCTGTAGTGCTCTAAATAATTCATAGTCCTAAGATTTGACTGTGAGTCACATGACTACACTAGCACGCGGTGATGGAAAAAGAGGTCTGACAGATATACCCAAGTGATGACTTGGCAACAAAGGGTCTGGTGACTGTTACAGGCTGTGTTTCTAGGGCTGAAACCCAAGGTCAGACAATAGATACTGGGGGAAGGGAATCGCACCACCATACTGACTGCTGGGAGCAGAGGAGGCACAACAGAGATAATGCTCTTATAGATGAGGTGATGAAGTCTAATAGTTATTTGTTCAAAGGAAGATTCGTGTCAAAGACAGATGAAAACTAGGGATGAGCAAGTACTGCAAGAATCGGACTCGCTATACTCACAACGAGTAGGTCCCATTTCTCGGTACTCATTGCGAGTATAGCGAGTCCAATGTTAATGATGGGCGGGTGAGTACTTTCACAGTGTATCTATATATACACTGCGAAAGTGCACTAAAAGTGAATAAAAGTTATTAAAAAATAAAAAAAATCATACTCACCTATCCGACGCCTGCACCGAGACCGGCAAAGAAGACATCCGATCAACGACAAGGACCTGTGAGTCTGTCAGCCAATCAGATGGCTGGTAGCGATCTGGCCAATCAGATGGCCAGACGTCACAAACTACCTGATCGCTACCAGCCACCTGATTGGCCAGATTGCCAGGTCTTGAACGTGCATCAATGACCTGGCAATCTGGCCAATCAGGTGGCTGGTAGTGATCACATGGTTTGTGAATCTGGCCATCTGATTGGCCAGATCGCTACCAGCTATCTGATTGGCTGTCAGACTCACAGGTCCTTCGCATTGATCGGATGTCTTCTTTGCCAGTCCCGTTTAAGGCATCGGATAGGTGAGTATGATTTTTTTTTATTGTTTAAACAACTTTTATTCACTTTTAGTGCACTTTCGCAGTGTATATATAGATACAGTGCGAAAGTTGAAGGACTACTCGCTACTCCCGAGTAATCACAAGAATCTCGGGGAGTAGCGAGTAGCCCGAATATCGTTTACTATTCGGCGAGTACCGAAATAGTAACGATTCTACTCGCTCATCCCTAATGAAAACCTATGGACTTACATTTGAAGTCAACAAAGTAGACCCTCTGGTATGGAAGATTATGGTGCCAATCCCCATAGCTTTAAGCAGGTGGAGGGATATGTGGCATAGCAATCGGCTACACTGTAAATGGTTGGTATGTATTGCAGAGGCGATTGGTTTCAGCAATATAAACTTGGACTGTTGCACTATGTGACTTGCAGCCCCACAAAGAGTTAAGACATCAGTTACTGCTGAGCAGGATATGGGAGTGTCTCAGGTGTTTTAATGGAGGTAGTGTTTGATATATAGGGGAATGGAGACAGTTGTCATGATTCTGTTACAGCTTTTTGTGCTATTCTTACTTAGGGTGTTCATTTCTTCAGTACCAGTGAGGATTAATGTTGTTTTTTCACTGGTAGTGCTAGGAAGCACTATTCCTTTTGGTGAGTGAAAGGGTTTTATTGCTGTGTTTTCTCATGAGATAGGGTTATGTTGGAAGTTCAGACCTCGCCACATTTAGGCTTACCTCTGTGATAAACGATAGCACAGGGTCCCAGTAGCTAAGGGACAAAACAGGCATCCCTTCTCCTGGAATTTGTATGTAACCCTGTCTCCCCTGTGACATTATCACTGACCCATACCCATTTTATTTTTGTTTAGTTTGCATTGCTCAATCAGCAGCATTTGCAACCTTGATCCAGACCCTCATAGATGAAGTCTCATCTCTGCCATCTCAGTTGGGGCATCAGCTGCAGCAAATTTTGTGGGTTTTTGTAACATTAGTTCAGATTTTTGTGTACCCGGAACCCCAAATATCTCTCTCTGACTGTTTTCAGAGAGGGAGAGAAAAACTTTGTTTTTTCAGGAGGCCTGTAAATAGTATGTTAGGCTCCGACCTCATTCCTCAGGGAGCGAGGAACAACATGTAAGGATTGTTGTCTCAGTTCTTAAGGGGGATCCCCAGTCCTGGACCTTCTCTCTATCGACTGAATCTCCATCTTTACGGTTGTTAGATGAGTTTTTTTTCTGCGGTTTTGGCCATCTTTGATGGGGACCCTGATGGCATCCCTCTAACAGAGTCGAAATTCTGTAGAATCCAGCAGGGAATGCGGCCTGCTGAGGAGTAAAGTTTGGAGTTCTGCAGGTGGGCCACAGACACCCAATGGAATGATCTGGCTTTTACAAGTCAGTTCTGTCATGGGTTGTCTAGTAGGCTCCAGGATTCCATGGCTCAGTACTCTGCTCCGAATTTGCTAAAGGCTGCTATGTCCCTTGCTATCAGGGTAGATCAATGCCTCAGGGAAAGATTCACCCAGCCTCTACCCCCTGTAGTTTTTCCCTGTAAAGGTGGTCCCACAATTCCTGGCTGAGGAACCAATGCAGTTGGGTAGATGCCTTCAGGTACACTCTCCGGTTGTTCGCAGTGGACTGGGGGCATGCTTTTATTGCGGGTATAAGGGCCACTTTATTGGGGTGTGTCTATCTTTACCCAATCATCTATGAAGCCGTCTCCCTCAGGTCATGTGGAGGATGGCACCTGGGCATGCATATTTCCTACAGTTTCCATTTTGTTCCAGCTAATACTCTTCCGAGACAAAGAATGGATCCTGTTACCTCATGTCAGGACTGTGCTCGGCCTTGGGCTCCCCTTTATAGTAGTAAAAGGGGAGTGGTTCACACTGGGGTCTCAGTTCTCGAAAGTAGGGTTCCTAATCTGGTTTTCTCAGGGAGGTGTGTTCCCAATTCACCGCTATAAAGGAAGGCAACCAGTGTGTATACATTTTCTCCTCTCTTCTGCATAATGTGAACAAGGTGCAATTGGAGAGAGGGGGTGCAACTCATTCCTCAGGAAAGATGCTTTCATTAGCTATGGGTGAGCTCAGGTGTGGTGGTAAAGGGGGGTGGGTTTCTGCCCCAAACCTCCTGTCCCAGAAGGTGGGAATTGTAACTCCCGGGATGATGTCTTAGCCATTGTATGTCCTTCAAGGTGTATGCCATCGCCTTCTAAACACTGGAGTGGTAATAAACATGCAGGTCTGAACCTGAGTGTGAATGAGTAGATTTGAGTCTACACTAAAAACATCAAGTGGAGGGATCTGTCTGGGATTCTGGGCTTGAGGGTTATTGGTTTGTTTAGGGTGATGGTCATTGTTAACTTTATGACATATCAGTTGAAGCTAACCCCAGTATTAGGTTTTTGCAACGTATTTCACAGGTTCTTTTTTACGAAATGTGCCATGGCTAGTGAGCCGACTGTTTCCTCCTCAAGCATCCAGCACTGTTTTTTAAATACATTGAAGGTCAGTTATTTAATGCTGAACTACTGTAGTTTGTGGTTTGGCTTCAGGTGTTGTCTGGATAAGTCCAGTCATGAGGGTTTAGAGTTCCCTCATAGAGGTGAGGGTTCTGTCACGAGTCTGTGACAACTTTTTGTGTTGTTTTTACTTTGGGTGTTAATTTATTCAGTACCAGCGAGAATTAATATTGTTTCTTTTTTGGTAGTGCTAGAATGGCTTGCTGCGGTATGTATCCACTCCAACCTCCCCTTATAGTTTTATAGTGATGTCTTTTATTGAGACTTAGTGTGAAATTATTGATTTTTATGTGTTTTCCATGTCATGTGACGTGATATTCACCTCACTTCCGGGAATGGCTATATTTAACAAGTGTGTTGTGTGATAATGATGTGACTGCAAATCCTGAGGAAGTGTAAAGTGAGTACACGAAACATATATAGTTTTAAGAATAAAGGATTGTTTGGGATCCAAGGTGTCCGTGGATTGATTTCTTTGAGGACGATTGGGAATAGTGCGATCGGTGAAACCGGTTTTCTTTTTTCTCTTGTTTGCCAACCCCCCCTTAAGTAGTTATGTAATCCTTCAGCTGTTAGGGATAGCTCATACTACCTTGACCAGCCTGGAGAGTGGAGGTGTTTGAGTCACTGCTGTGTGAAATTCGGCTGACTAGGTGCTATTTCCCTGCTGCTATCAGGAACAAAGCAGTAGATTTGAGTAATAGAACTTTTGTGTTTTTCCCTATTGGTGCCGTCACACCTGCCGACGTCGCTAGCGACATCGCCGAAAAAGTGACGTATCAGCGAAGTCGCTAACGATGTCGCGCTGTGTAAACGAGCGCCGCGACCGCGTTTTATCGCTGGTCGCAGGTTGACAGGTTTACGGGAAGAACCGTAAACCTGTCAACCGGCGACCTGCAATAAGGCTGGATCGCGCCGTGTAACATCGCCAGAGCGATGTCGGCGGCGATCCAGCCTATACCGCAGCGTTGCTGCGGATCGCTCGCTGGGCTGAGCCCAGCCCAGCGAGCGATGTCACCGCCCGCATCGCTGCGGTGTCGCCGGCCGCAGCGATGCTGTGTGACAGCTGGCCAGCAATGTCGGAACCGAGCGGGCACCCGCGCATCGCTTCCAACATCGCTGGCCAGATCGTGCTGTGTGACGGCACCATTTTCCTTTTGGTGAATGAGGAGATTTTATTTCAGGATTTTCTTGTAAGATAGTTAGCCCAGGGTCACACATACCAGCCTTTTTTGCTTCAGGTCCATTTTTGTAGCAAAATTTTGCTTTTTTTTTCTAAAACAGATCCGTTAACGGATGGTGCACTTAGGGGCACCTGCTTTTTTATAAATGGTAATCCGGTTTTCCTTGGCTCCAAAAAATGCTGCTAGCAGCGTTTTTGGGGTCCTGTAAAAAAAAGCATGTGTTTTTTTAACATGGGACCCTATGTGAGATGCATGCGTTAACGCATGCGTTTTTTGAGAAAAAATGAATAAGTCCTAAAAATTAAAAAAACGTCTTGGACCTCAGGGGACACTTTTGGCACCCTTAGAAAAATTGAATCCATTTTTCTAAGGGCTTAAAAAACAGATTTGTATGTGTGATCCTAGCCTTACACTGGGGGCTCAGACCTCACCACCTTTTGGCATACCTGTGGGATAAGGGATAGCACAGAGTCCCAGTAGCTAAGGAACGGATCAGACATCCATTTCCCTGGAATTTGTATGGAACCTTGTCCCCTTTATGACAGCTTTATGGTTTATGCTCTGCTTTGGTAAAGAGCCTTTCGGAAAAGGAACGGATGGGTAAACCATGGATGCTCTAGCCAGGTTTCATGGCTGACAGTATGTATGGATGCTACCATATCACTTGAGAAGGTAATGGGTTTGAAACTTGTGTGTGAACACTGACTAGGAACAGTAGAATCTGCATGGATAATTTCAGCACTCAAATGGACTGTGTATGATATGTTTGTTTCTGTATAGCCGTAAGAATGCTCCTGTTTGATTAATCCAATGTGGTTTATGAAGAGTGAATAAATCCTGTGAATTGAAATGAAAATCATTCCTTTTGCTGCCTTGATGACTGGCAAGCCAGGGAGTAACCCCAATATATAGTATGAACTGTCACAATATATAAAATAGATTTTAAAAAAAGCACAAATAAAATGAACTAAGTACAAACACATAAAAGGGGTAAACACACAAAACTAGAAAAAAAGGTGTAAAGGCAACAATGAATCATAGCCCATATGTTGCAACTGTAAAGAGCTTTACTGTAACTGTTGTGAAATAGTTAGAAAATAAGAGCAAAAGATGGTGGAAGTTTGACTGCACAGAGAATTGCATGCTTGGATTTGGAATGGTGAAAATTACAGAGGACTATACAAATTACAATGTTAGTGTGCTAATGAAAGAAGGCCATAAATTAGAGCTAGAACTTAAATAATAAATTAGCTTAGGGAGAGGCAGAGTTGTCTGGCCAAGAAACTTCATGTTCTTTAGCCTTTAATAAATTCCCATCATGTTTCTCGCTATGGTTGTCATAACCCAGCCAGCAGTTACAAGTGAGGTTTAAAGGGCCTGTCACACGTGTCAATGTCGCCCGCAATATCGCTCATGCGTCACAAATTATTAATCGCCTGAGCGATGTGGAATTATCGCAGGTAAGATGTCACACGCGTCAATATGACCCAGCGATGCGGTGTTGTCGCCATCTTGCGAGCGATTTTATTTAGTCGCTTGTACGTTGTCAAAATAGAAAATAAATCGCTGAGTTTAGTGTCACACGCAGCGATGCACAAGGTCTACTGAGCGATGAGCGACAGGTTTTACATCTGGCAGTGAAACCTGCGATCGGCGATCAGCGACATGTCGCTGGTTGCATCGCTTGGTCACACGCTTCAATGTCGCTCCTGCGTCACTTTTATGTCGCTCGAGCGACTGAAAATCCGTAACGTACGAGCGACATTGACAGCGATATCGACGTGTGTGACATCCCCTTAAGTGTAGTGAAAGAGACACCATGATTGTAATCCTCTACAGACAATGATACTAATTAGTCTTCGTGTCTATAACCAATTGTATTGTTATGTTTATTCATTTATAAAGCCAATATAGAAATTCTTATACAGTATATTAAAGATTTTCCAGAATTTCTATTTTAGACATGAAGAGGTCCTGACAGTCACCAGGTCAAAAGTAGACAATTGTTGGTCTTAGTGAGTAGAATGTTTGTTTGTTTTTTTAAAACCCTCCAGCAGGCTCCAGAAATATTGGAGTTTTTCAGTGATAATTTACATTTTTTTATGCAATTTCATACAAATATGTGAAAAGTTTTAATTGTTGGTTGTCCATGTCCATAAAGTGGCTCAGTTAAAGTCTATTAGCTATCCTTCAGGTAGCAAATAGAGATATAGTTTGACTGAGTATTCTGTCCTTTGTATTTGGGAATGGTGAATTTTAAGTACCTGGACCCCAATGATCAACTCTCCGATCATGTCTATCTTTTGTCTAACTTTTTAATAAATTTAGTGCATTTTTAGATATAACACTTTTGTATAGGGCTGATTGTTTTCACTTTCTACTTCAGCCCTTAATAGATTGGTAATTGCAACTTTGTAAAAACTTTCTCTTTGCCAATCTAACTCAGCTCCCTTACCCACCCACTTTTTTAGGGCACATGCCCATGTTCTAGAGATGCTGTGTTCCAGACGCAGCAACATTCCTCTTGTGGAGATTCTAGTGTTCTCTGCAGGAGAATGTACTGTCGGTGAACACGATCAGAATTCTGGGTGCAGCGTATTTCCACTGTGTTCGCCCGCTGAAAACACTTGCGTCTCTGCAAGAATAAATTGCTATGCTGTGGCTCCCGAAGCTGCGCCACTTGTCATTTTACGCTGCATAAAAAAGAAGCACAACGACAGATTTCTACAAATCCATACATTGTGCTTGTACTGCACGATGCAGCGTTTTGGATGCAAGAAAAATACACTGCGTCCAATACATTGCTAATCCGGATCGTGGGTACATACCCTAAAAGTGCTGACAGTTTAAATAGTTGCAATTGCAATAAAATCTGTAATTTATGGTGTTAGAAAACTGTAACAAAAACCTTAATAAATTCCACTTGTGTGTGAACTATCCTCAAGACATTTCTGAAAATTTACAAATTGTCACTTCAGTGAGGAAGTAGACGAAATCTAATGCCACCTATTGAAGGAAGCAATCCTTCAAGTCATAATTGACTCTTTAACAAGCCTTTTAATATGACTTAAACTGGTTTCACATTGCAATTTTTTCCTGTCCGTCGGGATCCTATTTTTTGCAGGACCCCACAGACAGGAACGGACAGAAATGGATCGGAGGACACTTAGGCTGGTTTCACACTACGGATTTTGTAAATCCGATGCTGTCCGATAAAAATCGGACAGCATCGGACCGATTTTGGGCCCCATGCAGCCCTATGGGCATCGGACCGAATCGGATGTGCACTAAATGCCATCCGATTTGGTCCGATCCGATTCTGTCCGATTTTATTTTCGTGCAAAAATCGGAGCATGCTCCGATTTTTGCACGAAAATAAAATCGGACAAAATCGGATCGGACCAAATCGGATGGCATTTAGTGCACATCCGATTTAGTCTGATCAATTTAACATGTGGCCATATGGAGCAGGGTCCGAGGAAACATCGGATGTGTCCTCGGACCCGATTTTACTGTACTGAGCATGCTCCATGCTCCAAACTGGGAGAGCAGGGGTTAAA
The DNA here is from genome assembly GCA_033576535.1 of Allobates femoralis. Lineage (NCBI taxonomy): Eukaryota > Metazoa > Chordata > Amphibia > Anura > Aromobatidae > Allobates > Allobates femoralis. Next base: position 274,576,361 of record JARQOC010000006.1, read on the forward strand.
AAAAAAAAAAAAAAAAAAAGGATATGCTCACCTATTCCCAAACCCCTGCCATCTCCGCAGGCTCCCGCCAGCTCCCGGTGTCCTCGCACTGTCTGCAGACAGCACGGCAGGTCCTGTACAGATGAAGAAGACCTCTGCAGACACCGCGAGGACACTGGAGCTGGCGGGAGCCTGCGGGAGCCGCGGGAGCCTGCGGGGGCTCGGGGATAGGTGAGCATATACTTTTTTTTTTTTTCCAGACTGGAGGCTACGATTTAATGCCAGAATCGGATGCCTATTTGGCATCCGATTCCAGGCATCAGAAGGGAGCCAATGCTGTCCGAATTTATCGGACAGCATCGGCTTCCTTCAAAATCGTAATGTGAAAGTAGCCTTATGTGTCTGATCCGATTTTATGACGGATCCGATTTTAGCATCTTTGAAGCCGGAAAAAACATTCTGCGCATGTGTGGTGCACTAAATCGGATCCAAGAAACCCATCCGATTTTTTATCAGATCTGTGCTCCATAGGCCCCATGTTAATTGCTGCACACCTCGTCGGATCCGATTGTGTCCGATCTGGTCCGCAGTCCCCGATTTTGGGTACAGCAAAAAATCGGACAGAATCGGATCCATCACAAATCCGATCCGATCTGTTGCCCATAGGGATACATGGGGGCTAAATCGGATCCATGGATGTCCGTTTTACAACAGACAGCCACGGATTGCAAAAAATCGCAATGTGAAAGCAGCCTTAGGATTTGTGCAAGATCAGAACCCCAAACTGCAGATGATGAGTTTCAGGGTGATTGCCCCTCATCTGTGCAGTGTGTGGGAATTCTGATCTGGCTGTATGAGAGGCTAAGACGAGGTCTGGGGGAACAGCTATTCTCCTTGTGGAGAGTATTCTGCCAGCCAGCAGACTTAAAGTTGCAATGCTCCTCTGGGAAATTGCATATGCAAATTGTCACTTCAGTGAGGAAGTAGACAAACTCTAATGCCACCTAATAAAGGTAGCAATCCTAAAAGTCATAATTGACTCTTTAACAAGCCTTTTAATATGACTTAGGATTTGTGCCAGATGAAAACCCCAAACTGCAGACACTGCGTTTCGGGGTGATTGCCCTAATCAGTGCATTATGTGGGAATTCTGATCTGGCTGTATGAGAGTCTAAGATGAGGTCTGGGGGAATAGATATTCTTCTTATTGAGATCAATCTGCCTGCTGACATGAGGAGACTTATAGCTGCAATGCTCCTCTGGGAAATATGCAAATTGTCTCTTCAGGGAGGAAGTAGACAAACTCTTGTACCACCTATTGAAAGTAGCAATCTTAAAAGTCATAATTAACTCATAATTGATGGAAAATTTACAGACATTCTTGTAGCAGAGGAAAAGCAAACAAGACTTCTAGAAAGTGACAATGCTGTAACTATGCCCTAGGTTTTGTGACTTTGTGTTATAAATTCACAAGTTCGACTGATTATACGGAAAAAATTGAAACAATGGATACAAAACAATACAGGCTTAAAGGTCTTAAAGAAGCAAGACATTTATGACACATCTGAAGTTATTACCCGACCATCAGGTTTTACTGGTGTTGAGAGCTGGGGAGCTCAATACAGATTGTACAAGCTTGGTCAGTTTATGACATGCTAAAGAGAACTGCTAAATCTAATTTTCATAATATATATTCTAAATAGCTCAGTTTAAAAGTAAAGATGTTCAAAATGCCCATGATTCTCTCTTCAGATCTGTCAAGCTCCAAAGGCTGAATATATTGTATACAATTTTAAAATGCTTGTGATAAATCTATGAATAAAATACAGAGAAGAGCGCTCCTTGTGTGGATCAGCAATAAGGCCCCATTCACACACTGCTTTTTTTGCTGCGTATTTTTACGCACAAGCTCAAAAAACGCCAGGAGTGGAACAATCAAAACCGGGAGTGGCACACTCAGAGGAAAGGTCTAATGGTGGGTTTACACGCTTCAATATCGTTGCGATATCGCAACTCAATGGCTCGGGAGTGCGCAATTAGTGCACGTTTCTCCCGCATCGCATTGGATGTTTACACGCTGCGATATCGGAATACAACGTCCGTGCGATGTCTACGCCCCCCAACCCAGGAACGATCCTTTAACATGGGAGTGAATGGGTGACGTTTCAAATCGCATCGTAGTTGTGCGTTTACACAGCACGATCCGACTTCAATCTCCCTTCAATATCGGGGCATTGAATAGCACGCTCATTCAATCCCCGATATCGCATTGACATCGTTCCTGCATCGTATTGGACGTTCACACCATACAACGGAAGAACGGTCTCGGGTCCAACGATCGAACCATGTGACTTTTCATTGAAATCGTACTACGATATCGCAACGTGTAAACCCGCCATAATAGAAACAAGTGCTCCACTTATATGTTTAATCACCTACTCCTGGTTTGTGATGAGCTTGTGCTTAAAAATATGCATCAAAAAAAGCAGTGTGTGAATGGGGCCTCATAATGTTTGAAAAGTGAATGGTTTCCCTCACCTAGTGTGGTTGTGCAAGGCATACACAACACTGTAGAGTCATGGTTAACACTTTCAGGGTTAATATCTTCAAAAGGCTGCTGCTGTAACTGACTGCTGGTTCCTCAACTCGTGAGTGCTGGAACTAAAGACCCTTAGATTGCAGAAAAAAGCATAAATCTTAGGGCCCTTTCACATCAGCTGTATTTTCAAATCGCGGCAGATGCGTTGAAAAAAACGCATCTGCCGCGATTACCGCATAACCGCGACACTTGCGGCAAGCCCCATGCAATGTCTATGGGGCTTGCGGTAAGGGTGCGGCAGGTGCGGCAAGTGCGGTTTCGGCCGCGAAAAAAAACCGCGGCTGTCCAGTAATATACAAATGAGGATTCTTATTGGATTTCATCTGTAATAGATCTATATATAGGTTACAGGTGATATCCTGTTATTGTAAGCTCTCCTGATGAAGGAGTTGGACCAACTCTGTAATGTGTAGCTGATGTTTTAGCAAAGTTTTTTTTTACCATATCTTGTCTGGATCTTCCACATCCTTGGCAGTGCTCCCAGGTCAGCTACGTTTTTTTATGCAATCTGTTGATAAATCTATAACAGAGAATATAAAGGATTATCTGGGCCTTTTATTATTATTATTATTTATTATTATTTTGTGTATGGGGCTATTAACAGGCAGATAGCTGCTAACTTCCTGCTTGTTCTGCCCGGCACTGACACCTCAGAATGGTCACTGACCACCCCTGCTGGTGTTTCTGTGGCTCCTGCTCATCTTAGGGTCCTTTCACATCAGCGGTTTTCGCTGATTGCGGCAGTTGCAGTGTAAAAAACGCAACTGCCGCGATTACCGCATAACGGCTGCACTGCGGTTTACTTGCAGCAAGCCCCATAGAATGTCTATGGCGGCATGTGGCAGGTGCGGCAAGTGCGGTATCAGCACTTGCGGCAAGTGCGGCCGCGAAAAAAACGTGGTCAGCCGCAGTTTTTTTCGCTGCCGCACCTGCCGCAAGGGCCAAAATCGCACTTGCCGCACCTGCCGCACACTTACTGCAAGTCCCATAGACATTGTATGGGGCTTGCCGCAAGTGAACTGCAAGTGCAGCCGTTATGCGGTAATCGCGACAGTTGTGGTTTTTTCACCGCAACTGCCGCGATCAGCGAAAACCGCTGATGTGAAAGCAGCCTTACTTTGACACCTTCTGTTCTGCTCTGTTTTGATGATGGTGTGTCTTTGTCAATGTCATTCTAATTGACAGCTGGCTCCCTACTGCCTATGTGCGGGGAGACGGCCAACAGTTAGTAAGAGGATTGCAGCGACGCCCTGTAGACAGGGGTGACCAAAAGAGGAATAAAGTGATCTGTTGACGAAAAGTAAAGTAAAGTAGGGGAATCGCTGGTTGAAATAATCCCTGCGATGAAGAGACAGGTTGTTAGCAACTACCTGCTTGTTAGTTATTGGCCCCCTACAAAAAAATCTTAAAGGTCCTTGATAACTCCTTTAGCATTCTTCTATTTGTATTGTGTATTGCTTTAAGATACCTAGTGTTTTGAAATCAATTACGTAATTTTTCAGTCTCTTCTTGTTCTTAGACATTTACGTTCTATACACAGTGGTAATGAAATATATACATACAGATGCATGGTGCCTTAATCTCGTTAGTCCTTTATTTAATACCACATTATGGGTTCCTATGCATAAAATTACAGCTCAATGACCTATTTTTAAAGCCATGACTCTTACATCTGGCCATCTGTTGAAAGGTTCCTTCCAGCATGTGAAAATGATTGCAGAACTGATCCCATCATTTTCTATGGGTTCTGATTCTAAGCATCCAGTCTTAGAGCCCGATCAAAAAATAGTCCCTTCTGTTTCTATGGATCCAGGTATGGATATCATACTAGTTCATATAGTGCAGCACTTTATTATTTGTTGTTTCCAGCCTATGCATAAAAATGATGGCTGGTCACAACTGATAAAAAAGTGAAACATAGCAATTTTTACAGATATTGAATTTATCTACACCTTGGTTGGCATTTGATTTTTTGAAGCCCGTTTCCCTGTTATTATCTTACATCAGTTTTAATGTGTATCTAAATGCATTCGTTTTTAATTTGTGTTTTTCATCAACATATAACGCAATTAAAACAAATTGTTTTTGATCCTGTAAAAAAACTAAAGCCAAAAACCGATGATTACAGAAATGATAAAGATGGATGTAAGATCAGGGTTGTGCTCTATTCATATTTTTACTCTTCAGTATTTTGATGGAGTAAGGGCCCTTTCACATCAGCGTTTTTTTCAAATTGCGGCAGATGCGGTGAAAAAACCGCATCTGCCGCGATTACCGCATACCGGCTGCACTTGCGGCACGGTTGCGGCGCGGTTGTGGTAAACGCCATACAAGGTATAGGCGGACTTGCGGCAGGTACGGCAAGTGCGGTTTTGGCACTTGCGGCAGGTGCGGCCGCGAAAAAAAACGCGGCTGACAGCATTTTTTTTCGCAGCCGCATTTGCCGCAAGTGCCAAAACCGCACTTGCCGCACCTGCCGCAAGTCCGCCTATACCTTGTATGGCGTTTACCGCAACCGCGCCGCAACCGTGCCGCAAGTGCAGCCAGTTTTCACCGCATCTGCCGCGATTTAAAAAAAACGCTGATGTGAAAGGGCCCTAAGTAGCACAGTCTGATAAATTAATTATCACAACAGCTGAGTCTGTGCATAGTAGAATATGTAATTCATGTAAGGCTTTGCGTAAGCATTTTAATATTCCTTCCTTTTAAATTTTGTTCCCTAAAATAATAAAAGAATTTTAAGGTGTATATATATTTTTTACTATTGGAGAGCGTTAGGAGCTCTTCTTATTTCAAAAAAGAGAGATATAATGTGACTCTTCTAGACTAACTGTAACTTGCATTGTGACATGTACTAACATTAGAGGGCACTCTCATTTTCCAGTGCTGTAGAAACTACTATAAATCATAAGTACAGAGCTGAATGTACAAACTATTATTACAGCCTCCACAGAAAAGATAAAGGTCCGGATACACTGAAGTAAAAGTATGGTGGTTTAGTTAAATGCGTTTTGAAGCAAACCTTGCTTCTTCTTTGGGATATGCCACCAAAATTTTGGCATCTCCTGCCTCTTGAAGAAGAAGCAAGGTTCACTTCAAAACGTGTTGAAACAAACCACCATACTTTTACTTCAGTGTATCCGGACCTTCATCTTCTCACAGCGATGGCTTTTTATTCTGGTTCCTGTAAAATTGCTTCTGCCTTTTGGCATGTGGATTCTGCAACAGTTGTGTGTGTCACCCCACAATGTGAGCGTACTAGCTACATATGTATATTTAAGTTTTATCTGCTTAAGACCCTATTGCAATATTTTGTCTACAAGCTACTAGCCTCAACAGAGAACACACAGGAACAATTATGCTACAGTACAGAGGAACTATCGTCTATTCTAAAAACATGTTGTAAGTACTATACCATTGTCCAATCAAACCTACACTTTACAATTTACATACCTACACTTTAACCAATTACCTAATTTGTCTTCCTGTTATACTAGTGGGGTTTTATGGATATTTCGATCCTTAGAACCCTCAGAGATCTAGCGATTTTTGAGTTATTAGGACGCTAAAATGCACATGCATTGAGGCTATATGAAGTAAGGTTAGCTTAACGAATAAGTAGAAATTGTTCATAGGAAAGCATGAGGAGCCCGAAGAATCCACCAAACTAACCAGATATTGCATCCAATTATTGTCAGCCATTTTTTATTTGAATCTTAGTTTTATGTGGATATCCTATACCAATTTATAAGGAATCAAACTGACATAATTCTCTTATATACCCTGGGAAGCCAAAAAGTAATCAGTAATTATTTTGGCTATTGTTTAATGATCCTTTGTTACAGGAACTACAAGTATTTTATCTGTGCATATTTGACTAGTGAAGAGTTCAATTTAATGTTCTGCATAGGTGGTAACACGTTTGTTTGGGAAGAACTAGGATTACCAAGAAACTGTGAGGCACCTCGTCTGTGTCCAACATACATATCCATCCAAGATTTCAGAATCAATGATGCAGTTACAATGATGGCAGACTAGTAGATTTAATAACACTATAAGGGTATATTTCCAAAGAAGCAACTAATGCAATCCAATAATAGAATGATAGATATTGAAAATCATGTGCTAGGTAGCTAAAAAATGATCCTGCAGGAAATGATCATGAACATAATGAGTTTTGACCAGTGGAAAACACACACAATTAATTAACATTAAGATTGCTGGAGTGGCAATTATAATTAGAGCCAATTAAAGGATGAGGTGCCCTGGCACTTAAAAATCATAAAAGGTCTTCTTCTTTATACATACAAAACACATGAGGATACAAAAAACAGAATTCGGCATTTCTGTGTGTTCATATGAATAAAGAAGATGGTTTTTTTCCATGTTTTTTGAGCACTGAAGTACCTCACCTTTGAACTGGATGTTTGCTCCAAGACAAGGTAGCCCAGCTTAACCCCATGTATGATGAAAGTGTTGCCACTTGACTGAAACTCTGCTGAAAGGGGTGAGTTTGTCGATCACCAATTTTTGATCGTTAGTATTAGTCACATAAAGGTTCACCTTTGGACACATCAGATTCATATTTAACCATATTACAAGCTGTTGTCCCCTGGTATATAAATATATTAAGGAATCCAACCAGAATCTACTGTGCAGCTTTGCATCTTGCCCAATTCTCTCAATATTTTTTTCTGTGTTCCTCTCTGGAACAATTGGACCTCCCCCCCCATTGAGATGATTGAGATTGCATTCACATCCTAGAAGCTGTATAAAAGTCAACCTTCATTTTAAGTCTAACAAAAATCTTAAAAACTATCTGTGTTCCTTATATTAAAATACATTCCAAAATATTAAATACCGTATATAACATGACTACATGCAATACAAAACTGACCAAAAAGACCATATAATCTGTGTACTGAACTTTAGCCGGATGAAAATATTTTCTGTGACCACCTTTCATAACCATGGAAGACGTGAATCCCTCAGAGCTTAGAAATAAATGACAAATTAAACACCTAATTGGTTTCTAATTACCTAAGCACTTACTTGTTCCTTCCGGCATTTTTCGGATTCATTTAGCCTCCTTCACACAAACATGATCAGAAAATCTCTTTAGACAACTGTTATTTTCTTCGCCAGTAAATCAGGTCTGTGCTCGTAGGCCTTTCCCCAAGTAGCACTTTGCTGCATTACTACCAAGCGAATAGGCGGCCTGTTCTCTGGCACTGTCTCCGGAGCATACTCCTTACTAGGATCCTTTCCCCGGCAGTCATACAACACACAGGAGACCAGAAAAACCAGCAGGAGAATGACATAACTGGCTACCAGAATTATTAAGTTTAGAGTCACTGGGTCAATTTCCAAATAAAACTCCATTACATCTTACATATTCTTTAGGTATACTTCTGGGCTATGGAGTCCTTCAGTTCTGTCGGAGCAGAGAGAGGTGAATGGATGCTAATAGATGCACAGGATTGTGCGGTAAAAATACATTTAATCCCCTCCACTCATTTCTAGGCTGCATGATTAAAGCGGCTCAATTTAATAACTTAATCCTCTCCCTTTGAACACCACATTGAAGATGCATTTTGCTTGATTGAAGTGAAAGCATGGTCATATCACCACTCCAAGCTGATTAAATATGAAGATTGGCGCTGCAATTATTTTTCTGATAATTTCATATTGATAATTAAACTGACCATTAAAGGGTTGTGGCAGACAGAAATGTACGTTTGATTGCCCCTTTGTTGATAGGGGCATTGGCGTTTGAAATATCCAACTTATTGGTTATAGGAATGCCAATAGCAATATGATTTGGACTAACTAATGACATAATTATAAAATAACTATGTGATCATTGCAAATAGCCAGACTGATTTTTTTTAATTTAAGGACAAACACTTGGGATGGACCATGCAGGAACCATGTGGCCAATTTAAAACATCTGTAAATGCATATTTAGGCTTGGGTGACACTTGAGGGCTGGATACGATTTTCATGCGATTTTCACACTTGGATTGTGTAAAATCGCATGGAAAATCGCATCCATAGACCCCAAATACAAAAAACACATACCCCAATGCCAAAAACACATGGCTAAAGTGCCATGCGTTGTTTGGATGCATTTTTGACTCAGTACCAAAAAACATCTCTTGAGACGTTTTTTGGTTCGATTTGAAAATCGCAAGCGATTTTTCAATAAGGGGGCCCTATAGTAAATCGCATGCTAAAATGCATGACATTAAATGTACCATGGGTTTTTCGCATGCGTTTTTTAAGGCTGCAAAAACGCAGTCCACAATCACAGGCTGTCAGGAACAACCTTAAAAATGCATGCAAGTGTGACCCTAGCCTAACACAGGTAATGTAATCATTTTTGAAAGACTGAATTAAGTTCTGGAAGGGACAAGCAAATATGAGTTCGGGTGATAGGATTGTAGGGGCCCATGTGGAGCCTTATACTAACTGTACAAAAAGTATTGAAAAACTCATCCTAATCCCTGAATTTTAGGTATTACATTCAGTCCATTGCTGAAGGTAAGACTTTTTATTGCTGGGCAGCAGCATGCAAGCCTTACATCGTTGGATGGAGTAATGTAAGGTAGGCCACCACTGGACTCTAGAGCAGTGGAAACATGTTCTGTGTACTGGTGGATACCCCTTCTTAGTTTGATGATAAGTCTAGATTTGGTGAATACCAGGAAAATGTTAGTTGCCTGAATGCATTGAGACAACTGCAAATTTTGGTGATGGAGGGTTTATATTATGCTAACTGTTACAATTGTTGTGTGACTCCTCAATAAGGAGTATAAACTTAGTCCCTCTGCAGCCAAATCTTAAATAATGCATGCGTGCAGTGAGAATCACACACCTAATACAAGTACAAGATGCTAAGAGATTTTGAGTTTACTTATGAAAACAGTAAGAAATTATACACACAATTCTAGGAGTAGTTACCCAAGAATAAGATCATTCATTGATTAGTTATGTTTAATATTTTGTAACCAATCATTGGTAACTAATAGCTGCAAAATGATTTGGTTACGCAAATCTACTTTATATATGTATTCATGCTTGATTTAATCCACCATTTTAGCATTGAATCATCATATTTCTTCATTACTTCATTAGATAATAATCTAATGTTTTGTGAAACATGCTACTTTGTTACTAAAACATTCTATTTTTTGGCCTCAGTCCCACGCTTAGATGGCCTTCACTGCTTTTCTCTCTAACTCACAGTAAGCAATACTACATATGAAAACATTGTTTCTTAAAGGGAACCTGTCACTTCCCCAGGGCCTATGAAGGTAAAAGAGCCATCTTCAGCAGTATTAATCCTGCATTCTGTGAAGGTGGCTCTTATGTGTAATGTCCCCAAGGACACTGAAATAATGAGTTTTATAAATTTGGTTCCATACCACTACTTGGACCGGTGGGTGTGTGCTGTACTGGGCTCTCAACCGCCTGCCTGCTGCCAATCATCCCCCCTCTGGGCTCCGGGCGCTGCCTCCTCTCTGCTCCTTACGTCCCCGACACCTGCGCTGTGAAATCAAATCTCAGGCATGCGCAGTGTGCGCTGCCCGACAAGTGAGGTCACACGATCTCCTCACATTGCACCTGCGTATAGCCAAACCATAGCGATTAGAAGTCCTGCACAGCAGCCATGGCTACCAATCATCGCTTACCAAGGGTGGCATCATGACTACCATCCCTAAGCCACAACTCCCAGAACCCTTTAACTCGCCTCCCAGGGCCATAAGGCTGGGTCTCAACCCCCCGTGACAACCCAGCAGAGCTGCGGTCCGGTTCCGAGTATGCCTCGGCCCTGGGGTGCGACATCTCAATCGAAATCTGATCCCAGGTCTCTTCCACATGCTTACTAAGTTAGCGCATACTGCTTGACATGCTTGAGTATGTATGTAGCTTTTTCTACAACACTACCCACAATTGTTTAATTTTGTTGAGGTCTTGCAACTGCAGGGGAAAATCCAGCACCTCAAATTCATTGTCATTCAACCATTTCTTTGCCAATTGTCACGTAGGCTTCAGTTCGTTGTCCTGCTAGAACACTATGTCATCCTTTTCATACCCATAGTACTTGACTGATTGAAGTAACACATCTGATAGGATATTCACATATCTCAGCATTGAGACCACTATCGAAAGATTTTTCAAACACCATTAGCAAATAGTAACAATGCAGTGATGTGACAAGAATCTGCAAAACTAATCTTATGCTAAATACTGGCAAATATTAAATTTATGTAAGAGATTGCCAGGATGATTGTCTATGAAAGGATGGTAGTCTCACATTCAAAGCTGTAGTGGATGGTGAGATATGAAACCTGAAAGTTAAAAGTTCAAAACATTGTTACCCTTTTGCTCATCAGTGTAATGTCTAGCCAGTCCAACATGTTTTTACCTGCAAATGGCCATTATTTATTCACAAAATATGACGACAGACTACTGTGATTATGATCTGTTTTTCCGATTGAATAAATTATTGATAAATGTACTTAAAGGGAATCTGTTACCAAATTTTTGCTACCTCATCTGGATTACAAACAGTACATCATTTAATTTATTGGATGAAGCAGTTGTGACACAATCAAAGTTTTTAGATATAGCATGTAGCAGAGCTCAGAGAGCTAACTCCACCCACACCACACCTTTCTATGTACATTTGTTTCGACCAGAGCTGGGGTGCGTGGGGTACTCGGTCACCGGGGCTTCTGTGTGGGATGTCACGGGTGGTCGGTATCCCCGGTGCCGTGCCCTGGCGAACAATTATACCAGGTGTTGTTGGTAAAACGGTGGGGGTGAAAGGGGTTATTTACAGGGGAACGTGACGCCACCTGTAGAGTCCGGTAAGGTGGTACCGGCGCTGCCAGCCGGCCGCTGAGGTGATGGAGGGGGCAGCAGTGTGTGGTACAGCTCCCCACAGGTGGAGCTTTACCTCAGGGCAGCTATGATGGTGGTGAGACGGTGAGGGAGGACAGTGATGGGAAATGGTGGTGCAGTTCTTACCCGTCTGCTGTTGATGATGTTAAGTCTTTTGAGCTGTGGCAGGAAGAATAACAGAAACCAATTCTTGTTTAACTTTGCTTTACTCGGTACCGGCTGATGGCATAACAATACACGGTACAGTTTGGTTTAGGGTGTTGTTACCAGCTCAGGATTTCTCTTAAGGAGTCATTAGATGTTCTTTCTCTGTCTTTCAGGGTTTCTATTCTCTTTCCAGATCTTTCTGTCTTTCCCACCTTTGAAGAGCTCACCCGCCAGTCCTGCAGTCTGTGTCTAGTAGGCTTAAATTGACTATTACCAGTCCAAATGGGAACAGCAGGAACGCACAAGTTTCCCACCTGACACCGGGTTTCAGTCTTTCCTCACTAGTGTAGGACCGTCTTTTGGGCATGAGGGGTGAGGTACCTTTGTGGGGCTGTCAGCAACCCAGTCCTGTTGGGCCTGCAGCTCGTCGTCTTCGCAGTCAGGGCTGAACTCCTGGCTGCCTCGGTTGTCCGTGTCACCTGTGTACCCTCAACATGACCAGCTGGCTCCTACCAGTCTTGGTCCGTTGCCATCTGTCCTGGGCCCCCTCATAAAGATTGGGTACCCTCCACTCAGCTGAGCCGCCAGGCATGACCACACGGTCTGCCTTCCCAAGCCGTCTGAGGTAAATTCTTAACTGTCACTCTGCTCTATCCTAAGCTCCGCCCACCACCTGTGGAACCTACCATATAGTTAGTTTCCCTACACTAAGTGGTGCGGTCCTAAGTGAGTGCTAAAAATAGACTTCCTAAGTTTTAAATCGTAACCTGGCAACTTACAAGGAAAAACACATTTTATATTCAAGTGTAATACCATTCTGTGGCGCATACCCGCAGGGGCGCCACACATTGACTACTGAAAGTAAGCTGCTTATAGGATGATGGGGCATAGTCTGACTAGGGCTCGCATGCACTGTAGTCCTGGCAGTGATACCAAATTCAGTGTTTTAACATGATACTGTTTTCAGATTATATACCAAAAACCTGCTGACAGATTCTCTGTTCTGATCGGGTCTATATGACCTGAAAAGAAACTTGAGACCCTGCAGATCTGAAACTTGACGTGATTAATTTAACTTTTCCTCATTACTATAAGTGTTGTTTTTTTTTCTTTATTTTTTGCTACACCTGTACTGTTCGGGTCAATATGACCCGATAACATTTTATACTGTTCAACAGGTCACTAATTATTTCTGCCTGCAAAATATATTTGTTTTCCTGAGTACTTCATCTCATTATTTAAAAGGGTGGAGGTTTCAGTGTTCTTATCAGTGAGCAAGTACTCATCTAGTCATTTCTCTTTTAATTCTGTGAGAGAGGAAACAGGCAGGGCCGTATTTGCCATTAGGCACCCGTAGGCACGTGCCTAGGGCGGCGCCATTCATAGGGGGCGGCATCTCAGCGTTTTTTTTTTCCTCCTCCGTGTCGGCCGGGTCGTAAGCCCCGCCCCTCATACCCCCCCTCCCCTGTCATCAACAGGCCCGGCCACCTCACCCAGCCTGCAGCAGCCGGAAGAGAGAAGTTGGGGGCCGGCCCGCTGCGGAGGAGACAGTGTTCCTGCGGAGGATCGGGCAGAGGCGGCACTGTCTGGCAGTGGCAGACTATCAGCACATCGCCCCAGCTGTGGGTCGGCCCCGGGACGACACCGGTATGTATTGTGCCACTGCCAGTCACCTCACCGTGCATGGAGGAGGGCGGAGAGGGAGCAGGAAGAAATCCGCAGAGGCCCGGGCGGGCGGCAGCACATTCCCACAACAGGCAGGCAGCGGCTGGGCTCAGCTATGTGTGAGTCAGCACCGCCGCCGCCCGCCGGCCGTGTGTGTAGCGTAGGTGCAGCATGGACCAGAGCAGGGGGCATCCATCATCATGCTGCATGCATCAGATTCATGATGCATGATCATTGATGGCGGATAGGCGGGGCGGATGTGGGCACACTTGCCCCCATGCTGGCACACTAGCCCCCATGCTGGCACACTAGCCCCCATGCCGGCACACTGCCCCCCATGCTGGCACACTGCCCCCCATGCTGGCACACTAGCCCCTATGCTGGCACACTGCCCCCCATACTGGTACACTTGCCCCTATGCTGGCACACTGCCCCCATGCTGGCACACTTGCTCCCATGCTGGCACACTTGCCCCCATGCTGGCACACTAGCCCCTATGCTGGTACACTAGCCCCTATGCTGGCACACTTGCCCCCATGCTGGCACACTTGCCCTCATGCTGGTACACTTGCCCCCATGCTGGCACACTTGCCCCCCATGCTGGCACACTTGCCCCCCATGCTGGCACACTGCCCCCCATTCTGGCACACTAGCCCCTATGCTGGCACACTGCCCCCCATGCTGGCACACTAGCCCCTATGCTGGCACACTAGCCCCTATGCTGGCACACTAGCCCCTATGCTGGCACACTGCTCCCCATGCTGGCACACTTGCCCCCATGCTGGCACACTTGCCCCCATGCTGGCACACTTGCCCCCATGCTGGTACACTTGCCCCCATGCTGGCACACTAGCCCCTATGCTGGCACACTTGTCCCATGCTGGCACACTTGCCCCCATGCTGGTACACTTGCCCCCATGCTGGCACACTTGCCCCCATGCTGGCACACTTGCCTCCATGCTGGAACACTAGCCCCTATGCTGGCACACTTGCCTCCATGCTGGCACACTTGCCCCCATGCTGGCACACTAGCCCCTATGCTGGCACACTAGCCCCTATGCTGACACACTAGCCCCTATGCTGACACACGGCCCCCCATGCTGGTGCACTTGCCCCTATGCTGGCACACTGCCCCCCATGCTGGCACACTTGCCCCCATGCTGGCACACTTGCCCCCATGCTGGCACACTTGCCCCCATGCTGGCACACTAGCCCCCATGCTGGAACACTAACTGGAGGATAGAGGAGCAGCAGGATGGACAGAGGAGGACAGGGTGCAGGAGGACAGAGGAGAGGAGGACGGGGGTGCAGGAGGACAGAGGAGAGCAGGACGAGGGTGCAGGAGGACAGAGGAGAGCAGGACGGGGATGCAGGAGGATAGAGGAGCAACAGGAGGGGCAGAGGAGAGGAGGATGGGGGAGCAGGAGGATAGAGGAGGGACAGAGGAGAGGAGGACGGGGGTGAAGGAGGACAGAGGAGAGCAGTACGGGGGTGCAGGAGGACAGAGGAGAGCAGGACGGGGGTGCAGGAAGACAGAGGAGAGCAGGACGGGGGTGCAGGAAGACAGAGGAGAGCAGGACGGGGGTGCAGGGGGACAGAGGAAAGCAGGACGGGGGTGCAGGAGGACAGAGGAGAGCAGGACGGGGATGCAGGAGGATAGAGGAACAACAGGAGGGGCAGAAGAGAGGAGGATGGGGGAGCAGGATGATAGAGGAGCAGCAGGAGGGACAGAGGAGAGGAGGACGGGGGTGCAGGAGGACAGAGGAGAGCAGTACGGGGGTGCAGGAGGACAGAGGAGAGCAGGATGGGGGTGTAGGAGGACAGAGGAGAGCAGGGCGGCGGTGCAAGAGGATAGACAAGCAACAGGAGGGGCAGAGGAGAGGAGGATGGGGGAGCAGGAGGATAGAGGAGCGGAAGGAGGGACAGAGAAGAGGAGGATGGGGTGCTGGAGAACAGAGGAGAGGAGGATGGGGGTGCAGGAGGACAGAGGAGTAACAGGAGGGGCAGAGGAGAGGAGGATAGGGGTGCAGGGGGATAGAGGAGCAGCAGGAGGTGCAGAGGAGAGGAGGACGGAGGTGCAGGAGGACAGGAGCAGCAGGAGGAACAGAGGAGAGAAGGACGGGAGTGCAGGAGGACTGTGGCTGTGGCTGGCTCTGTGTGTGGTGATAATGGCGGCTGTACCATGTGTCTGCCTCCATGCAGCTGCCGCCACCTTCCTGTGTTGGCAGGGTGTGGCATGCTGGAGTTATAGTTCTCCTGCCTGTCCTATATGATTTCTGGGCAGTGTGTTGGGTGCTGGGAGTTGTTGTTCTTCCAGGTGTTGTCCCGCCGCCCATCTGTGGCCTGTCTGTCTCTTCTGGGATGTCCTCAGCTCTGTGCTGTGCACATAGTGTACCACCATCTCCCCAGCTCCGTGCTGTGCACAGACAGGAGCTGGGGACATGGTGGTACACTGTCTGTGCACAGCACGGAGCTGAGGACATGGTGGTATTGTGCACAGCACGGAGCTGTGGACATGGTGGCACACTGTATGTGCACAGCACGGAGCTGAGAACATGGTGGTACACTGTCTGAGCACAGCACGGAGCTGAGGACATGGTGGTACACTGTCTGTGCACAGCACAGAGCTGAGGATATGGTGGTACACTGTCTGTGGACAGCACGGAGCTGAGGACATGGTAGTACACTGTGCGTAGCATTGAGCTGGGGACATGGTGGTACACTGTCTGTGGACAGCATGGAGCTGGGGACATGGTGGTACACTGTCTGTGGACAGCACGGAGCTGGGGACATGGTGGTACACTGTGCACAGCACGGAGCTGAGGACATGGTGGTACACTGTCTGTGCACAGCACGGAGCTGAGGGCATGATGCTACACTGTCTGTGCACAGCATGGAGCTGGGGACATGGTGGTACACTGTCTGTGGACAGCATGGAGCTGGGGACATGGTCGTACACTGTGCACAGCATGGAGCTGGGGACATGGTGGTACACTGTCTGTGGACAGCATGGAGCTGGGGACATGGTGGTACACTGTCTGTGGACAGCACGGAGCTGGGGACATGGTGGTACACTGAGCACAGCATGGAGCTGGGACATGGTGGTACACAGTGCACAGCACGGAGCTGAGGACATGGTGGTACACTGTCTGTGCACAGCACGGAGCTGAGGGCATGATGCTACACTGTCTGTGCACAGCACGGAACTGGGGACATGGTGGTACACTGTGCAATGCACGGAGCTGAGGACATGGTGGTACACTGTCTGTGTACGGCACGGAGCTGGGGACATGGTAGTACACTGCACAGCATGGAGCTGAGGACATGGTGGTACACTGTCTGTGCACAGCACGGAGCTGGGGACATGGTGGTACACTGTCTGTGCACAGCACGGAGCTGGGGACATGGTGGTACACTGTGCACAGCACGGAGCTGAGGACATGGTGGTACACTGTCTGTGCACACCACAGAGCTGGGGACATGATGCTACACTGTCTGTGCACAGCACGGAGCTGGGGACATGATGGTACACTGTCTGTGCACAGCACTGAGCTGGGGACATAGTGATACACTGTGCACAGCATGGAGCGGGGACATGGTGGTACACTGTGCACAGCACAGAGCTGAGGACATGGTGGTACACTGTCTGTGCACAGCACGGAGCTGAGGACCTGTTGCTACACTGTCTGTGCACAGCATGGAGCTGGGGACAAGACGCTACACTGTCTGTGCACAGCACAGAGCTGAGGACATGGTGGTACACTGTCTGTGCACAGCACGGAGCTGGGGACATGATGCTACACTGTCTGTGCATAGCACGGAGCTGGGGACATGATGGTACACTGTCTGTGCACAGCACAGAGCTGAGGACATGGTGGTACACTGTCTGTGCACAGCACGGAGCTGGGGACATGATGCTACACTGTGCACAGCACGGAGCTGGGGACATGATGGTACACTGTCTGTGCACAGCACAGAGCTGAAGACATGGTGGTACACTGTCTGTGCACAGCACGAAACTGAGGACATGGTGGTACACTGTCTGTGCACACCACGGAGCTGGGGACATGGTGGTACACTGTGCACAGCATGGAGCATAGGACATGGTGGTACACTGTCTGTGCACAGCACGGAGCTGAGGACATGATGCTACACTGTCTGTGCACAGCATGGAGCTGGGGACATGATGCTACATTATCTGTGCACAGCACAGAGCTGAGGACATGGTGGTACACTGTCTGCGCAGATCACGGAGCTGGGGACATGATGGTACACTGTCTGTGCACAGCACGGAGCTGGGGACATGATGGTACACTGTCTGTGCACAGCACAGAGCTGAGGACATGATGGTACACTGTCTGTGCACAGCACGGAGCTGGGGACATGGTGGTACACTGTCTGTGCACAGCACGGAGCTGGGGACATGATGGTACACTGTCTGTGCACAGCACGGAGCTGGGGACATGATGGTACACTGTCTGTGCACAGCACAGAGCTGAGGACATGATGGTACACTGTCTGTGCACAGCACGGAGCTGGGGACATAATGGTACACTGTCTGTGCACAGCACGGAGCTGAGGACATGGTGGTACACTGTCTGTGCACAGCACGGAGCTGGGGACATGATGGTACACTGTCTGTGCACAGCACGGAGCTGAGGACATGGTGGTACACTGTCTGTGCACAGCACGGAGCTGAGGACATGGTGGTACACTGTCTGTGCACAGCATGGAGCTGGGGACATGATGCTACACTGTCTGTGCACAGCACAGAGCTGAGGACATGGTGGTACACTGTCTGTGCACAGCACGGAGCTGGGGACATGATGCTACACTGTCTGTGCACAGCACGGAGCTGGGGACATGGTGGTACACTGTCTCCCACCACCTTAAAATTGGTCTGTTTCTCATCCAGGAGAGTCGGATGAGTGTCATCGGTTTTTTGGTCCCTTTTGCATCCAACTGCTGTGCGAGTGTCGGACATTTCTCTCAGATCACATCCGTGTGCAAACTGTTTCCTCAGCAGCTATTAGTGTAGAATCATTTACAGGAACATTTTACAGTTGTCTCAGTTACAGAATGATAATGTATCCGTGAAAAAAACTGATGCCTCTCGGATGGTTAGTGTGCTGTCAGTGTGCGGTATGTAATTTTGTCAGACCAATAGACTTGCATTAGTGAGTCTCGCGCGTGAATCACAGACTATCGCAGCATGTTGTGACTTTTTTCTCATCCTGAATCTGGCTGAGAAAAAAGCGTCCGACCCTCATCAGTGCTCTCAGACATTGAATAACATTGGTCCGACTGTAATGCGATAAAATCACACATTCCACTCATCCGAGTTTCACGCCAGTGTGATCGTACCCTAATACTAAAATCCATATAGTAATCCTACAATGTCTTTGGGACATGGTATGGGAAGGGTTTATGGCTCAGTTAGTACATACTCCATACTTCATGGTATGGGGAGGTTTATGGCTCAGTTAGTACACACTCCATACTTCATGGTATGGGAAGGGTTTATGGCTCAGTTAGTACACACTCCATACTTCTTGTTATTAGCCAGTTAATGCTCTCTTGTCCACCACACTGCAGTGTCAAAAGAGGAAGACAATGAGACAGGCAACGACATGGCATCAGAGAGCCCCTGACCTCGAAATAGAAGATCCTCAGATCCTGGTATTGTGACATAATATTAATAATAATATTTTTTGCTCTTATATTACACTATGCACTCCACAGCACTTTACATACATCATCAACACTGTCCCCATTGGGGCTCACAATGTAAACATCCTGTCAGTAGGTCTCTGAAGTGTGGTTGGACAAACCTTTTTATATGTACTACATGATGAAATGTGGGGGGAGAAGCTACATGAAGCTTGGGGGGGAAGACCGCGACTGGGGGGTAGATTGTCCGTGACAGGTCGAAGAGCCATGACGGGGGAGGGACTGCAACAGGGGGAGGAGCTGTGATAGGGGGAGGGGCCACAAGGGGGAAGGAGCCATAATGGGGGGGGGTGGCCGCTGACAGTGCCTAGGGCAGCAGGAACTCCAAATACGGCACTGGAAACAGGTAGTTTCACTTTCAATCCTGAGAGAGAAGACACTAGATTCTGTGAGAGAGGACACTGAGCTGTGAATACACATCTTTACAGGTATGTAGCATATAAACTATGGTTTTCTTCTCAAATTATTGAATTGGAAGTGCTCGTCAACGCCTCTGATTCAGTAGATGATATCCCACAGGAAAATGTTTTCGAAGAAGAGGACCACATGAGTGATGGGGAAAGCAATGCTGAAAATTCTGAAGTGGAATATGAAGTGGAACATGGTACCCAGACTACTAGTCGGATGCAAGCAAATTATTCTAAAAACAAGGATGTAATTTAGAACTTGCCGCCTAGTTATTCTGGTTGATTGTTCTCTGAAAATATTATAAAAGCTACTCCTGGTCCTGCTAGGTACGCTATATCAAGAATATATGAGATGGGGGGGCGTGGCCGAGCTTTGAATGGCACAGACTGCTTAGAGCAGGCGCTCCAGCAGAGATCGGCTTTAACTCGACACAACAAGGTGACAAACTACTCTGGGAAACTCTACATAACATAAGTTACTTGGTGATCTGAGGACACAGTGGCAAGTCAGCAATGAGAGGAGATCTCCAAGGAAGGTGACTGCATATTTCTCCAGAGACTAGGTACTGAATACAGCCTCCAACATGGCTGCAGCTTCTCACTCACCAGCTCATTCTACTTGCTCTTCACATGTGGCAGTCTCAGGAGGGGGGGGGGAGAAGCTCAGACAGATATTCCCCTTACACAGTAAACAATGGAGGCTTTGCTTAAGGCCCTCAAGCAAGAACTCCAAGCTGATCTTAAAAGAATGATAGCTGAGTTCAAGGCAAAGTTTAGGGTGAACTCAAAGACCAGGGAACTAGAATAGATCAACCCTGGAGCAGAATCTGGCAGAACTTACTAAATCTCATAATGAACTAATATATACTAAAGAGGCTTTAGAAAAGGATGTTTTCCAAATCCACAACAAAACCCTGATTTTGAGGACAGATCCAGAAGGAATAATATTTGCATTAGAGGGATTGAGGAATCTACACCTTACAAAGATTTGCCAAGTTTTCTGCAAAACGTCATACACCCGGTGATTCCTTCTGCAGACAGCAAGGACTTAATTGTGGATAGAATACACGGATCCCCAAACTAAAAGGCCTCAATCCAGATTTACCACAGATGTTATTGCCCGCATTCATTTCTATACAATAAGAGAGACTTTTATAGCTGGTCTCAGGAAGAGGCTGAAACTTCCAGATAAGTTGGCCCACCTGAAGGTATTCCCTGACTTGTCGGCAGGTACCTTAGCTCAGAGGAGGGAGTATATTCCGTATACCATAGCCCTCAGAGAACAAGGAATAAAGCACCACTGGGGGTTCCCCCCCGAAATTGAAAGTCTTAAAAAACAATTCCATATTTGTCTGCACATCCCCGGAAAAGGCGATTTATTGTAAAATGGAAGATTCAGCCTATATATCCGAATGATAAAAGAGCTCCTCAGGCACAGAAAAGAAAAACTCGACCCAGACTGGTTTACGGCATGAATGAT
Source organism: Allobates femoralis (assembly GCA_033576535.1). Lineage (NCBI taxonomy): Eukaryota > Metazoa > Chordata > Amphibia > Anura > Aromobatidae > Allobates > Allobates femoralis. The sequence continues at coordinate 274,597,278 of JARQOC010000006.1, forward strand.
TACTGCAGAGCTGTTCTCTTCTTCCCTGCTTTCTACTCTTTGTTGCCTCTATGACGATGTTGAAACCAGGCAAAGTTGCCAACAGAGTGACTTTTTTCACTCTCTTTCAAACTATTTTTTCTCTTTTTTCCTTTTTCTTTACTGTTTGCTTGATTTTGTAACTGTAAAGGGACTTCCTCTTAGGATGAAGCAAAAATTTAGGTTTATAACCCTGCATTTGTTTATACAAGCAATTTGTTTCCCTGGCCGTCCTCCCCCTATCTGTTCCCAATGTTTGTCACTCATTTTGGAGCAATGGTTTCACATAAAGCAGTATATAGTATTAACAATGCATATTAAGGTTATAACTACAAATGCCAACGGTTTGAACTTGCCAGGTGAAAGATCCATCTTCTGAGAGAATATTTGGAAAGAACTGCTGATGTAATTTGTGTTCAAGAAATGCATTTGTTGGCTCAGGATAATGCTCAGCTGAAAAACCCTCGATATCCACACCAGTTTTTTGCAAACAACAAGACTAAAAGAGCTGGAGTGGTTATTTTTATAAGAGACTGCCTTTCCTTTAAATTGTATGACACTACTAGTGATCGGAGGGGCTTTTATTTTCCTTGATTGTTCTTTAAACAACAGTAGATACATGATTGTATCTCTATATGGCCCAAATACACACCAGTTGTCATTTATCAGACAAACACAAGAGAATTCAGATGTTCTCCAAAGGGTTTAAAATTGTCTTGGTATTTCAACCTTCCCATGTCTGTCATGTTAGATTGCTCAAACAGATGTACCAGCTAGAGGAGAGATGAAATCACTGGTTTAGAATATAATTTGCATGACATTTGGAGATATCTCCACAGCTCTGAGAGAGATTACTCCCATTTCTCCCCTAGATTTAATTCCTATAGCAGGATAGACTATGTTTTTTCGGATGATAGAATTCTAGGTTTGTGCGCTTGAGGCAACGATAGATGTGATCTCGTGGTCTGACCATGCTCCTGTCTCACTATATCTGATAGGGACTCTTCAGTCAAGGATGATAGTTAGTTTTAAATGATTTTTTACTGACCAACAAACAAAACATTTTATTCATAGAGACAAAATGAAAAGACGTCTTGACATAAATGATGATAACTCACCTCAGACGAAGTGGTATGGTCAGCCCCAAGGCATACATGAGAGGTATTTTTATTAAGATGGCAGCAGTAGAAATGAAAAGAAGAGAGGTGGAAGCATCATACCTATTAACTCAAATTAACAATCTAGAACAAATCAACAAGAAAAACCCAACCCACAAAACCCCTAACAGAACATAGAATCAGGCTGTGTGCTCTACTTTTATTCCAGTGTGAAAAAGCACTTAAAAAGTCCAAAGCAAAATATTATGCAATGGGAGATAGAGCAGGGAAGATTTAGCAGGAAATCAAAACAGTGACATAAGAAATAGCATTGCATACTTAAATAAACCTGATGGGACTAAAGTTCTAAATTCGATTGACATAGCTAAAGAATTTAGGCGATTTTATTATTCACTGTGCAACCTAAATTGGATCCCATACAGTTCAGCCCAATCCACAAGAAATTTGTAACTTACTAGAAAAAAATCTCACTCCCCAAAGTATCAGCGGCTCAGCTAAGTGATCTATATACTCCCATATCTATCATTGAAATAGAACAAATAATCGTTTCTACTAAAAAGTTCTCTATCCAGGCCCAGATGGTTTTTCTAACACCTATTATTGTTTCGTCAAAATTTTAGCTTCTTACCTCCATAAAAACCCTTTTGGAAATATAGCTCTTCAATAAGCCATGTAAACCTTGAGACAGTAATCACAACCATTCCTAAACCTGAGAAACCCCCAAACAATCCTCGTAATTTTAGGCCTATCTTCTTTAAGCTGTGACCTAAAAATATTCTCTAAAATTCTTGCAGCCAGAATAATATCTGTCCTTCCCTCTGTGATAGCACCTGACCAGGTTGGGTTTGTCCCTGGGAGACAAGCCAAGGACGGCACTACAAGAGTACTAGATTTGTTGGAGATAATGGAGACTAATAAACTCCCTGGTGTATTGCTGTCTCTTGATGCCGAGAAAATGTTTGACAGAGTGCACTGGGGTTATGTATGGGTGAGGTTCTTCATAAGTTTGGTTTTGTGGGTGATATTAAAAAGGCTATATTGGCCCTATACTCTAATTCGAACACTGTGGTGAGTGCGTCTGGCTTCACCTCTGACCGGTTCATGATAACTAATGGCACCCTGCAGGGCTGCCCTCTTTCGCCGGTTATCTTTGCTTTGCTAATGGAGCCACTAGCAGAGGCTCTTAGAACTAATCCAAGCATACGTGGAGTCTGTGTGGGAGATACGGACCATGTGATGGGATTGTATGATGATGATGTGATATTATCTCTCACCGGCGTGGAGGGGTCCATGGCGGGTGTCATGGACACCCTGGCTGAATTTTCTAGAATCTCATATTAAAATTACAAAGTCTATCATATTCTCCATAAACCTTTACCTTTGGTAAAGGATAGAATACGAGAGCATTTTCCCTTGGGAGGAAGCAGAATTTACATATTTGGTAATTAAAATTACAAAATTACAAAATTTGTAAATCTAATTAAGTTGAACCTTGAGTCACTGATTTCAGAAGTTCATGGGGACTTTGAAAGGCAGACCCTTCTCCCACTGTCCTGTGTTGCTGCCTAAAATTACCTATTTGTTCAGATGTCTCTCTCTCAAATTCCCATCTAGATGGATAGGGCTCCTACAATCCCTACTTGGTAAGTTTATTTGGAAAAACAAAAAACCAAGAGTGGCGGTCAAGGCTCTTCATTTCCAATAGTCTCGTGGTGGAATTGGTGTACCAAATCTATCTTTGTACCACAAGGCGGCCATACTCGATGCTGCAAAAGATTGGTGAGTTGGGGATCTTAATTATAAATGTCTCCTAATAGAAAGACAGTTTGCTCCCCACAGGTCTACTAGACTTTTGCTAGAGATTGGTCATGTTCACACTCACCTGCGTTTTTGGCACTCTCTGCGTTTTTCTGCAGTTTTTCAAAAACGCAGGTGCGTTAACGCAGGGTGCATTTGAGTGTACATGCGTTTTTCAGCTCCACATGCGTTTTTTTCCCCCAGTCCAAAAACGCCGCATGCAGCGTTTTTTGGGTGCTGGAAAAAAACGCAGGGGTGGTTTTCCAAAAACGCATGCGTTTTCAGCTTGTATAAAAAAGCTGGTATTAACCCCTTTATTACCCGGCGTGCCACCACCACCAGGGCCGCTGGAAGAGCGAGGTTCAGCGCCAGAGGATGGCGCTTCAATGAACGCGCCATCTTCTGGGGAGGCTGCGGCCTGCAATTTGCAGCGGGGGTGCCCAGAAAGCTTGGGCATCCCTGCGCTGCGGATTCCAGCCCCCAGCTGCTTAGCTGTACCTGGCTAGACATAGAAATTGCGCGGAGCCCCACGCATTTTTTTTTTATTATTTCATGAAATTCATGAAATAATTAAAAAAAAGGGCTCCCCTATATTCTTGTGTCCGGCCAGGTACAAATAGGCACCTGGGGGTTGGGGGCAGCCCGTCGCTGCCTGCTGGATCCGGCTGGTTCCAGAAATACGGCGAAGCCCACGTGAAATTTTTTTCTGACAAATCCATAAAACAATGTAAATAAAAGGGACTGAATCTTTATTAACCCCTGGACCATGGGCAAGGGGTTAATAAAGATGCAGTCCCTTTTTTAGGATTGTTTTATTGATTTTTCAGAAAAAAAACTACATGGTCTTTCTGGAACCAGCCGGATCCAGCAGGCAGCGACGGGCTGCCCCCAACCCCCAGGTGCCTATTTGTACCTGGCCGGACACAAGAATATAGGGGAGCCCTTTTTTTTTATTATTTCATGAATTTCATGAAATAATAAAAAAAAATGCGTGGGGCTCTGCGCAATTTCTATGTCTAGCCAGGTACAGCTAAGCAGCTGGGGGCTGGAATCCGCAGCGCTGGGAGGCCCAAGCTTTCTGGGCACCCCCCGCTGCAAATTGCAGCCCGCAGCCGCCCCAGAAGATGGCACGTTCATTGAAGCGCCATCCTCTGGCGCTGAACCCCGCTCTTCCAGCGGCCCTGATGGCGGTGGCACGCTGGGTAATAAAGAGGTTAGGGCCAGCTTTGTATTATCAGCTGGCCCTAAGCCCGAAATTTATGGCGGTCACGCCAATATTAGACATGACCGCCATGAATTTCTATTAAATTGTTTTAAAAACAACACAACACAGAGAAAATTTTTTATTAGAAATAAAAAAAAAAGCCATTAGGGACTCCATCTTTAATTAAAAAAATCCTCTTCCGTCCGACGCAGTCCAAAACGCGATGTCCTCTCTGCTACATCCCCTGTGCATAGATATAGATGTCTATGCACAGGGAATGAGCAGACTGAGAACAATCTCAGCTCTGCTACATCAGGCAGCAGGCGGGCTCTAGGACCCTGGAGCTGCGGTAGCCTGCACACAGAGCAGACAGCCAGACTCTTATCTGTGCGAGTTTCCCAGCGACTACTTGCACAGTAAACGAGTCCAATGCAGATCAATGGCAAAACTAGGATTGCTTCAGGCTGAAGCTTCCGAGACACATCTGTGATTTGTAAATCGCACACTACTCGCTATTACTCGCTTCCCCATTCATTAACATTGGACTCGGTAGACTCGCAACGAGTAGCGAGTCCTGGGCTCGGACTCGCTAGAGTCAAGCGATTCCGAGTAATTTAGGATTCGCCCATCACTAGTCAGGTCATATTGACCTGAAACAGTAAAGTATACAGCAAATGCGATCAGAACAGCAGGGTTAAAGAGATAGTTTCCTATACTTCCCGTTTTACAGTACAGATGCAGTCCTACTTTTTGGCAGCAACATTAGACATCTGGTCTGATATTTACATCATCTGTTCTTACATTAGTTTAAAACAATAAACAAGGCTAAGAGACTGACTATAAAATTGTGACCTAATCAAATGCAAATAAATGATCTGCAATACAAGTTTGATACATCTTTTCATAGGAATTGTCAGTTGATAAGAGCCTGCAATTCTCTGCTGGTGCAAATTACACTTTAATATTTTATTACTTCTTACTTCAGGATTATTGTGTATCAGATCAATTTTTAATCTCTCACTAACAAGATAAGATTCCAGGGAAATACTTATTATATTTATTTTAATTATTTTTTGTTGTTGAAAGTAACCATATTTTTATGAAGTACAACCTGGTTTAGATATTTAGCAGTAAGAAAATAAGAATTTATGCAATGGTTGTCAATAGTAAAGAAGGAGGATATCACTTGATTGTAGTAGAAGAGCGATCAGCGGTTTATATTCTGATAGTCTAGGAAAATATGAATATTTTTTTTACTGGTGGTCTAAGGTAAAACATATGAATAATATGTAGTGATGTACAGTATTTGGCAGATGTTTTTTTTTCCTGACAACCTACAGTAAACGGAATATTTCCTAATGATCTAGAGTAGTGATGAGCGAGCAGTAAAATGCTCGGGTGGAGCATATTGAGATGCTCAGGTGCTCGACTTGAGCACAGACCCTGATTTTATCCTATGGGGAAACCCGTGCATTTTGCCGGCGGCACCCTGGGTGCACTGCCGAATGCTTTAAAATGTAATTTTAGCAGCGTAACTTGCGATCCCGCTGGTGCCGGCTCCTGCAGCCACCTAGTGCCATCCGATCATTCCCTGTCTCCCATGCCTGCCACCTGTGCAGCGGGGGACAGCGGGTGATCGGATGGCACCAGGGTGCTGCAGGAGCCGGTGGCAGCAGGATCCCAAGTTACGGGGAGTGATCGGCGAATCAGCGGGCAATTATGCCGGCCCCATACTGAGTTGTGTAAGCCTCAGTACATGTACGCCAAGCAGCGGACGATCTGACAGCTATTGAAATCTCCCACGCTGACACCAATAGGTGATGTTGGTGCGGGAGATTTAAATAGCTGTCAGACCAGCTTGTGTGTAAATTTCACGCGCCGACACTGCTGCGAGATCAGCGGGTGCCGCCGCTGGGAGATGAGCGGCGCTAGCCGACCGCAGATCAGCGGCGCCTGTGGCCACGAGATGGGTGATGAGAACCGCTCATCTCCCGACGCTGGCAGCCGGTGATCTCCTAGTGATGGGCGCCACTGATCTCCCGGTGGTGTTCATGTGGGAAATTTGAACACAGCTGGTCTGACAGCTGTTTAAATCTCCCGCACCGACATCACCCATTGGTGTTGGCGTGGGAGATTTAAATAGCTGTCAGATCAGCTGTGTTTAAATCTCCCGTGCCAACACCACCAGCAGATGAGCGGGCGCCGCCATCGGGAGATGAGTGGCGGGCACTGCTGATCACCCGGCGGGGGCAGCCATTGATCTCCCGGCAGTGTCCGCGCAGAAAATTTAAAGACAGCTGGTCTGACAGCTTTTTAAATCTCCCGCGCCGACAACACCTATTGTGTCGGTGCGGGAAATTTGAACAGCTGTCAGATCAGCTGTTTGTGCGCCAGCCACCAGCTCGAGCACAGTGCAGTCAGGTCTGATGCTTTGCGGCCATGCAATCACTGTAATGCCACAACCAACATGGCTGTGGCATTACAGTGTGAGCCAATCTCTGCATGTGGGCTGGCATCGTAAAGAGCGCCAACATGCAGGGAATTGGACCCCAGCATGAGCCCGAACATCTCGCCGGTACTCAGTGAGCTTCGAGTATCTCGAGTGCTGAGAAGCTCAAGCGAGTACCGAGTACCGGCATGCATGCTCGCTCATCACTAATCTAGAGTACTTAAGGGCAAGAGATTTAGTTCTCGGTATTTATGGGTAAAAGAGGTAATACCTGCGTGAATTAAGTATTTTCTCTGGTGATCAGTGTAAAATAGGGTGTTATTTACTAATGCTTTGGTGTCAGATAATTTCAGCCATATGCTTTTAAGGTTTGACCTATTCACTGACGTCAGCGCCGGCACTTGTTTTCTACCTATGGTGGCGCTTCCCTGTGACATCACTGATTGTTAGGGAGCACTCGTCCTCCATCTTTACTTATGTACGAACTTTGCCCACAGTTCATTAATGCTTAAGGCACCACACTGTCATGACTTTTATCGTTATGGCACCGTTCCCTACAGTCGCCGAGCTGTAACTGTAACTGCTCCAGGCAACATAACGTTTTGCTAATTGGAGTGCTGTCCATATTTTTGGGTATATATATATAATAAATATATATAATATATATATATATATACGTATCTACTATATAATCGTCTAATTCTGTCTGTAATGGAAATCCCGTGTCGCTGATCAGTCGAGCCTGTCCGGCTGATCTCCCAACGGTAGCCGCGGATCATCTCCTGCCGCACGGAGGTCGGTGGCCATCTCCCGGCTGCTTGCAGTGGAAGTACCCTGACCGGCGCTAGCAAGCTCGCTCAATGTGACACGAAGCAGCGACCAGGCCCCTGCTGTGAGATCGCTAATCGTGTCAGAATGGCCCGGACCATTTTTTGATCGTTGGGACCCTGCTGGGCCGCATGCATTGGTATGTTTCACTGTGACAACAACCAATGACCTCAATACTACGCCCTAAAGTGGCAGGGTCTTAACTACCGCCACATCGTTGCTGCATCGCTGGTGAGATCTGACTGGTTGACAACTCACCAGCAATCATGTAGTGATGCTCCAGTGATCCCTACTAGGTCGTATCATTGTCAGGATCGCTGGAGCGTTACCAAGTGTGACGGTACCATACTGATCGCTCATTGCATTATTCTTAAATCTTCATAAATAAACTACATACATATTCTAGAATACCCGATGTGTTACAATCGGGCCACCATCTAGTATATATATATGTATATACGTGTTTAGTGCTGCTCATGTACAGTGGTTACGGAAAGCATTCAGACCCCTTTACATTTTCAACTCTTTGTTTCATTGTAGCCATTTGGCAAATTCAAAAAAACTATTTTTTTTCCTTATTAATGTATGCTCTGCACCCCATCCTGACTTAAAAAAAAACAGAAATGTAGAAATGTGGCAAATTTTTAAAAAAAGTAATACTGAAATATCATAGGGCCCCTTTACACACCACCACTGAAAGGTAGCAACTGCCTGGCATTGGGGATATTAGTGCCTGCTACCATGAAATTGCTACGAAATGGCGGCGTGTAAATAGGGAAATTCCTTCCTGTGTACTGATACAGGAAGGAATTTCCCTATTTACACGCCGCCATTTCATAGCAATTTCATGGCAACAGGCATAAATATCCCCAATGCCAGGCAGTTGCTACCTTTCAGTGGTGGTGTGTAAAGGGGCCCATATGGTCATAAGTAATCAGACTCTTTGCTCAGTATTGAGAAGAAGCACCCTTTTGAGCTAGAACAGCTATGAGTCTTCTTGGTAATGATACAAGTTTTTCACACCAGGATTCCAGTTCCGTCAGGTTGGATAGTGCACCTTGGTGGAAAGCCATTTCAGGTCTCTCCAGAGATGCTCAATTGGGTTTAGGTCAGGGCTCTGGCTGGACCAGTCAAGAATAGTCACAGAGTTGTTCTGAAGCCACTCCTTTGTTATTTTAGCTGTGTGCTTAGGGTCATTGTCTTGTTGAAAGGTGAACCTTTGGCCAAGCTTGAAGTCCAGAGCTCTCTGGAAGAGGTTTTCATCCAGAATATCTCTGTACTTGGCCACATTTATGTTTCCTTCAATTGCAACCAGTTGTCCTGTCTCTGCAGCTAAAAAACACCCAAATAGCATGATGCTGCCACCACTCTGATTCACTTTTGGGCATGTATTGGGCAGGTGATGAGCACTGCTTGGTTTTCTTCACACATGCCACTTAAAATTATCACCAAAAAGTTGTATCTTCGTCTCATCAGACCAGAGAATCTTATTTCTCATAGACTGGGAGTCTTTCATGTGTATTTTTGCAAACTCTATGTGGGTTTTAATATGTCTTGCACTGAGGAGAGGCTTGCTTTGGGCCACTCTGCCATAAAGGCCCGACTGGTGGAGGGCTGCAGTGATAGTTCACTTTGTGGAACTTTCTTCCATCTCTCTATTGCATCTCTGGAGCTCAGCCACAGTGATCTAGGAGTTTTCCTTTACCTCTCTCACCAAGGCTCTTCTCCCTCGATTGCTCAGTTTGGCTGGACGACTAGGTCTAGTAAGACTTCTGGTGGTCCCAAACATCTTCCATGAAAGTATTATGGAGGCCACCGTGCTCTTAGGAACCTTGAGTACTGCAGAAATTCTTTTGTAACCTTGGCCAGATCTATGCCTTGCCACAATTCTGTCTCTAAGCTCCTTGGGCAGTTCCTCTGACCTCATGATTCTCATTTGGTCTGACATGCACTGTGAGCTGTGAGGTCTTATATAGACAGGTGTGTGACTTTCCAAATCAAGTCATTTAAAGACAGCTGGACTCCAATGATGGAGTAGAACCATCTCAAGAAGGATCACAAGGAAATTGACTGCACGTGACTTCAATATGAGTGTCTGCGCAAAGGGTCTGAATACTTATGACCATGTGATAGTTCAGTTTTTCTTTTTTAATAAATTTGTAAAAATGTCTACGTTTCAGTTTTTTTTCAGTCAAGATGGGGTGCAGAGTGTACATTAATGAGAAAAAAATGAACTTTTTTAAATTTACTAAATGGCTGCAATGAAACAAAGAGTGAAAAATTTTAAGGGGTTTGAATACTTTCCGTACACACTGTATAGTATAAATGACGTTTTCTAAGTTTTCTAACTCTTACTAAATCATATTTAGAAGACGATGTTACTGTGTCTATAAAGGCCCCGTTACACGATACGATATTGTAAACGATATCGCTCAAACGTCACGGGTTTGGAGTCGTTTAAACGACATGGTTAGTACATCGTTGCATGTGACACCGAGATAAGACTACGATAAATCGTTGATCGCAAATTTGAGAATATATTCTCAAATTAAACGATCTTCGATCAGCCAACCTGCTGCATCGTTGTGTGACACCGCAATAACGATGTCGTTCACGACTTCTCCCATTCACAACAGTGAACAAGTATGGTTCGATGGGTTGTGAGAACGATAGCTGCTCGCTACATCATTGGTGCGTCATCCACGATATCTACACGTGTGACATCTCACCAATGATGTCAAAAAGATGTCCTAACGACCACGCACCAATGACATCGTTAGTGATATCTTATCAACATTGAAACGTGTAACGGTACCTTTAGTCTTTCAAAGTTCAGAGCTGAGAAGATTGGCAATTGAAATCCATGGATTTGCTCCATCTTGTGCCTGATAAAAATATTACAACTGAAGACCTATAGCAATGTACACTTCAAGTCAAAAACAAAATTCAGGACTAAGCACTATGCATTTATTTATATAGCCATTTATTAATGTAGTCATTGGCTTGTCAAGCTAGAGTCTAAAGTTTGACTTTTTCCTGCTTCTCTCATTCCCACATTTCAAGGACAATTTAGTAGATTTATTGGCTTCTTATCAAAATGTGCTTACGTATATATTAGAGAGTAAAATAATATTGTGGCCTCTACTATGGAAGAAGACTGACTGTGCACTCCTCGGACAAACCCCTGACACACTTGGTTTCTCTAGTGGGTGTCAAGGACATCTGCTCGAATTGATTGCTGAATCTCTCTAACTGCAGTAATTATTGACTGCTATGACATGACCTAAGCATCTAGACACACTTGTGAAACTATTTTGAGGAATTTACTGTTACAACATTGTGTAATAATTGCATTTTCAAATAACATTCCAACTTTTTCAAATGTGGATTACATTCTCACATTATATTGTAAGATTATATATTCCCAGAAAATCATTGCTACCTTTGGGGAAAAAATGTAAACTAATAGTAGACACTAAGGAGTATAACAGGATGGATTTGGACTGCAGAAGAAAGAGCTGGGGGATGTAGTGAAGAAGTGAATAAAATGAGTAAAGGCCTATACATTTTTCCCGTAATTTAGGGTTGGTGGGTTCTAGGCTACATATAGGGCTATTTAAGAAGAAGTCTATTCTCCCATCATCCCACCTTTCTAGTGGTACCATATTTGGTAACCTCAATGTTTAATCATAATTTGCTCGTACTTGGCTTAGTTTATGTGCCTCAACATGGGATTACTTAACAATGCTCCTTTTTGGCCATAAAATTATGGGTGTGATCATGCCCGCTATCAGGGGTTGACGGGTCTGCCCGGAGTCAGGGGCCCTGAGCCTCCCTGCAGGGGCGTGGCCATTTTCATAAGGAAGAGGGGGCCTGGCCATGACTGTAGGGGGCATGGCTGTTGCATCACAGAGCAAGGCCTGCCCTCTGAGCCCACCCCCCTGGCCAGAAGCGAGTCTCTCTCTGTACGCAGGGGGCCCGACAGCCCGCTCTCACTACTGTCTATACACAGAGTCTGGGCCCCGCCCAGTCCCATTGAGTGCGCCCACCCCACAGCTCACCCACGGGCCCACATGACGTCAGGCAGGACAGACCCAGCACACAGAGCGCGGGCAGCAGTGATAAAGCCACACCCACCTTCTCCTGTGACGCTGATGATGGAGCTTCTGATGGTTCCTTCAGGCTGCAGCCCCGCATTCCTGGACAGGACACTGTATGTAGAAGGTGAGCCCGGCTGCCTTGTGTCACTGTGCAGTGCAGCAGATCACTTGCTGCTGCTGTACTGTGTCTGCAGTGTGTGTGGGGGTTTAAATATCTATGCCGTGTGTGTGTGTGTCAGGCTGGAAGTGAAGGCAGCTTTGGATCTAATGGCAGGGGAGTGGGGACATTACTGTAATTATTACAACTTCTGAATAAAATGTGGATGATTGGGAGTGCATTAAACTACATGGAAAATGCCCCTGTACACTGTGCCCCTCCCCCCTGCACACTGTGCCTGCACCTTGGACATTTTGCTTGCATCATGCTTGTATTTCTATACACTTACTGTGTTGGGGCATTTTCCATGTAGTGTAATGCACTCCCATTATCCACATTTTATTCAGAAGTTGTAGTAATTACAGTATTGTCCCCCTAACCTTAGAAACAGTGAAAGTTGGACGGACACCATTAGCCACCCAGTGCTGTGACCCACCACGGACAGATGGGACGCGGTGCCAAGGCCCACAGCACATAGTGGAGAGAGCCAGGCAGTAGGAGGAGGACAGCAGCCAGCGGAAGCTAGCACCAGTGCTGGACTGGTAAGTCATTACAGTTAGTCCTCTTTCTTCACCGTCTCCCTGTCCTCTTACTCCTCCATTCCCCTGTGTCCTCTTTCTCCTCCATCCCTCTCTGTCCTCTTTCTCCTCCATCCCCCTCTGTCCTCTTTCTCCTCTGTCCCCCTCTGTCCTCTTTCTCCTCCGTCCCCCTCCTGTCCTCTTTCTACTCCGTCCCCCTCCTATCCTCTTTTCCCTCCGTCTCCCTCCTGTCCTCCAGATTTCTCTGTTTGACATTCTGCCATCTGTTCACCTCTCAACTGGGACTTTGTGTTGTCAGTTCAGAGGCATGGCAGATGTTTGTGTGGGGGTGGTCCAGGTCCCTCCCCTGATGATGATATCCCAGTCTGTTACCCTCCCTTGTAGTGGTTGGTCTCTATTTTCTAAACGGGCCGCAACCATCTATATTGTGTATTCTCTAATGTGTATGGTCAGCAGCAGTCTCTATTGCGTATTCTCTATTGTGTGTATAGCCAGCAGCAGTCTCCATTGTGTGCACGGCCCGCAGCCATTTCTATTGTGTATACAGCTAGCAGCCATCTTTATTGCGTATTCTCTATTGTATATACAGCTATTGTGTATTCAGCCCACAGCAGTCTCAAGTGTGTGTGTGTGTGTGTGTGTAATATATAATAGTGAGAGAGTGTAAAAAAAGGAAAAACAGCACAAAAATATAGAAAAAGTGGACTTTATTGCCCAATGGCGTGTCCACACTTTGGGCAATAATGTCCACTTTTTTCTATTTTTCTTTTTTTTACTCTATTGTAAGGAACCATCTGGATTGCTGGTTGGGAAGCTTTGCACATAAATTGAGGTAATTTGTGGTGCTATTGCAATTTTTCACTACAAACATAATGTATGTTTAGGTGGAGGCAGAGCATGGGTGGGGCTGGGCGGAGTCTCATGGGGGCACCAAAATTTTGGCAGTCAGGGCCCCCGAAATTCCTAGTGGAAGCCCTGGGTGTGATAAGAGCTAATAATTTTGAAGGTTTGGACGAAATTACATATTGTCACTGAAATTTTGGTAATCAAGCTGTTTCAACTCCAACTCAATCCACAATGAAACAATTGAATGTTGTGCTGTTTCTTTTACCTCATGGGTTTATGAATATGAGTATTACCACACCATATTCTTGTGTCTCTTTAATTTTTAAACAGTCAACATCTTTATAAACAAATTTCCAATTTAAAATGTTTGTTTAGTCCTCATCCCTACAATATATATTCTTACTCACCGTTTACTGGAAAAACATTTTTTGGGGGTTTTCAATGCACGGAACAAGCACATACCATGAGGACCGCCGTGCTCAATAAGGGATGTGGTCACCTGTTTGGCAGTTGACGTGCTGTTCCATACATCTTACACTGCTACGTCTATATACATACGTTGTACAATATAACCAATACTATATCCTGTACCATTCACTGCTGTCATCTATAGATTTCTTATAGTCAATTTGTCGGTAGTACATTCTTCATAACAGACTATGGGATTTTGAAGATTATGAGCTCAGGAACATATCAGGATGATGTAGTGTGAGTTGTGAAAGCAAAGGGGCTATAGATAATGTCCTGAGCCGCATCTCATGTCCCCTCTGCACAATCTGCTGTTGTAAATTTGCAAGTTCTGCAGGAAAATGAGTATCGAAAGTTCATACAAAATGCAAAATACTAGGTGTCATCCCCACGCATTAACATTAAAGTTCCGGACAACCCCTTTCATCACACTATAATAACATACTGGATTCTAAAATGACATGGGGATGTTTTTCTTAAATAGTTTTTAAAATAATGTAGCTGATTAAACAGAATATACTACTTTGTAATTCTATTGTTTAAAGTCAAATAAAACGTGTTTAAACTGGGAATATAAAAGGCTGTGCTCTGGGTATTCTCTACAATACAATACTAGAGTTTTATTGCATTGGCACAGTATAAACTCTCTGCTTCATCAGCAGTCTGGGTTATGTCAGGAGATGCAGATTACTTTGAAGGTCATATTATCTCTGGATAGTTGTCAAGTGAACTTTAACCCTGTGGTACGGTCACCAGTGAAGTTTAAAGTTCACAGCCTGAACTGAAACATTTTATCCTGATCAGTTATTGCATTGCAATTTAGCATTAATATCTAATTTGTGTATTAGGATTATCACTAAACAGCTAATAATATTACATGTTACGATATACACTATAGAGATCAGTTTACGGAATATGCGACTTACTGTACATATTAACTCTTTAATAGAAGAATTCTGTCAATGATTGATAGAAACTTTTTAAAGTGAGAAATATTCCAAATTCAGTGATTACTATTGTACAAAAAAAGGATACTTCCTTCCTGTTCGTCCTACTTGGATACTTTCCTACATACACTGTATAACAATGTAGATGGGGTTATGTAAGTGTACAGAATCCTTAGTGGACTATTCTGGTTTAGCAGTTATAACCTAATAATTTTGGTTGTACTCACTATCCCTGGGTCCATCGGCAAGTCTCTGCTGCTGATCCTTGTGTTTGGCATTGGTTGCAGCACTGATGTCACAATGACAATGCAGCTGCCAATCAGTGAGAAAAGTGGCTCTACCAGTACCGTGGAAAAGGACCCTCAGAGGCGCTGAGCTTGCGCATTGTTGACGTGATATCAATATCATAGCCAATGCTAAATACAGTGATGTGGACTCATCAGTGGACCTAGCGATGGTGGGTACGTCAGTTTGTTTTTATACCAGGCATCATTTGTCCGTTATAATTAGCCAATGTCAGATTGTAAACTGATTTAAATGATAGATTGTCTGTTATATTGCAAAATTGTAAATCTAAAGATTGTCTGACAAATGCTCATGAAGGGAACATGTGATACTTTATCCAAATGTAGTGCAGATACCAGACATTTGCATGCACTACATAAAAAGACACATAAGCATGTTTTTCTCACTATCTGACATGAAATAAGAATTAACCTTTCCGGTTTTAGGTCAGTTAGGATTATCATTATTATTATATTTGCCAAAAGCCAGAATAATGAGAAAGAGAGAATGTTTTAAGGAATTTTCATTACTTTCTGCAATGTCATTGATATTTGCTACCATTGCCTTTAAACTGTATGACTTGAGTTAAACATTTTGGATATCCTTTCACAAGCTTCTCACAATAGTTGGTAGGAATTTGGGACCATTCCTCTTGACAGAACTGGTGTAAGTGAGCCATGATTGTAAATTGCCTTACTCAAGCTGCCTTTTCAGCTTTTCCCATACATTTTCAATAGGATTGAGATCAGGGCTTTGTGATGGCCACCCTATTGACTTCGTTATCTTTAAGCCTCCTTGCAACCAATTTAGCAGTATGCTTTGAGTCATTGTCCATTTGGAAGATCTAATCCTTATTGACCTAAAATGGGAAAGATTTATTCTGATTCCATAACATAGTGAGAAAACCATGCACATGTGTCTTTTTATATAGTCTATGTAAACTTCTGGTTTCAACTGTATATCCAATATGCAGTCCACAATATTCTTGTCAATTAACAGAGTCACCCTGCATGAGATTTGTTCCTTAATGCAGATGAGCAACTCGTCAATTCATTTTCTTAGGCAATTTTCTTGGCCGAGAGAGCGCTTTTGATTAGCTGGATGATACCGTTTCTCTTTCTTGAGAATCTTATGTTGCTCTTCAAAATCTTGGAAACAATCTAAAACAGATGAACTATGAGGAATGGAAACAGGTTCTAAGGTGCTTTCACATTAGCGTTCCTTCGCAGCGTTCTGCGGAGGGGAGCCGCAATGTAATGCAGCACCGCAGGTTCATTCTGTGCGACGAGACGGGTGATTGTGCGGGGCACCGCCTGCGCACAGATCACATATGGAGGAATGGTGCGCACGGTCATGCGCAGTCAAGCGCAGCACGTGCGCTCCATTCTAAGATAGGGACCTGCGTGCTGCGCTACATTGCGGCACCTCGCAAACGCTGCAGAGGAACGCTAATGTGAAGTAGCCTAATTTGTAGTATAAAGGAAGAAAGATTTTTTAAAACACCAGAAGCAAAACAGTAGCAATGCAGTGACATGATGAGAATCTGCATAACTAATTCTATGCAAAATAGTTGCAAGTCAAATTTATGAATGAGATAGCCAAGATGAATGCCTATTAAATGAAGGTGGTCTCATGCTCAATGCTGTAGCGCATGGTGAGATATGGAGCCTGAAATTCAAATGTCCAAAAAATTGTTACCTTTTTGTATGTAAGTGTAGGTCATATAACAAAAAGTGATTAACCATGATTCAGATATTAGTGAATCCTCAGTAGGAGTTAAATTAGTGATTAAGTCCATCCAAGACTCAGAAAAGGCAATTTTTGGGAAGACCTGATGATTCCTGTGTGGATGGCTAAACTGGACAAATTATTTGACATTACATCTCCAGTCTGAGCACCACTAGAAATGAAGAAAAGTTTAATTTTGCTCTTGACTGGAGATGAGTGAACTTTCCCCGAACACATTCACCAGTTTCAAATTCGACATGAACATTAACAAATTGGTTTGCAATTGGAAACTTGAGCAATTTACTACTAAATAAAAAAATCACAAAATGCGGCTTTGCTCAGGAAAAAAGTTGGAATTTTAAAATGGCTCTAAAATGTTCCCTGATTGTTTGGGACCAAAACACTTGTATGGTTAGTGTTCCCAGCCAGTGTATATACCGTTTTCTTTCAACCGGTAGAACTTTTTGGAACTTTAAAATATTCTTTTTAACCTTCCTGAAGTTTGTAGGTGCTTTTGACACCTGCAGAGTGTAAATTTTGGAAACAGTGCCAGATGTGGCAGCAGCTTGGAAGTCCAGGAACCTTACTTTGTTCTTAAAATATCCATTTACGAGAGCTTAATATTTATTTATTTTATTATAATTATTTATTTATTTCTTTAGTTAGTTTTGGGAAAGCCAACCTTTAATATTGCAGAGGGTCATCAGCATTGAGGCCAGTTCTTCTACACTTATGTAATAGCAATTCATGTAAAGGTAGCATATGGCATTATATGCGTCATATACATGCTCTTATAGGTCTGTTCACACTCATGAAACACCATACTATGGATATTGCTTCTTGAAAATGTGCCCTCATTGTATGTAATTGCATACATTTAGAATATACAGTAGATTTTTGGCATGTGCACAAGTGTGTTATATGTATCATTAATATTGGACCTGTCTGTGCATTGCTGCCCACTAGCCCTATTCAAAATTACAGATGAATTCTTGAGCTAAATAAATGTATTTGTTTTCAATATTTCTCCTCCAAATATGTCAGGCTTCAATAATCACTCCATACAACTGCAAGCTCAGACGTCACCTGTGGCATGGGGAATGAGATTTGTAGTGTAAGTTGGGTGCCTTCTGCAGCCCATCCCAGGGATGAGTTAATGAGGAGCTAGACAACAAGATTATGCAAACAATAATAAACAATAATATCCTGTAACCAATTGTGCCCTGTCACTGGAATGAACGGGTCCTAGGCAAAGCAAAAAGGCATCACCACAGAACCTGGCAATATCTTGGCAGTGCAGTACAATGCAGCTATGCTGTGCTACACTTTGTTACCATGTGCCTTCAGTACACACCCAGTGATATTAATGATGGATCCACCACAAGATGGTATGCCAGCTCTGGAGGATGTCATCTTCCTCTCTTCCTCACCACCCCAGGGCAGAGGGTGCTTCAGCAATAGAACAGGAGCAGCATGCACACATATGTCACCTGGAGCTTCATTACACCACCCACATTGGGCCTCATATGTAGCGAGGTCAGGATCTCGATACCTAGGTTCACGTGCCAGAGGAGATTCATTCTGAGGAGATCACAGTCAGGAGGTGAATGGTTCCCTATGCCAGTCAGGAGCAGCAGATGTCACATTTTGCAGCATTCCTGGCTTTATTACACCAGCTGGAGCCACAGCTGCTGGATCGGCAAATCCAGGACCAGGAGCATGATGAGGAGGATGAGGAGTATGAGGATGAGTAAGAGTAGGCAGTTGTAGAGGCAGAAAGCACTGTTTACCGGCCCTATTTAGCACCCCGCCAGAGGCATTCGACTGGAGAATGCTATGTCCCTTCCCCCTTCAAGAAACTATCTAATATGGCATGAACCACCCAGTCCTGTCTCCTTTGTTGATACCATCGCCTGAGAGTGGTTGCATGGGCCTAAGGTCAATGATTTTGATGACCAATGTACTCAAGGCATGGTGGTGGCATTCATTCAGCAGAGGGGGTTTGGCTTTATAGCCGTAAAATGTACTGCTCATCGGTGCTCTGTCAGCCATTCCACCTTGCTGTGGACCATCTTCCCAAAAGACTCTGAACATTCTATTTTGGAGAGGAGGTCACCTTCATGAAGGCAATGGGCAGCAAGGGGTGGTTCGCATTTGGTGTAAGACGGATTTCCATTGCCATTGAGTTTGAAAACATAGCAGGTGGCTGACCTGGATAGAATATTGCGTTGGATGGAGGCCAGGCCTGTCTTGGTTGTCCAACCAGCTGAACCGAAACCCACAGAGGCTATCAATCCTGACAGGCCTGTCACTGGTGCCCAGGTTGCGCCCATCTTTTCTAGAGAGGTTGGTCATCCCCTAATTCCTGTATCCTTTTCTCTAGTTGTGGCCATGATGGAGTATGCTGGGGAGCAGGTATTGGCAGAGAATGCTCCTGGATGCGTAGCCCCTGTGACAACCTGAGACTGTCCATCAGCAGAGTACCTTGGGTAAAGCATAGGTCTCAGTGCTGTCATATAGTAAGCAATGAGGTACCATTGCCATAATAATCGCTGCTGCGGTTATTACAATGGTGACCTCACCGCTCAGGCCTGGCGCCAGCACCGGGCATACCCAGGCAGATGCCGGGGCCCTGATCAGTGAGAGGACCCACAGCTGTCTGTGAGCGGATGTAGAGGAGACCCGCTCACAGATAGTGGCCCTCTCTCCCTCTCTTGCTCTTTACTGATCTAGGTGATCGGTACACAACAGGAGAGAAAGCTTACTGGGAGCTGAATAGATGCTGAAGGACCTATCAGTTCCAGTCATGTGACTGATCACATGACTGAAATGAAGGTCCTAGAAGAATGTGCTTCTGCTTAACTTCTGCAGCTCCCAGTGTCTTCTCTCCTGCTCTGCAGGGCACAAGATTATCTTATGGTGGTAACATATGTGTGTGTGTGTGTGTCTGTATGTGTATGTGTGTATCTGTGTGTGTGTCTGCGTGTCTGATTATGTATGTATGTGTGTGTGTGTCTGTATGTGCGTTTGTCTCTGTGTGTATCTATGTGTGTGTGTTTGTATGAGTGTGTATTTGTGTATGTGTGTATCTGTATGTGCATGCAACAGACTGTGTATGTTTGTATGTGCATGTAGCAGAGCTGTGTGTGTATCTGTATGTACATGTATTGTACATGTAACAGATCTAGGCGGGTAATGTGCATGTAGTGTTCATGTGGCAGTGCTGGGTGTGTATCTGTATGTGCATGTATGGTGCATGCAGCAGAGCTGTGTGTATATGTATGTACATGTATACGTGAGCAGAGCTGTGTGTGTTTGTATGTGCATGCATTGTACATGTAGCAGAGCTGGATATGTAGTGTCCATGTAGCAGAGCCATATTTGTATCTGTATGTGTAGTGTGCATGTATCAGAGCTACGTGTGTCTATATGTGCATGTATTAGGCATGTACCAGTCCTGTGTGTATATCTGTATGTTCATGTAGTAGAGATATGTGTGTGTATTATGTGTAGTGTGCATGTAGCAGAGCTGTGTGTTTACATGTGTGTGTAGCAGCCATCTATGTCTATATGGCATGTATGTCTATGTGTAGTGTGCATGTAGCAGAGCTGCGTGCATCTGTATGTGCATAAATTGGGCATGTACCAGTGCTGTATGTGTTGTATCTATATATTCATGTAGTAGAGCTGTGTGCGTATCTGTATGTTCATGTAGTAGAGCTGTGTGTGTGTTCTATGTGTAGTGTGCATGTAGCAGACCAGTGTGACTACATGTGCATGTAGCAGAGCCATTTATGTCTATGGGCATGTAGCAGAGCTGTCTGTGTACTACCTGTAGTGTGCATGTAGCAGAACTGTGTGTCTACATGTGCTTCTAGCAGAGCCATCTATGGCTATGTTCACACACAATTTGCGTTTTTTTAGCACTCTTAAAAGCACTTGCGTTTTTTTAAGAGTGCTAAAAAATGTCCCTTGTGTGTCTGAAAGGATTTGCCACGTTTTTGGACTTAGTCATTTTTTCACCAAAAACGCAGGCAAAAACGCAAGCGTTAACGCAGGGTGCATAAATGTGCCTTTTAAAAACGCATGTGTTTCCCATAGGGCCCCCATGTTAAAAAAACGCATGTGCGTTTTTTCAAAAACGCATGCGTTTTTTTAACATGGGCCCCTATGGGAAACGCATGCGTTTTTGAATGGCACTAAAAGGTACTAATGTACCATGCGTTTTTGCATGCGTTTCCCATAGGGCCCCATGTTAAAAAAACGCATGCGTTTTTGGAAAAACGCACATGCGTTTTTTACAGCACCCAAAAACGCTGCATGCAGCGTTTTTTGGACTAGGGGTAAAAAACGCAAATGGAGCTGAAAAACGCTGCTACACTCAAATGTACCCTGCGTTAACGCACCTGCGTTTTTTTTAACAGCCCAAAAACGCAGAGATGGTCAAAAAAACGCATGTGTGTGAACATGGCCAATGTCTATGGGCATGTAGCAGAGCTGTGTGTGTCATATATAATTTGGAGGGGCAGGGACGGAGTGTAAAAGGGGCCCACAAAAATCTGGAGCCGGCCCTGTCACTGCTTACTATACCGCTGATCTCAGCGCTGTCATTCAGTGATTAGAGATCACGGCAAGCGAATGTGTTGGGAGCGGATGTGTGGGTAAAGCGCAGGTCTCAGTGCTGTCATATAGTAAGAGGTTAGGTCACTGCTGCCATAGCTAGTCTACATTATGTCTGCATACTGGTCCCATGCAATTTGAGCACTTCCTCATCCATCTCTGCCTTTTTACAGTCCCTCCCAGACCTCATCGCTTTTTAGTTAGAACATCTTTTTTTTCTTTGGTTAATCTCAGTAATGCCATTATAAAAGATGAATATGGCATTACTATGATTGGCAAGCAATCCCAGCATGTTTATTGGCTGAAAATCAGTCAGGAATCATGCTAGGTAGCTCACTCCAATATTACGAGTAAACACTTGCAGATTACTGAGTATTACCGTACTATCTGTGTGAGTAGCGAATAGTAACGAGTATACTCGCTCATCACTAATTCTAATTCATTGAGATGCATCTGTATATGGACACATTGCAGTTGCTTAACATAGGAAACTATATTTAGTCTTGTAGATGTTAATATCAGCTGATGTATAAAATGAATGCCATACTGATGACAATATTTTTTTTCTGGTTGAAAATCCAATGATTTTTTTATACATTAGTGTGGACCTGCAGAGTAATGCATACAGTAACTGAAATCTATATGTGAACGTTCAGTTCATCTCAATAAACTGTTTTTACTTATACAGGAAATAATAAAACAATAAGAACACACAAAATAGTGAATTGTTTGGAAAAGAGGCATGCTCTTCTAAGAGGTCCTGGGATGGAGACTAATCCACATAACCCCATGGGTCATGCAGCCTTCTTGCCTTGTACAGTGTCACAGATATGGTATAAGTACCATGCTGATATATTTGGCCACTAGATGGCGTAATCTCATAAAAGTGGGATTTATTTCGCTCAGGCCATTTGAATTTGTAAGCAGCATCCGTATTAGAATAGAATTTCTATTATTGTTCTCTTTTATGAACAGTATGAGACAAATATATAAATAACTAGCTGTGAGCCCGATGCAAATGCATCGGGTGTCTAGAATATTTTTTTTTTTTTTTTAGATTTTCAAATAATAATCCAATATAGTAGATAGGAATTTTTTATTTTATTATTTATTTTGTTTTGTTTTTTTACTATTTTTATTATTATTAAATGTATTTATTATTTGTTATTTTATGAAAATTTATTTGTATTAAAATTATTTTATTTTATTTAAAAACCGCATCTGCGGCGCTGTTGCGGTAATCCCCATAGAAAGTATAGGGGGACTTGCGGCAGGTGCGGCAAAACCGCACTTGCCGCACCTGCCGCAAGTCCCCCTATACTTTCTAAGGGGATTACCGCAACCGCGCCGCAAGTGCTCGCACTCGGCCAGCGACTCGCAATGCGGCGCGGTTGCGGTAATCCTTATGGGGATTACCGCAACCGCGCCGCAAGTGCTCGCACTCAGCCAGCGACTCGCAATGCGGCGCGGTTGCGTTAATCCTTATGGGGATTACCGCAACCGCGCCGCAAGTGCTCGCACTCAGCCAGCGACTCGCTGCCGCACCTGCCGCAAGTCCCCCTATACTTTCTATGGGGATTACCGCAACCGCGCCGCAAGTGTAGCGACTCGCAATGGCCTCGCGGCCATTGCTCGCGCTACACAGCGACTCGCAATAGATCCCCATTGAAAGTATAGGGGGAGTTGCGGCAGATGCGGCAGCTGAGGTAGCGACTCGCAATGGCCTCGCGGCCATTGCTCGCGCTACCTCAGCGGTAAATCGCTAACTTTGTAGCCGGGCCTCTGGTTCTATTTTCGGCCAGCGACTCGCAATGGCCGCTTCGCGGCCATTGCTCCGCGTGGTGACGTCACAGCGTGACATAGCCACGGCGTTTTCGGGGTCCGACACAAAAATGCCTACGGCAATTATATAGTAGATAGCTACTTTTTGGGGGAGTCCAATACTTTTTTTGGGGGGTCCAATACTTTTTGGGGGGTCCAATACTTATTGGGGCGCGTTCAATGCTTTTTGGGGTGCGTTCAATACTTATTGGGGCGCGTTCAATGCTTTTTGGGGCGCGTTCAATGCTTTTTGGGGCGTGTTCAATACTTTTTGGGGGGCGTTCAATACTTATTGGGGTGTGTTCAATACTTTTTGGGGCGCGTTCAATACTTTTTGGGGCGCGTTCAATACTTATTGGGGTGCGTTCAATACTTTTTTGGGCGCGTTCAATACTTATTGGGGTGTGTTCAATACTTATTGGGACACGTTCAATACTTTTTGTGGCGCGTTCAATACTTTTTGGGGCGTGTTCAATACTTATTGGGGTGCGTTCAATACTTTTTGTGGCGCGTTCAATACTTATTGGGGTGTGTTCAATACTTATTGGGGTGTGTTCAATACTTATTGGGACGCGTTAAATACTTTTTGTGGCGCGTTCAATACTTTTTGGGGCGCGTTCAATACTTATTGGGGTGCGTTCAATAATTTTTGGGGCGCGTTCAATACTTATTGGGGTGTGTTCAATACTTATTGGGGTGTGTTCAATACTTATTGGGACGCGTTCAATACTTTTTGGGGCGCGTTCAATACTTATTGTGACGCGTTCAATACTTATTGGGGTGTGTTCAATACTTTTTGGGGCGCGTTCAATACTTTTTGGGGCGCGTTCAATACTTATTGGGGTGCGTTCAATACTTTTTGGGGCGCGTTCAATACTTATTGGGGTGTGTTCAATACTTTTTGTGGCGCGTTCAATACTTATTGTGACGCGTTCAATACTTATTGGGGTGTGTTCAATACTTTTTGGGGCGCGTTCAATACTTTTTGGGGCGCGTTCAATACTTATTGGGGTGCGTTCAATACTTTTTGGGGCGCGTTCAATACTTATTGGGGTGCGTTCAATACTTTTTGTGGCGCGTTCAATACTTATTGGGGTGTGTTCAATACTTTTTGGAGTGCTTTGCTGGGCTAAACCTGAATGGTGCACAGGGGGTTAATCACATGTCAGGTCTGTGTGTGAGTGAAGATGTGCTGATTGACTCACTGGGTTGCAGCTGGGATGAGTAGGCTGGAACCTGCCAGGTGTCTGAGTGAGGAGAGGACGATTCAGAAGTTCAGAGCACTGGCATGTGAAGAGGTGCTGGAAGTGATCCGTCCTCAGTGGGTAAGTGATGGGAGCCTACCAGCTGATGTGTGCAGGATGATGATGATGATGATGATGATGATGATCTGTCATAGTGACTCGCAATGCTTGCACTACCCAGCTACTCGCATGGATCCCCATTCAAAGTATAAGGGGACTTGCGGCGACTGACGTAGCGACTCGCAATGGCCTCGCGGCCATTGCTCGCGCTACACAGCGAGTCGCAATGAATCCCCATTCAAAGTATAGTGGGACGTGCGGCAGCTGAGGTAGCGACTCGCAATGGCCTCGCGGCCATTGCTCGCGCTACCTCAGCGGTAAATCGCTAACTTTGTAGCCGACCCTCTGGTTCTATTTTCGGCCAGCGACTCGCAATGGCCGCTTCGCGGCCATTGCTCGCGCGTGGTGACGTCAGCGTGACATAGCCACGGCGATTTCGGGGGCCGACACAAAAATGCCTACGGCAATTATAGAGTAGATATATATATATATATATATAAATTATATATATAGATTAATATACAATATATATATATACTAATAATATACATATAGAGTAATATATATATATAGATATATATGTAATATTATATATATCTATATATCTATATCTCTATATATATATATATATATATATAATTATGAATATATCAATAAATAATCGATTATATTGGCCCAAAAAGATATCTTTAGCTGATATTGTAGGGCTGAGGTTCCAGCACTGATTTTCTGACGTCCTTCCACAGGATCACCAAGGCAGAAATGATTTGTAAGGAAAAGTTAAAGGAAACACTATAAAATGGAGGATTAACCATATTATTAATCACTAAAATGGCGGCGGGGGGTGGGGGGGGAGTATAGTGATTGTTAGTCAAAAAGCTACATTTTGTTTTGCGGCCGCACTTGCCGCAAGTGCAAAACCGCAGCAATATACAATATATAATATATATATATATTTATATATATATATATATATATATATATACTAATAATCATATACATATATATATAATATGACATGTATATATATATTTATATATATATATATCTAAATCTATATAATGTGTATATATATATATATATATATATATATATATATATATATTATATATATATATAGAGAGATTAATATACAATACAATCTATTATCTATTATATAATGACGAAAGGGTTTTTTGCCCCTTCTGAGTCCACACTCGCTGCGAGTCAGTGTCGTCATATTGATACGCTCGAAGCATTGGCCGCGCTGCTAAGGCGACTCGCCATGGCCGCTACGCGGGCATAGCGAGTCGCCTTAGAACTGCGAGTCAGAGCGAGTCGCTAGCCTCAGCGTGAAATCGCTTGCTTTGTGGCCGAGCCTCTGGTTCTATTTTCGGCCAGAGACTCGCAATGCCCGCTTCCATAAGGATTACCGCAACCGCGCCGCATTGCGACTCGCTGGCTGAGTGCGAGCACCTGCGGCGCGGTTGCGGTAATCCCCATAAGGATTACCGCAATCGCGCCGCATTGCAAATCGCTGGCTGAGTGCGAGCACTTGCGGCGCGGTTGCGGTAATCCCCATAAGAATTACCGCAACCGCGCCGCAAGTGCAAGTTGCGGTGCGGTTGCGGTAATCTCTATAGAAAGTATAGGAGGACTTGCGGCAAGTACGGTTTTGCCGCACCTGCCGCAAGTCCCCCTATACTTTGTATGGGAATTACCGCAACCACGCCGCAGATGCGGTTTTGTAATAAAATAAATTAATCTTCATACAAATAAAATCACGTAAACTAACAAATAATAAATCAATTTAATAATAATCAAAATATAAACAAAAAAATTAAAATAAAAAATAAAAAAAAAATAATAATATATATATATATATATAGAGAGATTAATATACTATATATATATACTAATCATATACATATATATAATATGACATGTATATATATAGATATATATAAATCTATATCTATATATCTATATCTTATACTTGCGGCGCGGTTGCGGTAATCCCCATAAGAATAACCGCAAGTGCAAGTTGCGGTGCGGTTGCGGAATCCCCATAGAAAGTATAGGGGGACTTGCGGCAAGTACGGTTTTACCGCACCTGCCGCAAGTCCCCCTATACTTTGTATGGGAATTACCGCAACCGCGCCGCAGATGCGGTTTTGTAATAAAATAAATTAATCTTCATACAAATAAATTCAGGTAAAATAACAAATAATAAATCAATTTAATAATAATCAAAATATTAAAAATTTTTAAAAAAAAAATAATACAAAAAAATAAAAAATAATATATATATATATAGAGAGAGATTAATATACAATATATATATATACTAATCATATACATATATATAATATGACATGTATATATATATATAGATATATATAAATGTATATCTATATATCTATATCTATATATCTATATATATATCTATAGCAATTATATAGTAGATTATGAATATATCAATAAATAATTCAATATATATATATAGTAATCATATACATATATATAATATGACATCTATATATATCTATATATGTATATATATTAATCTATATAATGTATATATATATATATATATATTATATATATATATCTATATCAATATATATATATATAATAATGAATATATCAATATAACAATAATATTAATAATGGATTAATAATAATAATTAATATTAACACTAATAATAATAATATAAATAAATAATCCTAATGAATAATCAATTATATTGAGCCAAAAAGATATATAATTAGGAATATATCAATATATAATAATAATATTAATAATATATTAATAATAATAATTAATATTAACACTAATAATAATAATATTAATTAATAATCATAATGTATAATCAATTATATTGATTAAAAAAGATATCTTAGCTGATCTTGAAGGGATGAGGTTCCAGCACTGGTCTTCCGGCGTCCGTCCCACAGGATCACCAAGGCATAATCGATTAATAATAATAATTAATATTAATAATAATATTAATAATTAATAATCATTACTAATCGATTATATTGGCCCAAAAAGATGTCTTGTAGGGATGAGGTTCCAGCACTGGTTTTCCGACGTCCGTCCCACACGATCACCAAGGCAGGAATAATTTGTGAGGAAAACTTACAGTAAACACTATAAAATTGCGGCAGGTGGGAGCATAGTGATTGGTAGACAAAGGGCAGTATGGTGATTGGTAGGCAAAATGGGTTGCTACCCAGCAACAGCGCAGTCAGCCACGGAATTTTCGCGGGCAAACCTGCCGCAAGTGCAAAACCGCACTTGCCGCACCTGCAAAACCGTACTTGCCGCACCTGCCGCAAATCCCCCTATACTTTCTATGGGGATTACCGCAACCGCGCCGCAAGTGTAGCGACTCGCAATGGCCTCGCGGCCATTGCTCGCGCTACACAGCGAGTCGCAATAGATCCCCATTGAAAGTATAGGTGGAGTTGCGGCAGATGCGGCGGTTGAGGTAGCGACTCGCAATGGCCTCGCGGCCATTGCTCGTGCTACCTCAGCGGTAAATCGCTAACTTTGTGGCCGAGCCTCTGGTTCTATTTTCGGCCAGCGACTCGCAATGGCCGCTTCGCGGCCATTGCTCGCGCGTGGTGACGTCACAGCGTGACATAGCCACGCCGATTTCGGGGGCCGACACGAAAATGCCTACGGCAATTATAGAGTAGATTATATAGCAAGGGTTACATAATATGCATCCTTACCCAGTGCGTTTAAGTGTAAAGTGGTGTGATTCTGGCAATACATAGCTGTATAGGTTCTCATTTATTTTAAGCCCTCACATGTTATGTGAAAAAAAAGAATAACATTTAATTAAAGCCAAAAAATTACAGTCATTAACAGTACAACTAGCAAACAATTGCAACCAAATATTCGATTTATCAAACAATGCTTTTTAAAGGGTCCTCTCACTTAAACAATGCCTTTCAATAATAGACATAATAGGTACAGGACTCGCTCAGGGTCTTTTCTTTAAGATATAGCAGAATAGCTATGTCCATGAGAACTATCTACATGACTTTAGTAGCACATGTCTATGCTATGCTGTTTGTGACTGCAGTAGGCAGTCAGATTGAGTTTTGCTTCCAGAGGTTGGCTGTGACCTTAAAGTGGCTCAGTGATAGCACTGCAACCTTGCAGCACTGAGGTCCTGGGTTCAATTCCCACCAAATTCCCAATGTTCTCCCCATGTTTGTGTGGGTTTCCTTCCACACTCCAAAGACATACTGATAGAATTTTTACATTATGAGCCCCAATGGGGACAGTGCTGCAAATGAATGTAAAGCGCTGAGGAATTAATAGCGCTATATAAATGAATAAGTATTATCCAACCAAAAAGGGGACGTTCAGGACATATAGTGATTACCTATCCTATCAGAATGGTGGGGTCTAACAGCCCCAATGATCAGCTGCTTGCAGCTCCCTAGCCAGATGTAACAAGCATACAGAGCTGGACCAACACTGCTCCTTACGCCCTATAGTGGCAATTCTTGTGTACTGCAGTTCAGCTCCCATTCACTTCAATAGGAACTTAGTTGGAGTTTCATTACTTGAGTCACTATGCAAGCTAGGTCATCAAAATATAAGCCCTGGACAGCCATTTTAATCCATACCTTATAATTACCCAATGGCTAAATAATTGTTCTGAAAGAATCCATGTTTCTTTAGTTGTTTAGTAAATTAGCACATTATAACAATAAAATGCCAATTATACACTGCTGATGACACTAGAAGGCAAAGTTACGTTAGTGGTAATTTAAAGATCTGTCACCAGGTCAAAAGTGTCCAGTTTTTGCAGTAATTTTATTCCTACTGCTCCCTGTATATGCTGTTTCTTTTTTGTTGTTTTTTTAAACCTTCCATATAGTTTTGGAGGTGTACCCCTTTTTCATTTTATGGTCTTTAAAGGGAACCTGTCACCTGGATCTAGCCCTCTCTTCTATCACTAGCTGTCCCTGCACTTTCCTAGCTGTTCCCTAACCATCCCTCTCTGTGCTAAAGGGGCCCTATAACGATTTAGAAAATTAAATTGGAACTTACATATGGTCCCCATGTAGGAGACTGGAAAGGTGGGCTCCGGGCTCCATGAATCCCTCTTTGTGGTGTCCAAGCACGCCCTGCTGGGCATCATCCTTCTTGCTGCTTTGCTGCCTCCATTTGGAATCTCCCGCCCTGTCATCCAGTGTAATGCCCGGGCCGGAACGTCATATTAGGCCCGGTGCATTGTGGGCCTGATCACAAGATCGGACCCATGCATTATGGGCCTGATCACGTGATCGGCCTAACTCCGCGCATGCGAATATCGAAGCCGGGTTGATCACATGATCTGGCCCATAATGCACCAGGCCTGATATGACGTTCCGACCCGGGCATTACACTGGATTAGAGGGTGGGAGATTCCAAATGGAGGCAGAAAAGCAGCAAGAAGGATGACGCCCAGCGGGGCGTGCTTGGACATCACAAGGAGGAATTCATGGAGCCTGGAGCCCACCTTTCCAGTCTCCTACATGGAGACCATATGTAAGTTCTAATTCCTTTTTCAAAATCGTTATAGGGCCCCTTTAGCTCAGAGAGGGATAGGTAGGGAACAGCTAGGAAGGTGAAGGGACACCTAGTGATAGAAGAGAGGGCTAGATCCAGGTGACAGGTTCTCTTTAAAGACATGATAAAGAATCCGGTGAACAATGCCCCCTTTGTAAAGACCAATGTAATAAAAAGGCCCATATCTCTGTGGAGGAAATAAGTAACGAGGGCCGTCATCATTGGTATGGGCTCTATGTGCACAATGTGATCTCATAGGCGATCTTCTGGTCTTCAAAAATATGTCACTAGAGGCTTTGACCTAGACATATGAAATGTGTAAATGTGACAGTGGTAGCAAATAATGATGAGGATACATTCATGACTTTAGATAACCTGAGAGAGTAAAGGCAGACATTCTCATTAAGTGTGGTTTTTGGCGAGATGCTGTTTCCAGATGTTTTCCCAGTGGCTAAGGGCCCTTTCACATCAGCGTTTTTTTTCGCGGCCGCACCTGCCAAAACCGCACTTGCCTCACCTGCCGCAAGGCCGCCTATACCTTGTATGGCGTTTACCACAACCGCGCTGCAACCGTGCCGCAAGTGCAGCCGGTATGCGGTAATCGCGGCAGATGCGTTTTTTTTCACCGCATCTGCCGCGATTTGAAAAAAACGCTGATGTGAAAGGGCCCTAAGACGAGTTTAGGAACATGAGAATCCTGTGCATTGTGCTTATTTCCTGAAATCCAGCAGAGGGCGCTGGAGTAATAGTTCAGTGCATACTTCACCTACCGGGTGACATCAGTTCAGTTAGTTCTGGCAGCCACATTTTGTATTGTATCTGTACATTTGTGTAGAAAGATCCATTTACAGTTTGGGATGTGAAATTCAATACACAGTGAATATTTCCATACATTCCTGGCCAATCTTGATATTTATTGGAAAATTGTCTATAATTGAGGACATTTTTGTTTCTCATGAAATAGAATGATGAACCTTTTCATAACTCAAACTGAAACAAGCAAAGCTTTAATGCCATAAACATATGTGAAATCAAATGTCAAATAAAAGACACATCAATGGCATCATTTCAGAAATAAGTGTCTCATCGTGGGATAATTAAAAATACTAGATATGACAAATTTTATCCAAACATTTCTTTAAATGAATAAAAAATATCTTAATAACAAAACATGGCTTCCAGAGCGATGTATTTACACAAGCTGCAAACGCGGAGATTAACTAAAATAATAAAATACCTAAATCTTATGCCTTTTTCTCTGTATGTAGCATTCTGGGTTAAATTTCAATAATAAATCCAGCATAGTGATCTTATTTGCTGTGTGTAACTGTGGTTTATGAATAATAATGATGTTAATAATTATTATAATTATTATTATTTCCTTGAATAAAAATCCAACATTTCAAGTACAAGGAGTAAGGAAATAAAATAAAGGTATAAAAAAGGACTGTAAAGGTACCTTTACACGCCGCCACGGCAGGCTGGATACATCCCGCTACTTCACGTGCACGAGCACGCTCAAACGGTTACAAACGGTCAACGCACCCTCTTTACACGCCGCCACAAGGTGCGCTACGCCACGCTACATCTATAGCTAGCTACATCGCCGGGTGTCTCAAGTAGCCAGCTGTTGCTCAATTACACACCGCTACAACCAGCTACTATGGGCGGACCTGGTGCAGCAGGGACAGCACATAGGCGTGCTACAATTGTGGATTACGAGCCGTCCGTACGCTGATAGGACGAAGCAATAACATCCTGATTGGGCAGGCATCGCAGGAGGCTGAGTAATACAGCACGCTCGAGCGATTGTGTAGTGTGACTCGTCAGCTCCTTAAATATGCCTCCCTATGCAGCGACTACCAATCGTCATGCAGCAGCTTCCACCAATGATCGCACATGGGGCGCGGTAACACGGAGCCAGGGTCACGCCTTAGCTACATTGCAGCTACAGCCCCGGGTGTCCAGAGTTCCCTTCCGTTGCTTCTTTACACGCCGATACAGCTCGCTACCATCGGCGATATAGCCATCTGTTTTCGAGCAGAGCCCATAAACAGATGTATCTGTCGCCGGCTGTAGCGTCGCGTCTTCAGACGCCGCTACGACGGGCTACATTGACGCTACAAGCTACATTTGTAGCCTGTAGCGGGATGTATCCAGCCTGCCGTGGCGGCGTGTAAAGGTACCTTAAGGCTTCTTTCACATCTGCGGTAGATGTAATTCGCAGCAGATGTGCCACATCTACCGGATCTGACATGTAGCGGCCGACTTGCGGCACCGTTCCGGCAAGCCCCATTCATTCTCTATGGAGTTTGCAGTCAAGTGCTGAGAGTGCGCTATTGCCGAATCCGGCATATCCGGCACTTGTGGCCGCACAAAAACACTGCTGCTAGCAATCCGCACTTGCCGCACCTGACCACAGGTCCCAAAGAGAATGAATGGGGCTTGCTGGGTCGGTGCCGCAAGTCGGCCGTTAACATGGCAGATCCGGCAGATGTCTGCCGGAGCTGCCACTAATTATATCTACCGCCAGGGCTTTTTTTGTACCGGACCGGGCCGGTACGCCGTACCGGAAAATCCAGGAAAACCTGGTGCAATCCGGTACAGCGTACCGGAATATCTGCTGCCTGCTGCCGCCCCCCCATCTGTGCAGCCCAGTAATCCCTCTCAGTCTCCTCTATGGGAGAAATGCGCCGCGGAGATAGCAGCAGCCAGCCTGGACTTGGCTGATGTATGTGTGTCTCCATGCGCACTTCCGGCCCGGCGAACACCGCTAATGTGCGTGCAATGTGTGTGGCTGTGTGTGCAGTGTGTTTGCAATGTGTGTGGCTGTGTGTGCAGAGACAGAGCAGCCGGGAGGATCACAGTGAGTGTATAATAAATGTAATGTAAATAGCGTTAAGGTTGGCTGCACTGTGCTTGTGATGGGGGCCTCCAGCCTCTGTCCTCCTGTCCTCACCCCTCCAGCTTCTGTCCTCCTGCCCTCACCCCTCCAGCCTCTGTCCTCCTGCCCTCACCCCTCGAGCCTCTGTCCTCCTGCCCTCACCCCTCCAGCCTCTGTCCTCCTGCCCTCACCCCTCGAGTCTCTGTCCTCCTGCCCTCACCCTTCCAGCCTCTGTCCTCCTGCCCTCACCCCTCCAGCCTCCGTCCTCCTGCCCTCACCCCTCCAGACTCCGTCATCCTGCCTTTACCATTCCAGCCTCCGTCATCCTGCCCTCACCCCTCCAGCCTCCGTCATCCTGCCTTTACCCCTCCAGCCTCCGTCATCCTGCCCTCAGCCCTCCAGCCTCTGTCCTCCTGCCCTCACCCCTCCAGCCTCCGTCATTCTGCCCTCACCCCTCCAGCCTCTGTCCTCCTGCCCTCACCCCACCAGCCTCCGTCATCCTGCGCTCACCCCTCCAGCCTCCGTCCTTCTGCGCTAACCCACCCAGCCTTCATTCTGGTCTAACCGCCTGCCCACCATATACTGTGCTGCTAACCACTGAGCCATCGTACAATGCTAACCACTGAGCCACCGTATACAGTGCTAACCACTGAGCCACCATATACTGTGCTAACCACTGAGCCACCGTACAATTCTAACCACTGAGACACCGTACAATGCTACCCACTGAGACACCGTATACAGTACTAACCACTGAGCCATTATATACCATGCTAACCACTGAGCCACCGTACAATGCTAACCACTGAGACACCGTACAATGCTAACCACTGAGACACCGTATACAGTACTAACCACTGAGCCACCGTATACAGTGCTAACCACTGAGCCACCATACAGTGCTAACCACTGAGCCACCATATACTGTACTAACCACTGAGCCACCGTACTGTGAGTGTATGCCCCCGTGTGTGTATGCCTCCCCCTGAAAATAAGACCAGGTGCAACGTTCGGAGCAAACATATTAATATATTAAATATATTAATCTCACCCAGATAGAGACGTGCATGAGGGCCTCTTTAAATAATGTGCCCATTTTAAGGAAGTGGGTCTTTTGTAGTATTGCCCTAGGCAGGGCATCCAAAAATTGGGAGGCACCCCAATGCCCCTGGATAGAGACGTGCATGAGAGTCTACTTAAATATGGTTCCCATTATTAGAAAGTGGGTCTTCCATAGTTTTCCCTAGGAGGGGCAGCAAAAAATTGGGAGGCATTGCGACGCCTATGGGAAGAAACATGTAGGTGAGCCTCTAAATGTTGTTACCATTACAAAGGAGCGAGTCTCCTGTACTTGTAATGCCCATTCTCTAAATCCTGACTGAAACATTTACCCCTGGGGGATATACATGAAACTACTGTCTAACTTTTTAACGGTTAGGGTCATCATCATCATAAATATGATGTAAATAAATTATGTTTTCGTGGCATCATAGACCACGGTCGCACTGATCATATGAAGGTGGTGGATGAGGAGAAGGAGGAACAGTACAGCAAGTAGCCAAAGTCATGAAGTGTGTACCCATGTGTGGGTGTGAGGAGGGGCATGGCAACTTACCAGTACAAAAAATACAATGTCTATGACTTTAGATTACTCTATCATTTGGTGGTGGTGTGGTGAAGTCAGGCCCAATCCAACCCTTGTTCATCTTGATCAGAGTCAGGCTGTCCGCCTTCATTTACCATTTTTTGACGCAGGAGGGGTTGTAGTTCCAATTTGTATACATCAAAACACTCAGTATACCCATCTCAGCGTTTGTGACTGACCGGTATACCTGCTGTAATTTAATCTCTAATCTGTCATCTCAGTGTCCAGCTAAAAACCATCTTTTGGACACCTTCATTTAGCTGTGTACAGGCAGCACACCATTGAAAATGCGCAAGACTGGTGGCAAGGGACAAGGAGCTGGACGTGATGGTGGTGAATGCAGAGGCTGAGTCCATGTGCGCCACGACAAACGCCCACATCATCTCGCTCGACCTTCTTGTCCCAATTTGTAGGGGACCACAGTAGTACACCACTATTAAACCAAGACCAGTGTAAACAGATTGTTAGTTGGATAGCGGATAATGCTTCCAGTCAGTTTGGCACCACCACAAACACCCTGTCTTCCACACGGTCAAGTGTCAGTAGCCATGAGACTGGACCGCACATTCCACACCCTGATCCTCCTTCCTACCACCATGCTTACTGCCCGGCCCCGGACATAACTGATCCCACACTTGGACACTCTGAAAAGCTGTTCACTTATCCATTCTTAGATTCTGGCCTCTCGCCAGCTCCAGTTGAAGTGGGTCATGAGGAGATCGTGTGTACCGATGCCCAAATATTTGAGCAGCCACGGTCTCATGAAGGCAACGTGTGAAACGTGTCTCAACAAGAATCGGATGATGATGAAACACAATTGCCAGAAAGTCAGGAGGAGAACTAGGGTAAGGAAGTGGAAGACGATGTGGTGGATGATCCAGTAACTGACCCAACCTGGCAGGAGACATGCAGAGCGAGGACAGCAGTGCACAGAGGGAGGGAGGTGTAGCATCACAACAGGCCGGAAGAAGCAGGGTGGTGGCCGCAGGCAGAAGGCAGGCAACCGTTCCCCGGAACAACAACATGACAGAAGTTGCCAGTACAACTGTTAGGTCTTCCCGAGTCTGGCTGTTTTTTAAGGTGTCTGCAGATAATTCTAAAAAGACCATTTGAAACACCCGCCAAGCAAAACTAGCAGCTGACCACGACCACATGATCAGCACATATAAGCAAGCACCCGACTTTGTGGATGTACACCAGAGTCCATAAGCAGTGTCTGCAGTGACACCACTGCATCTTCCACTGTTGTGCGTGCAAGCCAATCCCTGTCTATACTGCATGCAAGATGCCTCCAGTCTGCACCTGTAGTTGCACAAGCAGAAATACCACCATCATAAACCACGTCCTTGTCCAGCGCAGCGTTCAGTTATCCATACACCAATCTTAACTGCAAAATAAAGGAGGGACAAGAGGCGCAATAGTGCCTATCACTAGTGACACTAGTATGTAAACGTGGTGCTGTGTGCCGCTCACCTGATCCATTGTGGTCCCCACAACTGTTTAACTGCGTTTAGAATCAATGTTCCAAGCTGCTGCAGGACCTCACCTACCACGGGTCCTGGTATATTCCAAGAGAAATGATGGAGTGATGGTGTCCACGGTCCACGCTGCTTCTGGATCAAAAAACTCACCAAAGAGCCCAACAACCTTTCATCCTCTTTATTCCAACGCGTTTCAACGCCACAACCGGGCGTCTTCCTCAGGATATCCCTGAGGAAGACGCCGGTTGTGGCGTTGAAACGCGTTGGAATAAAGAGGATGAAAGGTTGTTGGCTCTTTGGTGAGTTTTGAATCCAGAAGCAGCGCGGACCGTGGCACACCATCACTCCATCATTATCTCTTGGAATACACCAATCTTTGGAACGCAAGCCACTTCTTGCGCTGGAAATGTTGCCTATTTAGGCTAGTGGAGACCGAAGCATTCCACGAACTGATGGCGGCGGCCGTCCCACGTTATTCGTTCCCCAACCGCTACTATTTCTCCCGGTGTGTTGTCCCCGCATTACATAAGCACGTGTCACAAAACATTACACGTGCCCTTAACAACGTAGTTTCCGGAAAAGTCCACCTAACCACGGACACGTGGACAAGTGCTTGTGGGCAGGGATGGCACATCTCACTGTCGACACACTGAGTTAATATTCTGGAAGCCGGGACCCAGTCTGAGCTTGGCACGGAACACGTCCTTCCGACACCAAGGATTGCAGGCCCTAACTCAGTCAGGGTTTCACCCATAGTGTACAGCCCCGGAACGTCATGATCCTCAGCCTCCTCCTCCTCCACTTTGCCCTCTACACCAGTCCCAAGCTGGAAGCACTGTAGCACTGCCTCGGCTAAGCGGCAACAGGCTGAGCTGAAGCTAATATGTGTAGGTGACAAACCCCACAATGCTGAAGAGTTGTGTACAGCTCTAAAACAGCAGGAAAATCAGAGGAGGAGGATGAAGAAATAGAGCTACTTTCATGCGGAATTGACGGTAATACATGCACAACCGTCAGACTGTCGGTTCAGCTGGATGGCCAGAGGACAGGGGAGAGGAGGAGGAGGATGAGGCCAGTATGGCCAGTCATGCTATTGGTGAGGACCCTGAAGTCTTGCCTGTTAACAGTCTGGCGCACGTGGCTGACTTTATGTTACGCTGCCTGTCTCGTGACCCTCGCGTTATCAACATCTTGGCGGACACTCATTACTGGTTGGTGACAATTTTAGACCCACTCTACAAGGAGAACTTTATTTTTCTTATTCCCGAGGCGGAGAGGTCTACAAAAATGCTGCAGTACCAGAAGGCCCTAGTTGCGGAATTAGTCAAAAAATTCCCTTCTAAAAACGCTCGCGGCAGAGGTCACGGTTCGATGGACAACCAAGGCGTCCGGCAGAGAGAGGCACAAATCCAATCCAGCAGAGGGAACACTCTCAAAGATCTGGGAGAGTTTTCTCAGCCCCTCCCATAGCACAGGCCCTCAGGTGTGGGGTACTGTCACAAGGATTGCAAAGTTTGTAAAGATGCTGAAGGAGTACCTTGCCGATCGTACGAAAGTGCTCCTAGATTTCTCTGTGCCTTATAATTATTGGGTATCCAAGCTGGACACGTGCAGGAATTGTCCATCTACACCTTGGAAGTCCTGGCCTGCCCTGCGCTAGCGTTTTGTCAGAGCGTGTTTTTAGACTCATTACTGATACACACACCCGCCTGTCAACTGAAAATGCTGACCAGTTGTTTTTGAGCTGGATACTGAGATTAGAGATTAAATTACAGCAGCTATGCCGGTCAGACACAAACACTGACATGAGTATACTGAGTGTTTTGGCGTATACAAACTGGAGGTACAACCCCCTCCTGCTGCACAAAAATGGTAAATGAATGTAGACAAGAGTTGGTTTTAAGCTGGACACTGAGATGACAGATTAGAGATTAAATTACAGCAGGTATACTGGTCAGTCACAAACGCTGAGATGGGTATACTGAGTGTTTTGGCGTATAGACATTTTAGGTACGACCCACTCCTGCCTCAAAAAAGGTAAATGAAGGCGGACAAGAGTTGGTTTTTAGCTGGACACAGAGATTAAAGGTTAAACCCCAGCAGGTGTAACGGTCAGACACAAACGCTGACGAGAATACCGAGTGCTTTGGCATATCCTAATTTCCGCTACAACCCACTCCTGGCGCACACAAATGGTAAATGAATGCAGACAAGAGTTGGTTTTAGCTGGACACAGAGATTAGAGTTCAAATCCCAGCAGGTGTACCGGTCAGGTACAAACGCTGACGAGAATACTGAGTGTTTTGGCGAATCCTAATTTCCGCTACAACCCACTCCTGGCACACACAAATGGTAAATGAATGCAGACAAGAGTTGGCTTTTTAGCTGGACACTGAGATTAGAGGTTAAATCCCAGCAGGTGGACCAGTCAGACACAAACGCTGACGAGAATACAGAGTGTTTTGGTGTATCCTAATTTCCGCTACAACCCACTCCTGCCTATAGAGAGCTAAATTAATCCCTAAAAGCACTGTTTTGGGATGGATGAGATTTCCAGCCTGTCCACCAGCCCCAGATGTGATGCAGGCTGGTATACTGGCACAACGAAGTTTGCTATATACCCTGCCTCCCTGCCTGCCTGTATACTGCTCTATTTGTCCTCAGAAGGACTGTTGTGGTAATTATATTGTCAGCCCTGTGCCTACACTAGCTGAAAGGCCAAAAATCTGTCCCTCAATCAGCAGCAGCTCTCCTTACACTGACTGTCTGTGGAGCAGAGTGACAAGCACAGCGCGGTAAGGTCTTATAAAGACTTGATCATGCTGTGCGGCCAGCCAATCACTGTAAAGCCACAACCAACAGGGCTGTGGCTTTACAGTGGCTGTTAGACAATCCCTGCATGCGGGCTGGCTCTGTAAAGAGCGCCAACATGCAGGGAGGTGGACCCCAAGCATAGCAAGAATATCGCGAGATTACTCAGTACTCGCCGAGTACCCCGAGTACCAAGATATTCGTGCGAGTACCGAGTAGTGATAAACATACTCGCTCATCCCTAGTTGCCAATAAACCTATGAGAAGCTTCCAAACATATGACATTATCATATGGGCTGTCCCATATTTTTTATAGGCCTAGTAATCTTGTGTATGTAAGCTTGAGACTTTGCAGAAAGTAATAAAAATGTCTTAAAACATTCTCTCCTCTCGTTATTCTGGCATTTGGCAAAAATAAATAATCCTAATTGACTTAAAACGGGAAAGTTTTATTCAGATTTTATGTCAGATAGTGAAAAAAATATGCATATGTGTTTTATATAATGTATTTTGAGGTAGCACCCGGGGAACCCGCTTGCATAACGACAAAACACGTGTTTATAATTTAACCAATGTCTACCCGTTTATTTTTCACATATAAATAACATAACCCGGTAGCATGTTTGACACATTGCACATTGATTATAAACACCATACATAAATACACCATACATCTATGTGTCCCCTATTTCCTCATAGGATGTATCTTGCGAGCATGGTTCTCACTCCTTTTGTTATCTGTTGAATTTTTGTTGCTCTGTATCGTCTCATATTATCTATACACTAGATGGGAGCCCGATGCTATCGCATCGGGTGGGTGGTGAGTTCACAATGCGGGTGTAGTCGGGTGTGAGCGGGGGCACTGGGGGTGAGTGGGGCATTGGGGGGGTGAGTGGGAGCAGTTGGGGTTGAACAGTGGGATGTAGTGGCTCCAGTCCCCCTCCTGCCCCCCTGCTCCCCCCTCCTGCCTCCCCTCATCAAGGCTCCAGTTCCCCTCCTCCCCCCTCTCCTCCAGGCTCCAGTCCCCCTCCAGCCCACGTGCTCCCTCTCTCCTCCAGGCTTCAGTCCCCATCCTGCCCCCCTACTCCCCCTCTCTCCTCCAGGCTCCAGTCCCCCTCTTTCCCCTCTGCTCCCCCCTTTCCTCCAGGCTTCAGTACCCCTCCTGCCCCCCTGCTCCCCCTCTCTCCTCCAGGCTCCAGTCCCCCTCTTGCCCTCTTTCCCCTCCTCTCCTCCAGGCTCCATTACCCCTACTGCCCCCTGCTCCCCCTCTCTCCTCCAGGCTCCAGTCCCCCTCTTGCCTCCCTGCCCCCCTTTCTCCTCCAGGCTCCAGTCCCCCTCTTGCCCTCTTTCCCCTCCTCTCCTCCAGGCTCCATTACCCCTACTGCCCCCTGCTCCCCCTCTCTCCTCCAGGCTCCAGTCCCCCTCTTGCCTCCCTGCCCCCCTTTCTCCTCCAGGCTCCAGTCCCCCTCCTGCCCCCCTGCTCCCTCCTATCCTTTAGGCTCCAATCCCCTTCTGCCCCCCAGCTCCCCCTCTCTCCTCCAGGCTCCAGTCCCCCTCCTGCCCCCCTGATCCCCCCTCTCCTCCAGTCACCCTCCTGTCCTCCTGATCCCCCCTCTCCTCCAGGCTCCCGTCCCCCTCCTGCTTTCCTGCTCCCCTCTGTCCTCCAGGCTCCATTCTCCCTCCAGCCCCCTGCTCCCCCTCTATTCTCAAGGCTCCAGTCCCCCTTTTTCCCCCCTGCTACTCCCTCTCCTCCAGGCTCCAGTCCCCCTCCTCTCCTCCAGGCTCCATTCCCCCTCCTGCCCCCCTGCTCTCCTCCAGGCTCCAGTCCCCCTCCTGCCCCCCTGCTCTCCTCTAGGCTCCAATCCCCCCTTGCCCCCCTCTCTCCTCTAGTCTCCAGTCCCCCTCCTGCCTCTGTGGCGCCCCGCAAAGAGTGCGTCACAGGAGGGTATTGCAGCCATAAATGCAGCCGCAATATTCTCTGACACAGCAGTGATCTGGTTAACTTAGAAATCCAACCCTGCATGCATCACCTAGAACAGAGGACCAATCCTAGGTCCTGGTGGGCGGAGTGCTAGGGAAGTGTGTAGGAGAACAGACCCTTAGTCATAGAGAGAAGGGCTCTAGAACTTGACCTGAGTAGTCTAGAACTTGGAGCAGGAGCGGGGGCTCCGCACCCCGTGCAGCCCCCGGGCCGTCACCGGTCGGGTGTCAGCACCTGAGGTCTTACCAACCGGGAATGGGCATCATCACACGGGTTCCTAAAAACTCCCGTGCCCCAAACCACAGCCGGTTCACTGGTACCGAAGCTGGCAGCAGTTCACCTCTGCTACGCGAACCAGAAGCGTGGAGGAGCAGCTTCACAGGAGCACCGGACCACCAGCCAACTTCCAGTCGTCTAACCAGCGGTGTACCCACCAAGGGATCCAAGGCTCCCCAGAACATCCATAACGTACACTTTGGATAGGGCATTGAAGCAGCCTCCCCGTACCCGATCTGGTATTCCTGGGCGACAATGGCGAAACACTTAGTTAGAATGGAGGAACACTGCGGATTTCTAAGGGACACCATCACTGCTGAGTCCACCCGGTCCACTACCTGTTAACTGTATACCATGTACTGCCTGCTGGTTACAGTAAAGACCCGTTGCAGAGACTTTCTGTGTCCGTGCTTCCTTATGAACTGTCCGTCCGCACTACCAGGTAACCGCAGCTGCCGCACAACATCCTGAGCAGCTCCAGCCTCCGGGGATCACCGCTCAGCCTGTGGGGAGCGTTCCATCTTGCTGCTGTCCATCCCCCGGAGGTTCTGCAGCGTCGGTAGCCCTTACCGAAACTACTCATAGGTGGCGTCACGAATAAATTAAAAACCCCTTTAATCTGTTCCCGCAAGACGTCTTCGACTTTGATCTGCACTCAACCGGGCCCCACTACCGGCAGGCGTGGTCCACCCGTGACAAGGAGGAAGGAAGCATCGCCTGTCTAAACCGGAGTCAGCCGGCCACGGTGAGTCACCTCCCTGCTCCCCCCTCTCCTTCAGGCTCCAGTCCCCAGTCCCCCTCCTGCACCCCTGCTGGCCCTCTCTCCTCCAGGCTCCAGTTCCCCTTTTGCCCCCCTGCTTACCACTGCTTCTCCAGGCTCCAGTCCCTCTCCTGACCCCCTGCTCCCCTCCTCTCCTCCAGGCTCCAATCCCCCTCCTGTTCCCCTGCTCCCCTTCTCTCTTCCAGGCTCCAGTCCCCCTCCTGCCCCCCCTTTCTTCCAGGCTCCAGTCCCCCTCCTGCCCCTCCCTGCTCCCCCTCTCTCCTCTAGGCTCCAGTCCCCCTCCTGCCCCCTGCTCCCTCCTCTCCTCTAGGCTCCAGTCCTCCTCCTGCCCCCTGCTCCCCCTCTCTCCTCCAGGCTCCAGTCCCCCCCCTGCCCCCCTGCTCCCCCTTCTCCTCCAGTCCCCCTCCTGACCCCCTGCTTCCCCCTCTCCTCCAGGCTCCCGTTTCCCTCCTGCCTCTCTGCTCCTCTCTCTCCTCCAGGCTCCATTCTCCCTCCAACCCCCCTGCTCCCCCTCTCTCCTCCAGGCTCCAGTCCCCCTTTTGCCCCCCTGCTCCAATCTATCCTCCATGCTCCAGTCCCTCTCCTCTCCTCCAGGCTCCATTACCCCTCCTGCCCCCCTGCTCTCCTCCAGGCTCCAGTCCCCCTCCTGCCCCCTTCTCTCCTCCAGGCTCCAGTCCCCCTCCTGCCCCCCT
Organism: Allobates femoralis; assembly: GCA_033576535.1. Classification (NCBI taxonomy): domain Eukaryota; kingdom Metazoa; phylum Chordata; class Amphibia; order Anura; family Aromobatidae; genus Allobates; species Allobates femoralis. The sequence continues at coordinate 274,639,615 of JARQOC010000006.1, forward strand.
GCTCCCCCCTCTCCTCCTGCTCCAGTCCCCTTCCTGCCCCCCTTCTCTCCTCCAGGCTCCAGTCCCCCTCCTGCCCCCCTGCTCCCCCCCTCTCCTCCAGGCTCTAGTCGCCCTCTTGCCCCCCTGCTTCCCACTCTCCTCCAGGCTCCTGTCCCCCTCTTACCCCCCTGCTTCCACCCTCTCCTCCAGGCTCCAGTCCCCTCTTGCCCCCCTGCTTCCCATTCTCCTCCAGGCTCCTGTCCCCCTCTTACCCCCCTGCTTCCCCTCTCTTCTCCAGGCTCCAGTCCCCCTCTTGCCCCCCTACTTCCCCTTCTCCTCCAGGCTCCTGTCCTCCTCTTGCCCCCCTGCTTCCCCCCTCTTTTCCAGGCTCCAGTCCCGCTCTTGCCCCCCTGCTTCCCCACTCTGCGGCTCACCTGTGCATTCTTCTTGAAATTGACGTTGTAAAGTGAATTGCCATCGGGGGGTGGAGTTAAAAGGGGGTGCCATAATGGGCGTGGTTGAGAACACGCCAACCACATCAGGGCAGCGTGCTTGGCCACACCCATTGTGACATCCCCTCTGTTAACTCCACCCCCCGCGGTCATTCACTTTACAACGTTAATTCCAAGACTAATAATGCTGCGGTGAGCTAGAGCGTGGAGGGGGGAGTGGGGAGCAGGGGGCGGGAGGGCAGGAGTGTGGAGGGGGGCGAGGAGGGCGGGGAGCAGGAGGGCAGGACTGGACTGAAGCATGGAGCATGGAGAGGGGGGCCAGCAGCTTGTGCAGCAGGTTTCTGCCTGGCCAGCCTGCATTATTGTCTAATTCTGTCTGTTTCTCTTCCCGCGTCGCTGATTGTAACAGAAATCCCGTGTTGCTGATTGGTGGAGCCCAGCCGGCCGCGACTGTTCAGTGACGCAGGATTTCTGTTACAGAGAGACAGACACGATAAGACGATTATATCAGGGGCGGACCTACCGTGCTGCAGCTGGTTCAGCTGCACCAGGGCCCCGCCTGTCTAGGGGGCCCCTCAAGCACCTGTAGGGGGCCCTGCAGCGGCCCCCCGTGACCTTGTGTCAGAGGAGAGGAGGTTAACTGAGGGAAGCTTCCTGCTTCCCTTGGCTGATCCCGCCCCTCCTCTCCTCTGCCACCCCGGCTCCCACACCTGCAATGCGCGGCTCAGCGCAGGTAGGAGCCGCTCCACCTATAACTGCTAGCCGGCCCCGCTCCTCACCGACATCTAGCAACCCCTGGTCCTCAACTTCTCAACTATGACTGCCAGCACCCCCCCGTGTCCTCAACTACAACCAACTACTAGCACCCCATTCCCGCTCCTCAACAGCAACTGCTGCTGCACCAGGGCCCGCCAGGCTCTAGTTCCACCACTGAATTATATAGTAGACTAGAAATAGGCCTAATGCTATTGCATTGGAAGTGCGGTGAATTGAACATCTCTGTATTTCAATTCACCCAGCAACGACGTGCGCCACCGCTCACTGGCTGAGCGCCATCGGCGGCGACCAATGAGCACTGGTGATGCGGGATTTAAATCCTGCTTCGCTGATTGGTCAGCCAATGAGCGGTACCACGCGGCTTCGGCGGGGATTAGAAACCCACGCTGCTCAGTGGTTAGCACTGTATACTGTGGCTTAGTGGTTAGCACTGTATACAGTGGCTCTGTGGTTAGCACTGTATATGGTGGCTCAGCAGTTAGCACTGTATGGTGGCTCAGTGGTTAGCACTGTACGGTGGATCAGTGGTTAGCACTGTATACGGTGGCTCAGTGGTTAGCACTGTATGGTGGTCCAGTGGTTAGCATTGTATATGGTGGCTCAGTGGTTAGCACTGTATGGTGGCTCAGTGGTCAGCACTGTATGGTGGCTCAGTGGTTAGCGCTGTATGGTGGCTCAGTGGTTAGCAGAGTATATAGTGGCTCAGTGGTTAGCACTGTATACTGTGACTCAGCGGTTAGCACTGTATGATGGCTCAATGGTTAGCACTTTATGGTGACTTAGTGGTTAGCATTGTATGGTGGCTCAGTGGATAGCACTATATACAGTGGCTCAGTGGTTAGAACTGTGCGGTGGCTTAGTGGTTAGCACTGTATGGTGGCTCAGTGGTTAGCAGTCTATGGTGGCTCAGTGGTTAGCACACTATGGTGGCTCAGTGATTAGCACTCTATGGTGGCTCAGTGGTTAGCACTGTATGGAGTGGCTCAGTGGTTAGCACTGTATATGGTGACTCAGTGCTTAGCACTGTATACAGTGGCTCAGTGGTTAGCACTGTGTATGCTGGGCAAAGCAGGGGGTCACTGGGCAGAGCAGGCATCAGTGGGCAGAACAGGGTGTCAGTAGGCAGAGCAGGGGGTCAGTGGGCAGAACACAGGGTCAGTGGGCACAGCATGGGTCAGTGGGCACAGCAGGGGTCAGTGGGCATGGTCAGTGGGCAAAGCAGGGATCAGTGGTCACAGCAGGGTCAGTGGGCAGAGCGGGGAGTCAGTGGGCATAGCAGGGGGTCAGTGGGCAGAGCAGGGGGTCAGTAGGCATGGTCAGTGGGTAGAGCGGGTGGTCAGTGTGTAGAGCGGTGAGGTCAGTGGGCAGAGCGGGGGGTCTGTGTGCAGTGCAGGGGGTCAGTAGACGAAGCAAGTGGTGAGTGGGCACAGCAGAGGTCAGTGGACACAGCAGGGGTCAGTGGGCACAGCAGGGGTTAATGGGCAGAGCAGAAGGTCAGTGGGCAGATCGGGGGGTCAGTGGGCAGAGCGGGGCATCAGTGGGCATAGCAGGGGTCAGTGGGCAGAGCAGGGTAGATCGGGACAGGACCTTTGATGACATCATGGTCATGTGATCTATGACTCCACCCATCATCGTGACTCTCATTTGTGCTTGCAGGCGCCGCGATGACCACCAGGAAGAGTGGTAACGGTGGGTAGCAGTGGTGACAGGCGAAGGGAGTGATCAGGCAGCGGGGGAGCAGTGGTGACAGATGGGAGGGGGGGATCAGGCAGCGAGCAGTGTTGGGCAGCAATCAGGGCAGTGGGGACAGGCGGGGGGTGATCTGGCAGCGATCGCGCAGCGAGGGGGGCAGTGGTGACAGGCAGGGGGTGATTTGGCAGTGATCAGGCATCGAGGGGGCAGTGGTGACAGGCGGGGGGTGATCGGGCAGCGAGGGGAGCAGTGGTGACAGGTGGGGGGTGATTGGACAGTGTTGGGCTGTGGTGACAGGCAGGGGTGATCGGGCAGCAGGGAGGCTGAGGGAGGTGTCGGGCTACGGCGTGGGAGTGCAGCGGCAGTGTGGCGGGCGGGAATCCCAATATGGCGGTCGGCGCACTTTCTGGGCGGGGCGGTGGATTCTGGGATAGCAACATAAGCGCTGGAAGCTTGTGACACATATTATTCGTGATTAAATAGTAGATTAGATGGTGGCCCGATTCAAACGCATCGGGTATTTTAGAATATGTATGTAGTTTATTTATGAAGATTTAAGAATAATGCAATGAATACACGATATCTATCTATCATCTAGCTATGTGTCTATCATCTATGTATGCTATAGTTATTTATCATCTCTCTATGCATGTTTATGAGTAAAGTTCGAGACACTGACTGACAGCCTTATAGACAGGAGTGAAGTTGGTCACACTGACTGACAGCCTTGTAGACTGGAGTGAAGTGTGTTACAGTGACTGACAGCCTTGTAGACTGGAGTGAAGTGTGTTACACTGACTGACAGCCTTGTAGACAGGAGTGAACTGTGTCACACTGACTGACAGCCTTGTAGACAGGTGTAAAGTTTCTGACACTGACTGACAGCCTTATAGACAGGAGTGAAGTTCGTGACACTGACTGACAGACTTATAGACAGGAGTGAAGTTCCTAACACTGACTGACAGACCTTGTAGACAGGAGAGAAGTTCGTCACACTGACTGACAGCCTTGTAGACAGGATTGAACTGCATCACACTAACCGACAGCCTTGTAAACAGGAGTGAACTGCATCACACTATGACGCAGCATTCAAATCGCGCGCCGCGTCTCTCATTGGCCACCGTAGCTACCAATGAGAGACGCAGCATTCAAGCCACGTGCCAAGCCGCGCTACTTCTCTGATTGGTCGGCGCAGCCACAGCGACCAATCAGCGAAGTGGCGCAGCTTGGCGGGATATATGAATCCCGTGCCGCTGATTGTTCACTGCTGAGAGCGGCGACCAATCAGCAGCGCGGGATTCATATTTTCCGCCAAACCGCGCTGCTTAGCTGATTGGTTGCTGCGGCCGCGTCGACCAATGAGAGGAGTAGCGCAGCTTGGCGTGTGGTTTGAATCCTGCTCGGGTACTACTGACGCCGGTCATCTCCAGACTGGCTCGCCGCAAACCTCTGTCAGGCAGGTAGCCGCGGTTCAGCCACTGCTGCACAGAGGTCAGTGGCTCACCAGCTGGGAGATGACCGGCTGGCTCGCTGCGGACATCCACGCGCGGCTGTTTTGCACACGCTGCGCTCATTGGTCGCCGCGCCTAGCGGCGGCCAATGAGCGCTGGCGCGTAATTTCGGCCTCAGACGGAAGTGGCCACAAGGCAATAATATAGTAGATGTCCACTCTGAACTCTAAAGTGGTGCGTAACATGTTGGTACCATAGGAATAAAAATTATTATTATGTGCAAAGGCTGAAAATCCTTAACATGAAATCCTGTTTTTGATTATCAGCTGGAGTAAACTTACTGCCAATCAGCCGTTAAATGAGCAAAACTTTCCTTCGTTTACTGATTGAATCGATCATACAGACTATAAATGTATAATTGCTGTCAGCAGGCAGCCCCATGTAAGCAGTGGATGTGCTGCTAAAACAATCATATTAGCAATGGCTATGTCCCCATGAGGTTGTGTTGTCCCATTTAAGTCGGTTCTTAAAACAGAGTGAATAAAATCATATTTAGTGAATTAACACTCATTTTTGGCTAGAGAACGACCCATGTAAATAGACTTTAAGTCCATGGAAATTTCACAAAATATTATAGTTGTGGGCTAAAAGCAAGTGCCAGACTTTAAGATATTGGGTGATCAGATTCCAGAAATGTTCCTTTGTACAGAAGCAAGACAGATTTTGATTTTCTGTGAGAGGTAAGGAATGATTCATGGTCTCATTTTTCTTTTCATGGTATTAGATCATGTGATAGGAATCACATAAAAACAGAAGAATTATTGTGTATATTTACCTCTGATTTTTTTTCTGATTATTTCATACTTTTTATCTTATAACGAAGTCTTCTTTAATTCAAGGCAAAGTCTTGTTTAAATTGTATAACATCCAATATGTCTGTAATCTAAATTGTAGGATGATTCCTAGGCTTAGGGGATCATAAAGTACTTTCTATAAAATATTAATTTGAAGAGTAGCCATAGTAAGCATAAGGTCTGGTTGCAGAATCGCTCTCCTAACATGTGTTCCACAGCTGGGATATGGTTTCAATCAGTAATAAATAAGGAGGATGTTAATGTTTGTGAGTACGACCAAGCCATGACTAAGCCACAATTTTGTATTTCCTGCCTCATTCAGATTTTTATGTAACCTTTTTATGATCATTTTTATTAAACTGTAAAAAGTCACATACCTTTTGTTTGTCATGAAATCTGATTTTTGCATTGAATAACACATGAAAGTGATAACGTACAGTTGGGCCCAGGAATATTCGGACAGTGACTGAATCTTGGCAGTTTGGGGTTTGAATGCGGCTATTTTTTATTTAAAATGAAACAACTGATATGCAATTGAAGTGTAGACTTTCAGGCTTAATTAAAGGGATTGAAGAGACATATCCTGTGAAAAGTTTAAGGCTACGTGCGCATGCTGAGTATTTGGTGCAAACATTCTTTGCACTAAATCTGAATCTTCTGGCATACAAAACACAAAAAAAATCATAAAAAACACTGTATGCACGAGTCTATGGATTGCAACCATTCCTACACAAAGCCTCCTCTTTTTAGAGGCTCAAAAGTAATCTGAAAAATTTACTTTACCATAAAGAGATGTTCATTGTGTAATACTTTGTATCGAATACTGTGCAGGATATGACTGCCTAAAGTCTCGAAGCCGTGCACATCACCAAATGCATGGCTTACTCCTCTGTGATGCTTTGCCGGCCTTTACTTCAGTTGTTGCTTGTTTGTGGGTCTTAAGTTTTTTCTTAAAGGGATCCTGTCACATCCAAAACACCTAAGATACCAAAACATGTCCCTGCAGCATCCTATCACTATTCTCACACTCTAATGTTTTAATACTTACTCATTAGGTACAGTCATATGAAAAAGTTTGGGCACCCTTCTTAATCTTACTAATTTTTTTTGGTTTAAAGTTGGGTTTTTGCAACAGCAATTTCAGTGTGATATATGTAATAACTGATGGACACAGTAATATTTCAGGATTGAAATGAGGTTTATTGCACTAACCAAAAATGTGAAATATGCATTATTTCAAAATTTGACAGGTGCAAAAGAATGGGCACCCTTCTGATTTTCATGATTTGAATACTCCTAACTACTTTTTACTGAAGCACTAAATTGGTTTGGTAACCTCAATGAGCTTTGTACTTCATAGCCTGGTGTATCCAATCATGAGACAAGCTATTTCAGGTGTCCACTTGCAAGTTGTTCTCCTATTTGCATCTTCTCTGAGGAGTGGCATCATGGGCTCCTCAAAACAGCTCTCAAATGATCTGAAAAAAAAGATTGTTCAACATAGTTGTTCAGGGGAAGGATACAAAAAGTTGTCTCAGAGATTTAACCTGTCAGTTTCCACTGTGAGGAACATAGTAAGGAAATGGAAGACCACAGGGACAGTTCTTGTAAAGACCAGAAGTGGCAGGCCAACAAAAATATCAGAAAGGCAGAGAAGAAAAATGGTGAGAACTGTCAAGAACAATCCACAGACCACCTCCAAAGACATGCAGCATCATCTTGCTGCAGATGGTGTCACTGTGCATCAGTCAACAATACAGTGCACACTGCACAAGGAGAAGCTGTATGGGAGAGTGATGCGAAAGAAGCCGTTTCTGCATGCACGCCACAAACAGTCGCCTGAGGTATGCAAAAGCACATTTGGACAAGCCAGTTTTATTTTGGAAGGTCCTGTGGACTGATGAAATGCGTTATGCATGGCGCCACAAAAACACAGCATTCCAAGAAAAACACTTGCTACCCATTGTCAAATTTGGGGGAGGGTCCATCATGCTTTGGGGCTGTGTGGCCAATGACGGCATCGGGAATCTTGTTAAAGTTTAGAGTCGCATGGATTCTACTCAGTATCAGCAGATTCTTGAGAATAATGTTCAAGAATCAGTGTCAAAGTTGAAGTTACGTCGGGGATGGATCTTTCAGCAAGACAATTATCCAAAACACCGCACCAAATCTACTCAGGCATTCATGCAGAAGAACAATTACAATGTTCTGGAATGGCCATCCCAGTCCCCAGACCTGAATATCATTGAACATCTGTGGGATGTTTTGAAGCGGGCTGTCCATGCTCAGCGACTATCAAACTTAACTGAACTGGAATTGTTTTGTAAAGAGGAATGGTCAAAAATACCTTCATCCAGGATCCAGGAACTCATTAACAGCTAGAGGAAGCGACTAGATGCTGTTATTTTTGCAAAAGGTGGATCTACTACATATTGATGTCACTTTTCTGTTGAGGTGCCCATACTTTTGCACCTGTCAAATTTTGAAATAATACATATTTCACATTTTTGGTTAGTGCAATAAGCCTCATTTCAATCCTGAAATATTACTGTGTTCATCAGTTATTACATATATCACACTGAAATAGCTGTTGCAAAAACCCAATTTAAACAAAAAAAATAAGTTAAGATTAAGAGGGGTGCCCAAACTTTTTCATATGACTGTATGTCCCGAAAAGATGTCCTCCCAAAAAGGGGCACTACGATGGAACGCAATACATATTCTGGCGACGTGGTGGAATATGCTTTTGGGCCAACAAAGAGTGGTTCATCAATGAAGTAAAAGGGGTGTCATCCGGCCCACCCTTAGAGAGAGGTCACCACACACCAGACAATAACAATGTGAGCAATACTAGCACTCGTGGTACAGGACCACGCAGCTTGTCGGATGTGAGACTACCGTCCCAATGTGTTCAAGTGGAGCCGCAGAGCTTTGGAGGAGAGAGGATAGACTTGCCGCGCAATTTGAGCATGACCAGGTATAAAAACTTACCATCAATGCCAAAGTCAGTGGTGCAGAAGCATCGTAATGGGCGGCCCATTGGTAGAGCCAGTGGATAGCTTTCAGACACTCTGCATCATTTGTATGAGTGTGAATGGTGTCCTAAGCAAGCATGGCAGGTCGCCTCCCACATTTTGTTGTAGGTAGAGGTGATTTTTATCAGCCTGCACCTGTTGCTTGCTTTGCATAGTGGAATCTGACTGCATCCTGCAAGTGCAGTAGTTTTTGTACATGACCAGGTATAGCCATAGGGCTGTGCAGAGGATCGTAGGCACTGCCTTGACTACATCTGCCATTGCTGCCACAATGACCCACTGTAACGTCATTGTAGAGTATCCACACATGCCTACTATATCACTCGCTAGCACCATTCACAGCTTAACTAGTAATGACAAAGAGTAAAAACTGATGTTTAACTGTATAGTTAAAGTGTTATAGTTAGGTATAGTGTATATAGTAAGTTAGTAAGAAGCCCAGATAGGCCATAGAGTATGAATATAATGTGATAAGTTATAAAAGTAATGTCTTAGTCTATAAGTTGGCTCCCAGGACACAGTACCTCGAGGTCCGCGCTGCCACTTCAGAAAAGGAACAAAAGAAGCCAGTACAAGGGAATGTCTGGATCAACGATTCTTCTTTCTTTGAATCGTTGATCCAGACATTCCCTTGTACTGGCTTCTTTTGTTCCTTTTCTGAAGTGGCAGCGCGGACCTCGAGGTACTGTGTCCTGGGAGCTGATTAAACCACAGGGATCTGTGGAAAGTACGGTCCTGCAGCAGCTACTTGTATCTGAGCCATCATTACCAGTTGTGGGTTTTCACAACTACATCAGGTGAGCAGCCTCTTTGTATGAACATTTTTCCCTTTTTAAAGAAGATATCACCCTATGTGCGCATTCTTGAATTTATAGATTAGTCTATAAGTTAGCCTAGCTAGGTCTTAGAGTCAGTAACTTGTATATAAGATCATGTAAATAATAACCGGCTAAAAGTAAAAAAATTTAACCTAACCATGGATAATTGGGCCAGAGGACTATGTGGTGGCCAGGACTTCAAATGTAAATAGTTTCAGGTGCTTCTTGCTGGTTGTTGGACCTATACCTCAAGGTGCGACTCTGGAACCTGTTGCACTTTACAAAAGCTATTGCGCTCTAAGGAACTTTTGTACTTGACAACTTATGCACTTAAACCGCTGACTTCGAAAACCACCGGCGTGGCCGAAGAATAAGATCAAAATATGGTCTCTGTGCCTTGTAGCCACACCCAGGGACGAAGCTTAAGGTGGTTTGGGGAGGTTCCCACCAATTGCACTAAAATGCTGCAGTGTGACTTGTTGCAATGGCGTTGCTGCTGAAGCTGCTGAAGCAGTGGCACTTAATCCTGTGATGTGATGCTAGTGTGGCGCCCCTATGACAAGGCGCCACAGGGAGGTACTGCGCCCCAAAAAGAAGGTGTAGTGCCTCCGTAGCCGTGGATATGGAGGATCCTACAGAGTCTGCACCTCAACACCCATACAATAGGCCACCTTTGTACAGGGGACCGTATATCCAGTAGGTCCCAGGGGGTGGAGCCTAGAGCAGCGGAAGACGAGGAGTGACAGTTAGAAAACTAGTCAGTATGACGGTGTGAGACAGCAAGGAAGACGGACACAGGGGACCCTGCGACTGTGACATGAGGGCACCTCTTATGAGAGAGTAGTGCCAGACAACCAAGGGGACACTCCAGGACTGGTCGGAGTCGGCTGGAGAAAGTCCGGGTAACCACCGGTTCACCGGAACCGAGTCGGTTAGTTAACGGTTTATCCCTAACTGCAGACCAGCAGGCTGTGGGCCCGACATAAGGGAGCCACAGCACCACGAAACTAAATCCCTACCTCTGTCCCAAACTGGGTCCAAGACACTAACAAGGGAAGGACTAAATACCGGTGGCGGGAGGGTTCGTCTTCTCACCGCTCCCTTCCATACCAGAAAGGAGTCAGGAGTACCTTTTAGTAACAGACTTGGGGACCTGTTAACGAGGTATTTAGTGTGGTTGAGAGCAGTGAACCAAGAGTCACTGGGAGTAGAGACCAAGAAAGTTATTAAAGCAGACACCTCTGACAGACTCTGGAATAGCCTCCAAAATCTGCGGCTATAATCCCCGTTAAACCAGACTGTACCATGTACCTTTTCCACCTGGTGCAAGTAAAGAACTGTTTGAGCTGAATTGGTGTCTCTGCTCTCCATTCATCCGTCGCCCGGAGAGCCTCTATAGCATCACAGAGATGAGGACTACTACTCACATCTTCAACTTCACTGCCCTGAGGTTAAACTCCACCTGTGGGGAGCTGTACTACCAAAGCTGCATTCCCATCACCTCAGCGGCCAGCCACAGCGCTGGTAACTCTATTACCAGGTACCACAGGTGGGGTCACTTTACAATTCCCCATCATCACCCCCACCCGCCATTGATGGTCCAGGGCACGGATTCGGGAACCGACCAGCTGTGATCCCCACTGAAGTAACCAGCTGTCCTGGTATCCGAGTACCCCCTACCCTGTCGACCGACTCACTAGAACTTGTTGACTGTTTCCTGCTCTGTTGCACTTCTGTATTTTTTGTACTTTTTATATTTTTGATACTTTTAACGTTCAAGAAATGTGCCTCCCATAAAGGGAAAATGTTATTTGTTAAATCTGCAGATGTAAAATATAGTATGTCCTTGCCATAAACACCTTGTACTGTTTTACAGCCCACAGACATTCTGTGCTCAACCAGGGAGAAATGTGGTGCTCCTGCATCTTGGTTGCCTCAGTGGTACTGCACCTACTCCACAGGTGGTGTGCCGTGCTCTCAAGTAAGTTGGGAGCACAAAGCTGAGAAACCCAACCACACACCCAGGACCCATCCTGACTCAAGGCCAGGGAGATACAGGGTGTAAGAGGCTCCTAGAGAGAACAGACCCCATCTGCTGGCTGGAGAAAGGAGTATGTCTAGGGGGGTGGGAGGAGTTAGTTAGGGAGTTAGAGTTGGGAAATGAAGGAGGAGGAAGCAAGATGGAGATCTGTGGGATGCTGGGGTTGGTGCCTAGCGAGACCAGTGGGTAGGGCAGCCGCAAACCCCCAGTTCAGAGAACCCTGAATCTAGAGCCGACTCCCAGGTCGGATAGAAGAACTGGCTGCACGAGGGCTGCCAGCCCCAGTTTGGTGTGGAACCTTAAGACCAAACCAAGAAACCGGAGGCCACTGCACTGCAACCATGGAGAGGCACAACACTCCGGCTGGGCAAGAACTGTGAAAGAACCCAGTAAAGAGTCGGTAATAACTGCAACTCTGTGTCTCTCATTTTTTTCCTATGCCCTGCGTCGATTAGCACGATCAACACCAACTTCCTCAAATTCTTGCCCTATAAACCCCAGGGGCCGTCTGTGGGAAGGGTTCCATCCAGCTACCTTATCACCTATCCCCTGGGGCCACTACAAGCATCGCTGGTCATCCCTGACCAGACACCACAGATGGCATCACGATCATCTTTATAAATGTTATCATCCCCTGTAAATGTTCTCCCCTTGTCATTTTCGGTCAGGGCCACGGCTTCCGGGGTTGCCACCATGACTACTGAACAGACTGATGCCACAGAGTGTCCGAGCACCCCGACCCTTGCGACCGCTGCACATCCCCTAAGCCCACTTGGTTACAACACATGGGCAATTTTATATACGCCGGAAAAAATGTAATTTGTGGGGTCTCATGGAAAGAACTGATACTTTCACAAATGTGACCACACATAAAAGACACAAAATAAAGGCATACAACAATTGTAATACCACACATGTTGTCATGGCTTGTAGTAAATATGATGTGGGGTGTATTAACAGGAGTTTAAAAAAGAGAATTAACGAACATGTTAGCGCTAGTAAACCGGGTTCATTAGCCAGTAAAGGAAGCATTTCTGGATTATCCAAGCATTTATTAGAAGTTAATTGAACAAAGAAATAATCAGGGCACTGAGCGGTACCAACTGTCAAATCCGGGATATCCTCCCGTAGAAATCGGTCCATATGTGGACTTTGCTCTAAGTGCCTATGAACCTTCTTGATATAGGTTTGCTTGTTTTTGCTTTTATTTTTTATTGTCTTGTTGTTTATGTATGCTGTTTTGACATTCTTTGTTAAAGTTGGCTGATTCAAACAGGTAGTTGGCCAGCGGAAGTGATGCACGCGGTCACATGTATTTAACATGGAGGCCTACTCACTTCCGCATACTTGGACCTGTAGAAGTAACACCGGTTGCGAAACGGCGTCATTGTCCGTCGGCCCTCCATGGCCACCTCCCTGCCCCTGTCTGTCCCCGAAATCGTGGAATAAAAGACCACCTTGAATATTTCCGATGAGTGACGCCTTTTCTTCAAGTTTCATTTATTAGAAGTGCACGCTGGGAACATAGATAGTCTGTTAATAAAAGGCATAGAGCTTGTTCAGAGGCCGGTCAGAGGCGGTAATTGGAAAAGCTTCTATTGGGTTGAGAAGCATATTGGATATTGGCGCTGAACGCAAGGTATCCTGAAGGCTTAAAGTTCAGGGGAAATTTAAAGGGATCCTGTCACCTCGAAAACGCCTCCTAAAGCTATCAAAACATGTCCCTGCAGCATCCCATCACTAATCTCACACTCCTTTTGTCTCCTAAAAGCATCCTGTGAAAGTGGATAAAAACGTTTTAATACTTACTCATTAGTGATTATAATTAGCAGGGGCTATATTCTTTAGCCCTAGGGCGTGTTGTTTTGCAGCCTGAATGATCCACCCTCTCTCTCTCTATCTGTGCTGCTGTGATGTGGAGCTGAAGGCAGGACTAATTATTTGCATTCTGTGAGTGATAGAGAGGGGGAGGGTAAAGCCTGCACAAGCAAAGCAACAGACAGAGTGAGGGTGGATCATTCAGGCTGCAAAACAACACGCAATGGGGACTAAAGTATATAACCCCTGCAAATTATAATCCCTAATGAGTGAGTATAAAATCGTTTTTATGCACTTTCACAGAATGCTTTTAGGAGACAAAAGAAGTGTGAGATTATTGATAGGATGCAGCAGGGACATGTTTTGGTATCTTAGGAGGCGTTCTGGAGGTGACAGGATCCCTTTAAGGTACTATTATTAGATCAATACATGCCCACATAATCCAACTAAAGGGGCATGTTCTACACATTTCAGTGCCGAAAGGAATAACAACAGAGATCTGGGGTATGTTGTCAGATGAAGTGTTTTAATTGAGCTTTGTGTTAAACTTGTGATATATATGAGCGGTAACTAAATCATACAAAAGAAGAAAATAAATATTTTTGTTTTTACCTAAATAAAATACAAAAATATTTTTTTTGTTTCTTTGGAACATATATTTAATCTATAATGTAGTATCTAATACACATGGCCATGAACATGACACATAAATGCTCATAATCACTATCGTCTGTTTCAATCTGCTTCTCTGCAGTGACTGCATTTCAAATACTGTCCAGTTTCAGTGCAATGAAAAATTATGATTGTGATAGTTGTGAATAATGGGGATTTTGCTTGTGCATTTTTACAACATTGTTTTTAACATTCTTTAAGTCACCTACATGAACACAAGGTATAGACATAGAGTATGAAGTTGCATTTGTTAATGAACAAGTCTAACATTCTGCTTTCTTTTTTAGACAAAGATTTGAATGCTTATTCCATAAAATGATATGTCTAATTGTTGTTTAATTAACTACACATGGGGTAGTGGGTTATTATATGTATAAAAGACTTTGTTCATTTGATTTTAAGTTGCCTATGAGTAAGGACATAAAGTTCGAAACGCGTCAGGGGGAATGGTGCCCCTGACATGTGATGACACGTATGTTTTAATACTAGAGACCTTTTATAGAATCACCTGGTGCTGGATTATTTTTCATGTCTGTACTTTAAAATCACATAATTTATTTTACCATATAGTGTACTGAAAAACGGGGAAAAAAATTCCAAGTGCAGTGAAATAGCAAAAAAAAAGTGTAATTGCACAATTGTTTTTTCATTTATTCATCATGTTCACTATTGGTAAAAATGACGTGTCAGTATGATGCCTCGGGTCTGGGCAGGTTTGTAAATCCCAAACATGTATACTTTTATCTAAATGGTTAAAAATTCATTTTCTGTGACCTGTTGCATTCTTATTTTTTAAATCTGAGATTGTGTGATGGCTTGTTTTGCGATGCGAGTGGACATTTCTATATGTACTATTTTTGATGTGCTGTTTTGATCTATTGTTATTGCATTTTATTGCAATGTTGCGGCGACCAAAAATACATAATTTACGTTTGTACTTTTTTTTTTCTGTGACGCAGTTTACAAATCTGATTAATTGATTTTATATGTTGATAGGTCGGGCATTTCTGAACGCACAGATACCAAATATGTTTATATCTTTTTAATAGTTTTATTTTCAGTTGGGCAAAATGGGCGTGATTTGAACTGTTACTTATTTTCATATTTTTCACTTTTTACTTATTTTACTTTACTTTTTCCCCTTAGGGTGCCTCAGCATAGGTATAATATGAAGAGATTACCTTATTACAATCAATTTCATCAAATACAGAACACCAAAAGAGAACAATTAAAGTAAACAGGGAAACAAAGAATTACACATCTCCAAATAATTCTTTGGGAAGTAATTATGAAATAGTATAACTAAAGGCAATCAATACTAAGGACCAAGAATCTCAAGCTAAGTCAAGTTATGAAGAACTGCTCTTCAGCAGATAAATATAAGGGAGAGAGGAAAGGAAATGAAGGGGGGGAAAGGTAGCTATAGACACTTACTATAGTACAAGCTATAGACAATGAGTCCATCATACAGTCCAGTGGTGAAGCCTAGAGAAAGTTATCTGGGGGGATTTTGGCTGACTTTAAGAACGGAGATGGAAATTTTATATTCCACAATGCCCATTTCTTCTGATATTTGGTTTGTAGGCCATTTCTAATAGCGAATGAATATTCAAAAGAATTATGAGATGCAATTCTGTCTATGACATCCTGTATAGATGGGACTGTAGACTCTCTCCAAAGTGAGGAATCATAGTTTTTGCTGTTAAAAGAATATGAATCGTAAGTGGCCTTATACGCTTTGGAAGAGAATCCAACCCAACCAAAAGCAACACTAACTCAGGAGATAGAAGAACCTCAATTCCAGAAATATCTTTAATTAGATGCCTTATGTCTCTCCAAAATTTTTTAAGGAATTGACATCCCCAGAACACATGAGTCAGATCAGCAGTTTGGTTACAGTTCCTCCAGCACATCGGGGAGTTGAGTGAATTAAACTTATTGAGCTTCAACGGAGTAAGATACCATCTTGAATACAATTTAAATTGGGTCTCAATAAGGGAGATGCACGGTACCTGTGTATACATAAGATCAAAGGACTTGCCAAGTTGTTCAGTATTTATAGAGATGTTCAGGTCTTTCTCCCAGGCTACTACATTTGAAGATTTCACATAGACCGAATCTAGGTTAATGTCCTGATATATTTTTTCAACTTCCAAAAAAAGGTACGCTGCGGGAACTTCAAAAGTTGTGTCACATTGTGAGGAAGAGAGAATACCAGTTTATGGCTCAACAGAATGCGATGAATCTCCTCCCAGGTTTTAACTTCTATGTCTTCCAGACCATAAGTGTTTTGTAGGACCGCAAAGGGAATCAACCCTCCTCTGCCATCCAAGATGTTAGATATAAAACCAATCCCATGGTCTTTCCAGGATTTAAGTTTCAGGTTTGCAGAAATATAGTCTAATATATCAATTGGGATCCAAGTAGGTGGATGAGGTTGAAAGCTTTTCAATGATTTGGAAGCAAACAATCTCCAGGATTGAATAGAGGCTTTCACTAACGTTTCTTTCGGAAGAGGTTTGTTTTTATCACAAAGGAAGGAAAGAAGCTGTGGACCAAGGCCTCCCTTTAGCATATTTTTATCTTCAAGAGTAAGCAACTTGGTCTATCGCCTGTCTCCCACCATGATTGACTCACTTTTATGATAGTGGAGTGATGATATGCGGTGAGGTTGGGAACAGCCAGACATCCTCTAGACCTCCCTTTCTTCAGGGTAGTCTTAGCCACTCTTGGTTTTTTCTTATCCCAAATGAATCTCATCAGTTGAGTTTGTAATTTTGCCATCCATTGTCTGGACACAGGTAGGGGTACAGAACGAAAAATATAGAGAAGTTTCGGTAAGATAAACATTTTAAATGAGTTTATTCTTCCCAACCATGAAATATTAATTTTGGAAATATGAAGAACATCGTCCTGAATGACTTTGTAGATATAATTAAATTAACGTCTACAATCTTAGATAGGGATTTGGTCAAATAAATACCTAAATATTTTATAGATTCTTCTTCCACGAGAGAGAGTGTTCGCGTTTTAACAAGTCAAGAAGGTCCTGATCTATATTTAAGTGTAACACCTGAGTCTTTTTCAAATTGATCTTATAATGGGAAATTCAAGAAAATTTATCAATTGTGTCAAGGAGATATCGTAAAGAATTTATGGGATCAGTCAAAGTACCAGGATATCGTCAGCGAATAAACTAATCTTAAATTGTCTCATAGAAATGGGAATGCCTTTTATCAAAGGATGAGTACGTATTTTTTCTGCTAACGGCTCAATAAAGAGGTTAAAGAGAGAAGGGGAAAGGGGACAACCTTGACGTGTACCATTCGTTAGCAAGATGTCTTTTGACAAAAAGTTATTTGTTATGATTTTCGCACTCGGATTAGAATAAAGCGAATGAATTAAGTTAGTTATATTACCCCCAAAGCCAAACCTCCTCAAAACCTCAAAGAGGAACCCCCAGTGGACCCTGTCGAACGCTTCTCTCCGCGTCGACAGCGACACTAGGGTTGGAATCCCAGTTCTCTCTATAAAATCTATTAAATTTAACGCCCGTCTCGTAGCATCCGATGTTCCCTTTCCCTGAACGAAACCCACTTGATCCCGTGGAGGAGTGTCGAGATAACTTGTTTTAGTCTGTTATTTAAAGTTTTACTAATAATTTTTAGATCTGAATTCAGGAGCGATATGGGTCTATAGTTAGCTACATTCTCAGTATCACCCTTATCTTTTGAGATACCCGTAATCACTGCTTCATGCATTTCCTTGGGAAGACTACTCTGGTCAGTAGTGAGGAAATTAATTAACCTAGTTAAATATGGGACAAGGATATCTTTAAAGGCAATATAGTATTCATTCTGTAACCCGTCAGGCCCGGGAGACTTAAATTTCTTTAGGGACGCAATAGTATCAGAGATTTCAGCTTCAGTGTAGGGTAAGTTTAGGAATTTTAACTGGTCAGATGTCAAAGAAGGAAGTTGAATAGAGTCTAAAAACTGAAGCCATTTCCACAGCACAGGGATCAACTTCCCCGGGCTCCTTTCCTAAGTTATATAACTTCTTGTAATAAACTTCAAAGGCATCTGAAATTTCCGCAGGGGATTTGACTATAGAATTAGGTTTATTCCTGATCTGTAGAATTCTCGTTTTGGCCCTTCGTATTTTTATCAATTTGGCAAATAGTTTGGAGGGTTTGTTGGTACAATTATAAAAATTAGATTTAGTAATGTGGGAAACCTTATCAAATTCAGCAGTTAAAGGGATTTTAGTTCAACCCTCAATTTAAGAATGTCACCAAAGATGGAATTTTTCTTGGTCCGAATCACCTCCGATTCCAAGTCTTTAATCTTACTTATGATGGAAGCCGTATCTTTAGTTAATTTTCTTTTTAGGAGAGAATTTAATTGAATTAGATGACCTCTAATCAGTGCCTTATGGGCAGTCCATAAAGTTGGAATAGGCATATCTCCCAAATCATTTTCTTTAAAGTAATATTGTAATATACTTTGAATTTTGGATTTATAATCTGGATGGTGGTATAGAAAAGAATTTGCTCTCCAGAGTTTCCGCCCACTATAAGAAGCCCCATCTGTAGTAACGAAGATTATCGGAGAGTGATCCAACCAAGATCTAGGAAGTATTTCTATTGATTTAATCTTCTGCAAGGAATTGATATCTGTCAAAACTAGATCTATCCTAGCAAAGGATTTATGCGAGTCAGAAAAATGAGTAAATTCTATAGATGACGAGTTTATGCATCGGAATGCATCATAGAATTCCTCCTGGTTAAATAATGGATCAAGCTGGACATTGGTAAGCTAGCTGCAATGAAAGTATGAAGTTGAGGAAGTGTGAGGGAGAGGGAAGGGAGAGAATTAGAAGGGAAACTAAACTACTACAGGTAAGTAAAGAAACAAACTATTAAATGAAGCAAACTATAACACAGAATGTAACTAGTAATAAGAACTATGTAAGTATCAATACTATAAGGAAGGGTTCAAGGGAACCGTTATTCAATTTCCTGCAAGGCTAATGTTTTGGCCATTGTGCCTAATTGGACCTTAAATCTTTAAAGTGTCAAACAGAGCTACCTAAGACCCGTCAAGTATTAGTTAGATGTAAGTTTCTCAAAACTTTCAGTCCCTCAGACTTATCTTCAATAACAAAAGATTTCTGTTTGTATGTAAAAATAACACTAGTGGTCAGACGACCCCATCTGTACAAGATCTCCTTAGCACGTAGAATGTCCGTTACAGGCTTCAAAGATTTCCTCTTCAGCATCGTGTCTTTAGAAATATCTGTGAAGATATTAATCCCGTCATAAGGTGGAGGTAGGGATTTATTATCTCTTAAGAAAGTTGTCAA
The DNA here is from genome assembly GCA_033576535.1 of Allobates femoralis. Lineage (NCBI taxonomy): Eukaryota > Metazoa > Chordata > Amphibia > Anura > Aromobatidae > Allobates > Allobates femoralis. Next base: position 274,658,568 of record JARQOC010000006.1, read on the forward strand.
TTTATCTCTGGTTTGATAGAAGCTAAATTTAGCTATCACATCCCTCGACGTCGTCCGAAAGATGCGATAATCTTTTCTCTAGTGAGAGATTTCACGTAATTAATTAAGTTATGCTGCTTTATTTTTTCAGGAATTCCTCTAAATTTCAGGTTATTCCTGCGGTCCCGTTCCTCTCTATCTGCTAACCTATCCTTCAGAACTTTAATTTCATTAGTCACCCTGTCTTGCGATTTTCTAGAGTCAGTGCACTCCGTTTTTAACTCCCAATGGCTTTCTCTGTTTTTTCTGTTCTGGAAACTATCGAGGCCACTGAATGTTTAATCTCATCAATGTCGTCTCTCAAAGATTTTTTAAAATCAGCAAATACTTTAACCAAGAAATCTCTATCTGATAGTTGTCCATCATCAAGGTTGGAGAGAGGATCTATGTCTTTCCTTGAGGTCTTCATTCTTTGTCTCACCGGGCTCTTGGGTTGAGGGTCTCGAGCTGAGTCATAATCTTCCCGAAAATTAGAGCTATCATGTGATCTGGATATAGTTTCCATTTCTTTTCTTTTTGAGTTTGCCTGGGTAGATTCATAAATCATAGGTGTGGATTTCCATTCTTCTGAACTATTCTCCACTGGTAAGGAATCTTTACTACCACTTTGTGACTGGTTACTATGGTAGGCTGAGGAAGGCATAGTGTTCGCACTCTGTGGACTAGCCTCCACCAGTTCACCAGTGGAATTTTTGGAAGTAACGTTTGGTTTAGGCTTGGGAGACATTAGGACTAGTATACCGTATAAATTGAGGTATATAAATTAAGAAATTAAGAATATCAAAGTACGTATAGTAAGTCTCTATAGCCAGCTCCAGTAAACTATATTGAGCCAAAAACAATTACAATTAGGTAATAGACTTCCACAATACTAGAGCCAAGGAACAGAAATGAAGTACAATTATCTGTAAATACGGACTCAGAGTATAAAGTAAATAGCTCTCTCCCCCAATTAGAAGATGAAAAGATCACCCGCCCAAGACCCAACAACTACCACCCAAACTACCTTTATCCACAAGAAACAGAGTCAAACATCAATATGCAGATCAATATAAAGGTGTACCCCAACAGCACATCCCCATAAAAGAATAGCTGTTTAGTTGACTCCTCGACACCGGAAACCGTCTACGAAGCTCGGATACGTTGGAGGCCCGTCGACCCCACTTGATTGAAGAGATCCCTCCCAGGAGTGGTCGTATCGTGTAGAAACCTCAGACAACAGGATCCATCTACGTAGCTCGGATACGTTGGAGGCTCGCCGACCCCGCTTGATTGAAAAAGTCCTTCTTGGAGATGTAGTAGCACGCAAAGATGGAAGAAGTTATAAGGCAACAGCTTGCAAATAAGCAAATGAGTAGTGAAAGAGTCTCCTGAAGTCTCAGTGTAACACTAGGATTAGAAAGGTTATATATCTCCCCTTCAGACTCATGAATTGTCCAATATGTAGAATGGTATTATCCCCACCCTATGCAAGTATGTAACTAAGCAAGGAGCATCCAAAATAGTATGACCAGATAGTCTATGAAGAAGGCTGCAGGGATGTCTCAGTCTAGTCACTTATATTAAATCTCCTCAATCAGGACAGCAGCTCATCTTTTAGTAGATCCCCCACGCCTCCTGTACCTGTCACTGTTGCTTTCCAAATGCATATGAGGAAAAATTTACCTCAGAGGTCCGGATCTTCAGTGAGGAAAATCCGTTTGTGTAGTAAATTGGCATCCTCCGGGAAAGCCGCAATCAGCAAATCAAAGATTGCGCCTCCACTACTCCCCTGAGAGAAATGGCAGTTTTCCTCACAGAATAGCAGAAAATGGTCTAAGAACAAACTTAATAGACCAAAATAATAAAATCTCCAAAAACTAATGAGAGAAGTGAATAAAAAAGCCCATATCAGAGATAGCATAGGCTGCATATAGAAAATAAAGCAGAATAAGATATTGATAAATATATCACCAAGACAAGATCTTCTGGTCCAGAAAGACGAAATCTAATATTACTTCAGTAAACTGTGACCTGTGTTGTCAATTTCAGATGATTTATGGGTGACATGAGTATTATTATGAAGCATTCAGTGATCACAAAATGGCACCACCTTCACTCTCATGTGAGGAAAAAAAACTAAACAAAAACAAACAAATAGACTTCAGGCAGTGTCTTGAGGTAAAAATCATTACAAATTCAGCCGAATAAAGGTAAAAGCCAGTATAATTTCAGAATTATGACCTGAAATGTCAATTCCTGACTTTTAACAGGCAACAGGAGGATATTATTATGAGGTGACCAGTAGTCTTAAAATGGAGCCTCCATCACTCCTCTGAGGGGCCAGATTTCAAGGTGTCCTGAGGTGAATTCCTCTCAGAATTAATCTGAAAAGGGTTCAAATGAAGCCCAAAGATTAGATCTTACAGGTCTTGTCGCTTTGATGAGACAATTTGCCTTTAAAAAGGCAAAAATTCCCAGTAGCTTGTCTGTGGGCACAGGAGCTCAGGGATCCACGTCCTCACATGCTGCTGCAGGCCACGCCTCTCTACGTTCACCAATCTAGGCTAGTACTATGAAGCTGCAGGTGCACAGTGATAGCTGGGGGGGCATAAAATCAGCCGACAGGTTCTCTTTACGTTTTCTTAAATGGCTGGACATTAAGGACATTCTAAGCTTCCTGGATTTCACAGCATATGCCACATTTGTCAGTTTCCAAAATTCACACCCTGCAGGTTCAAAACACCAGCAAACTCCAGGAAGCTTAAAAAAAAGTACCGTATTTTTCGCATTATAAGACGCACTTTTGTTCCCCCACATTTTGGGGGAAAGTGGGGGTGCGTCTTATAATGCGAAACACTGTTGCGTGGTGGGGAAGAGGGGGGCTGAGGAGCAGTGTTCGGGGCTGGCAGGAGGCTGGAGGAGGCCAGGAGCGGACTGCAGCAGCGGCCCCGTGTCACGTGGAGCCGCTCATTATCTTCTGTAATATGCACTGCTTCCCGCTGTCAATCACCAGCAGGAGCAGCCCATATTACAGGAGTGGGACCGCAGCCCTGTGGCTGCGGTCCCGTGTGGATAGTCAGTGCTTTCCACGCAATGACAGCGTGGAAAGCACTGACTATCCCTGGGAGGACGAGCATACTCACCGCTCTCCTCACTCCCTGCCGTCCGCGCCATCCCCGCCGTCTTTGCCGGCATCCGGGTCCTGTGAGCGTCGCTGCAGAGTGACGTCATCACCTGCGCGATGCTCACAGGACTGGATGCCGGGCACAGCAGAGAGCGGATAGCGCGGACGGCGAGGGAGCGAGGAGAGGGGTGAGTATGATTGTTTATTATTTTAACTGTGCGGCAGCATCTGGGGCACTGCCATCAGAGGGGACACTGCCTTCCTTCAGAGGGGACACTGCCTGCAGAGGGGGCACTACCTGCAGAGGGGACAGTGCCATCAAAGGGGACACTGCCTGCAGAGGGGACAGTGCCATCAGAGGGGACACTGCCTGCAGAGGGGACAGTGCCAGCAAGGGGACACTGCCTGCAGAGGGGACACTGCCTGCAGAGGGGACAGTGCCATCAGAGGGGACACTGCCTGCAGAGGGGACAGTGCCAGCAAGGGGACACTGCCTGCAGAGGGGACACTGCCTGCAGAGGGGACAGTGTCATCAGAGGGGACACTGCCTGCAGAGGGGACAGTGCCTGCAGAGGGGACAGTGCCTGCAGAGGGGACAGTGCCTGCAGAGGGGACAGTGCCAGCAAGGGGACACTGCCTGCAGAGGGGACAGTGCCATCAGAGGGGACAGTGCCTGCAGAGGGGACAGTGCCTGCAGAGGGGACAGTGCCATCAGAGGGGACAGTGCCTGCAGAGGGGACAGTGCCATCAGAGGGGACAGTGCTATCAGAGAGAACAGTGCCAGCAAGGGGACAGTGCCATCAGAGGGGACAGTACCATCAGAGGGGACAGTGCCATCAGAGGGGACAGTGCCATTAGAGGGGACAGTGCCAGCAAGGGGATAGTGCCATCAGAGAGGACAGTGCCAGCAAGGGGACAGTGCCATCAGAGGGACAGTGCCAGCAAGGGGGACAGTGCCAGCATGGGGACAGTGCCAGCATGGGGGACAGTGCCAACAGTGGGGGGACAGTGCCAACATGGGGGGACAGTGTACCACCATCGGGGACCGTGCCAGGATGGGGTACAGTGTACCAGCATGGGGGACTGTGCCAGGAAGGGGGCACAGTGCCAACATGAAGGCTATGTGTACCAGCATGGAGGATATATATACCAGGCTGGAGGACATATATACGGATTGTAAGACGGACACTGGCATTATAAGGCGAACCCCATTTAACATTAAAAATGATTTTTTCCTCTTTTCCTTCATCAAATGTGGGGGTGCGTCTTATAATCCGGTGCGTCTTATAAAGCGGAAAAAACGTTTCTACAGCTTGATACAAGCCGATAGACCCGATCGTGGGAGCACTTCTAACCATAGATTAGGTGTTAGGTGTTGTTCCCGGCCAACAAGCCTTTGGCCCCAGCCAAACAGGGAACGTTTTAGGGCCACTTTAAATTTCAAACTTTTTCCCAAACAAAGGTGTTTTTTTTTTAAAAAAAGACCAAATCTGCAATGTTCATGCCGAATTTGAAATTGGCCATCATGTTTGAGGAAAAATTCTTTACGTCTAGTCAACTAGTCTAGTTGACACTGTCTTTTGATAGCCATGTCTTTCCAAACCATCAGGACACAGATAAGCATGTTTATGGCCAAATAATTAGGGTCCACCCAGAATGCCGTAGGTCATGCACTCCTCACGTATACAATAGAAGATATTTTAAAAGTGAAACCTTCCACATGATTGGTGGCACAGCTTGCACATTGACATTCTTCATAAGTACATCTAGGGGTATTTTTTGGCTGGGTGACATTGTGTGAGTGTAGTTATGTAGCACAATTTGTCTCCTCTTTGCTATATTCGCACATTCTATTGCCAGGAGGATGATTTACTATCGGGAAATGGCAGTATGATACAAACCACAGGTATTTTATAAGATCTTGGTATGCTGACAATATTTTTCACTTACCGTATATACTCGCGTATAAGCCAAGTTTTTCAGCCAAAAAATTGGGCTGAAAAGTTCCCCCCTCAGCTTATACGTGAGTCAGTGACGGTATACAGCAGCCACAGCAGCCCCAGCAGCCCCAGTAATCCAGGGCCCCCCCAGCCTTGCTCCGGTCACATGTAAAGTAAAATATACTTATCACTGTCCCGCTGCCGTCCGTGCCCGCCGCTGCCGACATCCCCGATCCTCCATCTTCATGCGTCCTCTTCCGGTTTCCTGTGTTCGTCGCAGGCAATGACGTCATTGCCGGCGCCGAACACAGGAAGTCGGAAGAAGACGCATGAAGATGGAGGATCGGGGATGTCGCACGGTGGCACGGACGGCAGCGGACAGTGATAAGTATATTTTGCTTTACAGGTGACCGGAGCAAGGCTGGGGGGGCCCTGGATTACTGGGGCTGCTGTATACTACCGCTGGGGCTGCTATATACTACCACTGGGGCTGCTGGGGTTGCTGTATATTACCACTGGGCTGCTGGGGCTGCTATACTACACTGGGGCTGCTGTAACTACCGCTGGGGCTGCTATATACTACCACTGGGGCTGCTGGGCTGCTGTATACTACCACTGGGGCTGCTATACACTACCACTGGGCTGCTGGGGCTGCTATATACTACCACTGGGGCTGCTGGGGCTGCTATATACTACCACTGGGGCTGCTATATACTACACTGGGCTGCTGGGGCTGCTATATACTACCACTGGGGCTGCTGTATACTACCACTGGGGCTGCTGGGGATGCTATATACTACCACTGGGGCTGCTGTATACTACCACTGGGGCTGCTATATACTACCACTGGGGAGGCCTGTATACCACTGGGGGGGGCCTGTATACCACACTGCTGGGGGCTGTATACCTGTGCTGGGGTCCACCCTCGGCTTATACACGAGTCAATAGGTTTTTCCAGATTTTTGGGGCAAAAGTAGGGGGGTCGGCTTATACACAGGTCGGCTTACACACGAGTATATACGGTAATCTTTTAATTGTAATTAGTAAAATTTTTACTGATAACAAGAAGGATTTGATGTGGTAAGGAATTACACACATTACAAATTTTCTGAATTTTCATTCTAGATTTTTATTTCTTTGGTTAGTGTTAAACACTTGTAAGAGGTCACAATGATTAGGACTTTGACGTCAGTACTGAAATTTCAATTGTGCTCATTATTAGGAAGAAACATTTGTTACAATCTTGGCGGGGCAAACTTTCTTTTCCTGATGAAGTAACATTCTGCTGTCATTAGCCTTTTCTTTGTACAGTGTCAGGCACTATTGAAATTTGATTCATAAAATTCTAGAGCAGCATGCTTAGGTGGGGTGTCTACTCTTTATCTACAGATCTCTCTTCCCACCAAACTGTTGGTGCCAGCATGTCCACTGAAAAAAGGGTGGGTGGTTATACAACAGCGTAAGCAAATATTATTACAGAAAGGATATTTACAATTGCTGCCCAAACTTTCAATTTCCTTTGTAGACAATGTTTTGTAAAATAAGCACAGAACCGCCTAAAAGTTCTCGGGATGGAAAAATAATAAAAAAAGTCTTCAATGCTGCAATTTTCTCAGTACATGAACCTCTTCTTACCTATAAGCCATTCTGGCTGGTCTGTAGACAGCAATGAATACAATTTCCTGAGATAACACGTCATAATTTTAATGTTTTTACTAATTAGCTATTGTTTTAGCATACAGTACAAGTTTAGCAATTGTTTCCTTATAACTGTAGCAGATTTTTCTAGCAGCATTTGCCAACATGCTCCTCATGACTTATATGTAGAGGTGAGTGAATCAAATTCCCCAAATTTGCAGTTCCCCACTAAAGATGATCGAACGTTTTCTAACAAGGTTTCTCAATTTCAAATTCAGCACACCATTGACTATTCGGTTCATGATGGGAAAACCCGAGCAATTTACTACAATTGGCGAACGCTGTGTTGCTTGGTGAAAGGTTTGAAATTTTAAAAAGGACCTAAAACTATCCTTGAAGTTTTGGGGCCAAATGCTGAGAACGTCACTAATCTAAGGTTAGTGGAGTTCACAGCCATCAGGTCTACCAGTTTCTTTCAACATGGAGAATTTAACTGAGCTTTAAAAGAAATGTTTTAAGCTTCCTTGAGTTTGCATGTGTTAGGACAACTGCAGGCTATGGCAACTGTGTACCTGCAGCTCCAGCTGTGAAATCCAGGAACCATAAAATCTCCTTTAAACATCCCTTCAAGAGAGCTTTTACATTTTTAAAAAAATATTTTTTTATTTCTTTTTAGAGAAATTTTTTTTTATTATTGCAGAGGGTCAGCAGCATGTGAGACCACATCTTCAACACTTATCTGTTAGCAATTCAGATAAAAATAGCATATGTCCATTATATGCTTAATAAGCAGGGTCTTATAGGTCGGTTTACACTCATGAAACACTATAATATGGATACTGCTTCTTGAAATTGTGCAATCCCTTTATTTCCTTTGCTTCCATATGTTTAGAGTACAGATTTTTGGCATGTGCACAAATGTGTTATAGCATTAATCTTCGATCTGTCTGTGCATTGCTCACTAGCCTTATTCAACATTCCACATGAATTGGTGTAGAAAAAAAGTATTTTCTTATTTCTCTTCCAAATATGTCAAGCTTTAATCAATACCCCAACCATAGACTTAGGTGTTACCTGTGACATGGGGAATAGTATTTGTAAGTCAGGTGCCTTCTGCAGCCCACACCATGGAGAGATTTATGAGGTGCTAGGCTACAAGATTAGGTAAACAATAATATTCCCTAGTGATGGTCATGGCACTTGAAGTAGTGGGACCCTGGGCAAAGGAAAGACGCATCATCATGGAAGCTGACACCATTTTGGGATTGTCACACAACACAAAAACACAGTGTACTGTGTGCCTGTAGTCCATGCTTTGGAGACCTGATGTATCCACCCCAAGACAAGTTCTAGGGGAGCTGATTTTCTTCATCATCTCAGGGACTGAGGGTGCTTCACCCTAACTAGAGCAGAACGAAGAGGAGATACCCATATATATGAGCTGGAGTATGACTGTGCACCCAAACTTGGGTCTGATTTGCAGTGAGGTCAGGATCCAGTTCTGGTCCCGCATGTTTGGTCCCACTGGAATGGAGCTCAGAGTCAGGAAGAGGTAAGCCATTCCATATGCCAGCTGGTACCTCCAGAGGTCTGAGGCAGGATCCTGCAGCATGCCTGGCCTTATTAAACTTGCATACAGTGGATTGGCAAATCGAGAAGGAGGAGGGCGAGGAGAACAACAAGAATGTAGTAGTGGCAGAAGCCTCATAGCCAAAGATGGGACTGGTCACCGATGCTATGTCAACCGGTCCACCTTGCAACATGACCATCTGCCTTCTCGAATTTGCACCCTCAATTTTGGTGAAATGGTCACCTCATGAAGGTAAAGGGCTGCAAGTGGTGGTATGAGGTAGTGGTAAGTCAAGTCGCCACTCAGAGGATAGTAAAAATAGAGACCTGGCTGCCCTGCGGTTTTGGTGCCAAGGGGTAAAAAATAACTATAGTCTAAATAGAGAACCCCAGCACACAGAATATATTGTGCAATAAAATGGAAAAACACCAGACGGTATGGACTGATTCCCTGTGTTTTTACTCTCTTGCAGTCAAGCACAACGTTTATATCAGTATTGGTTACATTTCGGCTTGTATAGCCTTCCTCAGACCAACTGATTCTGGGCTTTTGAGGAAAAGCCCAGAAATACATCAGGCAGCTACATTAGTGTTAGGACCCAGTTAACAGAGATCGCCTCAGCGTGGCAACTGGGTGAATTATCGATTTGGCCATTTCCATAATACTAAGTATCTCTACTTTTTCATTTTCAATTTTCTCTATTTAGAAATAAGTCTGTGTCGAGTGCAACTATTTATATTTGAAATAGAATTGTGTTTAGTTAGCACCTTCATAGACAGGACTGAGTGCAGCATAATAATGTATATGTATGACATGGGTTCTACACCCGTTTGCTAGCACCTTCCCTCACTCTAGTTGTGAGATATAAGCTATTGCCCTCTGGTATCAGTCTCTAGCACGCCTAAGGGGTTAACCTCTTTTCCCAAGGCACCAATTATATATTCAAAGCACCTGTCTTTAGCTATAAGACTGCAAATCCATTGTTCTCTGGTATCAGCCGATGCACATAATCAGTTTACATCTTAGGCTCTAGCACTTAGACAACCGAGCCCGTATATGCCTCCGACCAAATACCACCCCACTGAAACATATATAGCCTTGGTTAAGGCGGATGTGGACAGATGGTTGAAAAGCATTAGTAGTGGTGATCTTCGGGTTAGGCATAATCTTACACTCGCAGAGCGGCAGGCACTGGACAGTCTCAGGAATAACAAAGATCTCATTATCAAACCCGCCGATAAAGGCGGGGCCTTGGTAGTCCTAGATACAACATACTACATTGAGGAAATTAACTCACAATTATCTGACCGATCGACATACTTACCTATTGATAGAGATCCTACTCCCTCCATCAAGTCTTTGATTATGGCGAGAGTAGATTATCATCTTCACAATCAAACTATTGATGCCAAGCTTGCCTCTTTTCTTATTAATCATCATCCTAGCACACGCTACCGAAAATCCATAAGGATCTGTATAGACCACCGGGTAGGCCCATAGTGGCATTTACAGACTCTATCCTTTCCCGTATGGCAAGAGCTCTTGAGAAAATACTATCCCCTTTAGTTCCACTGACTCCTTCATACATCAAGGACACAGGACATTTTCTATCCATGTTGCGGGAAATACAAACGATACCAGCAGGGAGCTGGCTAGTTACAATGGATGTAACTAGCCTCTACACTAGTATCAACCATATTGAGGGCCTCAAAGCAGTGACCTGGTTCCTGGATAAATATACAGATTTTACATCAAATAAAAAAAGATATCTGTACTGACTTTTTGAACCTTGTGCTAACAAAAAAAAATGTCTATTCCAAGACCAATACTAAGTCCAATGTAAAGGTACGGCAATGGGCAGTAACGTAGTGCCACCGTACGCTAACATATACATGTCCAAATTTGAGGATGAGCATGTATATCAGCAGTGGCGTAACTAGAGTCTGGTGGGCCCCGGTGCGAAATTCAGACCTGGGCCCCCCTCTTCCCCTCGCGCGTGCACATATTGGTCAAATGTTTGGGCCCCATGTAAGGTTCTAAGATCTATAAAGACTCACAAATTGACCCCAAATTGGTCATCCTACTGGAGTATGGAGCTTATCCTTTTAAATATGTCTCCCATCCTGCTATATATGGTCCTCCTCCTGGAATATGGCCCATCCCATTATTATAATGCATCCCCATATTCCTCCATATGTTACAATATACCCCCATAGTCCTCCATGTATTATAATGCATCCTATAGTCCACCATCCATAAGGTAGCCTCAATAGTCATTCAATTATTATAATGCACCACCACTATCCTACAAATAGTAGCCTCATAGACCTCCATATAGTATAATACAGCCTCACAGGCCTCTATATAGTGTAATACAGCCTCAGAACCTCTGCATATAGTATAATACAGTCTTACAGCCCTCCATATAGTATAATACAGTCTCACAGCCCTCCATATAGTATAATGCAACCTCACAGTCCTCCATATAGTATAACGCAGGCTCAGTTCTCCATGTAGTGCAGCCTCTATAGTACAGCCTTATACAGTATATGCAGCCTCATAGATATCCTTATAGTACAGCCTCATATATTGCAGCCTTATATATGTAGCCTCATAGCTCTCCATATAGTGCAGCCTTATATCTATCTATATATTGTGTTATATATGCAGCCTAAGGCTGTGTGCTCACAGTCTGGAGGAGCTGCGTGTTGGACGCAGCTCCTCCGGACCTGAGTGAAGCCGCGGGTGCCCGCAGGGAGACCGCAGCCGCCCTGTACTCACCATGTGTGGCAGGAGCAGGGCGGTTTCTCCCTGCTGTCACCCGATTGGAACCGCTTCTGACTCCGAAGCATGAAATTAACATGCTGCGGAGATGCGGAGGAGCGGACACCCACACCGCAGTTGTCAGAACGCTGTGGTCGGGTTAAGCATAGTCAGGATGGGATTTCTACAGATCCCATCCACTATGCTTATACTGTAGCATAGCAGTTTTGAGTGCAGCAACAAGACGCTGCGTCCAAACCACTGCGTATCCTTATCATCAGCACACAGCCTTATATATGCAGCCCTACCGGAATCTGAAAAATAGGATAAGTGAGAACTGCACAAAACTGTAGACTCACTCCAAAACCCAGTGTCATCCCACATGTTAGCCTATTCCAGTAGTGGAGTCTTCTGCTCTCCTTCTTTAGTGTCCTCTGCTCTCCTCCTCCTGTGTCCCCAGCTCTCCTCCTCTGTCCCCCGCTCTCCTCCTGTGTCCCCCGTCCTCCTGTGTCCCCCTCTCTCCTCCTCCTGTGTTTACGGTCTTCTGTCCCCAGCTCTCCTCCTCCTCTGTCCCCTATTCTCCTGTATTCCCCACTCTCCTCCTCCAGTGTCCCCCATTCTCCTGTGTGTGTCCCACTCTCCTCCTCCTGTGTCCCCAGCTCTCCTCCTCCAGTGTCCCCCATTCTCCTGTGTGTCCCCCGCCCTCCTCCTCCTGTGTCCCCAGCTCTCCTCCTCCTCTGTCCCCCATTCTCCTGTGTGTCCCCCGCTCTCTTCCTCCAGTGTCCCCCATTCTCCTGTGTCCCCAGCTCTCCTCCTCCTCTGTCCCCAGCTCTCCTCCTTCTCTGACACCCATTCTCCTGTGTCCCCCGCTCTCCTCCTCTAGTGTCCCCCATTCTCCTGTGTCCCCAGCTCTCCTCCTCATCTGTCCTCTGTTCTTCTGTCTCCTGCTGTCCTCCTCCTGTGTCCCCTGCTCTCCTCCTCCTGTGTCCTCCGTTCTTCTGTCCCCTGCTCTCCCCCTCCTGTGTCCGCTGCTCTCCTCCTCCTGTTTTCCCTGCTTTCCTCCTCCTGTGACCCTGCTCTCCTCCTCCTGTGTCCTCCGTTTTTCTGTCCCCTGCTCTCCTCCTCCTGTGTCCTCCGTTCTTCTATCCCCCGCTGTCCTCCTCCTGTGTCTTCAGCTCTCCTCCTCCTGTGTCCCCTGCTCTCCTCCTCCTGTGTCCTCTGTTCTTCTGTCCCCAGCTCTCCTCCTACTGTGTCCCCCGTTGTCCTCCTCCTGTGACCTCCTCCTGTGTCCTCCATTCCTGTGTCCCCCACTCTCCTCCTCCTGTGTCCCCCACTCTCCTCTTTCTGTGTCCTCCGTTCTTCTGTCCCCTGCTCTCCTCCTCCTGTGTCCCCAGCTCTCCTCCTCCTCTGTCCCCCGTTGTCCTATGTCCTCAGCTTTCCTCCTCCTGTGTCCCCAGCTCTCCTCCTCCTCTGTCCCTGTTCTCTTGTGTCCCCAGCTCTCCTCTTCCTCTGTCCCCGTTCTCCTGTGTCCCCAGCTTTCCTCCTCCTGTGTCCCCAGCTCTCCTCTTCCTCTGTCCCCGTTCTCCTGTGTCCCCAGCTTTCCTCCTCCTGTGTCCCCAGTTCTCCTGTGTCCCCAGCTCTCCTCCTCCTCTGTCCCCGTTCTCCTGTGTCCCCAGCTTTCCTCCTCCTGTGTCCCCAGTTCTCCTGTGTCCCCAGCTCTCCTCCTCTGTCCCCATTCTCCTGTGTCCCCAGCTCTCCTCCTCCTGTGTCCCCAGTTCTCCTCTGTCCCCAGCTCTCCTCCTCTTGTGTCCCCAGTTCTCCTCTGTCCCCTGCTCTCCTCCTTCTGTGTCCTCCGTTCTTCTGTCCCCTGCTCTCCTCCTCCTGTGTCCCCAGCTCTCCTCCTCCTCTGTTCTTCTGTCTCCCGCTCTCCTCCTCCTGTTTCCCCTGTGTCCCCAGCTCTGCTCCTCCTCTGTCTCCCGTTCTCCTGTGTGCCCCGTTTTCCCGTGTCCCCAGCTCACCTCCTTCTCCTCTCACCATTGTCCTCCGCTCTCTTCTTCTCTTCAATGAGCGGCCAGGACCAAACACATGGCTACCGGCACACCGGGCGGCGGGCAGGAGACTGAGGAGGGGGCGGAGCCACCGCGCAAGTCCCTGGTCACCTGACCGGAGTCAGTCACCTGACCTGCAGGGAATAGGATGTGGCCGGACAGCTTCCTAAGGTAGCGCTGTCCTGATTCTGTGCGGCGGCGTGTGCTGCGCCCGGTGCTGTCGTTGGGATCGCCGGGCGCAGAGCGCTGGAATCGTGCGGCGCAGGGGGCGGCTGACTACACGGGCGCCGGGCCCCCTATAGGTCCGGGCCCCGTCGAAGCCGTGACCCTTGCGACCGTGATTGTTACGCCACTGTATATCAGCATCCTCTTTTTATTTCACATGCGATTCTGTGGCGTCAATATATCGACGATATGTTCCTATTATGGAAGGGTGGCGAACACACATTGTTTGAATTCTTTCATGACTTGAACACCTCCATAATCTGTCTTACCTTTATGTTACATCACCACCAAACCACCATTAATTTCTTGGACACATTGGTTTGGTAGACTCAGATGGCAGGATAAGCACAGATCTTTATGTGGCGTCCCTGCGAGCAGGAGGCCACAAAGGGAACTGCAGCCAGGCAGGTAGGACAACAGTTGAACACCAACACCCTCACTGCCCACACAACCCACGTACAGTAGAGGGCAGCATCCAACCCGGAGCCTGGAGACTCTAGGCAGGCAAGGGGTGGTGGATTTAGAGAAGTGGGTTGGGCACACACGTAGTCAGGTGACAGACAGTAGAAATAGTGAAGGGGAGGAGGAAGGAGTCAGTAGGCCAGAGTGAGCCGACCAGAAAAGACCAAGAGTAGGCCCAGGGTGCTGAGCAGCAAAGACACAGACCAGCAGCAGGCTGAGGAGCATGGCACAGGCCGAGAGACAGCAGTAGGCCGAGTTAAGCTGAGAAGGCAAGAAGGAATCACACGTCCTGGAAGAGTGAGGTGTAGGAGCGCAGAATCTGAACCGAGCCAGTGCGAGCCACAGAGAGAGAGAGCACGTCCGAAGCCAGATCCCCAGGGGTGTGAGAGGGAAAAGAGGGACGGAGATACCCGGGTCCTAGAACTACAGCCGAGACGACAGACTGCAGGCGGAGTAGCCCTCCTATGACACTGGAAGACACAGTAGAGAGAGCATGGTAGAGCCTCACATCTTGAGGACTGCTGGAGGCTGGGCTGAGTAGAGTGTCGGCTCTAGAGAGGACCGTAGTTTTCACCCGGCATCCCCAGACACCGACGGGGGACAACAGCTACACGTTAGGGTCCCTACCCCAAAGGACAGGCAGCTCAGTGACGAACAGGAGGACCCACAGGGGCCCTAGTCACCGCTATACTGTCCGGAGACGCACACCAAGCGAACCCAGAGAACGTTAACAGCCTGGAAAGGACACAGAGACAGAGTGAGGGGTCACAGAGAGAGAGAGAGACCTGGCTGCAGAGAGTAAAGGGAACACAGATGGGAAAGTGTGCCCGTGTAACTGAACTGAACTGTAAGAACTGTACTGAAATGTAACTTGAACTGGAGAACTTGAGAAGTAAACACGGAGAACCCTCAATACGTCTCTCTTGTCTGTCTCTGCCTGCGTGCTATTCCCTCCATACAGGATTATAACAACCCTCCACCTGCAGAGCCACAGCTTGCCAGCTCCAACACTGAGGAGGATTCCTGCAGCATCTGGACAGTAAGTGAATTGCACTCAGCACCAAGCCTGCACACTACACAATAGACTCTTATCATCACTGCCCCGGGGAACATAGTTCTGCCCACTGGAACTAATCCATCTACGCTGCCATTACATCATCCCCGGAGGTTCTGCAGCAGCGGCGGCCCCACTACTGGCCGCACATAGTGGGTGGCGTCACGACTGACATTCCCCTGTAAATATCCCCTTATTATTGCCACGGCCCGGGACACGGTCCGGACCAGGACCACCCGTGACTTCCCCAGTAGAAGACCCGGTCCAGTACCGAGTACCCCCGTCCCAGTGGGCTCTACATTTACACAAAGCCTACGGATCGCAACAGCCTGGTGCATTTCACGAGCTGCTACCCTCATCATATTAAACAATCTTTGCCAAAATCACAGCATATCAGAGTCCAACGGATTGTGTCGGATCTGACTAAATTGAAGGAGAGACAAGACGAGATGACACAGAAATTTCTCACACGAGGTTACCCTTCTCAGTTTGCTTATCCCCAACCCCCACGCCTTAGACACACTGCCAGTGGGATGCCCAGGGTAGTGTTTGTTAACACATACCACCCTTTTAATGGTCCTTTACACGGGATTATTTGTAAACACTGGCATTTGTTGGGGACAGCGTACCCCACTATTCCAGAGTTCCAAAATCCACCCTTGATGTGTTACAAACGGCCGGACAATTTCAAAGATCGATTAGTGAGAGACGACATAGGTACACAAAAGATACCTAGTACCCAACGCTTTCTCACCACACCTAGATATGGTACGTTTCCGTGTCTGGGATGTGTACACTGTTCTAATATTATCAAAGGCCAATACTTTACTCACCCTAGGACGGGAAAAGCATACCCAATAAAAGGTTTCTTTACATGCGACTCTACCTTTGTGGTCTATCTCGTCAAATGCCCGTGCGGTCTCGGGTACGTTGGGGAGACCACCCAGCATGCCTGCAACCTCATAGGGAAGCATAAGTCTACCATTAGGTGCAAGCAGAACATGTTGCCCATTCCGCACCACTTTAACGAACACCAACATACTGTAGCTCAGCTAAAATATCAGGTCATCGAACAAGTGAATTTGGGCAGACAAGGGGGCAATAGGGTCCAGAAATTGAAGGAAAGAGAATCCTACTGGATCCATCAGCTACAGACACTCAAACCCTTTGGACTTAACAGGGAACACGACATATTACCTTAAAACTAAAGTATGTTAGTAATGCTGTTCTGTTGAACTGCACGACTGCTGTTAAGTGTCATTCTTTACTAACAAGTTTCATAATTGCAAGATACTGACAGCATTTAGGGACCTCTGGCCATCAAGGGTATAACCCATTATGTGACCTGGTTGTCTATTTTAGCTCATCATGTGTGTTCCATGCTTCATATTATTTTCTTTTCTGCTATGTCATTACAAATATGGTGTATACTTAATACAGGTTGGACATTTGGCAATAACCTAACAAACACCCCGATCCAGCTAAGGTATCATCACCCCTCGCCACAAAAATAGCACTTTTTCAAAGAAATGGTGCATGTAGCTTTTTATTCTAATATGATTTTTTCATTACTGTCCGGATCCTGTATTTTGTGATATACAACCGTAGATCCCTATAATGATTTCTTATAGAACTTATGGAGTCCTCTCTTTGTCTTACAATGCTATCACTAGTCTAAAGTGCAACCACTAATAGGTTTTTCCTTTTTCTCCAGCATAGGTATTGATGCAGCAGAGAGGGAGGCGGGATCCACGGTCACCTGACCTTCACTTCCATCGTCACGGCCGCGTCACTTCCTGCGCATGCGCAGTAGCGGCGGCTTGTGTTCCATGCCAGCCTGCTTCCTGCGTTTCAAAGACAGGAAGCAGAAGCAGCGCTGGCATCAGCGGCGATGCACTGCACCTGTGCACTTACCATTTAAACCTGCACACACCAGCACTGAGTTCCCACCACCCATATAAGCTGCACAGCTTCTCTTCATAAGGTAAAGGCTAGATAACTGAATTTCTTTCTAAGATACACCCATCCTCACTGGCCTTCACAGTATGTTCTGTTTTACAGGCATTGTTTCTTCTTTGAGCTACTTGGTTCATAGGGGCACTTTTTGACAACAGGGTATATCCTACTTCATATAAAGGTACACACAATGATGCATATGGGCTACATCACTAAACTATATATAAGACAGGTTGTATCTTACCAGTATTCTGCTTTATTATTAACCCTTAGGTGTCTGGGGAAGAGAGTATTAACTGAAGGCATACATGTGGAGTTGCTTGCTTTAAGTAAACTTTACCCTGTGCGTACAACACTTCATTCACCTATATTGAGCCCCTCATGGGTATACATACTATATCTCAGAACCATAATAATCAGTTATAACTCTTTAGACTCCCACCCAGATACTCTAAGGGTACCTTTACACGCCGCTACTGGCGGGTGGATACAACCAGCTACTTCACGTGCACGAGCACGCACAAACGGTTACAAACGGTAAACGCACCACCTTTACACACCGCCACAAGGTGCGCTACGCTACGTGACATCTATCCCCGGATACACCGCCGGGTGCCACAAGTAGCCATCTGTAGCTTACCTTACCTCATTTACACACCGCTACAACAAGCTAATATGGGCGGACCTGGTGCAGCAGGGACAGCACATAGGCGTGCCACAATTGTGGATTACGAGACGTCCGTACGCTGATAGGACAAAGCAAGAACATCATGATTGGGCAGGCAGCGCAGGAGGCTGTTTAATACATGACGCTCGAGCAATTGTGTAGTGTGACTGGTCAGCTCCTTAAATATGCCTCCCTATGCAGCGACTACCAATCGTAATGCAGGAGCTTCCTCCAATGATCGCTGATGGGGCGCGGTAACCCGGAGCCTGTGTCACGCCCCAGCTACATACCAGGTACATAGCATGGTGTAGAAACAACCCTTCTGTTCCTTCTTTACACGCCGCTACAGCTCGCTACAATCGGCTGTGTAGCCACCTGTTTCAGAGCAGTGCTCGGAAACAGATGCATCTACTGCCGGGTGCCTCATACCGTCTTCACACGCCGCTACTACGGGGTACATTGCCGCTACAAGCTACATTTGTAGCATGTAGCTGGTTGTATCCACCCGCCAGTAACGGCGTGTAAAGGTACCCTAAGGTCCTCACCAAAATTGATGGTGAACTTTAATGTCTGGGTGTGCGTCCAGGTAACATACTAACATTATCATCCTCTATATTACCGTGTGGTCAGTGGTTTTTACCCAGTGCTGTCTTTCTCTATATATAGTATCCCAGTTTATGGTTAACAGTTGAAGCTCATCGCCATATATCACATCTGTCACAGTGGCATCCCCAATGACCGATACTCGTGACCCGGTACCTTGTTCTCACCACAGTTAACATTTGGTGAGCTAGGACTTGTCTTAATAAGGTTTTTTTTGTAGTAATCTACTTCAAACCTTCTCTCAAGTGCAAATCAATTTTTTCCCTTCCCCCCCCCCCCCCACTCTCCTCGTCTTTTTATTTTCTACGAGTGACATCCTAACTCGTGACCCTGTACTCCCTACTGATATTATTTCATTGCGATATATTATAGTAGTATATTGAATATATGTACAATTATGTGCTAATAATTGTTTGTTTCTACATACAGATTCAATTGATGTCATACATCTGCATTTGCAGTCTCTTAATAAGCATAATCGCATTTAGGTACGGGAGGTTCTACATTACCATGTTTTTCTATGTGTTCAATTGCATATCATTTTCATTTTCTTTTTTTTTCTCTTATGGAAGATCTGTGCTTATATTTATTTTCTTGTTTAAAAAACTGTAACAAAGCATGTTATTGGAATTCATTTGTGACACTTGTTTTTTGTCATTTGTTTACCTTGTCTAGTTAAAAAATCAGTTGGTCTGAGGAAGGCTATACAAGCCGAAACGTAACCAATACTGACATAAACGTTGTGCTTGACTGCAAGAGAATAAAAACACCGTAAATCAGTCCATACCGTCTGGTGTTATTTCATTTTATTGCTCAATATAATCTGTGTACCGGGGTTCTCTATTTAGGCCACTCAGAGGATGTCCAAGACTGGCAGCAGGTGACCGACATGGAGAGTATGAAGTGTCAGCTGCTGGCCAGGCCTGACTATGTAAGCTAGCCAGCTGGAGTGGAATCTACAGAGGCCAGAGAGCCCTAAGGGCCTTTCAGGGTGGCCTGAGTTCATCCAGTGTGTTAGAGGGGTGGACATCCCCTAACTCTTCCATCCTCTTTTCCAGCAATGGCTATGATGGGGTATGTTGAGTGCAGGTGGTGGTGGAGAATACCCCAGTATGAATAGCACCTGCGACCCCTTGAGACTGTCCAGGAGCGGCTTACACTATGGAACTGACATCCCATCCGTGACAGTCATCAGTGAAAGAGCTGTGGCAATATCATTGACCCCTTATAATAAATGCCCTTGCTGGGACCCTGCATCATGCAGGATGTATAGTTGCAGGCTGATAACCTTGCCGTTAGTCCTGGAGTTGCCCTGTTGGCCTAATAAGGAATGTTCTTTTGGAGTTCTGTCAAGAGCACATCCTGTTTAATTTTCCTCATTGTCGGGGAGGCCCAATTTAATTTTTTTCCTTCCAAAGTTTATCGCCGGACGTGCTTCCCCCTTCTGGATTACCAGGCCTGTGGCAAGCCCCATTCATTCCCTATGGGACTTGCGGTCAAGTGCGGCAAGTATGGTTTTTCTGGATCCGGCAGATCTGGCTTTTGCTGTAGCGCAAAAAAAACACTGCTAGCAGCGTTTTTTGACTTTCCGCACCTGACCGAAAGTTCCATAAGGAATGAATGGTGTTTGCCGCAAGTGAGCCATTACACGGCATATGGTGCAAAACTGCCGGATCTGCCACGATTGTACAAAAACGCTGATGTGAAAGCAGCATTAGTGGTCCTTATATGTTAAAGTGCTCCCTATCAAAATGCAAAATTCCTATAAGAAACCAGGAGAAAGTCCAATATAATATATTGCAGGAGACTTATGTTAACAGAGTTTGGGAGCGCTGGAACAGCAAACTATTTAGGCAGATGGATTTCCACCTGATGAAGATGGCTGTTCGTTGTGGAAATGCGTCGTGGTGTATATAATTTTAATAAAGAGGTTTGTAACCTTCAAACTCCTTTCTAAATAGTTTGCTGTTCCAGTGCTCCCAAACTCTGTTAACATAACTCTTGGGCCCCTGTGCGGTGGCACAGGCTGCACCAATGATTTGTCAGCCCCTGGTAGTTTACTAGTTTGTGTTGGAAAATATTTTCCCTTCATGCATAGTAATGAAATATGAGAGTCAAAGTTGTAGATTAAATACTCATTTATAAGAACTCTATGATTATATCTGCAGGCAGTACACTAATAGGGTGGATTAACACTGCACTGAGTATTGGGTTCAGTGGTCTTAATGGTGGGACACCTGTTCTACTCACATGAACAGTAGTCACAAGTTTAGGAGGCATTTACCCTGAGCTGTACAATCACATGTGTAGGTTTCATAAGGAACATCTGTCCATGTACAGTCTACTCATGCTCTGCAGCTTTCTGTAATATTGAACTATCATATAATTAACATGAAAGTAAAAAGACAAAAATCCCATTAAGAAATTGGGTATTTTTATAATCATTAGTGCAAACTCAGAAACATTTCAGCTGTTGTTTTTCTAGCCTAGGTTAGATAATCTGTTTGACAGCTATGGGTGACATCTTTTGTTATGTCTGCGGTGCAAGGTTGGTGTTCAAGATTTTACAAGATCTGAGTTTTGCAAAGCTATAAAACAGCACCCATATAAATATGAAAGCTATACTGTGCATTTGTATGCTTCTAGTATCATACAGTTGTGGCCAAAAGTATTGACACCCCTGCAATTCTGTCAGATAATACTCAGTTTCTTCCTGAAAATGATTGCAATCACAAATTCTTTGGTATTATTATCTTCATTTAATTTGTCTTCAATGAAAAAACACAAAAGAGAATGAAGCAAAAAGCAAAACATTGATCATTTCACACAAAACTCCAAAAATGGGTCAGACAAAAGTATTGGCACCCTCAGCCTAATACTTGGTTGCACAACCTTTAGCCAAAATAACTGCGATCAACTGCTTCCGGTAACCATCAATGAGTTTCTTACAATGCTCTGCTGGAATTTTAGATCATTCTTCTTTGGCAAACTGCTCCAGGTCCCTGATATTTGAAGGGTGCCTTCTCCAAACTGCCATTTTTAGATCTCTCCACAGGTGCTCTATGGGATTCAGGTCTGGACTCATTGCTGGCCACCTTAGAAGTCTCCAGTGCTTTCTCTCAAACCATTTTCTAGTGCTTTTTGAAGTGTGTTTTGGGTCATTGTCCTGCTGGAAGACCCATGACCTCTGAGGGAGACCCTGCTTTCTCACACTGGGCCCTACATTATGCTGCAAAATTTGTTGGTAGTCTTCAGACTTCATAATGCCATGCACACGGTCAAGCAGTCCAGTGCCAGAGGCAGCAAAGCAACCCCAAAACATAAGGGAACCTCCGCCATGTTTGACTGTAGGGACCGTGTTCTTTTCTTTGAATGCCTCTTTTTTTCTCCTGTAAACGCTATGTTGATGTCTTTGCCCTAAAAGCTCTACTTTTGTCTCATCTGACCAGAGAACATTCTTCCAAAACGTTTTAGGCTTTCTCAGGTAAGTTTTGGAAACTCCAGCCTGGCTTTTTTATGTCTCGGAGTAAGAAGTGGGGTCTTCCTGGGTATCCTACCATACAGCCCCTTTTCATTCAGACGCCGACAGATAGTATGGGTTGACACTGTTGTACCCTTGGACTGCAGGGCAGCTTGAACTTGTTTGGATGTTAGTCGAGGTTCTTTATCCACCATCCTCACAATCTTGTGTTGAAATCTCTTGTCAATTTTTCTTTTCCGTCCACATCTAGGGAGGTTAGCCACAGTGCCATGGGCTTTAAACGTCTTGATGACACTGTGCACGGTAGACACAGGAACATTCAGGTCTTTGGAGATGGACTTGTAGCCTTGAGATTGCTCATGCTTCCTCACAATTTGGTTTCTCAAGTCCTCAGACAGTTCTTTGGTCTTCTTTCTTTTCTCCATGCTCAATGTGGTACACACTAGGACACAGGACAGAGGTTGAGTCAACTTTAATCCATGTCAACTGGCTGCAAGTGTGATTTAGTTATTGCCAACACCTGTTAGGTGCCACAGGTAAGTTACAGGTGCTGTTAATTACACAAATTAGAGAAGCATCACATGATTTTTCTAACAGTGCCAATACTTTTGTCCACCCCCTTTTTATGCTTGGTGTGGAATTATATCCAATTTGACTTTAGGACAATTCTTTTTGTGTTTTTCCATTGAAGACAAATTAAATGAAGATGATAATACCAAAGAATTTGTGATTGCAATCATTTTCAGGAAGAAACTGAGTATTATCTGACAGAATTGCAGGGGTGTCAATACTTTTGCCCACAACTGTACTGATGCCAGTAGAAAGAAACTGATCAGATAATCAGTGTAAGCTGGAGAAAGAAAGGTGCAAATAGGGTATTTTCCGGTGATAGATTGGTAAGTTAAATAAAGAAACTGCTCATCTTTTGTGGCTGTGTTAAGCCCCCATCACACATAGCGAGATCACTAGCGAAATCGCTGATAAGTCACAGGTTTTATGACGTAACAGTGACCTCTCCAGCGATGTCACTATGTGTGACATGTAGCAGCGATCAGGCCCCTGCTTTGAGGTCGCTGATCGCTGCACATGGTTCAAGAACATTTTTTGGTCCTTGGTCTCCCGCTGGTCAGCACGCATCACTGCGTGTTGACAGCGAGAGACCAACGATCAGCAACCTCACAGGCTAGTGACCATGGTAAACACCGGGTATCTAGGCAGCGCGCGCTGCTTAGATACCCAGTGTTTATCGTGGTTACCAGCGCTAACCACGGAGGACGCTGGTAACTATGATAAACAGCGGGTATCTAGGCAGCACGCGCTGCCTAGATACCCGCTGTTTATCATCGTTACCAGTGTCCTCCCTGCTTAGTGCAGCCTGTAAGCAGGGAGGACGCTGGTAACTATGATAAACAACGGGTAACTAAGCAGTATGCACTGCTTATATACCCGCTGTTTATCATAGTTACCAGCGTCTTCCCGCTCCTAGCGATGTGGAGGTGGCTCCCCGGTCCCTGGTCACTGAGGAGATCTGCCTGTTTGACAGCTCCCCAGTGACCAGGTAGCGACGCTCCAGCGATCCCAGCCAGGTCGTTATCGCTGTCTGGATCGCTGGAGCGTCACTCAGTGTGACGGGGCCCTTAGACACAAGTGCTACAGATGCATGTAACTTGATATTCCGGATAGGAGCAGGATTCTAATGTGCTGCTAAAAATAACTGAAGGTCCACCATCTGAGTTATGAAGTTTATTTGGTGAATGCGTTTGACCAATGTCAACGTATATCTAGTATGTATGCTGTGCTGTGGGGGTGGGCAATTGCTTTGGAGCGGCGACTGGAGGCTGGAGGAGGCTGCAGCTGCTGCCCATGGTCACGTGGGCCTGCTCATTAAGCTAATACAATATTAACTGCACTCTCCCCAGTCTACCTTTCAGGACTGAAGTCGGCACTGAGTGGTGTGCGGGGGCAGAGTTCAATATTAAATTAGCATACATGGCCGTGACTGTGATTATGGTCCACAGCTGCAGCAGGGGCAATGGTTTCTGGATATTCACTGTGAATATCCCAGATGATCATACTCCCCCCCACCTGCATCGGCAACATCCTCATGTGTTATGCCAAATGCTCAGCTGGTCAGTGTGTGGAGCGGGGCACAGGAGAGGGATGTCATTGCTGTGTGCCCTGCTCAACACACTGATCAGCTGAGGATTTTGCATAATGCAGGAGGGTGTCGTCACTGCAGAACTCGGGAGGAAGCGAAGGCTGGGTGAGTATTAGTGTTTATTGTTTTTAAGTGATGAGGGCCCATGTACCAGGAAGAGGGGATCATATATGCCAGCATGAGAGGGATCATATATGATAAATATTTACAGGTGGGCCAAGCCTATGGACCACTAGGGTTACTAAAAGATAATACAAAATACCCTGTGCTCACACAAAAACATGTCAAGAAGGGAATGAGTTAGGTGTGCTTCCAGCACCAAGTGTAGAAGCAGACACCAGAGTCTGAGGTTGTGAGGGACTTTAGGCCCAGCAGCCAACACCGGATGGCAAGAGATTCCAAGTCGCTCGCCCACCAGGAGGCCCAGGAGACACAGCACTAGAGAGCTAAGGGAGAAGTAGCCAGGTGAGAGTAACCCAAGAAGGGTTCAAGCCACCTGTCATACGGACCAGAGACACCACACAGGAGAGGAGAGGGTTGCTGCATGGCTACAGGCAGCCAGGACCCACCTAGAGCAGCACAGTAGGGAGGCCCCCGATCTCGCCAGGTGTGGAGGACCTCGACTTGCTCCCAGGCTCCGGACCCCTAACACCTCTTGTGGACAGTACCCTGGGCGAACCTACTACTCCCTTCAGTAAAGGTGGCGGAGACTACAACCCCTGTGTCTGTCAGTTCTTCTGCATGCTAAGTCCTGCACCCCCAAAGGCCCGCTACTTCCATATACTCTAATGGTTGCCCTGGGGACATGCTCCTCCCGTGGGGAGCTAAACCATCACAGCTGCAACTCCACCATCCACAGAGGTACAGAGGTCCCGCATAGCAGCAGCGGCCCCTACCGGCCACCTTCCACAGATTGAACCTTTTTCTGTGGAAGCCACAAGGGTGGAGGTAGCTGTTTGTGGACTGACCAGTGTCAAGCCGTCTACTGTATAGGAGTTTGGACACTGAAGCTTCTTGATCCTTTTGAGTTTTCCCCTTTCTGTCTTTCCTTTGCTTCATTCTCTTCACATTAAATTAGTTCAGAGGTGGGACTATCGGTTTCGCCGACCAGCTCCTTGGTGAGGAATAAGAGCAGGGCTAGTGAGGGACTAGGGATCCTGCTCAGCAGTGGGGTAAAAGAACCTGTATAGGGTTGGTAGGGAGATCAGGGTACAGCCTCAGGTGAGTGCAGTAGGTGCCCCTTCCCCTGTTCCCCTGTTCCCTACTTACAGGACTTACCCGTTGGTGCGTGTGCTACTGTCACATAGTGTATTTGGAGACATACCAGTTCCTGTGTGACACAGGAGCAGGAATATATCCAACCTGGACAGTCCCATGTCAGAGTAACAAAAGGGAAAAGCAGGGTCAGTAGCCAAGGGTTATGAACCAAAAATAACCATCAACTGATGTCAAGAAACAACCAGACTCTTACCAGAGAACACTCACCACCCCACTGCACAATGAAACTGAATAAACAGCATTGCACTGGTTTAGGAGCATTGATAACAATAGACAGCACAATGCTATAGATTAAATGCAGGTTCTGGATTCCTTCCAGTCATGTTCAGGGAGCCAATGCATTCTCGCCTGTACAGCAGGGTGAACACATTCCCACCATTGGCTTACACCAGTCAAGGCAGTGTCTTGCATTCATAAAGATTCCTTAGAAGTGAACAACACTTTTAAAGGGAACCTGTCACCTTAAAAATGAAGTGCAATCTGCAGGCACCATGTTATAGACCTGGGAGAACTGAGTAGATTGAGATATAGTTTTGTGAAAAAAGATTCAGTATAACCTGTGATTTCATCATTTAACCCTCTGCTCTTTCTGGGATTTTGGGTCCAGTGGGCGGTCCCATCAGTGATTGACAGCTGTTTCTGTATGCACACTTATACAAGGATAGCTGTCCGTCACTGATGATAGCACTGCCCTCTGGACCCAAAATCTCAGAAAGAGCAGGGGTTTAAATGATGAAATCACAGATTATACTGAATCTTTTCTCGCAAAGCTATATCTCAGTCTACTCAATTCCCCCTGCTCTATAACATGGTGCCTTCAGATTGCACTGCATTTTCATGCAGGACAGGTTTAAGGGTGGGAGTTCTTTTTATCTAATAAGGAATAGGTGTCTGCTCCTAGCTGATTAAGATCATTTACAGGGGACCTCTGGTAATTTTGTTATAGCAATTTGGGGTATAAATAGTGCAAATATGTAAGTCAAGATAGTGCATATTTTATTATACAAGTAAAAAAAAAATAACATTATTATTATATAATTCAAATAATACTAGAGGACATTTTATACAATGTACCAAAATATAATTTGTTGCTTACATTACTTTCCCTGACTTTTCCCTGCCACATATTATTTCAAAACAGTAAATACCCCCTAGAGTTTAAGAACAAGGGGGCCCTTTAGGCTTCGCAATCTGGTTAGTTAATGCCAAAACAGTTGCACAATGTAAAGGCTTCATTACCAGATTAGTACTACATTTTTCACTGTAAGGCCATATTCACATGTTCAGTATTTGACCAATATTTCACATCAGTATCAGTAACCTAAAGCAGGAGTTAGTGATAATAAAGAAGTGGTGATGTAATTCCATTATACATTTCTTCTGATTGTTGCAATTCTGGTTTTGGCTACAAGTAGAGGTAAAAAATTGACCAAGTACTGAACATATGACCGAGGGCAAAGGCTGAGTTCAGATGACCGTACTTTCTGCATCTGAGAAAAATGGTCCAATTATACTAATAGGACTCTGACCAGGCTGTGATCAGAATTTGGTCAAAGTCTGATCAGAGTGGGATTCATTTTTCCTGGAGATGGAGGATAAAAATAAAAGGGTTCTCTACCTTCTGCATTATTTCATCCATGTGCAGTTCTGATTTTTTCCACAGTCCCATAGGCTAGGGTCACACCAGCGTTATGGTGTGCATTCAGGGGGTTCCGATTAAAACATAGAACTTGGCAGCATTAGCGCAGTGTTACAGGAAAAGTAAGACTGCGTTAACACTGCCAATTCATCCCCATGGATGATGGAACCCCGAGCACATTGCAAACTGAAATCTTTTACTATTTCCAAGTGCATCACATGACGTGCATGATGCAGAAGCACACCTCATGTGATGCGCTTGGAAATAGCGTGAGATTTCAAACTCCAGCACTCAGATGCCAGAGTTTGCAATGTGCTCGGTGTTCCGTCATCCTTGGGAATGAATTGGCAGTATTGTAACACTGCATTAATGACTAGCCCAAGGTATGGGGACTCGGGTATCTGGGCCCTCTGCTGCGGTAGGGATGTCACTGGTGGCCTGCCCAGACCCATGGCCCTGGTGGTCAACTAAAAAGGGGTAGTTGATGTGGGAATAAATGTTTTTAAGTTTATCGTGACGCCACCTGTGGTATCTGGTGACTGCACCAGTGCTGCGTGGGGCCTCCAGGGATGATGGATGGGCAGCTAGGTGTTGAAGCTCTCCACAGGTGGAGTTGGATCCCTGGGGAGTTTGGTGATGATGATGAGGGATGGAGCAGGGATTTGGCCGGGCTGTTGAATAATGGAACAGTCTCTGTGGATGGCAGGGGCGTGGTTAAGGAACTGACACACACACTGCTAGTTGTTTCTTTACATTTTACTGATGCGGTTGCAGGTAAACATCCAGAGCACTGCCGGGTGTTCAGGTTGCACTTCTGTGTCTCTACAGCGAGTGGGTATAAGGCCTTCTTGTCTCTTTCCCCATGTGTGTGAAGCCCCTGCCCCGTGTGAAACTTGACTGGCCTCCTTTGCTCTCTCTCTCCACCTGTGCTCTATGCGGGACACCCTCTATGGACTACCACTGTTCCTCTTTCTGTGGTGCCTGGCTCCCTGGTGAGATGCCCAGGAGACTAAAGTCTCCACGGTATACCGGTGTTCTCTACTAGGCCACGTGCACTCCAGTAGACGCGGACTCCGGTGTCCAGTGTGCTGTTTGGGTGAACCTAACGCTGGTTCCTTGGTTCCCACTTTGGTCTTTCTGTTCTTCTCGCCTTCTGATCCCACTCTTGAGCTTTGTAGGACTACTCGGAGGCTGCTCAGGGTCACTAGCTCGAGCCTAACGCAGCACCGACCACCAGTACGCCTTCACAGCTCTTGTAGCGTCTGCACACTATAACTAACTCTGCCCCCAGCACCAGTATGTATAGGGGATCTTGTCTAAAGGCAGCAAGTTGAGCTCAGCCTACTGTGCTGGGGTGGAAGGTGTTGTTTGTGTCTGTGAACCCACTGTGGAAACTCATCCGTGCTGTAGGTGAGTCTGTGGTTTTGAAGAAGAAAGTGATGGTCCAGCTCCCGATGAATAATGCTCAAATGAAGATTTATTAATCAAATAATTTTCCAGTTGTCAGTACAGCCGGTGTTAGTGCTCATAATGCATGGATATTAAATATACAGAGAGCAACGCAAGGCGACATGTGTCGGACCAAGGTCCTTTTTCAAGCCTGACAATGTGAACACTGACAAGATTTAAATAGAGGCAGCATATGAGACATAAAGACAAAGCTGCATGATATCAATTAGTAAATAATCAGTGTCAGGGTTCACATAGCTGGTTAGAATGCAGAATTTGATTTAGGAAATACATATACAATACTGGAAAAAACAATAAAAAGGATTTATCATAACGTGTATATCAACATAAGTAAAATAGATGAACAAAATAACAATGCATAAAATCAATTAGATAAACAGTGAAAGTGATTAAAAAACATTTATTATATATCATGTAGTCCACAACTTTATTGAGATAGCAGAAATCCATTCAAAAAAAAATAATAATAATAATCACAGTAAAATAAGTGTAATCATTATTAAGACAATATAATATGAAATAAATTCCTGTGATTAAGTGTATATAAATGAGGATATCAAAGAATGACCGAATGTTGTCAAAAGAAACAGGATGAAGGTTGGATGTCTGCTTTTTTTTTTTTTCTTTCCCATCTTATTCATTATACTAAGCAGACACCTTCATCCTGTTTCTTTTGACAACATTCGGTCATTCTTTGATATCCTCATTTATATACACTTAATCACAGGAATTTATTTCATATTATATTGTCTTAATAATGATTACACTTATTTTACTGTGATTATTTTTTTTTTTTTTGTTAATGGATTTCTGCTATCTCAATAAAGTTGTGGACTACATGATATATAATAAATGTTTTTTAATCACTTTCACTGTTTATCTAATTGATTTTATGCATTGTTATTTTGTTCATCTATTTTATTATGTTGGTATACACGTTATGATAAATCCTTTTTATTGTTTTTCTCAGTATTGTATATGTATTTCCTAAATCAAATTCTGCATTCTAACCAGCTATGTGATCCCTGACACTGATTATATACTAATTGACATCATGCAGCTTTGTCTTCATGCCTCATATGCTGCCTCTATTTAAATCTTGTCAGTGTTCACATTGTCAGGCTTGAAAAAGGACCTTGGTCCGAAACATGTCGCCCTGCGTTGCTCTCTGTATATTTAATATCCATGCATTATGAACACTAACACCGGCTGTACTGACAACAGGAAAATTATTTGATTAATAAATCTTCATTTGAGCATTATTCATCGGGAGCTGGACCATCACTTTCCTCTTCACATTTCTACGTGCGCTGCCAGGACACAGGTCCGTGCATACCGAATATACAAGGGGTGAGCTGATTGCCTTTAACTTTATTATTGAGTCTGTGGTTACCTGTGGAAGCAGGGCACCACATTCCCCCCTAGGTAAGGTCAGTAATCCTGAACTGAGAAACAATTTTTGGTTAACATTAGAGTTGAGCGATGTTCGACTCGAATAGTTCGCCAATCTCAAATTCGAGTTGATTTTGGCGCTATTCGAGTCATTCGCCGAATTCGAACAATTTGGTTTAAATTCGGCGAATCTAGAACATGTTCGATTTTGGTTCGAAAATGCGGCAGATGCGGTCAGAAAACCGCATCTGCCGCATTTTCAGCCAAAATAAACATTAACAAACTCAAATAAAGTGTTAAAAATAAAAAAATAATGTATGCTCACCTGTCCGCGGTCCACCGAAGCCTCTGGTATGGTCCTGTGTCTTACAGGACCTGTGGTGACGTCATGTTCTCGCGGGAACTCCGGTCACGTGACTGGAGTTCCCGCGAGAACTGACGTCACCACAGGTCCTGTAAGCCACAGGACATTGCCGGAAAGCTTAAAATACACATTTTTATGTTTCGGACACTTTCTTTTACTTAAAGAAAGTGTCTAAAACATAAAAATGTCTATTTTAAGCTTTCCGGCAAGGTCCTGTGCTTATAGGACCTGTGGTGACGTCAGTTCTCGCGGGAACTCCGGTCATGTGACCGGAGTTCCCGCGAGAACTGACGTCACCACAGGTCCTGTAAGACACAGGACCATACCGAAGGCTTCGGTGGACCGCGGACAGGTGAGCATACATTATTTTTTTATTTTTAACACTTTATTTGACTTTATTTCACTTCCACAATGTATGTATATACATTGTGGAAGTGAAACAGCCCCACAATCCTGGTTTTTTCGTGTTCCGGGATGTTCGACGGTGTTCGTCGAGCATTTGACGAACATTCGTCGAACACCCCGTCGATTCGGCGAATCGAATCGAACACGAACGGCAGGGTGGTTGCTCATCTCTAGTTAACATATACAGTATATACAATAACAAGTTATTTTTATTATTATTATTAAGTATTTATATAGCGCTATTAGGTTACATGGCGCTTTACAAGTGAGAGGGTAGACAACGACAAGTAGCAAAACAACGACAAATCAGTCATACGGGTACAATAGGGCAGAGGATCCTGTCCGCGAGGGCTCACAGTCTAGAGGGGTGGGGAGGGAGACAGTAGGAAGAGGAGAGGAGAGGGTGAGGTTGTGCAAAGGATGGGTCTCAGTGTGGGCCGTAGTCTTGTAAGAAAAGGTGGGTCTTCAGGTTTTTCTTGAAGGTTCCCAGGGTAGGGGAGTGTCTGATGTGGTGGGGGAGGGAGTTCCAGAGTATGGCAGAAGCTCAAGAGAAGTCTTGTATGCGGTTGTGGGAGGTGGAAATGCGGGGGGTTGAGAGAAGGAGTTCTTGAGAGGAACGCAGGTTGCACGAGGGGAGGTAACGGGAGACCAGGTCGGAGATGTAGGGAGGGGACAGGTTGTGGTATGGCCTTGTATGTCAAGGTTAGGGTTTTGAAGTGGGATCTCTGGGGAGTGGGGAGCAAGTGGAGGGTTCGACAGAGAGGGGAGGCGGGGGAGTAACGGGGAGATACGTGGATGAGACGGGCAGTAGAGTTGAGAATGGTGCGGAGAGGTGCAAGGCAGGAGGCAGGGAGGCCGGTGAACAGGAGGTTACAGTAGTCCAGGCGGGAGATAATGAGGGCATGGACAAGTGTTTTAGCCGTGCTGTGGTCATGAAAGGAGCGGACACGGGCAATGTTTTTTAGTTGGAGTCGACAGGCGGTGGCGAGGGCTTGGATGTGGGGTATGAAGGAGAGGGAGGAGTCGAGGATTACACCGAGGCACTTGGCGTGGGGGACGGGTGAGAGTGTGCAGTCGTTGACGGTGATGGATAGGTCAGGAAGAGGGTGAGGGTTGTTAGGGGGAAAGACGATGAATTCGGTCTTGTCCATGTTGAATTTGAGGAAGCGGGTAGAAAAGAAGGATGCGATGGCAGATAGGCAGTGATAAAAAGGAGGAGATATCAGGGCCAGACAGATAGAGCTGGGTGTCGTTGGCATAGAGGTGGTATTGGAGGCCATGTGACTCGATGAGTTTGCCTAGGCCGAGGGTGTAAATGGAGAAGAGTAGTGGTCCCAGGACCGAGCCTTGGGGAACTCCTACAGATAGGGGGTGGGACAAGGAGGAGGTGTTGGAGTGGGTGACGCTGAAGGTCCTGTCCGTTAGGTAGGAGGAGATCCAGGAGAGGGCTAGGTCAGTAATTCCTAGAGATTCAAGGATTTGAAGTAAGAGGGAGTGGTCAACAGTGTTGAATGCGGCAGAAAGGTCGAGGAGGATGAGGACAGAGTAATGTCGTTTGCTCTTGGCAATCAGTAGGTCGTTAGTGACTTTGGTTAAGGCTGTTTCGGTGAAGTGGTGAGGTTGGAAGCCGGATTGTAGGCGATCAAAGAGAGCACAGGAGGAGAGGTGGGAGGATAGTTTGGAATAGACGTGTTGTTCAAGAAGTTTTGAAGCGAACGGGAGGAGAGATATTGGGCGATAGTTGGAGACTGTCGTAGGGTTTTTTTTAGGATGGGCTGATTAGGGTGTGTTTGAAGGGTGAGGGAAATGTGCCGGATTTGAGTGATATGTTGAAAAGATGTGTTAGGGCAGGGATGAGGATTGTGGTGAGGTTAAGGATCAGGTGGGAGGGGAGTGGGTCAAGGGCGCAGGTGGTGAGGTGTGATCGTGCTAGAAGGGAGGAGAAGTGGTCCTCTGTCATGGGGTGAAACTGCGTTTGGGTGAGGAGGGATGGGTTGGAAGTGGGATGGGGCGAGGCAAATGTGGGTCGAAGCTTTGTCTGAGTTTGTCAATTTTGTCTTTGAAGAAGGTGGCAAAGTCGTCGGCGGAGATGAGGGGTGAGGGAGAAGGTGCAGGGGGACGAAGTAGAGAGTTGAAGGTTTTGAAGAGTTGTTTGGGGTTGTGAGACAGGGCGGTTATTAGGGAGAAGAAGTAGACTTGTTTTGCGGAGTCAAGGGCAGTCCTGAAGGTATTGAGGGAATGCTTGTATAGGGTGTAGTGCTCTGCGGAGTGGGATTTCTTCCATTTCTGCTCGGCTGCCCTAGTTGTCCGTCGGAGTTTTTTGGTGAGGGTCGTGAGCCAGGGTTGTCGTTGTACTCGTGATGTGTTAAATGTGAGTGGAGCAGCCTGGTTGAGGGCTGTAGTGAGAGTGGTGTTGTAGAGGGAGGCGGCTGAGTCAGAGTCTTGAGAAGAGGCCAAGTCTGAGAGGGGGAGGAGGGATTCTGAAAGTGAGTGGAAGTCTATGAGCTTAAGGTTTCTGCGGGTGTGGGGGAGTGTCTGGAGAGGGGGGGCGTGGTGGGGGGGAGAGGAATGAAAAGGTCAGTAGGTTGTGGTCGGAGTGGGTGAGGGTTAAGTTTGCGGGGTGAGGGAGCAGAGGCGGGTGAAGACGAGGTCTAGTGTGTGGCCACCAGTGTGCGTGGCAGAGGAGATCCATTGGGAGAGGCCGAAAGAGGAGGTGAGGGATAGGAATCTGGAGGCAGCGGCTTTGGGGTTGTCGATGGGGATGTTGAAGTCACCCATGACGATGTTGGAGATGTCAGAGGAGAGGAGGTGGAGGAGCCAGGTTGTGAAGTGTTCGAAGAAGGTGGAGGGCGATCCAGGGGGGTGGTAGACAACGGCCAGTTGCAGGTTGCAGGGGAGTAGATGCGAACAGAGTGCGCCTCTAAGGAGGGGGGGTGGAGTAAGTGGGGAGAAGTAGCAGTCGTTGGCCAGAAGTAGGCCAACACCTCCGCCGCGGGTGTTGGTGGGGCGGGGAGTGTGGGAGAGCATGAATCCATCGTAGGAGAGGGCAGCTCAGGAGGTTGTGTCAGAGGGGGTAAACCAGGTCTCCGTGATGCTGAGGAAGGAGAGTTTTTTGGAGATGAAGAGGTCATGGATAAGTGTGAGTTTGTTACAGACCGAGCGGGCATTCCAGAGTGCGCCAGGTAGGGGGACAGACAGGGGCGGACTGGGCCGGCTTGCAGGGAGGCATTTGCCCCCCAGGCCGGTGGATTATCCACAGTTCAGGGCCGCCTAACTTTTCCCTATGGTCCGCGGTACTTAGGGCCGCTGCGCCCGCTCCTCTGGCCGCTGGCCATTACATTTAATTGCATTTGCGGTCGGCCGCCACTGGCCGTTACTGCCCGCCAGTCTGGGCTTGCTGTGAGCCGCGCTGTGAGTGCTCGCTATGCTGCCGGGACACTGCATCGCACAGCAGATAGGAGAGAGCGCGCTTGCCTCTCCTGAATTGTGTCCCGCCCATGAAACTCTATTTCCGGCGCCTGCAAACCAGTGCTGCTCCTGTGCGCCGTACCCAAGGACACCGCACACACACCCCACCACATGGCGCTACTTCCAGAGGCAGCAGCTCGCTCTCCATTCACTCCCAGGCCAGCACAGTCATCACTGCAGGCGCACAGCAGCAGTAAGTGACCGTATAGGGAGGGAGCTGGAGCAGGCTGCTTTGTGTGTGTGGGGGGGAGAACTGGAGCAGGCTGCTTTGTGTGTGTGGGGGGGGGGCTGGGGCAGGCTGCTGTATGTGTGTGTGGGGGGGCTGGGGCAGGCAGGCTGCTGTATGTGTGTGGGGGGGGCTGGGGCAGGCTGCTGTCTGTGTGTGGGGGGGGGCTGGGGCAGGCTGCTGTATGTGTGTGTGGGGGGCTGGGGAAGGCAGGCTGCTGTATGTGTGTGGGGGGGGCTGGGGCAGGCTGCTGTCTGTGTGTGTGGGGGGGGCTGGGGCAGGCTGCTGTATGTGTGGGGGGGGGCTGGGGCAGGCTGCTGTATGTGTGGGGGGGGGGCTGGGGCAGGCTGCTGTATGTGTGGGGGGGGGCTGGGGCAGGCAGGCTGCTGTATGTGTGTTGGGGGTGGGCAGGGGCAGGCTGCTGTGTGGGGGAGGATGTGGCAGGCTGCTGTGTGTGAGGGGACTTGGTAGGCTGCTGTGCATGTGTGGCGGGGCCTGGGCTGGCTGATGTGTGTGTGTGTGTGTGTGTGTGTCTGCGCACGTATGGGGGCGAGGACCTGGGCAGGCTGCTGTATGTGGCAGGGAGCCTGGGCAGGCTGCTGTGTGTGTGTGGCTGGGGCTGCTTCGCTGTGTGTGGCTGACTGTGTGTGTGTGGCTGGCTGTGTGGTTGGCTGTATGTCTGTGTGTGGCTGGCTATGGCTGTCTATATTGCTCGCTGTGTGTGTGGCTGGCTGTGTCTGTGTGTGTGGGTAGCTGCGCCTGTGTGTGGCTGGCTTTGGCTGTGTGTGTGGCTGTCTATGTGGCTGGCTGTATGTGGCTGGCTGTATGTGTGTGGCTGTATGTGTGTGGCTGATTGTGTGTGTGGCTGATATTGTGTGTGTAGCTGGCTGTGTCTGTGTGTGCTTGTGTGTGGCTGGCTATGGCTGTCTATGTTGCTGTGGCTCTGTCTGTGGCTGGCTGTGGCAATGTGTGTGGCTGTCTATGTGGCTGGCTGTATGTGTGTGGCTGTATGTGTGGCTGGCTGGCTTTGGCTGTGTGTGGCTAGCTATGTGTGTGGCTGTATGTGTGTGGCTGTGTGTGTGTGGCTGTGTGTGTGTGGCTGATATTGTGTGTGTAGCTGGCTTTGTCTGTGTTTGGCTGGCTGTGTCTGTGTGTGCTTGTGTATGGCTGGCTATGGCTGTCTATGTTGCTGTGGCTCTGTCTGTGGCTGGCTGTGGCTATGTGGCTGGCTGTCTATGTGGCTGACTGTTTTTATGTGGTTGTGGCTCTGTGTGTGGCTGTGGCTCTGTGTGTGGCTGTGGTGGGCTGTCTGTGTGGCTGGCCACTGGGACGTCCAAATGCTGTGCGAGTGTCCGACAGTTTTCTTAGATCACATCCATGTGCAATCTGTTTTGTTTCTCAGCAGCTATTAGTGTAGAATCATTTACAGGAGCATTTTACAGTTGTCTCAGCTGCAAAATGATAATGTATCAGTGAAAAAAAACTGATGCCTCTCGGATGGTCCGTGTGCGGTCCATGATTTTGTCGGACTCATAGACTTGCATTGGCGAGTCTAGCACAAGCATCGCAGACTGTCGCAGCATGTGACTTTTTTCCCATCCAGAATCTGGATGAGAAAAAAGCGTCCGACACTCGTCAATGTGTTTCAGACGTTGATTATCTGACTGCACTGAGATAAAATCACACATTGCCCTCATCCGAGTTTCACGCCAGTGTGTCCGTGCCCTAATAATAAAATCCATATAGTAATCCTACAATGTCTGCTGGACATGGTATGGGGAGGGTTTATGGCTCAGTACACACACCATACTTCTTGTTATTAACCAGTTAATGCTTTCTTGTCCACCGCACTGCAGTGTCAAAAGAGGACGACCTCGAGACAGGCAGCAACATGGCATCAGAGAGCCCCTGACCTTGAAAAAGAAGATCCTCAGATCCTGGTATTGTGACGACATATGAAGAAATATTTTTTTACATTTATATTACACTATGAACTCCACAGCACTTTACATACATCATCAACACTGTCCCCATTGGGGCTCACAATGAAAACATCCTACCAGAATGTCTCATATTGTATATCGCCTTTCTTTGATATCACCTCTACAATTCTTGCATTTATTGCACTTGTCAGGTTTTTGATGTTTTCTGATTGCATTTGTTTGCAGGATGTCAGAATTGACTCCCAGAGCTGCTGGTTTGACGGTTAATGTCTTACAGCATCTTAGATTTTTTTTGCTTAATGGTACTTCCAAGTTTCTCAATAGGGCTGAGATCAGGGGAGACTGGTGGCCACACCATGGTTTTCTCTACTTTTATGTCCATAGCAGCCAATTACTCAGGGCTATGCTCTGTACGAAGAGATGGTGCATTGTCATGCATGGGGATGATTTTGTACAAAGGAAAAAAGTGGTCAGTCTAAAAGTATATATACAGTACTTTGCCGTGGTCCTTTTCACGCCTTCATGGACCCTATAGGGGCAAACTAGCTCTCTCCACATGATTATAACCCAAAATATGACTGCCACCTCCTTGCTGATGTCACAACCTTGTTGTGACATGGTGGCAGTCATCTAGCAACCATCCACTACTCCAACCATAATAGGAACCTCTAGGCTCCTTTTAGCTACTCCTCTGTCTGCAGAGGGGTGTGGCGTGATTTTGCACCGCTGACAGTGCCTAGGGACTCCAAATACGGGCCTGGCTGGGACTGAGATGGTCCGCCGAGAACTTCCGACAGCACTCCCCCACCCCCGGTCCTCACCTAAGGGCTGGAGGGACTGAGACGGGCCGTCGAAAATTACCGCGACAGCACACCTTCCCCCCCCCCCCCCCCGGTCCTCAGGGCTGCCGGAAAAAATTTGCCACCCAGGGTTTGCGTCGCCAGTCAGCCCCTGGGGACAGAGAAAGCCGGGGCGGGGAAAATAGGTCAGAGGTTAAGGGGGTTTTGAGGGTTGGTGATGGGTCGTAGGAGTGGGATGGATGAGAGTGAGATGGTGGGGTGGGCCAGGATTAGGGGAGATGTCACCAGAGAGTAGGAGGAGCAGGGAGAGGGTTGGGAGATGGGAGCAGGGGAGCTTGCGTAGTGGGCGTGTACATCTAGAGATGGTGGGTTGAAAGTGGGGCAATAATTCGGAGGATTGGATGAGGTGGGTAGGAAGGATGGAGGGTGAGAGCAGTATTTCTTTGCTCAGTGGGGGGATGAGTGGGGGTAGTAGGAAGTGGAGAAGGATGGGAGTGAAGACGAGAAGAAGCGGGAACATGGTGGGGTGAGTAGGAGAGGAGAGGTGGCTGGGGTCAAAGGTAGCCAGGGATCTGGTGTAGCGAGAGTGAGTTCAAAATGATGGGTGAGTGACCGTGTTTGAGGTGCGGCCAGGTGATGAGATGCAGTCCGGGGAAGGAGATGCAGTTCAGGGATTAGATGAAGTCTGGTGAAGAGGTGGTGCTGCCAGGGATGTCGCGGCCAGGATGAGTTGGCACAGTTAGGAATGAGGTGATGTAGTCGGAGATGGGAAGAAGCCGAAGAAGAGGCGGTGCAGCTGAGGGTGAGGTGATGCAGCCGAGGATGAGGTGATGCAGCCAAGGATGAGATGATGCAGCCGAGGATGAGGTGGTGCAGCCGAGGGTGAGGTGATGTAGCCGAGGATGAGGTGGTGCAGCAGAGGATGAGGTGATGCAGCCGAGGGTGAGGTGATGCAGCCGAGGATGAGGTGATGCAGCCGAGGATGGGGTGATGCAGCCGAGAGTGAGGTGATGCAGCCAAAGATGAGGTGATGCAGCTGAGGATGGGGTGATGCAGCCAGGGTGGGGGGATGCAGCCGGGGTTGGGGTGATGCAGCCGAGGATGAGGTGAAGCAGCCGAGGATGAGGTGATGCAGCCAGGATGAGGTGAGGTAGCCGGGATGAGGTGAAGCAGCCGGAATGAGATAAAGCAGCCGGGATGGGGTGAAGCAGCCGGGGATGAGATGATGCAGCCAAGGAGGAGATGATGCAGCCGGGGAGGATAGGTAACAGGTAACATATTTACAGGGTCTCAAAACCAAAAATTTACATAAACCACTGAAAAATGGCAAAACAGGCACAGTCCATACGGAGCTAGCCCATCCACTGCAAGCTGGAAAAAGAAGTTAGTTGTCACAACCAGTCCTGTGGCTATGGTCCTTTTTAAAGTTGAAAACAAGGGAAAAAGTTATTTTGAAAAATCTTTACAGTAGTCTCTCTAAGCTCTAGGTATAAAGGGATAAAGTTTTTCAAAAGTTCAATTGAGTTTGATAAGTCCTTATGGGTAAAGGCTGTGTAGGCTTAAGTTCAGAATACACACAACATTTTCTACGGGTGCCTCGGCGTAGGAGTCCTAGGTACTATAGGGGCCTCTACCGGTCATAAGCTCTATTGGCCTCCTGGCTCTGGGGTCTCCTATTGGCCAAGATTTTGCTCTCCCTAGACAGCTCCTTACGCCAACTCCACTCACCCCTCTTTGGATATTGTGTACCTGCTTTGGCCTACTCTTCACCCTTTTGTACACTACTATTTACATTTTCATTTTTACAAGAGTTACTATTTACATTTTATTCTTCTTGGTTATCTTACATTTATTGTACCCAATCCCCATACCTGGATGGGGGTTGCCCTCGGTCACTTCATTTGGCCTGCCCCCTTGGTTGATTGGTGGCCATAGGGGCAGGCAAACAGTTTCGCGCCTCTGGCTAGTCCCTCCTATAGCAAGGGGTGAGGCACATCCCCGGGCCTGCACGTTATTCTTCTACATGGTTAAGCCGCCATCTTGGGGTTCTCCATGCTGTATAACGGCGGGGAAAGTTCTTTTCAGTCAGAAAGTTTATCTTCACGCCACCTGTGGTATCTGGTTACTGCACCAGCGCTGCGTGGGGCCTCCAGGGATGATGGATGGGCAGCTAGGTGTTGAAGCTCCCCACAGGCGGAGCTGGATCCCTGGGGAGTTTGGTGATGATGATGAGGGATGGAGCAGGGATTTGGCCAGGCTGTTGGATAACAGAACAGTCTCTGTGGATGTCAGGGGTGCGGGTAAGGAACTGACACACACACTGCTGGTCGTTTCTTTACCTTTCACTGATGTAGTTGCAGGTAAACGTCCAGAGAACTGCCGGGTGTTCAGGTTGCACTTCTGGGTCTCCACAGCAAAAGGGTATAAGGCCTCCTTGTCTCTTTCCCCATGTGTGTGAAGCCCCTGCCCCGTGTGAAACTTGGCTGGCCTCCTTTGCTCTTTCTCTACAACTGTGCTGTCGGCGGGACACCATCTATGGACTACCGCTGTTCCTCTCTCTGCGGTGCCTGACTCCCTGGTGAGTGACTGCGCAGATGCCTGGGAGAATGATGTCTCCACAGTATACCGGTGTTCTCTACTGGGCCAGGTGCTCTCCAGTAGACTCGGACTCCGGTGTCCTGTGTGCTTTTTGGGTGAACCACCTAACGCTGGCTACTCAGTTCCCACTTTGATCTTTCTGTTCTCCTCACCTTCCGATCCCACTCTTGGGCCTTGCAGGACTACTCAAAAGCTGTTCAGGGTCACTGGCTCAGGCCTAATGCAGCACCCCACAACAGTATGTCTTCACAGCTCTTGTAGTGTCTGCACACTGTAACTAACTCCGCCCCCAGCACCAGTATTTATAGGGGATCTTGCCTAAAGGCAGCAAGTTGGGCTCCCCCTACTGTGCTGGGGTGGAAGGTGGTGGTTGTGTCTGTGTACCCAATGTGGAAACCCATCCGTGCTGTAGGTGAGTTTGTGGTTACCTGTGTGAGCAGGGCGCCACACTAATGCTGTCAAGTTCAATGTTTTAAACGGAACCCCCCTGAATGCACACCATAAAGCTGGTGTGACCCTAGCCATAGACTTCAATGTCCAGGTGCCATCTGATCCTCGGAGGCAAACCGTGCATTTTGCGATTATTTTTCCCATATTTGTTGGGTAGCCTTAATACCAAAAATATGTTCGTCTGCATGAATACTAAATGTGTTGGAGCAATGCTCTACAAAACTTATGTTTCCATTTTTGTTCCAGGCAAATCAAATTCTGTTCATGAAGAAAATATATTTTTCTCTTTAAAGCTTCACGGCTGTTAGAAAGAGGTAGAAAATCCAGAACAGACCTGACATTGCTTCATTAGATCTGCCTGTTAGGCGGCCGTCACACGGTTCAATATTGCGAACGATATCGTTTAAGCGATCTGCTTTTTGATCACTTAAGCGATATCGTTTGTGCATCGCTGCGTGTAATCAAGCGATTTTACAATGGGAGCCGGAGCTCATATCAAGCGATCATCGCTTGTTCAATCTGCTTCATCGTGGTGTGTGACACCACGATGAACGATCTCCCAGCGGCAGAGCCTATGCTGGGAGATGGTATCTATGGTAAACGTCGGGTTACTAAGCGCCGTGCGGCGCCTAGTAACCCGATGTGTACCATAGTTACCAGCGATCTCGCTGGCCTACATCGCTGGTGAGTCTGCCTGTGTGACAGCTCACCAGCGATGTGAACGATATTGTTAGCGATCGCGCGTGCACGTGATCGCTTACAATATCGGTCACGATATTGTAGCGTGTGACGGCCGCCTTACCTTATTCAGCAATCAGCACATATTTCTAGTGTTGTGTTTCATTTACACTTTATTTCATCAATAAATAGACCTTCACTTTTCTGCCTGTACACAGAGAAAACCACCAGAAACCTTAGGGAATGTTAGTTTTGTAAGTGAAGGCTTGCTCCCCTTGGTAGCTAGATGTTTACTTTTCCCTGCACAGATCTGTGCGCCGATCACCATGAGGGAAATTGAAGGGAATTGGATGTATATTTTGCTTGGCAGCACATCAAAGCTCCACAACCATTGTTTCCAAGAAATATTTTAACATTCTACGTACTGCGATCAAGATTATTCTTTTGAGCACAACACTTCACACCCACATATCTCAAAAGCCAAATACTACATTCTGTGTAAAGCTATGTTCACACATTGCAGTTTTGCAGCATTGCTTTCTGCAGTTAAAACCTGATGTCTTGGCAGTAAAGAAGCTACTTCCAAAAAGCAGGTTTCACTGCTTCTTTAGTGATTTTGTTGTTGCAGATTATATGTCATTTGTCTACAAAATATATTTAATATACAGGTGCATCTCACCAAATTAGAATATCATTAAAAAGTTAATTTATTTCAGTAATTCAATATATAAAGTGAAACGCATATAGTATATACAGTCACTACTAAAAGAGTGATCGATTTCAAGTGTTTATTTCTGTTAATGTTGATGATTATGGTTTACAGCCAATGAAAACACAATGGTCATTATCTTAGAAAATTAAAGTAGGGAGGATGAAGGGTCTGAGAGATAACATATTTCCTAAATAGGTATTGTGGCGCCCCACTACGTAGGTGCCACAAAAGGGGTCCTACACCCAGAAAAGCGGTGTAGTACTCCACTGCAGTTGGGACTATGGTCAATAGATGGAACCCTAGAGCTGACACCCACACGCAAGGATAGTAGGTGGGAGGGACCCCGGGAGGGTCTTAGCGACCTCTAGAGGGAACCAGAGAGCAGTCTCAGTCAGTGAGAGAAAGTCAGGAGAGTCGGAGGGAGTGTGGAAGGAGCCAGGCAGCCAGCCTGAAGGAACAAGGAGGGCCACCTTGGCTGAGGGGCCCCAAGAAAGAAAAGATCCCAAAGAAAGAGAAAGAAAGCAAGGAAACTCGTAGATGCAGAGTTCACTTGAGTGGGGAAGTGAGTAATCTCAAGAATAGACTGATGATACTTGAAACAATGGACTCCCGATGAGAGACACTGCTTTCCCATGTAAATAACCCCTTTTTCTTGCCTGAGAACTGTTTAATGAACAGTGTGTCCCCGGTGACCCTTAAGGCTTTTTATTGAACTTTTTCCCCGTTACATTCTGATGATGTGTGATGAAGAGCGGACCAGCGGTGATAACGCACACTGGACTGTGTAGGACTAAAGATTACCGTTGGGCCCGCATGCTGAAGTCAGTCCCGTTGGGCCAGAATAATGTGTGTATTGTTTTATATGCAACATTTTAAGTCATGTGCCTCCCAAGAAGGGGAAGAAAATTCAAATATTCATATATTGTATATAGTTACCCGTTGGTTTGCATAAATATAAAAATGTTTTTTTTTCACTTCCCGAAGGACGAATGTGATGCTCGGGGACGAGCATGTTCAATCAAGGGGGAGTGTGGTGCCCCACTACATAGGTGCCACAAAAGTGGTAGTGCACCCAGAAAAGCGGTGTAGTACGCCACTGCAGTTGGGACTATGGTCACTAGATGGAACCCTAGAGCTGACACCCACACACTAGGATAGTAGGTGGAAGGGACCCGGGAGGGTCTTAGCGACTTCTAGAGGGAACCAGAGAGCAGTCTCAGTCAGTGAGAGAAAGTCAGGAGAGTCGGAGGGAGTGTGGAAGGAGCCAGGCAGCCAGCCTGAAGGAGCAAGGAGGGCCACCTCGGCTGAGGGGCCCAAGAAAGAAAAGATCCCAAAGAAAGAGAAAATAAGCAAGGAAACTCGTAGACGCAGAGTTCACTTGAGTGGGGAAGTGAGTAACGGAAGTGTTTGCCCCATAGGAAGAAAACAGGGTACCGGAGCCCGCACCTGTGAGATCCTTTAAGGCTCACAGAAAATCCGCTAAACAGGGATATTGTAAATACGGCCCTGACTCCCAAAGATCCCACAAGAGGGAAACCAGAACCGCAGTAGGCGGCTGCAGCATTCAACAGAAAGTTAACCCGACGGGTAAAAGGGAGAGGAGACAGAATAAGAAGCAGCAGGAGGCCAGGTTATCTACAAGAGATCAGGCTGCACAACACTGGGAACAGGAAAGAAGGAAAAGAAAGGAACATAAAGGAGGGTTCCATCTTAGGCTAGAAATCCTAATTGCAGCCTGGAGCATTTGCCAATATATCATCTGACTAACTACTGAACTGTAAGCTGAATGAAAGAATTCAAGTAAAAGTTACCTGGTGAAGTGAAGTTTTGACTCAGCTGCATCCTTTCTACCATGTTTCCCCGAAAATAGGGCGCCTCCCGAAAGTAAGGCATGCCAGGGGGTTTAATGTGCCTGTAAATATAAGGCACCCCTCGAAAATAAGGCATGTCTCTATTTTACCAATTTCAGCATGCCACCGATCTGAAGACTGGGGCATGCAGCTGTGACTCCTCCAGCCCGCCCCTTGCTTGTGTCCCAGTGCCCGTTGCTTTGAGCGGTGCCGCAGATGCATGTAGACTGGCACCGCTCTATTTTTTAAAGCCCTCGCCACTGTCTTGGCCAATCACAAGCCAGGAACTGCCCAGTGGCCAATCACAGGTCAGTCACTGCATGACGTCGGCTTCTGGCCTGTGATTGGCTTCCCAGTTGGCTCCTGGCCTGTGAATGGTTGGGCCAGTGGCACCGTGCACCTGCGGCAAGGAGATGAGAGTGGTGCCGTTCTCCTTGCAGCGGCAAGCACCGGGACAGCGGCGGGTACCAGGACAGCGGCGCGCAGCTGAGAGTGGCGCTGGAATGCAGCAGGGACCGGTGAGAAGTGTCCCTGTCTGTGTGTGTGTGTGCCCCTGTTTGTGTGCCCCTGTGTGTGTGTCTCCGTGTGTGCCCCTGTGTGTGCCCCTGTGTTTGTGTGTCCGCATGTGTGCCCCTGTGTGTGTGTGTCCCTGATACCATATTGGAGGATGATGGGGTTACTTTATTGGGGCCGCAAGGGGATGATAAAAGTAAGACACCCCCCGAAAATAAGACATGGCGCATCTTTAGGAGCAAAAATTAATATAAGAAGCTGTCTTATTTTCGGGAAACACGGTATATAAACTGTTTGCCTTGCAGCATCACTGCCACGGTGGTTCAGTCCCGCCTGCAGGGACTATTCCATTCAAGCTGCAATACCACCAAACACAGGAGGACTATGGCGGCGCTGGTGAGCATCACCAGACTCAACAGGTGGTGTCACAAAGACAAAAACTTTGTAAATAATCCCTTGTAAATATTCCCCTTATTTAGCTGATCCCCCAGGGCCACGGCTTCAGGATGGCGACCCATGACTTCGC
Organism: Allobates femoralis; assembly: GCA_033576535.1. NCBI lineage: Eukaryota > Metazoa > Chordata > Amphibia > Anura > Aromobatidae > Allobates > Allobates femoralis. The sequence goes on from JARQOC010000006.1 coordinate 274,702,590, forward strand.
AGACTGAAAGTAGCCCGAGAGCCGAGTACCTGAGTCCTGGGGCGCGTCAGTATCAGAGGCTTCACCTTGTGTGGTTGTGAGAGTTATAACCACTATAAAAGTATATCACGGCTGCTGTAGTCCCCAGCATGGTGCATAGAGTAGAGAGGATGAAGGATTAAAAACCACACTGCTGTATTTCACGAGGTATCAAAGGGTGAATATAACATTGATTTATTAGTCAACACGTTTCAGGGCTCCATGGTACCTTTCACAGAACAAATTAATATCATATTGCTTTACTTACATTTACTTTACTCAAATCTTGGTAGCTGTTCACACTAGTATGCTATCTTACCCTGTCCATACGCTTTGTGAATTCTAAACACCTTTTGCTTGGGCCTGCCCTGCCTTTAGTCATGAATATACTGGTACTGGTTTGGCACTGTCAGAGTCAGTTCTGAAAAGCCCAAGCACGTGTGGCCTATTCTGCCTTCAAAAGGGAAGAAGAAAGGGCTTCTGTATGAAGTGCGCACAGCCAATATGCAGGTGAAAAAACAAAATTTTTTGTTTAGTGCAAGACAGAAAAAACCTTTATGCGTGTTAAAAGCAATTAAAACCAATTTCCCTCTGCCACACACAACATCATACAATTTACCCAGAGCCTGGGTGGGTATTAAAGGTGGAGATACATTAAGAGTAAGAGCTTTTACACAGAGCAAAATAAACCTCTATTTAGAATATATATTGGTGACTTTGGCAATTACAATAGATCTAGCTATATGGATGTTAGTCTGGAAACATACATAATATTATGCACAGTTAGATAGGTTATATAATATACGGAACACAAAAAAAAAAAAAAAAAGGACATCACATAGCGACCGTATATACGAGATTGGGTGCCAAAACCAGGTACATTAATCACAGATCAGCATTGTAGACAATCCAGAGGTATTAAGCTACAGCTCTAATTATATCATAGTGTTGTCCACTATAAGAAAAGCAATACTGGCCCCGTGTATCTGCAGCCCCTTGGGCGTCACCCAAGGACATATTCCAGAGTTTTCCAGGGACAATGTGTTGTCGGTCCGCGCTGCCACAAAAACTGTATCAGAAGTTCACTCTATACCTTTATTTTGGATCCATCCAACGCGTTTCGGAGCCTGCTATGCTCCTTCATCAGGGAGTGTATGAAATTACAGACATATCACATTGCTTTTATATATACATTGACAATGTATACACCTTCATCACATGATCATTACGTCAGTGGGAGTGTACACTGACATCAGAAGGAGACATTTTTTTTCTTTTTTGTTAAGGCTCGATCGGTGGATTAAAAAAACGTTGGACTAGGATTATAACACATATATACACATTTGCAATTAAAAGTTACATAAAAAGATTTTTTCATTACAATAATATTACATTTTAATACATAAAAGGATGAGCATAAGAATAAAATAAACATATTCTAAAAAATTTTTTTTGTGGGGGATCGAACCTATTTGTTATAGGTATCTCAATGCTCCTACACCCTGTGAATGAACCACTATGCTATACTAATATTACCCTATGACCCCAATACCTATGATTGTCTTATTACAAAAAAATGTGTTTTGATCTTGCACTATACAATATTCATGTGTTGAAACCGTGAAAAACAAGTTATTTAAATTAAATGTATATATACAACAGTGCATTTGATCATGTAATTATTAGTTTAATCAATAATTTATCAAATTATTTTTGACTGTGATGTGCATCTATCAAATAAAAATATAATATTTATTTCAGACTCATCTTATATGATTCTCAAAGTGATAAGTACACAGATCAATGAATCAATAAATAAGATTATTATTTGAGTTTTTGTGGAATTATTTTTCTTATAGGTTCTGCTTATTGCCAGTATTAAAAGATGAACAAAATTTTTTTGGTTATTATGGAACAATTATGTATCTGTAATTTATATGCAGATGCCCCTATAATTACAATATTATTAATATTACAATATTGTTAATAATTATTGCATACAGCTAATAATATTGTAATTATAGGGGCATCTGCATATAAATTACAGATACATAATTGTTCCATAATAACCAAAAGAGTTTTTTACCAGGCTATTTGCGCTCCCAGAGGTCTGTGATCCAAAGCTTCTTATAATTTCATAAAGAGTTTTTTTATTTCATAAACTTGTTTTTCACGGTTTCAACACATGAATATTGTATAGTGCAAGATCAAAACACATTTTTTTGTAATAAGACAATCATAGGTATTGGGGTCACAGGGTAATATTAGTATAGCATAGTGGTTCATTCACAGGGTGTAGGAGCATTGAGATACCTATAACAAATAGGTTCGATCCCCCACAAAAAAAATTTTTTAGAATATGTTTATTTTATTCTTATGCTCATCCTTTTATGTATTAAAATGTAATATTATTGTAATGAAAAAATCTTTTTATGTAACTTTTAATTGCAAATGTGTATATATGTGTTATAATCCTAGTCCAACGTTTTTTTAATCCACCGATCGAGCCTTAACAAAAAAGAAAAAAAATGTCTCCTTCTGATGTCAGTGTACACTCCCACTGACGTAATGATCATGTGATGAAGGTGTATACATTGTCAAAGTATATATAAAAGCAATGTGATATGTCTGTAATTTCATACACTCCCTGATGAAGGAGCATAGCAGGCTCCGAAACGCGTTGGATGGATCCAAAATAAAGGTATAGAGTGAACTTCTGATTCAGTTTTTGTGGCAGCGCGGACCGACAACACATTGTCCCTGGAAAACTCTGGAATCTGACCACATAGCACGTGGAGGTGTGGGTCCAGCAGCAGCCGCTATTACATGCTTCAATACTGGTTGTGTGTCACACAACTAAACCAGGTGAGCAGTGTTCATTACGGCTCTTAAGCCGCCGATTGTTAAAAAGATAAGACCCTATCTGCGCTTGCTTCCTTCTTTTAGTTCATTTACCCAAGGACATATGACACAGTCCCCACAATCAATGAATTGACAAGGCAGTTAGTAAAATGATGATCATGTTGCATGGAAACCTTTCTGTATAATTATAATCAAAAACCCTTATATGCCCTTTAGGTAGAAAAGGCACCTCAGCACAGTGGCTGTAAAGTCACATAAAGGTGACTCGTGCATACAGGGACCTTCAATAAGGAGAAGGGTAGGTGGAGGTGAGCAGTTTGACCACACGGGGGAGGGTGTTTGCCTGTCAGTAGGATCTGTGCAGTGCTATGTGCGTGCTGGGAAGCCACATAGCATGCACTGGTGGGGAGACAGGTGTATAAATCAAGGGGCTGTCAGATTGGAGAGAGCATACCATACCATACCATACCATACCCAAGTGATAAGGGCCTGGGGTGTGGGCAGTAGGGACCAAGCCCAATGCGTGTCGCCACAATCAGTGGCTTCGTCAGGAGCAGCTGGCTGGGGGGAGCACAAGGTTTTTTATACCTGTCTGTCCAGGTCTGTATTGTTCAAATGACATCATGGGGCTGGGAGAGGGAGGGCCAGAGGCATCATCAATGATGAGCACAGTGATTGGCTGCAGGTCTAGCTGGCACAGCAGTCAGTCAGCTGTGTGAGTGTGTGGAGACTCTCTCCCTGTTTGCAATGTTACTGCAAGTAGGAGGGGGAATAGGAAGTTTAGGATTCCAATAAGCAAGCTTGCCTGCAGTTGATTTATCAGTGACTGCACAAGGAAGACCTGTCAGTATGATAAATGTGAGGCACATATGTCAATTCCCATGGGATAACATGAACCTATACTAGGGATGACATTGGGGAAAAGGGATCCATATAGTGGCTAAATGAGGGAGAACACCACGAGTTGCCAACTCTACTAGGGTACTGTAATCTACTAGGGTACTGTGCTCATCAGTCCAGATATATTTGGAAGATTGGCATCTCATCAGGGTATGTGGATCCGGGTATACAACATCACATGCATCAATTCCCATGGGGTAACATGAATCTATAGCATGTATGACACTGGGGATAAGAGATCCATATAGAGTCTCAATCAGGGAGAACAGCACAAGTAGCCAACTCTACTAAGGTACTGTAATCTACGAGGGTACTGTGCTTATCAGTCCGGATATATTCGGGAGGTGGATATCTCATCAGGGTATATGGAACCGGGTAAGCAACATCACATATATCAACTTCCATGGGGTAACATGAACCTAAAGAGAGCAATATAGAGGCTAAAACAGTAGATACCCCGAATGGCCAACTCTACTAGGGTACTGTTAAGAAGCTCATCAGTCCAGAAGTATTGGTAGGGTGGGCATCTTATCAGGATGTGTGGAATCAGGTATACACCATATATCCCTTTGACGTGCCCCCCTATGATCACTAAAGTGCTTATCAGTGGTCCAGCGGCGATATTATGGGCCCTGATAAAGGTGACACATCAAGCCCAGCGATGTCCTTAAGACAAAATTAGATTAAGGGTGGCTGGCCAGCCATCTTATCAGGCATCGCTGTGCTCAATTGTGTCACCAATGACACATGTATATGCTCATCAATCTGTTAACCTAGACAAGTTATTCCGGACAATACCAGTGGAGGGATGGTAAAGTTATGTCAAAAAGTCACATATCTGACAACCACAACATTTTAATAACCGGAGGCGGGCCATACATCTCAGTGGTGGACAATCAGGGGTCCATATTCAGAGTCCATTTTTGGGGGCTGAGCATAGCTGGATCCTTTAGGTGTATAGGTTTTGTGGATTTTAATGCCACTATTCAGAAGGTCAGACAAGGTGCTTCTTTGAGTCCTCTATATCAAAGAAAAAAAAATTGTTTTTTCACCTGCATATTGGCTGTGCGCACTTCATACAGAAGCCCTTTCTTCTTCCCTTTTGCAGTTCACCTGCTTCTGTGTTGCAGCACCCATTTTTACCTCCAACCAGGCTGTGCGCTCTCTCACCACCCAACTCTCTATTCTGCCTTCATTCACATATGCCAGTCTAGCATCATGGAAGCGGTTTTGAAACACTCCAGGTAAGTGTTGCCTTTAATGGTTCTGCTTTTTATCTATGTTGAAGTATGCTTGGCACCACTTAAATGAAATAAAAAATTCACAGAGTAGGACAGGACTAATGAGATTTACTTCAACCTGGCAGGGTAGCTCAAAAAATTGACCAATATTTGCCAAAAATCTCCTTGTTTTAAAATATAATTACAGTTTGGAACGAATATGTGCAGTCGCATGCCTTAAATTGCATGATATCTGCAAGTAGTGCTGGCTCTTCTTGTTATTTTTACTTCACTCCATGCCATGATTTCCAACATTCCATAGTAATACCTCTGATGGAGGACGTGTGCCATGATGGCATGATGCACAGTGAGCCATGGGCATACCCAGCGAGGGGCATAGGGGCACATATCCTGAGGCCATCTGAATAGGTTGCCTTGGGCAGTGGTGACCATAGGGTGGCATCGGCTGCTAGCGCGGATTCCCCACAGATGCCGCTCCCGTAGTGTTAGGCTGGCCAGCGCTGTCTTCCACTCTGCAGACCAGGACATCTGGTGTGATGACATCATCTGAGTGTTGACATCATCACCGAGCGTCGGCGCTGCCCGGGACCTGCAGAGCAGCAGACACATGCTGGGAAGACCGCAGCTGCAAGCAGAGAGCACCGAGGAACTAGGAAAGAGGTGAGTATTTACAATTTTTTTAATCAATGTGTCCACTCATGGGAGATAATGTGTATGAGTATGTAATGGGTATGCATTATATGTGATGGAGTTCTATGGAGGTGTGCATTATACTGTATGAAGTTCTATGGGGGTGCATTATACTATATGGAGTACTATGGGGGTGCATGTGTACCACCCCAGGGTATGGGAACACAGATGTCTGGACCCTCAGATTCGGTGGGGTATCTCACTGGTGGCCTGCCCAGACCCGTGGCCCCGAGGGGAAGACAGTCGCCAAGATTAAAGGATTGAAGTTTTAATCACGTGACGCCACCTGTAGTGCCTGGTGACTAGACACCAGCACCGCCACAGTCCTCCGGAGGTTGATGGTAATGCGGCTAGGGTGGAGCAGCTCCGTACAGGTAAAGCTAATCCACCGGGGCAGTGTTACCTGATGCCGTCACAATACAAACCATTAAGAAAAGTCAATGAAGCTGGACAGAGACACAGAGGCACTTCACTCTTCCAGGTACTCTACTTGTAGGATCAAACCAAACAAGATGGTGGTACAGTTCACAGTACTCCAGCATCACGGCCAGCTGGGTAGTCGCTGCAGAAAGCAGAATCTGTGGAAGTCTCTGGTGGTACCCTCTTGGATCTACTCTTGTCCTGTCCCTTCTCTCTCTTTGGTGCCTGCTTTGCGAGCAGTAGTACGACCCAGGGATAAACACCCTGAGAGCCTCTTCGGAGCCGGGACGATTACGGTCGGAGGATGAACACACCAGGCCGCGTTGTCAGACCCATGTACTCTGAGTGTACAAATCAGGACCTTTCTGTCTGGGCAATGTCTTTTTCTGGCCCTCTCTTGAAGCTCACTTTCTCTCTCGAGTAAGCTCCCGTTCTCCGTCTTTCCTCAGGGAAGACACTCCTGAAGACTCCCCGTGTGTTCCACCTTGCTTCTCTCACACTTTCCTCCAACTCTCCAACCCTCCAACCCTCCAACTAACTCTGGGAGCTCCCCAGGTTATATTCGTGGGTGTGTTTTGGGATCAGATCCTTCCACAGTGTTCTGCATTGTACTTACAACAGGGATGACCACACGCTCATTTTTGGGTGTAGTACCCCACTTGTGACGCCTGACCATTGGGGGCCACACATGATAGTATATGGAGGACTATGAGGGTGCATTATACTATATGGAGGATTATATGGAGCCAATTATGCTGTATGTAAGCCATTATAATATTTGGAGGGCACTGTCGGGGCATAATATTACTTGAAGGGCTATTTGAGGGCTGTGTTGGGCGCCATGATACTGTGAAGAGGTTTAGGGTCCAATACACTACATGGAGTGCTGTGTGAGGGTCACAGTTGGGGATCATACTGTGCCGGAGTAGTTGAAGGGGGTACAGTAGGGTCTTTATACTGTGTGTGTGGAGGAATTCCCAGTGAGGGATAATACAATGTTTGGGGGGTACTTTTGTGTCTCTCCTATTTCCTCATAGATTGGAAGCTTGCGAGCAGGGACCTCACTCCTCATGGGCTCAGTGATGTATTTATTTGCTTTTCATCTCTTATGGTTTGTATTGTATTATATTTGTATTGTCTCATATTGTACTGTATTCTATTATATATTATCGTATTGTATACCCTCTGAATTGTAAAGTGCTGCGGAATAGGTTGGCGTTATATAAATAAAAATTATTATTATTATTATTATTATTATTGTTGGCATCACACTTTATAGGGGAAATCTAGGGGTTCCAATAGGAGGAGAAGTTTGTAACAGCCGCAAAGTTGTGAGATATGTACTCCAGTTAAATATTGTTTCCTTTTTTTCGGGAGGGGGCAATTAGAACTTCTACAATGAGGTCCCATGATTTCTATGTACACCCCTGGTGCAGGATGCATTGCACCTCTGCTTACACACCACATTCATTGCCACCCCTCAGTACATACAGGCTTCCAGCCATGTGTCTCCTGAGCAGTGGTTGGTCAGTGGTGCTCGTCTCCCTTCACGGTCCCACATCCCTTACTCAACTCATTTGGACAACCCCTGCTTTTAACTCCGGAGAGCCCAGCATTTCGGGAGAAAGAGGCATGGTCTGTTGGGGAAGACACGCCATTTTACCAGCTTAGTGCAGTGGTGGCTTGTTGATGCTCAGACTGCAGGTCATTGTATGTGGTGTGTGGACAGTGCTGTATGGTGGATATATCGGACTAGCCAGTGCCAGGTAGCCGCCACATTGGAGCTGCCTGAGAAATTTGCTCATTCTGAACCTTTGCATATTTAATCACCTCTACTACTGAAGCTTCAAAGTCAACCTGTTACTAAGAGCATGCTGCAAAAACAAGTCAAAAGTGTCCAGTGGGTGTCCTGCAACTGTTCTTCTCTACCTTGTTCCACTCAGATATCTGTCTTCATCAATTTCTATTGCTGTAATATTTTTATGAATTGGGTTTTTTTTTCTGTTCAATCTGTAAAATTCCAGTATTTTGTATTTCACATGAGACAATATCCTGATCCAATTTCAGATTTATGTTGCTTACAAAGGAAAGAAGTAACATGAATTAAAGAGCCATCATTGAACAAATATGCATTCTGTTTTTAAGAGTCTTGAATTTAATTATATCTGTCAATGCCTTTTGTGCATCAAAGTCTTGTAACATATGAGACTGTGCAAAGACAATCACATTAGTAAATTCCAATGTCTAGACTAACTGAAGATAACAATGCATTCTGCCAAGATGTCCATTACTGTAAGGCCTCCTTGTTTGAAGATGGCTATAAAATGTTCAGCAGATGGCACACATTTTCATTCTACAGTAGATCACTAGAATAGTCCTTTGGTCTTTGCCTGTATCTTTCACCAAACTACAGTGCTCCACCTATTAAAGGAATTTTAAATAGCTTAATTAAAAATAAATAAATAATTTATAAATTATTATAAATCCCCAAGCTGATCTGCATAACATAAAAAAGAGCTTTTATTATACTCAAATACGGGGTAGTCCAGTCCAATGAGTATCACTGGTCTTGATTCGATGCTTGCTCTCTGCTTGTGATCGCTGTCGTCCTTCCCTGTTTTGTGTGGATGACGCATCCTAAGTCATCCACACAGTGTCCTTCATTCCACTCTGCACATGCATACTCCTTTCTGCCTCGCTGAGGGCAGATCAAAGTACTGTAATGCGCATGCATGGGGAAAGGTCAAAGAACACCTGTGCATGCACACTACATTACTTTGTTCTGCAACAGGGAAGAGAGAGGTGTATTTGTGCAGGAGGGAATTATGACGGTGATCGCAAGAAGAGGGGGAACAAGATCAGCTATGCCCATCGGACCAGACCGCACCATAGATATATAAAATTAAAGTTTCATTTGATGTTATGCAAATCAGCTTGGGGAGTTATATACAGCTTCTAGAATACAGTAGTTAAGGTCTTACTGTTGGTGACTGCACTTTATATGGGAAAAACATGGTGACAAGTTCATTTTAACACACTGAATTGATTCCCCTTCAAGAAGCTGCAGTTCTTCCCATGACATAATGCCTAACTGTGTTATGACCCTTTGCAGCTGAATCAGGCACACCTTATTGTTTCCATAAAAACAGTCCACATCCCAGTATACTTTACCTTATAATAATATACATGCCTTCACTTAATTAAAAATACTTGCACTTTGGCCAAAAACATTTGGAGCTATGCCGATCTAAAGTCTTCCATGATACAAATAGTACAACTATTTTACATTAGGAGTCAAAGCAATATGAAGTGGATTTGATGACATCTGAAACTCATGCATTTGCTGGGAAATTAAACCATTAGTTGGTGACTTACAGTCATGGCCGAAAGTGTTGGCACCCTTGAAATTGCTCAGAAAAAGAAGTATTTCTCTTAGGAAATTATTGCATTTATACATTTTGTCATACACATGTTTATTTCCTTTGTGTGTATTGGAACAACAACAAAAACAGAAAAAAAGTGCAAATTGCACATAATTCCACACAAAACCCCCAAAATGGGCTGGACCAATTTGTTGGCACCCCCATCCAACATTTGTTCGCACACCCTTTAGAAGAAATAACTGAGATCAGTAGCTTCCTATAACAATCAACAACAAGCTTCTTACACCTCTCAACTGGAGGTTTGCACTACTTTTCTTTTGCAAACTGCTCCAGGTCTCTCCTATCTGAAGGTTTCATTCTCCAATCAGTTCTAAGATCTCTCCACTAAATCAATGAGATTTAGATTCAGACTCATTGTTGGCCAGTTCAGAACTGTCCAGAACTTTATTTCCATCCATTTCTGGGGGCTTCATGAAGTATGTTTGGGGCATGGTCCTGCTTTCGGACACTGAGCAATAACTTGCAAACCTAAATTCTTTAGCAAACCTCAGATTCACTTCACTTCAGACACCCAATGCAAGGATTGAGTCCACTTTTTATCTGGATGAAGGTGTGATTTTCATATTGCCCACACTTGTTACATGCCATAGAGTGATAAATTCTTTATTGTAGAATGTTCAACAATACTAACAAATCAAATAAGCATCATCATTTATAACAACATTCTTTTTTATATGGAGAAAAGGGGGATAGATAACACAGGATATCCAGGTAAAATTGAGGTATAATAGAACAGAAGGGAGTGGGGGTGAGGTAGGGAAGGTGTTGGAGTAGAGGAGGGGAATAGCCCTGAATAGCCTATGTGTATTATGGTTAGAGTGGAATTTTAGAGTGGATATACTGTATACTTTATATGGTATATATATGCAGTTTAGGGTGGAGGCACACTGGCGTGAGACTCGCGCGAGTGCAATGCGTGAAAAAAACGCATTGCACTCGGGCCAGTGTTGCCCTATCAGGCAGGGCACACTGGTGCGAGTCCCCCGCACCTAACTCGCACTGCGAGTCAGAAGCGAGTGCAATCGCAATTCTGACGCGCGTGAGGGCAATGCAAGTGTATGGGGGCGAGATTTTCTCACTATGCGAGTGTGCAGCCAAAATCGCTTTAAACTCGCCGGCTGTCAAAGCCGGCATGTTTAAATTTCCCGCTGTGCTGTACAGTAAGTTATCATCTTGTACCACTGTGACAGCAGCGGTACAAGATGTTTAGCTAAGACAATGATGATTGTAGTAAAATAATGTAGTCTGGGGTTATTTTACTGATTAACACCCTCAGCATCCTCTGGACCGCATGTGTGCACAGAGGATGCTGAGAGGCTCTAAACCCAGTGCTGAAGGGGTTAATATGCAGCTGGCGTAGTGACACCATGTATGTGGAGAGTGTCCTCACTCTCTGCAGACATGGTGTCATTACACCATGTGTGTGAAGGGGTTAATTTTTATGTATAATAGCTTTAAAGAACTGTCGGGAAAGCCGGCTTATGTTACTGCCTATGGGGAGCTGTGGCTTCAGCACCATGAGAGGGGACAGCTCCCCATAGACTGTATGCATTCACATTTCCTCTATAACAACTCACTTTCCTTCTACCTTCAAATAAACCATCAGAACTTGTTTGTTAATTTAAACAACATCTCTTTACACATCCTGTTCTCTAAATTACAGACCCGTCAATTATCTGTAAACTTTAGGATCACTTGCTTTACTTATGATGATAATTCCTTGTTGAACCTTTACCATACATTCTCCCTATCCAGCTAATCCCTAAATGTGCTTATTTACTTCATTTCCTGTGACATTTCATTTGAGGGGAGCATCAAACAGAATCTACTCTATAATTGCCGTAGGCATTTTTGTGTCGGCCCCCGAAATCGCCGTGGCTATGTCACGCTGTGACGTCACCACGCGCGAGCAATGGCCGCGAAGCGGCCATTGCGAGTCGCTGGCCGAAAATAGAACCAGAGGGTCGGCTACAAAGTTAGCGATTTACCGCTGAGGTAGCGCGAGCAATGGCCGCGAGGCCATTGCGAGTCGCTACCTCAGCTGCCGCACGTCCCACTATACTTTCAATGGGGATTCATTGCGACTCGCTGTGTAGCGCGAGCAATGGCCGCGAGGCCATTGCGAGTCGCTACGTCAGCCGCCGCAAGTCCCCTTATACTTTGAATGGGGATCCATGCGAGTCGCTGGGTAGTGCAAGCATTGCGAGTCACTATGACTCATCACCATCATCATCATCATCATCATCATCATCATCATCCCCGCACAGAACCCCCCCTCAATGGCCGCACAGAACCCAACCCCCCACCCCTCAATGGCCGCACAGACCCCCCCCCAATGGCCGCACAGACCCCCCCTCAATGGCCGCACAGACCCCCCCCCTCAATGGCCGCACAGACCCCCCCCAATGGCCGCACAGACCCCCCCCCCAATGGCCGCACAGACCCCCCCCCCAATGGCCGCACAGACCCCCCCCCCAATGGCCGCACAGACCCCCCCCCCCTCAATGGCCGCCCAGACCCCCCCCCCCTCAATGGCCGCACAGACCCCCCCCCTCAATGGCCGCACAGACCCCCCCCTCCCCCCTCAATGGCCGCACAGCCCCCCCCCCCCTCAATGTCCCAAAGTCAGCTGTGACCGCCTGGCCCTTGGACACTGGCTGCCATGCACACATCAGCTGGTAGGCTCCCATCACTTACCCACTGAGGACGGATCACTTCCAGCACCTCTTCACATGGCAGTGCTCTGAACTTCTGAATCGTCCTCTCCTCACTCAGACACCTGGCAGGTTCCTGTCCAGCCTACTCACTCCCAGCTGCAACCCAGTGAGTCAATCAGCACATCTTCACTCACACACAGACCTGACATGTGATTAACCCCCTGTGCACCATTCAGGTTTAGCCCAGCAAAGCACTCCAAAAAGTATTGAACACACCCCAATAAGTATTGAACGCGCCCCAAAAAGTATTGAACACACCCCAATAAGTATTGAACGCGCCCCAAAAAGTATTGAACGCACCCCAATAAGTATTGAACGCGCCCCAAAAAGTATTGAACGCGCCCCAAAAAGTATTGAACACACCCCAATAAGTATTGAACGCGCCCCAAAAAGTATTGAACGCACCCCAATAAGTATTGAACGCGCCCCAAAAAGTATTGAACACGCCCCAAAAAGTATTGAACACACCCCAATAAGTATTGAACGCGTCACAATAAGTATTGAACGCGCCCCAAAAAGTATTGAACGCGTCCCAATAAGTATTGAACACACCCCAATAAGTATTGAACACACCCCAATAAGTATTGAACGCGCCCCAAAAAGTATTGAACGCACCCCAATAAGTATTGAACGCGCCCCAAAAAGTATTGAACGCACCCCAATAAGTATTGAACGCGCCCCAAAAAGTATTGAACGTGCCCCAAGAAGTATTGAACACACCCCAATAAGTATTGAACGCGTCACAATAAGTATTGAACGCGCCCCAAAAAGTATTGAACACACCCCAATAAGTATTGAACGCGCCCCAAAAAGTATTGAACGCACCCCAATAAGTATTGAACGCGCCCCAAAAAGTATTGAACACGCCCCAAAAAGTATTGAACACACCCCAATAAGTATTGAACGTGTCACAATAAGTATTGAACGCGCCCCAAAAAGTATTGAACGCGTCCCAATAAGTATTGAACACACCCCAATAAGTATTGAACACACCCCAATAAGTATTGAACGCGCCCCAAAAAGTATTGAACGCACCCCAATAAGTATTGAACGCGCCCCAAAAAGTATTGAACGCGCCACAAAAAGTATTGAACGCGTCCCAATAAGTATTGAACACACCCCAATAAGTATTGAACGCGCCCAAAAAAGTATTGAACGCACCCCAATAAGTATTGAACGCGCCCCAAAAAGTATTGAACGCGCACCAAAAAGTATTGAACACACCCCAATAAGTATTGAACGCCCCCCAAAAAGTATTGAACACGCCCCAAAAAGCATTGAACGCGCCCCAAAAAGCATTGAACGCGCCCCAATAAGTATTGAACGCACCCCAAAAAGCATTGAACGCGCCCCAATAAGTATTGGACCCCCCCCAAAAAGTATTGGACCCCCCAAAAAAAGTATTGGACTCCCCCAAAAAGTAGCTATAACTACTATAATCAAATTAATGCACGTTCTAGAATCCCGATGCATTTGCATCGGGCTCACAGCTAGTGTTACATAAGGCTTGAGCTGCACTAACTTACCCGGGCCTTATAACCCCACCTGGAACAGGCCGTCATAAGGGGGCAGTCATTGCAGTCATTCACTATAGTTTCTCTCATCATTGCGCTCTGAAGATCACCAGAATCCATGGTGCTGTGGGAGAGGTAACTGAGGCTCTGGCTTTCTGTTTATGTCCCCGCTGTTGCAGTGTCTTACTGTGAAACAAGATGTCACCAGGACCAGTGATAAAGGCAAGTAATTGACACCAGCACCAACACCAGCCACCCCATGGTATACCATATGGAATAATGCATCCCCCATAGTCTTCCATATATTATAATCCACCCCATAGTTCTTTATATTGCATAATTCATCCACCATAGTCCTTCACATATTATAGTGCATCCCCATAGATCTCTATCGAATATATAAAGCTGAATGTGTGTGTGTGTATGTGTGTGCATGTGTGTGTGTGTGTGTGTGTGTGTGTGTGTGTGTATATCCAGGATTGGCATCTACACCGTCGCAACTACAGCCACAAAATTTTGCACAGTCACACGTCTGGACCCTGAGAGCATCATAGGCTATGTTGTGAGGCAAAATTTTAACCCTGCACATTCCAGTTCACCAGACAATTTTGCCCCTATCTACATAATGGGGAAAAAGTGAATGGAAAAGTGTTGGAGGAAAATCAACAGCTGTCAGCAATAGCCACAAAATTTTGCACAGTCACACATCTGGACCCACGGCGCGTCATAGGCTATGTTGTAAAGCAAAGTTTTAACCCCGCGCACTCCAATTCACCAAACAATTTTGCCCCTTTCTACATAATGGGGAAAAAGTGACAGTTACCAGTTAACAGATGTGAATGAGAGGGGCTTAATGATAGTGCCAAAGACTAACAGCACATAGTCACTAAGGTGGGGCCCCAACATGAGATATTCACCACGCACGGGAACATGTATCCACACCACACGCACACAAAGAGTAACAGCAAGTGTATAGTCACTAAGGTGCAGCCCCAACATTGGATACTCACCACGCACCCGAACAAACACACACACACCACAAAGAGACACACACACCCCCACGGGGATACACACACACCCTATGGCGACACATGCACTCACCCCACAGGGACACACACCACAAAGAGACACACACAACACAGACCCCCCCCCACAGGGACACACACACATAGCCACCCTATAGGGACACATGCACTCACCCCACAGGGACACACACACACACACCACAAAGAGACACACACAACACAGATACACACACACACACCACACAGACCCCCCCACAGGGACACACACACATACACACCCTATAGGGACACATGCACTCACCCCACAGGGACACACCACACACACCACAAAGAGACACACACAACAGAGACACACACCACACAGACCCCCCTCCCCCCACAGGGACACACACACATACACACCCTATAGGGGCACATGCACTCACCCCACAGGGACACACACATACACACACCCCAGGGACACACACACCACACAGACAGACACAGATGTGCACAAATCACCTCACACAACTCGCCGCATACGTGTGCTATCTTTAATTTCCAAACATAAACATCTGATTAAAAACAGCCAATGTGGCGTGACCTGGCCATGGAAGTGTGAGGAAGCACCTCCATCAGCTCTGCAGACCCGGGACTTTATAGAGCTATTCAACTTCACAATCTCTGCTCCAATGTCACGGAGAAAGAAGCCTGAAGATGCTGTGACAGCCCTGACACCTCCTGAGAAACAAGGGAGAGAGGCAGGCATGGCAAAACTGTTTGGGACAGCAGGAAGAAAGACAGCACACTCCTCTGTAATGGCACAGGGAAGACCTCATGCTCAGAAGCTGCAGGCACAGTCACCTTCACAGCTGCCACAGAGAAACCCCCACAAACAAAGCACTGGAAGCCAGGTAACAGCTGTTATCAGCTCCTCAGATAAGGGGAAGGAGAGATCAAGGGAGTCTGCAGTTGTGGAAACATTAGAGGAGATTGCAGACACTGGAGAGGAGACCGAGGAGACATGGAGGGATACTCCCCCCTCCCCTACACAGGCTGCAATAATGGTGCCTGCTTCAGACCAGTCCAACAGCTCATACTCTGAACTGAGGGCTATTAGGAGCATGATTGCTGCTCTACCCACCAGACAAGACCTAGACTGTTTAATGGCCCGCATGGAGGCATCCCAAGCCAAAGCCCTGAGCCCCATTAAGGAGGATATAGAGACTCTAAAGTCACAATCCACTGCTGTGTCTGAGACCATAGCTGCCATTGAAGAGAGAGTCACTGCCTTGGAGAGACATGCTACACGCTCTAATGCACATATTGTTGCCCTGATTCTACAAGCAGATGACCAGGAGAATAGGGAAAGGCGCAACAACATACGCCTGAAAGGATTGCCTGAGACCATTACAGCTAATATGCTCCTTGACAGGACTCTAGACATCTTTAATACGGTAACACAAAGATCACCAGGCTCATCATATAAAATTGATAGGATACATAGAGTATCTCGCCCTGGCCCAATTGACCCAGACAATCCCAGAGATGGTCTGTGTAGACTTCATAATTTTACAGACAAGGATGCTCTGATACAAGCGGCTTGGTCTTTTGGCGACATTCTGATTGACAACGTAAATGTACGCCTCTTCCCAGATGTTTCTAGTCGCACCTTGTATATGCGACGGCAGCTGCGCCCCTTACTTGTGAAGATTAAAGAACGGGGAGCCACGTACCGCTGGGGTCATCCCTTCCATCTTATAGTGAGAAGAAACAACAAGACATATTATCTTTGGCATAGGGATGACCTTCCTGGACTATTTTCGTTCTTGGATATCCCATCCATCCCGATCCCGGATTGGTTCTCTTTGGAAGGATTTCAGAGGTTCGCAACAATGGGCCGCCAACGCAGTTCCCTTTCAGATGCTCTCCGCAAGAGGAAGACACGGAGTGGCAATGCTCCACGTACGCCCTCGTCACAGCCTGGCAGCCCGAGGGGCGGAAGAGACGAGGCGTTTGCAGAGGACTTACCAACATGAGACTCCTGATCCACCTTTGTTGGAACTGATTGAGCTATATGAGGTTGATGCCTCAGACCTCATCCAGAATTGCTCTGGACTGGTCTGCCTGGTAACAATTGTTATATAAAAAGATAGTGCATACGTTACGTATAACAAATTTATTAAGGGTTTTGTGTTGCTTTTTCCCTTTTATCGATTGCAACTTTTTCTTGTTGACTTTTAAAGAAGTTGATAATGTGGTGTAAAGAGATGATCTTGATGATATACAAGAGTCCTGGGTCTGTAGATCGTTGCCTTTTGGTCAGTTACGGTCCCTACGACTCTCTCTCTTTCTCTTTTCTGTTTTCTTAGAGAGAGTTGATTTGCTGGCTTGACCGGCTTAGACTAAAATAGTCTTATCTTCCCTTTAATCTTTTTTTCTCAATCTCTTTGTTTTACACTCCTCTACACCTCCCTCCCCTCTTACCTCCCCCTCTTTCCTGTACCTTGGTCCCCTTTTTCCTTGAAGTTCCTAGTTAGCAGAAGGGAACACTATGACACATAGCACCCTATCTGCTATACAAATTGGCACGCTGAATGTGCAAGGTCTACATGATGCAGGGAAAAGATCTATTTTGTTTAACTATTTGAAAACTAACAAAATTCATGTTGCTTTTCTTCAGGAGACTCATATGTGCGAGAACAAGCCTTATAAGCTCTCCAGTCATTGGTTTCCTTCATCATATCACAGCTTATCTAATAATTCGCACTCTTCTGGTTCCAGTATCGTGATATCGAGGTCGATACCATGGGAATTTGTGGACTCCTGCAGTGGTGGCAACGGAAGACTCCTTATGGTAAAAGGTAAGATCGCCTCCAGAACATATACATTTGCCTCGCTATACCTCCCTAACTCTGGTCAGATCACAACGCTCCTGCAGTTTTTAGATAAAATTGAGGTCTTCGCAGAGGGAACGCTGGTTCTAGGGGGAGATTTCAATGTTACACTTGACCCCGACCTTGACACGTCTCGAGGCAGGTCTAGTATGTCTAAAGCAGCTATTAGAAGGTTGAACAGAGCGCTCCATGATCACCAATTACTAGATGCTTGGCGCCTCTTGTTCCCTACTTCTAAAGACTATACCTTTTACTCCCCAATACATGACGTATATTCTAGACTTGACTTCTTTCTCCTGAGACACACATGATCTGACACAACTAATAGATGCTTCTATTGAGCCGATTTCCTTTTCAGACCATGCCTTGGTTAAGATTTCCCTTATGCTCCACTCCCCGATCCCAAGACAGTGGCAATGGAGGCTAAACGCTTCTTTATTAGAAGACACAGTAGTCCTAGCGGACGTCTCTAAATCATTGAAGGATTACTTTGATTTAAATGTTTCCACAGATGTGACACCTGGGGGAGTGTGGGAGGCTCACAAGTGTGTAGTTCGAGGCATTTTAATTAAACATGGTGCCCGACTTAAGAAAATTAGAGATACAGAAATCCAAGATCTAATGGTTAGACTGAGAGACCTCGAAACTAGGCATAAACGTCACTCTCTCCCTGATCTGAAGAGAGAACTATTAGATGTTAGGGAGAAGCTACGCACTACTTTACTATATAAGGCAAAAGGGGTACTTACCAGATGCCGTAGACATTTCTATGAATATGGGAATAAGTCCGGTAGAGCTTTGGCGAGGGCCTCTAGAATTTGCAGAGCTACTACGTATGTTTCTGAAATATCACACCCAGATACCTCAAAACGCTCAAAGTTTCCCCACGACATAGCTGAGGCATTCAAACATTACTATACCGCTTTGTATAATCTTGACACGAATAAAGCGCCGGTAGCATTGAATGCACTTACATCACGCATAAGAAAATATATTACATCTTCGGCTATGCCGAAATTGGCGGATTCAGTTTCGCAATCCTTAGAGATGCCTATTTCAGATCAGGAGATTGAAGATGCGTTGTCCTCATCTAAATCGGGGAAAGCACCTGGCCCAGATGGGTTTACGGTTGGTTATTATAAAAAATTAAAAGAAGCTCTATTGCCACACCTAAAAGCCTTTTTTAATGCCTTGGCGATATCTACACCACCCAAAGATGCATTAAGAGCTAATATAACAGTGATTCATAAACCAGGGAAAGATCCTCTGCTATGCTCCAGTTACCGCCCAATATCCCTGCTGAACGTAGATATTAAGCTTTTTGCAAAAATTTTGGCGGCAAGACTCTCCCCGTTCATACCGGACTTGATTCACCCAGATCAGACGGGATTTGTCACGGGTAGGGAGGCCAGAGACAACACCACCAAAGCTATAGACTTAATTTATACAGCCAAGACATCTAAAACCCCGCTGATGTTACTATCTACAGACGCAGAAAAAGCGTTCGATCGCGTACATTGGACTTTTATTAAAGAGACACTGTCTCACATCGGATTGGGAGCTAAGATGCTTGGTTGGGTGCTCTCTCTGTACTCCGTCCCGTCGGCAAGAGTGCGGGTCAACGGGATCCTTTCGGAGTCATTTGATATTAACAATGGCACGCGTCAGGGATGCCCGTTGTCCCCATTAATTTTTATTTTGACTCTCGAACCGTTATTGCGTCATGTCCGAATGAATGGAGATATTTCAGGCATGCAAGTAAAATCAGGTGTACATAAAATTGCGGCATATGCAGACGATCTCCTGCTCTTTCTAACAAATCCAGAGGTTTCTCTCCCCATTTTATTGAAAGAATTGGAGACATATTACACTCTCTCCAATTTTAAAATAAATAGATCAAAATCTGAGGCCCTAAATGTGTCGCTTCCCCTGAGTCGAATTACTAGAATACAGAACGCCTTTACATTTCATTGGTCTCCTAAATCTCTTCGCTATTTAGGGGTACAGATTACTCCAGATGTTAGAGATCTGTATGGTGCAAATTTTCCTTCACTGCTGCGGTCAATTACAGTAGACTGTGAGAGATGGCTATTGTCTACTTTCACATGGGCTGGTAGATGCCAACTTTTCAAAATGAATATCCTTCCGAGGATATTATATTACCTACAGACATTACCTATCACCATTCCATTATCCTTCTTTAAGACAATTGCACAACTGCAGACAAAATTCATCTGGAGTAACTCGAAACCACGTCTAGCGAGATCAATCCTGTATAGACGCAAAAAAGATGGTGGTGTGAATCTCCCAAATATCAAACTGTATTACATAGCCACCCACCTCACGCGGGTAATAGATTGGTGCAGGCATGGTACAAATAAATTGTGGGTACAAATCGAACAGGATTTTACTCCTTTCAGACTTCAGACATTACCCTGGGTGTCACTTCGAAAAGAAGAGTTATTATATGACCATCCGACAATTGGGTCTACTCTCAAGATTTGTGATCACACGTTAGTTAGATCCTTAATGATACCATCTGCCTCTGTCTTGAGTCCGATCCTTAGTCACCCGGACTTTCGACCAAGTCTTGATGACCCCGTGTTCCAACGTTGGATAAAAGCAGGTCTGGATAGGATTGAAAAATGGAGTGAGGGAGAAGCGTGGCCAACCATTGAACAACTTAATTCAATTACCTACCCGACGGCTCTGGGTTTCTGGAGATGTGTACAACTTGTGCATTATCTTCATAGACTCCCTCCTAAGAGGACGTTTTTAAATCCTAAGACACTGTTTGAATCTCTATGCTCTACCACAGTTGACTGTAGGCATGCTTTATCACAGACATACGCGTGTTTGATTTCTCCACCGGACCTCCCGACTCCCCATTTCATGCTGCGATGGGAGACAGATCTTGGTCTCAAACTGTCTACAGAACAGAGATCTGCAATTTATTCTTTAGCTCACTCTACCTCGATAAGCTCAAAGCTGCAGGAGGCAAATTATAAATTATTGACGAGATGGTATAGAGTCCCAGCTTATTTGCATAGACTCTTTCCTTCTATAGACCCGAAGTGCTGGAGGTGTGGTGGGGCGGATGGTACAATACTACACGTGTTCTGGGAGTGTGCGAAGCTCCAACCATTCTGGTCGGAGGTGAAAAAGATTACAAGGCAAGTTACGGGATACACGGATGAGTTAGATCCTGGCCTCTTCATGTTGCACCACTGTAGGATTCCACCAAACAAATATAAACATACACTGTTGAGGTTCTTAGTCATGGCTGCGAGATCCTGCATTCCGATACTTTGGAAAAAGGAGACATGTCCTTCTGTGGCTATGTGGATAGAGAAGGTGAACGACCTCATGCTTCTCGAGGACCTGACATCAGCTATACATGATTCATATGAGAAGTTCAGAAACACGTGGTTTAATTGGATGAGTTTCCAACAATCTGACCTGTATAAGTCTCACAGAAGCTCCTGAGGAACTTGCTCTTAAGAACTGGTTAGTAAATGGGTGCGATTGAGAGTTCCTTTTACTCCATTGAGGTTTGGTAACTTCACGAGACCCCTACCTTACCCTCCCTTCTACCCCTCTTCATACCCCCCCACCCATCCTATCCCCCGTTCTGGTCTATTCTACTCTTTTCTTTCTTTATGTGTTTCCTATCTTTTCCTTTCTTTTTTTTTTTTTTTTTTGTCTTTCATTGTCATTATTATTGGTAATAGACGGATACCTATGGAGTACGTTATGCTTGTTTTATAATTATGACTGGCAAACAACTCCGATGTGTTATACTAGACAGCTTGTTTTTCATGCCAGAGTTAGTTTTAATATTGCTATAGTAAATTGAATACTTTTATCAAGCTTATTGACTATTAGAAACTGATTCGTGATTCAATTAATGAGAATACATTTTATTAAGAACAGTTCTTTGTACTTGCAAGATGATTGAATCTGTAAGTTTTGGTTCTTTTTTTTTTATTGTTACTATAAAACGAAAAATAAAGAATTATAAAAAAAAAAAAAAAACAGCCAATGTGCAACACATGTGTCATATAGGGAATTAAGAGAAAAGAGAGAGAAAGGGGCGCAATAGTGCGGTTACCAGGGGGGCTTTATTTAGTGTGGCATACTAATAGGTGGCCACTCACCTTATCGGGTTGTGCTGTCCCCGCACAACTCGGTAATACATTTGATAAGGCGCCCTTCGCAGGCTCTAGCTCATCCGCACACCGCGTGCTCCGGGGGCTCCGAGCATCCGGTCACGTCACCGCAGGTCCTTAAGTTAAAACTCCTGTTGCCAGGCGACGCCAGGTCCTCACGTTAAGCTGCACTCTGCGCCTAGCTGCTCCCCGCCGCTTTACCCTCAGAGAGGGATTTATATTAGAAGGTAAAAAACTATAAGCGGTCTAATTGGAGGCGCTCAGGCACAAAGGCAGCAGGCACTGGGATGGTTTTTCAACAGACCTTTATTCAGGCTCCCCTCCTACTCCACAACATGTTTCGATAGATTCTCTATCTTCCTTCACCTGAGGAAGATAGAGAATCTATCGAAACATGTTGTGGAGTAGGAGGAGAGCCTGAATAAAGGTCTGTTGAAAAACCATCCCAGTGCCTGCAGCCTTTGTGCCTGAGCGCCTCCAATTAGACCGCTTATAGTTTTTTACCTTCTAATATAGGGAATTAAGGCAGATGTCAGTCACATGAGCTGTCTATTATGTGTGTGTGTGTGGTAACATATACTGCCCGGCCAGGGGGAGGGTTTACTGTTGGCTGGAGATTTATTAGGCTGCCTATAGCAATCAATCACAGCTCAGCTTCTATTTTCCTACAGGTCATTAATATGACATATTCAAATTCTATTTTGTTATAGCTAACATCAGCTATTTATTAACCCGGGCGTAGCCGGGTACTACAGCTAATATATTATAATGCACCCTCACAGTCCTCCAAGTAGTAATGCACCACCTTATAGTCCCCATATATTATGATACACAACATAGTCCTCCATATAATATAATTCACATGTATTATAATGCACCACCATAGCCCTGCATATAATATAATGCACCCATATAGTCCTCCATATATTATAATGCCCTCCCATAGTCCTTCAAAAAGTATAATGCACTCCCATACTCCTCCAAATATTATAATGCACCCCTCATAGTCCTCCGTATATTGTAAAGCACCCCTATAGTCTCCCAAATAGTACAATGCATACCTCATAGTCCTTCATATGGTATTATGGCCGTTGGCCTCCAGTGAGCTTAATGATTTAAAATAAATAAATAAATAAATACTCACCTCTCTTCTTTCCCCCACTGTTCCAGTCTCTGCAAAGTTGGGTGTTCTGTAGTTCTGCACATCTCTGCACAGCAGATGAGCACTAGTAACATCATCATGCAGAGAGAATGATGAAGAGGGAGTGGAGAGCTCCATCTTTCATCATTACTTTCAACTGCAGCAGCATCCACAATGCCAAAAGAGTTCCAAGTGTGATGCTAGGTGGGTGGCAACCAGTGCTGGCACTGACACAGGGCCCTTCCAACTTACAGGTTAAATAGCGACTGTGTGGTCTGCCACCATTGAAATCCAGTACATATATTTTAGTTTTAGTCAAAGTTTATAAAAGAAAAAATGTTATTGAACAAAATTACTACTATTACCATATAGTTTCTCTCGGAGCTTTCTGGGGGAACATACGACCTGCATAAGAAATGGGAGCCAAAACTTAATCAAAATCAAATTAATCAGCTGTCCTTCTCTTACATCAGTGGAAGGAGGATTGAGAGGTCTGGTAGACCCTATATAACATTTTATCTACCAAATATGAGTGTCAGGCCCCAGGATAAGCATTGAGTATTGCAGATCTGTGCATATTTCCATATTAATTGATAAAATTTGTGTTAATTTAGAAACTTTTGTAAGGCCCCATTCACACACTGCTTTTTTTGCTGCGTATTTTTATGCACAAGCTCAAAAAACACCAGGAGTGGAACAATCAAAACCGGGAGTGGCACACTCAGAGGAAAGGTCTAAGGGTATGGACACACATCCGAGTGAAAAAACTGTCTGATTCACGGATCCGAGAGTTGGACAACTTCTGTCACAGTTTTGGTCAGTTTTGCATCTAACAGTGATGCTACTGTCCAACATTATCTGAGATCACATCCGAGAGCTGTCCAAC
The DNA here is from genome assembly GCA_033576535.1 of Allobates femoralis. Lineage (NCBI taxonomy): Eukaryota > Metazoa > Chordata > Amphibia > Anura > Aromobatidae > Allobates > Allobates femoralis. The sequence goes on from JARQOC010000006.1 coordinate 274,726,492, forward strand.
AGTGATCAGAGTGGCCCCGAGTCCAATCTGATGGTGGGTTTACACACACCAATCATTGTATCCAATCTCTGAACCAATCTCTGGTTGCAGTGAAATCATGGACAGATTGCTCCATGTTGTACACAGCCACAAAATGGAACTATGTGTCCATGATTTCACTGCAACCAGAGATTGGTTCAGAGATTGGATACAATGATTGGTGTGTGTAAACCCACCATGAGAGTGTCATGCGATTTTTGAATGAAATGATCTTGGCAATTGTTTCAGCTGTGAAAACTCTGATCAGAGTTGGAAGGTCCGAGTGTGATCCGACAGTAATCCAACTGTGGTCCGTGATTTTTGTTGGACCCATAGACTTGCATAGGCGAGTCTCGTCCGTGACTCGCATAGAATCGCAGCATGTTGTGATTGACTCGCAATCCGAGAATTGGATGCGAAAAATGCGTACGAGACTCGGAAATGTGCTCTATGACATTAGTTAACATTGGTCCGGGAGCAATGCAATTTTTCCGCACAGTAAACTTAGACAAGTTTCACTGATGTGTGTCCGAGCCCTAATAGAAACAAGTACTCCACTTATATGGTTAATCAACCACTCCTGGTTTGTGATGAGCTTGTGCTTAAAAATAAGCAGCAAAAAAAGCAATGTGTGAATGTGGCCTCAGGCTTTTTATATTCTCTTTGAAACTCTACTAAACGTTTTCTATCATGAGAAGCCATTGGAAAGCATTTTAGTTTGTTGCAAAATATGTTAAAACTGTTCGGCTATATTCACACGATCAGTTTTTGGTGAGTTTTTGATGTTGCAGAATTTCTGCACCATTTTTGCAGCTATTATGTAAATTCGATTGTTCGCGTTTTTTCATGGCATTTCTGGTTCGTTTTTTAGCATGCATTTTTATCACATGTTTAATACTGTTTTTTTTTTAATTATCTCTGTTAACTGTGTAATGTTTTAAATACAGATGCTTTATTTTTGAAATTTCATAGGAGCAGATTATATGTGTTTTATATGCGTTTCCAGTGCAGAAATGCACTAAATGCACATAAGCATTTTTTGCCTGCAGAATTTCCACATGTAATATGTGGAGCCCACTGGGATGGGGTACTTGGTAGCGGACCGGGGTATCACAGGGGGTATCACGGCGGTCTTGGTCCGGACCGTGGTTCCGCAAGTAAATGGGGGAATATTTACAGGGGAGTTTGTCGTGACGCCAACCACGGGTTGGGCTGCTGCTTGTGAGGGAACGCAGGATTTGAGCACAAGGATCACACAAACTCACGGTTTTGAAGTTTTCCAAGTCTTTACTGCAGATGATGTTGTTAGCAGAGTACTTTCCACGGAGTCTGTACCGGGGCCAGGTTGCTCCCACCCTGTCCGGGTCCTCAGCTTCCCTCTCCTGCGCTGTGTGTGTGGCCTTGCTGCCGCTTCAGCTAGGCTGCTGGCCTGTCTCTCCTCACAGGCACCCCCTTTGCTAGGGAACTTGAGTCTTTCCTCTGTATTTCTGACCCCGCCGTGTTGCTTCGCTGAGCTACAGTGTAGATATATAACCTCCACTAGTCCGGTGTTTACTGTGCTGCGTGTGTCAATCAAAGTTTCGGATCCGGTATCCGGTCTGTGCGCTCCTCCGGGGCGAGTTATGAAGTAACCCAGTCTCCCAGATGTGTTCTCCTGTTTCTCTTACTCCTTCCCTCAGACCGTGGCTAGGCCTGTAAGTGGGTAGCAGGCTGTGTAGAGGCCTAAGGCAGCCCCTTTACACCACCAGTCTTTCTTCCTCAGTCCTCCCAGGAACTGAACTCCAACTGACTAACTGTCACTGCCACTCTGAGGTAAACAACATTAGCTCCTCCCACCACTCTGCTCTTCCCCACTTCCTCTCCACACCAGAATATATAGGGAAGCAGCTTTAGCTCCCCCTTCTGGCCTGGAGGTGCTAGTGTAGTGTTGTGGATTGTGTGGGGAGTTAACCCTTTGTGGTGTTATTGTGGCACATTAACCCCTGGGGTGCCACATCTGCACCTCTGTGCATATGGCAATCACACAGACTCCATTAAAACATATATGAGAAACACAGCCATGGGTGGAAGTTATGTGGTTAACCAGACCCGCTCAGCACTCCATACATTAGGAAAAAGGAAAACTCATGGAATTACAAGTCCTAGAAAAAAACAATTAAGGTTTACATTGCAGGGGGTGCCCACCTCTGCAATAATAATATAATATTTATATAGCACTATTAATTCCATAGCAACTTACATACAATAGTAATGATGTCTCTCTTGGAGCTCACAATCTAAATATCCTATCAGTCTGTTTTTACAATGTTGGAGGAAACCAGAGTGCCCAGAGGAAACCCACGCAAGCACAGTGAGAACATACAACTCCTTGCAGATGCTGTCCTTAGTGAGAATTGAACCCAGGACCTTAAGACCCCAGTGCTGCAAAGGCTACAGTGCTAACCACTTGAGCCACCGTGCTGCAATAAATAGCAGCCATTTACAATATAGCTAGTCTGCATCTAACACTGTTTATAATTGAATAAAAAGGGGATACATTTCCTTTAAAGTCATGGTGGACTACAAGTGATTAATGGCCATGCTCATTAAATGTCATGGGGCTCCTACCAATAACCATAGTTATAATGCACATGAGCTTGGTTACCTCATTTAAGCATTTCTCCTTTTTTTTGTGCAAGCTATTACTAAAAATTGACTTAGGTGTTATTAGGTTATTGAGAAAGTCAACCACATTAGCTTATAGTGATAAAAGAATATCTACTTTTCGAAAATAGAAGTTTTTGGGAAAGGAAGGTGTGCCACAGTCCGCGCTGCCAGAATTTTCCGCTTGTAAATAATGCAATTAGGCGATGTCCAAATCAAACCTTTCTTTTATTTCTCCAACGCGTTTCAACGCCCTCCTGGCGTCTTCATCAGGGATACCAGGAGGGCGTTGAAACGCGTTGGAGAAATAAAAGAAAGGTTTGATTTGGACATCGCCTAATTGCATTATTTACAAGCGGAAAATTCTGGCAGCGCGGACTGTGGCACACCTTCCTTTCCCAAAAACTTCTGATTTCGTTTCCACGTGTGGAGACCGGTGGAAGTCCTGCAGCAGCCATCCGGATACATATTCGATCAGGTCTACTAACCAGTTGTGGGTTTCACAACCGGTATAGGTGAGTGACCCCTTTTTACTCACCTCCTGAGATTTGGTGTCTAGTGATAAGGGCACTATTGCGCCTCTTGTCCCCCCCCTTTTCTCTTTTTGTTACTTTTCGAAAATGTATTAAATAACATAAAATGTGAACAAAAGCAGAGTTTACAGATGTTATTAATGGATTATGTCACTAAACATTCACTTTCCCAAATACAATTCAAACCCAAGAACTCAATACAAAACATATACAATATTACAAGCCATTCCTAATTTCTACTTGTACAGAGAAGAGAAAGAGAGTCCATAATTCCGTTTGTTTTGAGTGGAAGGAAGAGGGAGTAATTACATCACAAGCCTGTTCCTAATGACAGTTTTTACATTATACTTGGCAAGCCTAATGTTATTTCTCAGAGGCTGAATAATATTTGGTTATTCCTCCAGTAGGAAAAATGCAATAAAAATGTTTTGAATCACTAAAATATATTTTAAAAAGACATAGAAGGTTTACCTGCAATATGCAATAGTAAATTATTGTATTAGATATATTAATTAATAAAAAAAGTTAATTAATCTAATTATGGTTCCTTCAATATGTAAACCTTACTGGGAATTGTAGCAAATTGTAACAACATCCATTAATTATTTGACATCATAAACTACATTGCCTATGATACTTATCATTATCCTGGCTCTTAATGATTCTGTAACTACATAAATCAATGTACCATGTCACAAGATATTCCATCCCTGAAAACACTGCACAATGAGATTAGCAAATTTGTTGTCATGATCCCTCCTGCCGTTGTGTCTGGACTAGAGATGAGAGAACCTTTCAAGGTTCGGATAGCTGAATTTCCAGATGTTCACCTAACAGTTCAGAGAACAGTTTGCCAAACCTCCCGAACCCGGTTGAATTCAAAGGTAGGCAAATTCAAAGGCATAGAAAACACCTTTAGGGGGTCCCAAAAGATGCCAAAAGAGCTCAGATTCAGGGCAGACACCAGGAAAAGTGGCATCTATACCCCAGAGATAATATTTTTTTCATCCAAATTGTGACTTCAGGGAGAAAGTAGACTAACTTTAGTGTCACCTATTGAAAGTAGCAATCGTAGAAGTAAAAATTGACTCTTTCATGAGCTTTTCAATATGACTTAGGATTTATGCCTTATCAGAACTCCAATCTGCACATGCTATGTTTTGGGGTGATTGTCCCTGATCAGTACAAAATATTGGGATCTCAGATGGTTAATGCCTGGGACAAGGCCTGGCCCAGCATTTCAAGCTGCAACATTGATCAGGAACAGGGAGAACGAGTTACAGGTGTAGGCATGATTGTCAGAAAGCCCTGGTAAATTCAAGAAACACACAAGAGAGAGACCCCAAAAAGGAGTCTCCACATTTCAAACAATTAGGGCCAGACACCACAAAAGTGGCATCAATTGACCCAAAGTAGAACTTGCATAATGGTGCAGCCTGGATGCATGGCACAGGGTCAGGAACATGTCCTGGCCTGCCATTAGAAGGTTAGACATTGATTAGTAATGAGGGAGGCATAGTGGTCAGCAAGCCCTAGTTAATTCAGGAAACACACCAAAAGGAGACCCAAATAAGAGTCTCCGCATTTCAAACAATCAGACCCAGACACCACAAAAGTGGCATCAATTAACCCATAGTAGAAATTGCATATGGCGAGGTCAACGCAGCACACTGAAAAGGATACCAAAGCTTAGTCTGCTGAGTCTTCCCAGTCTTCGACTAGGGTGGAAAAGTCCTTGAAGATCCATGACTTGTTTATCTTGATGAAAGTTAGGTGGTCTACTCTTTGATAGGACAGCCAGATGTGTTTATCCATCAGGACATTACCAATAGCACTGAAGACATATTCTGAAAGAACGCTGGCTGCCGGACATGATAAAACCCATAAGGCGTGACTGACGAGCTCAGGCCACTCCTCCATTTTTGAAGACCAAAATGCAAAAGTGTCCAACCCCAATCCCCTGTAATGGCATCAATTTTCAGCTTTAGATACTCCTGCACCATCCTCTGTTCTACTGGTGCACAGGCTAGTCTAAAATATTGGTCGAACGACTTGCAGAAATTGCTTCTGATACTGAAACTGCTGCTGGCAATGTTTCTGCGATGATGACTTGATGTTTCTGGGATTGTAAACCTAGAACAGCAATGAACACTCTGTGCCTCACTATTGTCTTAGGGAAAACGACTCTCAAGACGTCTACAAGCGTGTGTTGATACTCCAGCATGTGCATGACCCTCTTCAGGGGGGAAGCATTTGGCAAAATTTACTTTTGTCATGGATCTAAAGGATTGGCAATCCAGTAGTCAGCACTCTTTCTAATCTTAACAATATGGCCATCATGTTGCAGATAGTGCAGCAAGAAGGAGCTCACATGTCAGGTGCTTCCATGATGTCCAAGTCCTTGCAGTGCTGATGGTGGAGTAACACTTGAACTTCCATCCTCAGTCCCTCACACCAACCATGGACAATAGTGATGGGATCATTCTCTTTTCATCTCGTTACTGTTGCCCACCCATCCCCTCCTTATCCTCCTCCATTTGTTTCTTGGCTTCTGCACCTCCACTAACAGCTTGTCTGATACCATGAGCCCCTCTCCATCACTGTACTAAATGCCCACCTACCTCTATGACGACAATAGTCCGGACCTTATAAATCTTGGTATCCCTTCTGCATCATCCTCTACTTCCTCCTCTTCCTCTGGGAACACAACCTCCTCCAATAGGTTATTCAAAGTGTGCTCCAGCATGTAGATGATCAGAATAGTAATGCTGATGAAGTCATCAGTGCTAACCATATCAGTAGCTATTCCGAAACTGTGCACAAGGGTGCAGATCTTCTTCATCCATGCTTACTCTGCAAGCATCATTCATTTGCACCACATTCAGCTTGCTTTGAGTCCCTTCACACATCATTACATACTAAGCCAGAGCTTATCGCTGCTGTCTCAGTCGGTGCAACTTGTGCAGAGTGGAATTCCACTGTGTCGGCACATCGCTCATCAAATGGTTAATCAGTTGTCCGAAAGACCTCTGTAACGATGCTAGTCGATAAGCAACAGAGAGTGCGAATGGTGGAAGTGGGCACACAGTGACCGTGCCTTCTGCAACAGCTCACCCAGGCCAGGATAATGGCATAGAAATTGCTGCCCAAGCAGGTTGAGTCATGCAAAGAATGTGTCTTAGTTTGCCCCGGCTTAGGGCTGCCACCAGATTTGCATTGTTTTTATACACAGCCTTCCCTTGCTTCAGGCTCAGTGAGGCACCCATCAGTCAAACTCGGCCCGGATAGCTGCCCACAACTCTTCAGCCATGTGACTGCAGTCTCCAAGGCATATTAATTTCAAGACTTCCTGATTGCGGTGAGCTATGGCTGTAAAGTACAGGCGTGGGCGGAATTCTCTCTGCTCTGTTGGGACATTACAGGAGAGGTTGAGGGTGCAGCTGGAGGCGCTAGAGAAGTTGGAGGAGGCAGAAGCAATGGATGAAGTGGTGGTAGATACAGAGGTTTGTCCTGCAAGCCTTTGGGAATTTAAATACATGTGGAGCAGCCCCTTACCCGCCTGGCCCCACAGCCACCTGAGTAACCCTTTGCCCAGTCAGTGAGATGTAATGCCCCTTCCTATATATGCTCATCCAGGTGTAAGTGGTAAAATTCACCCAGTCACACAGAGTTTTTCAAGGAACGAGTGATGTTGTATGCAAACTGTTGTTTATGTAGAGCAAGACCAGCTTTCTTTGAGAAGTAATGGTAACTGGGCAACTGTTACTAAGGGGCTGCCATGGACATCAGCTTTCAGAAACTATATGCATTCACTTGGCTGAAAGGTACCATTTCCGTGGCCAACAAATGGGAGATGGTCAAGTTCAAGTTCTTTGCTTTGAGATGTAAAGGAGGAAATAATATTTTCCGCGATTACAACTGTTAGATTAAGGGCGGGCTGCTGTTCTAAGAGAGGGGGGAGTAGAGTGTATGCGACAAATTATGCACTGTCAAGGAGGTACAGGTGCAGATGTTATAATGGGTTGACAAACAAGTGGTGTGTTTTGAGTCTGGGATAGATCAAAACCAGCATAGTAATTAGAGCAAAGAACAGCACCTCTCACATGGATGGTAAAGTTAATATCCTCGTTCCACCTCCTTATGCGACGTTTCAAACTATGTATGGTTCTTTATCAAGCACAAAAAACCTTAATACAAACATCCTTAAATAGTGTATGTCCCTCCCCCTTATTATTCAAAAACCAATCAATATGTAGAGCTACAAAATAGTACAAAAATAGCACAAAACACAATGTTAAAACATCCCCTGGGACTATAGTCCTTATACCTGGAGTTAACCCGGTCCATCCCTGTGCCGATCGAGAAAAGAGTCCATTATCAAAAAGGCAATCTTCAATACCTTGCAGCCATACCAAAGTCTCTAGCCAATCAAACTCCTTGTTTAGGTGGTTGTTGTTATAGAAATTTTAATCTATATTAATCTTTGATAGCTTAACATTATATAATGCTATATTAATGTTTGATAGTTAATACAATAGAATTTTCTATATTGATTATGTAGTTATGTTAGTATATGAAGGTATTTTATTGCGTGCAGATGTAGTGGGGTAATTTTCCACTGTGTCTGGTTCAAACATTCAAGGCCAAATGATATGAGTAGAATATTCTAGGTGTAGGGAGTGCTTCACTCCCTAGGCATATGAATGTACTCCTTTATACTTCTAATTAACTAGTTTCTCTTATAATGATTGGAAAATACCAAATGCTTGCACCTGCAAATATAACTTGTATAACGTCATTCTTTCAATGGTATAAGCATAACTGTTGATTGTAAGTATACAGACAGTCTGCCATATACCTTCAGAGGTGATGTTTTGAGCTGTCTCCTCATATTTGAGAAATAAACCTGGGTGTTGATTCGACTTCAGCCGTCTCCGGCCCAGTTTTATTGCATAGAGGAAGATTTTCTTGAAAGTTGTCATAGTGAATGTTCATAGTATCCGGCGTGTGATACACCTCCTCACATACTCCCACCAATCGTTTATGGCCACGGAATACGCATGCTCTAAATGTCGCGCTTCCATTGGTGATGCCAGCTCGATCAGTGCGCATGCGGCGGCGTCCGCACATCATTGGTTTACCGCCCGCAGCATCATCAATGTCACACGGTTGTGATAGGTTCTGATACAAGTCCATCATTCTCATGCTTACCCCGTCAAAGGCAATGCTAGTATCGCCCCATAGCCTTGCCATATCAGATAAACTTACAAAACAGGGCAAATATCTAAAAATCTCTAATCCACTAATACGTTATCATCTTCTATCGCACTTAATGTAAGAGTGGTGCATATACAAAATCATTTAACTTCACATGAGTATATAGCCTTTATCCCATAGGGCTGTATATGATGACAGGATCAGCAAGTTCACTCACACATACAACCTAACTCTCCTAGTGACTATCAACCAAATCATTCCCAAATCTCCCCTTATAGGGTTATACCTATGCGGCCATCCTATCATCATATATATCCCATTCTTAATGCATCAACATCATGTTGTCACCGGTGAACTCATTAGCTATCATCTTAAATATATAGTACCGTAAGAAGTATATGCACCATCCCAATACAGAAAATTATCTTACAAAGAAGCAAACATGACATGAAAAACATCTCATGCCCAACTCCATCACCTAATACGTCGTTTTGATACTCATGGACCTTTAACTCGTATTTCGTATATAGGCTCCATGGCATCTTATAGTCCACAGATGTCTAAATCAGGGGATAGATTAAAAACAGTATTAAGAACAACATATACAGAAGATTTACAGTAAGACTCATATCATCATTACAACAAGCCCTTATTTGAGTAGACACCCTTTTTGATCATATTCAATATTCAATCCCTAAAGGTACCTTTACACGCCACTACAGAAGGTTAGGAACAACCGGGTGCTTCACGTGCACGAGCACGCACCAACGGTTGCAAACAGTACCCGATACCGCCTTTACACGCCGCTACAAGGTGCTCTACAGAAGGTTTAATCTACCCCTGGATGCACCGCCTGGTGCCTCAAGTTACCTTCTGTAGAGCACCGTCCCTCATTTACATGCCGTGACAGAAGGTAATATGGGAGGACCTGGGGCAGCAGGGACAACACATAGGCGTGCCAGAATTGTGGTTTACGAGACGTTCGTACGCTGATAGGACAAAGCAATAGCATCAGGATTGGCCAGCCAGCGCAGGAAGGCTGGCTAATACATGATGCTATTGCAATTGTGTAGTGTGACTGATCAGCTCCTTAAATATGCCCCCCTATGCAGCGACAACCAATCGCAACTCAGGAGTTTCCACCAATGATCGCTGAAGGGGGGTGGTTTCCCAGAGGCTGTTTCATGCCCCGGGGAGTTATCTAGGTGGCGAAAAAACCTTACCCTACCGTATTTAGACGCCGTTACCATCGGGTTGAAATCAACCTCTTTTAGAGCACTGCTCTGAAACAGGTGCCAAAAGTGACGGGTAGCAACAAGCTACTTTACACGCCGCTACCTCGGGTTGATTTGACGGTGCAAGATACATTTGTCTCCGTAACCTGGTTGTTTTCTACCTTCTGTAGCGGCGTGTAAAGGTACCATTAGGGTGCAGCATCCTCAACTCAAAAATCTACCTCAACTCTTTCTTCTTGAGAGCTGCCACCCTATCACCTCCCCTTCTCATAAGGGGATGTCATCTATTATCCTATACCTGAGTTGGTTCACCTTGTGCCCAGCAGCTTTAAAATGTTTCGGAATCAAGAGTTCCACCATCCCAGTCTGGATTGTGCTTTTATGCTTGCTTATCCTCGCTTGCACCTCCATTGTGGTCTCTCCCACACAGAAGAGACCACATGGACAGCAAACTACATGTACCACAAAACTGCTGCTGCACATGAATCTCTTCCGGATGGAATATCTCTTTCCGGACAGTGAATGGTGGAAATTACATACTTTCAACATGTTATTACAACTTGCACATCCCAGACATGGGAAATTACCCATGCTTGGTCAGCTCAACTTTAGCTGCAAGTCACGTTTTGAACCCCCCACATCAGATTTTACCAAAGCATCTCTAAAATGATGCCCCCTCCTGTAAGAAAGGAGAGGTGGTTGTCCAAATTCTTTCACATTTGGGTGTCCATCACTCAAAATTGACCAGTGTCTTCTAGCAATATCAGATACCCTGGTACTCATACCATTAAATGTTGTCACCAATGGTATGCGTTTCTCAGATGCAACTGGAGCCCTGCCTTCTAACAACTTTTCTCGCTCTAAGTTTAAGGCCAATGTCTTATATTCCATCAGCTTTTCAGATGGATAGCCTCTCTGAAGGAACCTGTCACACATTTCTTTTAACTTTTGATCGACCCTCTATCTGAGACTATCCGTCTCACTATGAGCAACTGACTCCATGGGAGTGATTCAACCATTCTCCTTGGGTGCCCGGTGGTGAAGTGCACCGTACTATTCCGATCCATTTCCTTAACAATTAAATCAGTGCTTAGAAGGCTGAGGTCACAGTAGCATTTTTCACATGCGTTTTTGGAGACCTGCGTTTTCAAAAACGCATGTAAAAAACGCACCCATAGGCCCCCATGTTAAAAAACGCATGCCCTAATAGCCAAAAAGCATGTGTGACTGTCCCATGCGTTTTTGGAGCATATCCAAAAACGCATGTGTTTTTTAATAAGGGGCCTTATGGAAAACGCATGCAAAAACGCATGTACAATTAGTGCCATTCAAAAACGCATGCGTTTACCATAGGAGCCCATGTTAAAAAAACGCATGCGTTTCTGGAAACGCATGCGTTTTTTTAACATGGGCTCCTATGGGAAACGCATGCGTTTTTGAATGGCACTAAAAGGTACTAATTGTACATGCGTTTTTGCATGCGTTTCCCATAGGAACCCATGTTATAAAAACGCATGCGTTTTCTACAAAAATGCATGCGTTTTTCAAAACGCTCAAAAAAATACTACAAGCACTATTTTTAGGTGCAGATTCAAAAACGCAGCCAAAAACGCAGGGAGTCATCACACCTTACAAAACTCATGCTGACATGAAAAAACGCATGAGTTTTGTTAAATCACTAAAAAAAACGCATGGCAACTGTGACCACAGCCTTAGCTATGGTCATGGTGGAAAGAGGAATAGGCATGGTGGTAAGGCGAAAACGCTTGGTGTCCATTGGGTAGGTGCTAAAGTTACTGAAAGCACTGCTCAACTAAGGCTAGGGTCACACTTGGCATGCGTTTTTTGGTGCCTTAAAAATAAGCATGCGTTTCTGCATGTGTTTTTTACATTTCTGCATGTGTTTTTTTAAGGTGTTTTTTGACAGCCTGCGTTTTTGCATGCGTTTTTGAATCAGCACCAAAAAATACTGCAAGCTGCGTTTTTTGGTGCGTTTTTAAAAACACATGGGAAATGCGTGCGATTTTATATGGCACTAAATGGCACCATGCGTTTTTACATGCGTTTTTCAAGGCAGCTCCTCACTTAAGTGCGAAAAAGCATGGCACTTTAGACATGCGTTTTTGCTATTAAGGCATGCGTTTTTGCTATTGGGGCATGCATTTTTTGCATGGGGGCCTATGGGTGCGTTTTTACATGCGTTTTTAGAAAACGCAAGTCTCAAAAACGCATGTAAAATCTGCAAGTGTGACCCTAGCCTAAGACAGGTTTCTAGCCACAGAAAAATGTTAATTTATTTTAACAGTCGACTGTTTCGAAAAACAGGCTGACGACCTTGAGAAGAACCTCTCCTATAGAGGATATCCCCATACAGTGTTAAGACAAGCTCAGGAGAAAGCCCGGACATACGTAGCCAAAAATAAATCTCAGGTATTGACTAAGGAAAATTATGCCAGCATGAAAAAAGTCTACTTTAATTTTAAGCATGGCCCAATGTTTAGTGTGATTTCATGTGCAATCAGGAAACACTGGCATGTAATAGAGACAGATAGGTCCTTTGTAAAGTTTACACCTCATGCAGTGATTACTTATCGTCGTTGTAAAAATCTTGCAGATACGTTGGTACAAAAATGGTTAAAAAATACAATAAACAAGAAAGTTGGTTAACTACGAGGCCACCAAAAGGGAACTTCAGGTGTTCACATTGTAATTGGTGTGAATATCTGAAAAAAAGGGCCTGCATGAAAATAGGAGGTCATGAACACAATGTACAGTCTTTTATCAAATGCCGGAGCAAATGGGTAGTATATATCCTGTTTTGCCCTTGTGAGAAATACTATATAAGGAAAACTATAAGACCATTACACATAAGGTTTAGAGAACATTTTAAGTCCATTACTTCTGGTAAAGGGTCACCTACGCTTATTCAACATATACGAGAACAGCACAATAATGACCCTAAAGTATTAAAATTTGCTGGGATTGAATGTGTATTCCCCTCTCAACATGGTGGGGACAGCCATAAGAGGTTGTTACAACTGGAGGTCAGGTGGATCCTCAACACCAATGCTCAGGGGTTATCTGGATTGAATGACAAATTGGACCTGGCAGTGTTTTTGTAAATCATTGTGTGTTTGGATGATTCATATTCTATCAAAGTATATCCCTTGTAAAGCTCCCGTTATAAAGGTCTCTGGTTAAATGCTCTATAGTATATAAGTTCATGTTAAATCATAGGCCATGTTCACACTCAGGCTGTGGTCACACATAGAAATCCGTTTTTGGAAGTGATTTTCATCACCAATCCGTTTTTTATAGGGTGCTTTTTGAGCCTCCTGCACTCCTGAACGTTTTTGGACTTTTCATTAAAAACGCATGCGCGAACGCATGCGCAAACGCAAGTGCCAAATATGCCATGCGTTCGCGCATGCGTTTCCCATAAGGCCCCATGTTAAAAAAACGCATGAAAACGCATGCGTTTTTTAACTGATGCCAAAAACGTTGCATGCAACGTTTTTGACTCAAAAACGGACAGGGCAATGTTTTGAGCTCCAGAGAAAAACGGACAGGGTGTTTATTACATTCAATCCATTTTTCTGTCAGTTTTTGGACTTAGAAAAAAAAATGAGAAAACTGAAGCCAAAAACGGACTGAGGGCTTATGTGGAACCCCAGCCTCACCTGCGTTTTTGGCACTCTCTGCATTTTCCTGCAGTTTTTCAAAAACGCAGATGCATTAACATGGTGCATTTGAGTGTACATGCGTTTTTGGCCAAAAAATGACTAAGTCCAAAAAAGTGTCAAATCCTTTCAGACACACAAGGGACACTTTTTGGCACTTTTAGAAAAACGCAGGCGGTTTTTTTCCTGCTAAAAAAAACGCAAATTGAGTGTGAACATGGCCATAGTAAATTGTAGTAGCAGGGTTTGTTCAGTACCGTGGGGTGCAACTTCTCAAGGGGATACAGCTGAGAAGCTGTTCTCCCACTTCCCAAGCGAGTTTCTAGCTTAGGCTGGGGTCACAGTTGGCATGAGCTTTTTTAATTAATTTAACAAAACTCATGCGTTTTTTCATGTCATCATGAGTTTTTTAAGGTGTGAGATGGCTCCCTGCGTTTTTGGCTGCGTTTTTAAATCCGCACCCAAAAATAGTGCATGTACTATTTTTTGGTGCGTTTTGAATAACGCATGCGTTTTTGTAGAAAATGCATGCGTTTTTATAACATGGGCCCCTATGGAAAATGCATGCAAAAACGCATGTACAATTAGTACCATTTAGTGCCATTCAAAAACGCATGCGTTTTCCATAGGAGCCCATGTTAAAAAAACGCATGCGTTTTCTAAAACGCTTGCATTTTTTAACATGGGCTCCTATGGAAAACGCATGCATTTTTGGATGGTACTAATTGTACATGCGTTTTTGCATGCGTTTCCCTTAAGGCCCCATATTAAAAAACGCATGCGTTTTTGGAAAGGCACCAAAAACGCATGGTACTGTCACACATGCGTTTTTGCTATTAGGGCATGCGTTTTTTAACATGGGGGCCTACGGGTGCGTTTTTTACATGCGTTTTTGAAAACGCAGGTCTCCAAAAATGCATGTGAAAAATGCAACTGTCACCCTAGCCTAATGGATAAATGAGACCAATGAGTCTTCGATGCACTTTATATTGAGCATGGTTGGAGACCACTGATGTAGCTCATCTAGATTGGTTAGCTATGGTGTTAAGCTTCAGCACGCTTGGGGAGTGAGTGTTAGGCTGGGGTCATATTTGCGGTAAAATTTTGTAAATCTGATCCGGTTTTGAGCTGTCAAAAAGCTCAAAACTGGATCAGGAACTGCTCCCCATAGGAGACTATTATGGTAACTGGATTGCTCTACATGCAATCCGATTACCGGCTCCGGATCTGCAGCATGCGGTAAAAGTCATGCAGGCTGCAGTTTTCAGAGTGGTTCTGGCAACCGCAATGCAGTAACCGGATTGCTCCGGATGTGTAATCTGAAGCAATGCGGTTACCATATACTTTGTTCATCCCTGCTGCCGCAGGGATGAACAAAGTGTTAAATGTGTATTAAAACATTAAATATGAATAGTAGTTGTGACCAACATGTCTCTAGAGGGTGCCCACCCTCCCTAGAGACATGCTATCCACTTCTATCAGCATGTTAGGGGTTAAATTACCCATATAGAGTATAGACGGCTATTGTCGGCTTTGTACAAATTTGTGAATGAAGCTGCGGCTCCTCACAGTACAGGAGATACTGTACGTAATGTACGTATAATATCAGCCGCTGTCCAGGGTCCTGAAACCTTTAACATTAGGTCTATGGGCAGCGCACCGCCATAGACCTCATGTTAAAGGTTTCAGGACCCTGGACAGCGGCTGATACTATACGTACATTATGTACAGTATCTGCTCTAATGTGAGGAGCCGCGGCTTTATTCACAAATTTGTACAAAGCAGACAAAAGCCGTCTATACTGTAAATGGGTAATTTAACCCCTAACATGCTGATAGAAGTGAATAGCATGTCTCTAGGGAGGGTGGGCACCCTCTAGAGACATGTTGGCCACAACTACTATTCATATTTAATGTTTTAATACACATTTAACACTTTGTTCATATCCTGCTGCAGCAGGGATGAACAAAGTATATGGTAACCGCATTGCTTCAGATTACACATCTGGAGCAATCCGGTTACTGGATTGCGGTTGCCAGAACAATTCTGAAAACTGCAGCCTGCATGATTTTTACAGCAGGCTGCAGATCCAGAGCTGGTAACCGGATTGCATGTAGAGCAATCCGGTTAACATAATGGGCTCCTATGGGGAGCTTTTGGACAGCTCAAAACCGGATCAGGTTTACAAAATGCTACCGCATATGTGACCCCAGCCTAAATACATAACAGATCAGATTATAATTAGTATTGGGAGATTTTATATCTTTCAACGATTAGATAGATAATGTCGTATCATTAAAAAGAGAGTTATTTGGTTTTTTGCCCACAGTTGTTTTGCAATCACACTTGGGATGTTGCATCCATAACACAGTAAAAAAAAATGCTGTTTTTTTATTGCGTATAATATAATGCTTTGTAAATAATTGTCCTTATCTGTTGCAAATGATAATTTTGGTATTCACCTGTTTTTAATTTTCACTGCACCAGTGGTATAATGTTCCTAATGACTCTGTGATGTCATAGTAAGAGCTCCTCCTTTATAAGAAGTAGAGCCCACAGAGTCATTAGTCTTGGACCCATAGAAGCACCTGTGCGCGAAATGGTGCCGTTGTCCACCCTGCTGTCTCTGCCTTGCGCAATGTAACTCCCGAAAAATCCATTAAAGCAGGGGTCCCCAACCTTTTTTGCATCGGGGACCGGCTTCATGCAAGACCAATGTAAAGTGGAAACCACCGATGCTTGTTTTCATAAAATTTTGTTCTTTATTGTTAAATGAAATTTATAAAATCATTCAGCGTGCTAGCTGGGCGCTTATGGGGCGGGGCTATGGAAAAGGGGTGGCGTTTACTGCCCTGTTTCCCCAAAAGATGCGCTACATCTTATTTTCATATACGGTAGTATAATGCAGCGTCACAGCCCTCCACATTATATAATGCAGCCTCACAGCTCTCCATATAGTACAATGCAGCGTCACATCCCTCTCATAAAGTATAATGCAACCTCATATCCTTCCATATAATATAATGCAGCGTCGCATCCGTCCATATAGCATACATTCTCCCCCCACACACACATTGTCCCTGTATAACCCCGGCACACAGACATTGCCCCTTTTTTAACGCCCCCCCCACACACATACATTGCCCCCGTATAACCCCCGCACACACACACATTGCCCCCGTATAACCCCCGCACACATACACATTGACCCCATATAACCCCGCACACACATTGCCCCCGTATAACCCCCGCACACACATTGCCCCCGTATAACCCCCACACATACATTGCCCCCTGCATAACCCCCCCACACACACACACACATTGCCCCTTGTGTAACGACCACCACACACACACACACATTGCCCCTTGTGTAACCCCCCACCACACACATACACACACACACACTGCTCCTTGTGTAAACCCCCACCACACACACACTGCCCCTTGTGTAACCCCCCACCACACACACACACACACACATTGCCCCCTGAGTAACCCCCCCACCACACACACACACACACACACACACACACACACACTGCCCCTTGTGTAACCCCCCACCACACACACACACACTGCCCCTTGTGTAACCCCCCACCACACACACACACACATTGCCCCTTGTGTAACCCCCCACCACACACACACACACTGCCCCTTGTGTAACCCCCCACCACACACACACACACACACTGCCCTTGTGTAACACCCCACCACACACGCACACACACTGCCCCTTGTATAATCCCTCACACACACACACACACACATTGCCCCTTGTGTAACCCCCCCCACACACACACATTGCCCCTTGTGTAACCCACACACACATTGCCCCTTGTATATACCCCTCACACACACATTGCCCCTTGTATATACCCCTCACACACACATTGCCCCTTGTATATACCCCTCACACACACTGACCCCTGAATGCCCCACACACAGACATGCTGCCCCCAGTACAATCCACCCTCCACACACAGGCATTGCCCCTGAAACACACTCACACACAGATGCTTTTCTGCTCACCGCTCCTGCCGGCTTCGCTCATACAGCAGCAGCTGAGGCAGAGACGTGGCTGAAGTTTTTTCATATCTCGCGCTATTTCCAAGCGCAACTGATGCGCTTGGAAATAGCGCGAGATATGAAAAAAACTTCAGCCACGTCTCTGCCTCAGCTGCTGATGTATGAGAGAAGCCGTTGGTCAATAACAGTGCGGCAGGGCATGGCCACTGCTGATTGGCCGACAGCTCCCCTCATACATATGCACGCAGCTGAGGCAGAGGCCTTGGCTGCGGCTCAGAGCGGCATACAGTAGTTCAGGAGGTGAGGGTGCGGTGGGCGGGGACACGCAGGGGGCGGGGAAGCTGGCAGCTTGCCGCGGACCGGCGCAAAGACCCCGACGGCCCAGTCCCGGTCCGCGGACTGGTGGTTGGGGACCCCTGCATTAAAGTACACGCCTGAAGTAAACCGGTGAGTGCCGTCTTTCTCTACTTCGTTAAAAATTATTAAGTCTTCCAGACTGAGCAACACTGTCTTCTTGACTCACGGTTTATTCAGCCCCGTTATCAGCCCGTACCGCTGGTGCCTCATTTCTTGCAAATAAGATTATTTTAGTGGATGATCTGCTACCATCCCTTTCTTAGGCAGCAGCACATCACTACAACTTGCAGATGAGGCTAAAAAATAAGCAGTTGCTACAATGGATATCAAGTGCTCCATCAAGTGGCCTCTAATACACTTCAACTTCAACATCACGCATAGTCCAGTCCTCAGAGGTGTCCCCCCAATCACACTCTTTTCCTCACGTGTCACAACTAGAAATGAGCAAACTTTGCTTGAACATGTTCGTCAATTTCAAGTTTGGAAAGAACATGGCTGATTCAGTTTGGTGATCGGAAACCCAAATTCTTTCCCAAAAAGTCGGCTAATCCAGCTAAGTTTGGGAAAAAGTTTGAAATCTAAAATGGTCCTAAAACTTTACCTCTTTAATTGGGGCCAAAAGGCTTGCCGGAAGACTCACTGGCTTGGGACAACACCTACTCTATGAAGTTACATTTTTTTTAAGCTTCCTGGAGTTTGCAAGTGTTTTGACACCTGCAGGGTTTGAATTTTGGAAACATTGCCAGATGTATCAGCTATTGAGAAGTCCATGAGGTTTACAATGTCCTTAAAACATAATTTTAAGAGAGCTTTATATTTTTAAGGGAATTTTTTTGTGAATATTTTTAATTATTATTATTATTTTTACTGGAGAGAAACCTTTATTATTGCAGAGCGTCACCAGCATGCTAGGCTATCCGTTCTACACTTTTGTGAAAACAATATATAAAAAAGCATATGGCCTTATATTCTTCACATCCATGATCTTATAAATCTGTTCACACCGATGAAACCCCATTGTATGGCTATTGCTTCTTAAAGGGATCCTGTCACCCCCAAAACACCTCTAAAGCTATTAAAAGCTGTCCCTAGAGCAGTGATGGCGAACCTATGGCACGCGTGCCCGGGGTGGCACGCAGAGCCGCTTCCCCTGGCACGTGGCCTCGCCACCACATTGCCGCTTTGATCTGCCGGCGTGCGCCGCGGCGCCGGCAGTTCAAAGCTGTGTCAGAGCAGAGGAGACATTTCTCCTCTCTCTGACACTTCCTAGCCCCGCCCTCCCGGCCAGCGTCATGTGACAGCGGTCATGTGACGCGCCCGGCATCACGTGACCACTCTCAGCGCGGGTCGGGAGGAGAAGACTGCAGAAGATGTCTGGAGAGGAAACTGCAGCAGGAAGGTGAGTATGACTTTTTTTTTTTTTCCATCATCTATTTACAGCAGGATGGGGCATTACTAAGGGGGGGCATATTACTCTGTGCTGGGGGCAGGACGGGGCATTACTAAGGGGAGCAGAATGGGCATATTACTCTGTGCTGGGGGCAGGACGGGGCATTACTAAGGGGGGGGGCAGAATGGGCATATTACTCTTTGCTGGGGGCAGGACGGGGCATTACTAAGGGGGGGGAAGAATGGGCATATTACTCTTTGCTGGGGGCAGGACGGGGCATTACTAAGGGGGGCAGAATGGGCATATTACTCTGTGCTGGGGGCAGGACGGGGCATTACTAAGGGGGGGGCAGAATGGGCATATTACTCTGTGCTGGGGACAGGACGGGGCATTACTAAGGGGGGGGCAGAATGGGCATATTACTCTGTGCTGGGGGCAGGACGGGGCATTACTAAGGGGGGGGCAGAATGGGCATATTACTCTGTGCTGGGGGCAGGACGGGGCATTACTAAGGGGGGGGGCAGAATGGGCATATTACTCTTTGCTGGGGGCAGGACGGGGCATTACTAAGGGGGGGGAATGGGCATATTACTCTGTGCTGGGGGCAGGACGGGGCATTACTAAGGGGGGGGCAGAATGGGCATATTACTCTGTGCTGGGGGCAGGACGGGGCATTACTAAGGGGGGGGGCAGAATGGGCATATTACTCTTTGCTGGGGGCAGGACGGGGCATTACTAAGGGGGGGGGAATGGGCATATTACTCTGTGCTGGGGGCAGGACGGGGCATTACTAAGGGGGGGGGCAGAATGGGCATATTACTCTGTGCTGGGGGCAGGACGGGGCATTACTAAGGGGGGGGGGGCAGAATGGGCATATTACTCTGTGCTGGGGGCAGGACGGGGCATTACTAAGGGGGGGGGGCAGAATGGGCATATTACTTTTTGCTGGGGGCAGGACAGGGCATTACTAAGGGGGTGGCAGAATGGGCATATTACTCTGTGCTGGGGGCAGGACGGGGCATTACTAAGGGGGGGCAGAATGGGGCATATTACTCTGTGCTGGGGGCAGGATGGGGCATATTACTCTGTGCTGGGGGCAGGATGGGGCATATTACTCTGTGCTGGGGGCAGGATGGGGCATATTACTCTGTGCTGGGGGCAGGATGAGGCATATTACTCTGTGCTGGGGGCAGGATGGGGCATATTACTCTGTGCTGGGGGCAGGATGGGGCATATTACTCTGTGCTGGGGGCAGGATGGGGCATATTACTCTGTGCTGGGGGCAGGATGGGGCATATTATTATGTGATGGGGCATATTATTATGTGATGGGGCAGGATGGGGCATATTATTATGTGATGGGGGCAGGATGGGGCATATTATTATGCGATGGGGCAGATTATTATGGGATGGGGCAGGATGGGGCAATAGTAATGGGGCAGGATGGGGCATATTATGTGATGGGGCATATTATTGTGATGGGGGCTGATGGGGCATATTATTATGTGATGGGGCATATTATTATGTGATGGGGGCTGATGGGGCATAATATTTAATGGGGCTGATGGGGCATATTATTATGTAATGGGGCTGATGGGGCATATTACTATGTGATGTGGGCAGGATGTGGCAGATTAATATGTGATGGGGACAAGGATGGGGCACATTACTGCTGGATGGGGCATATTACTGCATAGGGCCAAGGATGAGGCACATTAGTGCAGGATGGGGCATATTACTGCAAAGGAATAAGGGTGGGGCATATTAATGGCAAGTGGACAAGGATGAAACACATTACTGCAGGATGGGGCATATTACTTCAAGGGGACACGGATGGGCATATTACTGCAAGGGGAGAAGGCTAGGGCATTACTGCAGGATGGGGCATATTACTGCAAGGGGACAAGAATGTGGCATATTACTGCAGGATGGGGCATATTGCTGCAAGGGGACAAGGATAGGGCATTACAGCAGGATGGGGCATTACTACATGATAGGGGCAGGATGGGGACATTACCACAAGGGACAAGGATGGGACATTACCGAAGGGGACAAGGATGGGGCATACTACAAGGCGATAAGGATAAAGACATTACTACAAGAAGGGGGTCAGGATAGGAACATTACTGCCAGGAGAGGGTCAGGATGGAGCACAACTGCAAGGAGAGGGTCAGGATGGGGCCATAAATGCATGGAGATGGTCAGGATGGATCATATAGCTAGGAGAGGATCAGAATGGAGCACATAGCTAGAAGGAGAGGATCAGAATGGAGCACATAGCTAGAAGGAGAGGATTAGGATGGAGAACATAGTTAGAAGGAGAGGGTCAGGATGGAGCATGTAACTACAAGGAGAGGATCAGGATGGAGCACATAGCTACAAGGAGAAGATCAGGATGGAGCACATAACTGCAAAGAGAGGGTCGGGATGGAGCACATTACTGCAAGGAGAGGGTCAGGATGGAGCACATTACTGCAAGGAGAGGGTCAGGATGGAGCACATTACTGCAAGGAAAGGGACCAGGATTTCAGCATGAAATCTGCTTGCATTCCATGATAAAATCTATCTTCTATCTGTCTAATATTCTGCATTTTTTCCATACAGATCAATCCACTTGCTGTTTCTAGAAAGGGCAGTGGCAGCGGCTCAGCTTCAATGTGCAGTACACATGAGCTGTCTGACCACTGCTGAAGAGAAGAGAAGACTGCAAAGGTAAGTTTAAAATCAATTAATTGTTAAAATAATTGAATTGATCATCAATGTTTCAGGACTACAAGCACTGCACAGGGAAGAGAGAAGGCAACCGCTTGCTCTCCCCCCTGTGCAGCGCTTATGATTACCACTGCTGCAATTTAGGTTATATTATCGTGTTGGCACTTTGCCATAAATAATTTCATTTTGGGTTGCAGTTTGGGCACTCGGCCTCAGAAAGGTTCGCCATCACTGCCCTAGAGCATAGTAACACTTACCCTACACTCCTTTTAGCTCCTAAATGCACCAAGTGAAATTGAAGATAAATGTTATTACAGTACCTCATTAGGGATGATAATGAGTGACTATGCTATTCATAGTCACCCTGGCAGGCGCTCCCTCTTCATGTTATCACGCCTCCATAGGCGTGATCTTCTAATCAGATTAAAATGCGCGCCTCCCCGCCGCTCTGTGCATTCTCGGCTGGCCTGTACTGGGGCTGGGTGACGCGAATCGCGTCATTTCCGGCACCGGGTGACGTAGTACACCCGCGCCGCTTTGTTAGCTTCAAAACGCGCACTGCGCATGCGCTAATGACTTCCTCGACCAATGCACGAAAGTTGGTATTCAAACAGGATAAGGGGTATGGGTTCATAGTGGAACATGATACTAAACATCAGTGCTATGTTAACCGCGCTGCCCTGCAGTGTGATGATCTTCCCCAAAGACTATGTACCTTTTTTGATGGGGATAAAGTCACATTCATGAACGTGCAGGGCATGAAGGGGCGATTTGTGGTTGGCATATGTCGAGTTGGCACTGCCGCCCAATTTGAGAAGTGGCAAGAGCAGGTCAACCTAGAGACATGTTGGCATTAGGTGCAGCCAAAGTGTCACTTGGTTGGCCAGCTAAATGCACCTAAACCCAGAGGGCATGTCGATGTTCTGAAATATGGTCGTAGTCCTGTCTGTCGTAGAGGGGTAGTCATCCCCTAGTCGCGCCATCATCCTCCCCAGTAGTGGCAATGATTGGGTGGGGAGGGGGGCAGATGGAGGCAGAAAATGTGCCCAGAAGATTAGCCCTGCAATCCCCCAAGACTGTCTGGCAGCATAGTACAAGGAGAAACTGTGACAGACATCGGCCTTGTTCACACATACCATAATTTTGGCATTCTCTGCGCTTTTTAGCTGTTAATAAAAAACGCACATGCATTAACGCATGGTGCACTTAAGTGTAGCTGCGTTTTTTAACAACTCTTGCGTTTTTTTAACATGGGGCCTATGGGAGACGCATGCGTTAACGCATGGCACATATAGGCACCTGCATTAACGCATATGCGTTTTTAATGAAAAAATTACTAAGTCCAAAAACTTGCCAAAAACGTTCAGAACCTCAGGAGACACTATTTGGCACCCTTAGAAAAAAAGATCCCGTTTTCTAAGGGTTAAAAAAACGGATTGGTATGTGTGAACAAGGCCATCCAGGGCATTGCTGAAAATGGTGGGAGACAACCTCAATGGACCTTACTAAAGGCATTCTGATGGGATTGTGAGACAGTTACCCATCCCTTACTTGGCATTTTGACCAAAGAATGACTTTTAAGACTTGTTTTAGGCCAGGGTCACATTTGCGTTATGACCCTAGCCTGCCGGATTCCGGTTTTATCTTAGAACTTTTTCCAGCGCCGGATAGCGTTACCGCTATGCGGTGCTGGAAAACGCTGCCCTTAGTTACCCGCTGTTTACCTTAACGACCTGTCACACAGGCGGCGGCTTGGAGTGCGCTTTACAGCGCCGCACAGGAAACCGTTGCAGACAGCGTTTCCTGTGCGGCGCTGTAAAGCGCACTCCAAGCCGCCGCCTGTGTGACAGGTCGTTAAGGTAAACAGCGGGTAACTAAGGGCAGTGTTTTCCAGCACAGCATAGCAGTAACGCTATGCGGCTCTGGAAAAAGTTCTAAGATAAAACCGGAATCCGGCAGGCTAGGGTCATAACGCAAATGTGACCCTGGCCTTATTTAGTTTTTTGTTGTCCTTGATCAAAGCATGTGTTTTTGTTAAAGTTCTTCTAACATTTTGCGCCATTTACATTTCGTTCTATTGGACATTCATGCAGCATTTGGTGTCCAACTGAAAGAGCTTTTAATGGAATCTGCCCTTCATTGCCTCTCCATCACTTTAACAGTCTGTGTGCTCAAGCTGAACCCTGTGGGATTATCATTATATGTATATACTATGTATATCATTCATTTTTTTTATGAGACTTAGGCCAGGGTTAGGCTGGGGTCACACATAAGCCCTCAGTCAGTTTTTGGCTTCAGTTTTGTCATTTTTGTTTTCTAAGTCCAAAAACTGACAGAAAAACGCATTGGGTGTAATAAACACCCTGTGCGTTTTTCTCTGGAGCTCAAAACATTGCCCTGTCCGTTTTTGAGCCAAAAACGCAGTAAACAGCGTTTTTGGCATCAGTTAAAAAACGCATGCGTTTTCATGCGTTTTTTTTAACATGGGGCCCTATGGGAAACGCATGCGCAAACGCATGCCATATTTGGCACTTGCGTTTGCGCATGCGTTCGCGCATGCGTTTTTTTAATGAAAAGTCCAAAAACGTTCAGGAGTGCAGGAGACACAAAAAGCACCCTATAAAAAACGGATTGGTGATGAAAAGGACTTCCAAAAACGGATTTCTATGTGTGACCCCAGCCTTATAGTCTGTGTGTGTATACAGTAAAGTTTTTTTTACTTCACTTGTGTGCTGGACTGTTCTGCAAACAGATGCTTTGATACTGCTCTACAGAGACTGGTGAAAAGTCGCAGACCTCTGGCCTAAAGGTGTGAGGTATGGAACTGCAAGACACTCTACCCACTCCAGTAGAACAGGGCTGGCCAAGTGCAGTTTTCAAGGGCTGTAAACAGTGAAGCCTGTTTCACACCTCTGCGCCTGGCCACATCACCTGCACCAGCCTGATCGCACTGGCACAGGTGCAGGCGCAGAGGTGATTGGGGGCACTGTGGGCAGGGCAGGCAGGGCAGGCAGGGCAGCCTAGCGCAGTGAGCACATAGATGTGAAACAGGCCTGAATGTTTTTAGCATTTCCCTAGTATTGCACAAGGTGCTGGAAATTAGCATCTGAAAAATGCTATGGAAATTCAGAAAACTTGCACTGTTTTCATACCGTGAGGACTGTAACAAGAGACCAGGGTTTTGGATAAATAATTGCAAATAATAATTACGGTAAACAGTTTGAGAAACAGAAACGAACAAAGTACATCCTGCAATTAAATGCAAGTGCAATTAGCACTAAAATGTGAATGTTCAGAAATAATATGCAGAGAAGTGTCCAGCAAACTGATGGTTATCAGTGTACTTCTAAAGGCTGGTTTACACGTAGTGACGCACCAGCGATCCCAACAACGATCCGACCTGGCCGGGATCGCTGGTGAGTCACTATGAGGTCACTGGTGGTGAGATGCCAGACACAGGCAGATCTCACCAGCGACCATCCAGCGATCACGCACCCAGTTGTTAGGATCGTTCAGTGTCTCGGGCACAGACTGGGGATCGCTGGTAAGTCTTCCTGTTACACACAGCGGGGCCCCAACATGAGATATTCACCACACACGGGGACAAGTATACACACCACATGCACACAAAGAGTAACAGCAAGTGTATAGTCGCTAAAGTGCAGCACCAACATTGGATACTCACCACGCACCCGAACAAACACACACACACCACAAAGAGACACACACAACACAGAGACACACACCTCCCCCAAGGGGGGACACACACACTCTATAGCGACACATGCACTCACCCCACAGGGACACACACACACCACAAAGAGACACATATAACACAGACACACACACCACACAGACCCCCCCACAGGGAAACACACACATAGCCACCCTATAGGGACACATGCACTCACCCCACAGGGACACACACACACGACAAAGAGACACACACAACACAGACACACATACACCACACAGACCCCCCCACAGGGACACACACACATACACTCCCTATAGGGACACATGCACTCACCCCACAGGGACACACACACACCACGAAGAGACACACACAACAGAGACACACACCACACAGACCCCCCCACACAGGGACACACACATACACACCCTATAGGGGCACCCCAAGGGTTAATATGCCACAGAAACAACACAGGTTTAATCCCCACACAACACTACACTAGAAAGTGGGAGGAGCTTAGCTGGCACCTGCACTAGTGGGAGGAGCTAAATTTGTTTACCACAGAGCAGAAGTGACAGTTAGTTCAGTTCAGAGGAGAGTCTAGTCTGGAGCAGGAGCAGAGCCAAGTGTCAGTGGAGGTCCTGAGAGGTCTGAGGAAAGGAGACAGATTAACAGAGGAACATACCCGGGATAAAGAGTTACCCCAAAAGCTTGATCCCGGGGAGGCGCTTAAGACGGATACCGGATCCGAGGCTGTGCCTGAGACAGACAGGACAGTAAACACCGGCATAGTGAAGGTCCACCATCTTCACCACACCATAGCAAAGCAACACGAAGGAGTCAGTGACACAGAGGACTCAAGTTGCCCAGCATATTGGTACCTATGAGCATAGACAGGGCCAGCAGCATAGCTACAAGCAGCAGCAGGGCCACACACAGCGTTTAAGTAGGAAGCCAAGGACCCGGTCAGGGTGAGAGCAACCTGGTACAGACTCCGTGGACAATACTGTGTAATACCATCTGCAAGTAAAGACTTGGAAAACAACAGAAACCGTGAGTGTGTGTGATCCTTATACTGAAGCCCCACTTGCCCTCATATACTGCCATTGCCTCTACTCTTATCATCTCTACTGCTACCCCTATTCTCCTGCAGCATCAGTAACTATCCTCACAGACTTTAACTACCTCTACCACTGCCCCGGGGAACCCAGTTCTGCCCACAGGAACTATTCCATCCAAGCTGCTAACCCATCATCCCTGGAGGTTCTGCAGCAGCGGCGGCCCCATTACTGGCCGCATATAGTGGGTGGCGTCACGAGTGACAAATCCCCTGTAAATAACCCCCCATTTTATTGTGCGGGCCCGGGACACGGTCCGGACCAGAACGGCCGTGACATCCCCCAGCAGCACCCCGGTCCGGCACCGAGGGCCCCGTGCCGAGGGGTTCCACAACCTGGCGTCACGAACAGGATCTACCGTGCCCGGTACCGGGCATTGTGTGCCGTGATTAGTGACTGTTTTGGATCTGCCGCCATTGCTGGGCGCGCGCAAGCTGAATTGTAACTGCGCCACAGAGATTGAACATTTCAAAATCCGCCATTGCAGAGCGCGCGACGCTCGGGAAGAGAAACCGCTCACCGCTCTGACGTCATCCGGAAAGGAAGAGAATCCCTGGTGCGCAGCGGAACCTTTGTTAGACATCCGGACGGAAGCGGAAGATGGAGGGCGGACCTTAACTAAGGGGGCCCAAGATGTCGCAGCCCAATGCACAAGGCGGAGACGGAGCAGCTGGTGGAGCTGCAGCGCCGGACCCAGCGATAGTACCCGGCGGTGCAGCGGCGCAAGGAACAGCACCAATAATGCCGTTCCTGATGCCGTATACTCCAGGGGCAATGTGGCTGCCCCAATACTCCGGTGAGCCTAATACGTTAACTGACTTTATGCAAAAGATAAAAGAGTATTATGTGATGTACCCCCTCACTGAAGCCCAGTGTGTAGGAATGATAATAGGACAGTTAACAGGCAATGCACGGCGTGAGGCTGCATCCTGGCTGGACACAGATAAGGACACTGTAGAGCATCTAGCAGCTAGACTAAAAGCAACGTTTGAATCTGCTGTTGATACCCGGGCTAAGATGAGGTTCTTTGCATGCCACCAGAAACCTAAACAGAGTGCTAGAGACTTTGTCTTGAACCTGCAGGAAGCACTCAGAGCCCTTAAGCTGGCAGAACCTGCTTTAGCCCCGGGAGCTGATAAAATGCTATTTGATCAATTCATAGAGGGCCTCCATTCCCTTTCCCATCGAGGACAGTTAAGCATGATACTGCTGCAGAACCCTGACATGACATTTACTGAGCTGAAAGATAGAGCTATCCATTTGCAGCAGCTGGAAGAGCCATGGGAGCTCCAACTGTCCCAGACATTGCAGCAGCACCTCAGCAGCCGGCAGTGCCAGCGACATCTGCCATGTCAGCAACTGCTGCTGAAACTGGAGAACTAATTTCTAATGCCGCAATCAATCAAAAGCTAGATGCCCTGACAGACACCGTGATCTCCATGGCCAAGGTCATCAAGAAACTGCGAGAGTCAAAGCCTGCACCCAAGACCAAGTCGGCGACCAGCAGAGAGAATGTTCCGTGGATGAGGCCCAGAAGATACCCAGCAGCAAGAGGACGACCCAGCGATCGCTATCAACCAGATGGACAGCCTATTTGCCGTCGTTGCCAGGAACCAGGCCATCTTGCTCGTGAGTGTCCTTTAAACGACAATTCCCTGGACAGGCGGGCCGCTCCCCAGGAATGAACACTCGAGGCCCCTCAGCCTGGTATGATAGATTCGTGGGAGGAAAACCGGTGATCCCTATTGTGTTGGATGGCATCCCCTTTAGTGCCTTGCTGGATACCGGGTCCCAGATAACATCCATCCCACATGTTCTTTATAAAAGGTACTGGGCTGATTCAGACATTACTAATGCGCCAGATGACTTTAACTTTGAGGTATGGGCTAGTAATGGACTGGTAATACCAAAGGTTGGATTTAGAGAGATGAATATTCAGGTTGGGAAGGTAGAATTGCAGAACCAGGGTATTATAATCGTAGATGTTAACCGGCGAGACCGTGAACCCGTGATGCTGATAGGAATGAATGTCATTGAGAAATGTTTTTCCGAAGTGTTAAGTGTTTTGCAGCAAATCGCCGAGATTGCCGGAACAGGACAACAGAGGCTTTTGCACAAAGAGATCAAAGCCCTGATGTTGAAGCAACAGGTAGAAATCTCCGGAGGTGAGATCGGCAGTGTACGAGTAAGTGATCCAATACCCATTGTAATTCCTCCCAAAACTGAAATGTTGGTATGGTGCAGAGCCGCAATAGGCATTAAAGGGCAAGACTATCAGGCCCTGGTAGAACCCGTGTACTCAGATAGCAGACCCACCATACTCACTGCTAGAGGAGTAGTTGACGTACACAGGGGAAGAGTGCCATTACGCCTGTTGAACTGCGGAGAAGATGAGGTCACATTAACTAAGTATGCTACCATGGCTAAGTTGTACACGGTTGATAATAATAACATCACAGCCGCCGAGCCCTTGAACCCGTCATGTCAGGCGGATGACAATGGCTCAGAGGAGAAGCTGGAGGATTGGTGCCAAAAGTTGCATGTAGGTACCAGTTCTACACCTCCCCGTCACAAGCATGGAGTATACCGGGTAGTGAAAGAATACGAACAGATATTCAGTAAACACCCGTTAGACTTTGGGGAAATCAAAGGGGTAGAGCACACTATACCCACAGGTGACCATCAGCCTATAAAAGAGAGGTATAGACCCTTACCACCAGCTCACTACCAAACCACCAAAGACATGCTCAGAGAGATGAAATCTGCAGGGGTAATAAGAGACAGTTGTAGCCCCTGGGCAGCACCTCTAGTATTAGTTAAAAAGAAGGACGGAACCATGAGAATGTGCGTAGATTATCGGCAGATTAATCGCATCACACATAAGGACGCATACCCATTACCTAGGATTGAGGAGTCATTAGCTGCACTAAAATCTGCTAACTACTTTTCCACCCTTGATCTGACTAGTGGGTACTGGCAGGTTCCTGTGGCCGAGTCTGACAAGGAGAAGATAGCGTTTACTACGCCGATGGGCCTCTGTGAGTTTAATTGTATGCCGTTCGGATTCTGCAACGCACCCGGGACCTTCCAACGTCTGATGGAGAGCTGCTTAGGACACAAGAACTTTGAAACTGTCCTCCTGTACCTAGATGACGTCATAGTCTACTCGAAGACGTATGAGCAACATCTACAAGACCTAGCGGAAGTGTTCGAAGCTTTGTCCAAATATGGCATGAAGATCAAGCCATCCAAGTGTCACCTTCTCAAACCAAAGGTACAATACCTGGGACATGTCGTGAGTTCAGAGGGAGTAGCACCGGATCCTGATAAAGTCACAGTAATAAGGGATTGGCCAAGACCTACGAACGTGAAAGAAGTGAGGCAATTCCTGGGCCTGGTAGGCTATTACAGAAGATTCATCCGAGGATTCACGAAGCTAGCAGCTCCTCTGCAAGACATTCTGGTAGGACGATCAAAGAAGACTTCAAACTATAATCTCCTGACACGGTGGGATGAGGAGAGAGAAGATTCTTTCAATAAGCTAAAAAGTGCACTGACGGGAGAAGAGATCCTGGCATACCCTGATTACCATCAACCATTCATTCTTTATACGGATGCCAGCAACGTGGGACTGGGAGCAGTATTGTCGCAGATGCAAGGAGGCAAAGAAAAAGTTATTGCCTTTGCAAGTAGGAAGCTCCGACCTACAGAACGAAACCCCGAGAACTACAGCTCCTTCAAGTTAGAGCTACTGGCAGTAGTTTGGGCTGTGACTGAACGCTTTAAACATTACTTGGCAGGTGCAGAATTCACCATCTACACGGATAACAACTCGTTGACTCACCTGGACACAGCAAAATTAGGAGCTCTGGAGCAGCGATGGATAGCCCGGCTATCTAACTATAACTTTGTCATCAAATATCGGGCAGGCCGCAAGAACGGGAACGCAGATGCCTTATCCCGGATGCCACACCCGAGAGACGTGGAAGAGGAACCGGAAGAGTTGGAAGAGATTGAACTACCGGCCTTTCATCGTTCAAAGGTAGAAGATTATCAACCCGGCATCTACCAAAGAGAACAAGAAGTAAACTTTAACCCGTTAAGACACTATGAATGGGCTGAAACCCAAGATACTGATCCAGCTGTGAAGCTAGTGAAAGAACTGCTTACGCGACAAGGTGCATACCCGGATCAGAATGCCCCAGCTGAGACCATACAGCTCTGGAAAGAGAGAGGCAAGTTGTTTCTGAACCAAGGGAAGCTCTGTAGACGATTTACCAATCCCAAGACGCATGAACTGGTCTGGCAGATAATCGTGCCCAAGCAAGACATCCAAATGGTCTATGCAGAGAAAATGAATCATATCGTAATTGAACTGTTAAAGACCTTACCAGAATCAGAAAGAAACCTACAACAAGCAAGAGCAAGACAAGAGAAGACTTTTAACAAACATGCTCAAGCAATGCCATTACAAGAAGGTGATCAAGTTCTCAAGAGAAAGAGACGCACTGACAAACTGGATAATCAGTGGGAAACCGTCCCATACACAGTTTTACCATCTAACCTAGACAATGTTAAAACCTGTTTGCAGGGGCGTAACTAGAACTGGCAGGGCCCCATAGCAAACTTTTGAACGGGGCCCCCTCCAAGACACGCCCCCAATGACACGCCCCCTTCAAGACACACCCCCTTACCGAATCAGTGTTAACAGTCTGACGCCACCCAGTTTACCGTATATACTCGTGTATAAGCCGACCCCCCTACTTTTGCCCCCAAAACCTGGGAAATCCTATTGACTCGTGTATAAGCCGAGGGCGGACCCCAGCATAGGTATACAGCCCCCAGCAGTGTGGTATACAGGCCTCCCCAGTGGTAGTATACAGCAGCCTCCCCAGTGGTATATACAGGCCCCAGCAGTATATACAGTAGCCCCAGTGGTATACAGCAGCCTCCCCAGTGGTATATACAGGCCCCAGCAGTATATACAGTAGCCCCAGTGGTATACAGCAGCCTCCCCAGTGGTATATACAGGCCCCAGCAGTATATACAGTAGCCCCAGTGGTATACAGCAGCCTCCCCAGTGGTATATACAGCAGCCCCAGTGGTATACAGCAACCTCCCCAGTGGTATATACAGCAGCCCCAGTGGTATATACAGTAGCCCCAGTGGTATACAGCAGCCTCCCCAGTGGTATATACAGCAGCCCCAGTGGTATACAGCAACCTCCCCAGTGGTATATACAGCAGCCCAGTGGTATACAGCAGCCTCCCCAGTGGTATATACAGCAGCCCCAGTGGTATACAGCAACCTCCCCAGTGGTATATACAGCAGCCCCAGTGGTATACAGCAACCTCCCCAGTGGTATATACAGGCCCCAGCAGTATATACAGCAGCCCCAGTGGTATACAGCAACCTCCCCAGTGGTATATACAGCAGCCCCAGTGGTATACAGCAGCCTCCCCAGTGGTATATACAGCAGCCCCAGTGGTATACAGCAGCCTCCCCAGTGGTATATACAGGCCCCAGCAGTATATACAGCAGCCCCAGTGGTATACAGCAGCCTCCCCAGTGGGTATATACAGGCCCCCAGTGGGTATATACAGTCAGGGCCCCAGTGGGTATATACAGGGCCCCAGTGAGTATATACAGGGCCCCAGTGAGTATATACAGGCCACCAGTGGGTATATACAGGCCCCCAGTGGGTATATACAGCCCCAGTGGGTATATACAGCCCCCAGTGGGAATATACAGGCCCCCAGTGGGTATATACAGCCCCCAGTGGGAATATACAGGCCCCCAGTGGGAATATACAGGCCCCCAGTGGGATATACAGGCCCCCAGTGGGAATATACAGGCCCCCAGTGTGTATATACAGGTCCCCCACTCCTCCTCTGCTGCACACGTCACCTGTAAAGAAATACATCATACTTACTTATCTCTGCCGGCTGCCGCCGCTCTGCACCGCGCTCCGTCTTCATCTGGCTTCTTCCTGGTTGTGACCGCCGGGCGCAGGAAATGACGTCACAACCAGGAAGAAGCTGGATGAAGACGGAGCGCGGTGCAGAGCGGCGGCAGCCGGCAGAGATAAGTAAGTATGATGTATTCCTTTACAGGTGACGTGTGCAGCAGAGGAGGAGTGGGGGACCTGTATATACACACTGGGGGCCTGTAGCTGACCGGATAGCAGCGTAGCGGCGCTGGGTCCGGGCCCCCCACAAGGGCCGGGCCCCAAAGCGACTGCTACGTCTGCTATGCCGGTAGTTACGCCCCTGCCTGTTTGATAAGTAAAGATGAAGGAAAAACGTCACAAGTCGTATCTCGTGATCAGCTAAAATTGTGTCCTGAAACACTGAAGACACCTGAAGCAAGAGAACCCGTACAGGTCCAACCTATTAAAGAAAAAGAAGAAGTTTTCCACACGGTACTAGGAGATTTTCCTAAAACATGGCCAAATTACCATGGAGCAGTTGTCGTACCAATGATTGCATTCCCTTCAATGGTGGAACCAACACCAGAACCCGTGTTACCTGAAGAAGTCCCAAGACCTGAAGAACTGGAAGTAGAACCATTAGAGGAAGAACAAATTCCTGGTCCCAGTGAGCTTGCCAGTCCTACAGTCAGATCTTCATCTAAGGGCCCTTTCACATCAGCGTTTTTTGAAATTTGCGGCAGATGCGGTGAAAAAAACGCATCTGCCGCAATTGCCGCATAACCGATGCACTTGCAGGGCGGTTGCGGTAATCCCCATAGAAAGTATAGGGGGACTTGCGGCATGTGCGGCAAGTGCGGTTTTGCACTTGCGGCAGGTGCGGCCGCGAAAAAAACCGCGGCTGACTGCGTTTTTTTTCGCGGCCGCACCTGCCGCAAGTGCAAAACCGCACTTGCCGCACCTGCCGCAAGTCCCCCTATACTTTCTATGGGGATTACCGCAACCGCGCCGCAAGTGCATCGGTTATGCGGCAATTGCGGCAGATGCGTTTTTTTCACCGCATCTGCCGCAAATTTCATAAAACGCTGATGTGAAAGGGCCCTAACATAGTACCAAACACTACAAATAGGTACATGCCTACCAGCACCAATAGGCTACATGCAAGTAGTACACCTGTTTTACGCAGATCCGAGCGTAGTACCAGAGGGCAGTTACCAGCTAGGTACAGGGATTAAAAGGTCAAATTAACTGTAAAATATAAATATGTTTGTGTTAATATTAAATTGAACCCGGTAAACAAATGTACATAGTTAATGCAACGTTAAAAAAAGTCCAGTACCTACAGAGACTATCCTGTATGAACGTCTTGCATATTCTTCAAGCTTTTTACTTTTATTTTATTTTTTATGGACCATACTACCACGGACTGGTTGTGGTATAAACATTCTTGTATAAATATTCATCAGCCCGGAGGCAAAGGACTAAACCCCCGGAAAGACTGCTTTTTGAATTTTTTGGACTGTTTTTAAACTTTAGTGATTTTTGTGATTTTACTTTTAAGTCTTTGTAAATATTAATTGTATTAATTGTTTATTCTTTATTGTTCCACAGTCCCGGAGTACTGTCTTTAACTAAGGGGGAATGTGGCACCCCAAGGGTTAATATGCCACAGAAACAACACAGGTTTAATCCCCACACAACACCACACTAGAAAGTGGGAGGAGCTTAGCTGGCACCTGCACTAGTGGGAGGAGCTAAAGTTGTTTACCACAGAGCAGAAGTGACAGTTAGTTCAGTTCAGAGGAGAGTCTAGTCTGGAGCAGGAACAGAGCCAAGTAGAAGTTGAGGTCCTGAGAGGTCTGAGGAAAGGAGACAGATTAACAGAGGAACATACCCGGGATAAAGAGTTACCCCAAAAGCTTGATCCCGGGGAGGCGCTTAAGACGGATACCGGATCCGAGGCTGTGCCTGAGACAGACAGGACAGTAAACACCGGCATAGTGAAGGTCCACCATCTTCACCACACCATAGCAAAGCAACACGAAGGAGTCAGTGACACAGAGGACTCAAGTTGCCCAGCATATTGGTACCTATGAGCAGAGACAGGGCCAGCAGCATAGCTACAAGCAGCAGCAGGGCCACACACAGCGTTTAAGTAGGAAGCCAAGGACCCGGTCAGGGTGAGAGCAACCTGGTACAGACTCCGTGGACAATACTGTGTAATACCATCTGCAAGTAAAGACTTGGAAAACAACAGAAACCATGAGTGTGTGTGATCCTTATACTGAAGCCCCACTTGCCCTCATATACTGCCATTGCCTCTACTCTTATCATCTCTACTGCTACCCCTATTCTCCTGCAGCATCAATAACTATCCTCACAGACTTTAACTACCTCTACCACTGCCCCGGGGAACCCAGTTCTGCCCACAGGAACTATTCCATCCAAGCTGCTAACCCATCATTCCTGGAGGTTCTGCAGCAGCGGCGGCCCCATTACTGGCCGCATATAGTGGGTGGCGTCACGAGTGACAAATCCCCTGTAAATAACCCCCCATTTTATTGTGCGGGCCCGGGACACGGTCCGGACCAGGACCGCCGTGACATCCCCCAGCAGCACCCCGGTCCGGCACCGAGTGCCCCGTCCCGAGGGTTCCACACATGCACACACCCCACAGGGACACACACACCACAAAGAGACACATACAACAGAGACACACACCACACAGACCCCCCCCACAGGGACACACACATACACACCCCAGGGACACACACACCACACAGACAAACACAGATGTGCACAAATCACCTCACACAACTCGCCTCATACGTGTGCTATCTTTATTTTCCAAACATAAACATCTGATTAAAAACAGCCAATGTGCAACACATGTGCCATATAGGGAATTAAGGCAGATGTCAGTCACATGAGCCGTCTATTATGTGTATGTGTGAGGTAACATATACTGCCCGGCCAGGGGGAGGGATTACTGTTGGCTGGAGATTTATTAGGCTGCCTATAGCAATCAATCACAGCTCAGCTTCTATTTTCCTACAGGTCATTAATATGACATATTCAAATTCAATGTTGTTATAGCTAACAGCAGTCATTTATTAACCCGGCGTAGCCGGGTACTACAGCTAGTTAGAAATAAAACCACATACACATATCTGGACTCCATCTGTATTACTCCCTCATACATATCCTTGATCCTCTGCAATATCTTCTTGATTGCAGGCTGTGGTGAAAAAGACAGTGTCCTGTAACCACAGCCTCCAAACATTGAATGAATGAGCAGCCAAGTTTCTAAGAGCAAAAAGAATCTGCTCAAATTATGAGCTTTTTGAAAAACAAGCAACAAACTTGCAGCAGAGGTTTGAGGACCGAGGGTATAGTAAAATATCCATCCGTAAAGGCTATGTGAGTTAGCGCACGCCTGGAGGAATTTGCTTGCAGCGTAATTAATACCACACAACCGTGTGTTAAAGTAAGTAAAAGTCCAGCAGTTTATTAAAGTGCCTCATAAACTGCATGTAGTGCATAGTTCACACATATGTGGGACATACACATCATATCTGAGTGTACCAATGGCTGGTATAACACACATATATCCCGATCAGTTCATAGGAGGGAATCACTGACCTTAGGCCCAGGTGAGAGACCCCCTGCTCCTGGAAGTTCACAGACTCTTGTCTGGCCGGGCTCCGACTAGGATTGGGCTCCCTGAGCTCTGGGATGAACCGGGCTTCCCAAGATCTTCTCACCTATCAGAGGCTCTGACAAACCTCTCCTTCAGATCATAAGGCTCTCCACATCCTGTGTGAAGGACCTGTTCTGATGTCACAGCCCATGTGACCAGGAGGGAGTCTTCTTAAGTCTGCTGTGTCAAGCCCACAGGTAGATACAGGTTTGAGAGACACTCCCCGGGCTTTCAAACCTGCATCATAGCACATGTAATGCCTTACCCGAGCCGTTGACGCACAAGTCCCAGCAGCGATACCAGCAAGGCAGCCAGCTGTTGCACCACAGCTATATGAGGGCAAAAAGAACTGTAAGAAATAATCTGTTGTACAAAGCCAAAGAAGTGGAGGCCAAAAAGGAAAATGACACAATACGGTTTATTACGACATTTAATAAGCAATGGGAGAATTGAGGGGGATCTTGACCAGACACTGATCAATTTTGACCTCGGATCCAGTTTTAAATAAATACCTCCCCTTGAAACCATGTGTTACAGAGTGAAGGTCTAAAAGTTTGAAAGACTTGTTGGTTAGGAGTCATTGTGAACCAAATAATAAACAGGTGTCACAAACATGGCTACACGTAAAAGGCTTTTTGCCTTGCGGGCATTGCTAGGGTTGCCTCAATATGGTTAGAACAAAAGTATTCAGCAATTTTGATGGTACCCAAAAATATGAGATCAAGCATCACCTTACATGCAGTTCAAAAGGAGTGATTTATCAGGGGGAATGTCCGTGTGGTAAATTCTATGTAGGACTTACCATGCGAGAACTACGGGTAACAATAAGGGAACATGTCAGGGATATTGAAAAGCCTGTGTTAGAGGATGACCTGACCCAATTGCAAACTATCCCTAGACACTTCAAAATGTATCACAAAAGTGATGCAAGACTTTTTAAGGTTAGGGCTATTGATGTTGTGTCTATGGGAAGTAGAGGAGGAAATTTATCCAGAAAATAAGCACAAGTGGAGAGCAAGTGGATCTAGAGGTTAGGGACACTCTCTCCACGGGGGCTTAATGAAAATTTGGGGTTTAGTGCATTTCTGTAGTAGGATAGGTAATGTGAGGGAGATAACATGGATGTTGAGCTGAATTAATCAATTTAAAATCTTATGCTTTCATTAACTTCATTTTATCATTATTCTAGTGACATATATTCAGTGTAGCTGAAAATTGGACTATGGGACATATAACCCTTATGTTCAAGATGTCAGAAGATGAAAAATGGACCATTAACTGGATTACGACGTTGATCATATGGAATGCAGTATATGGGATATGGGTTGAAGTAAATATTATAATAATAGAGGGAGGATAGAAGGGGAATAAATTAAGATTAAAATTGTGTAAATAATAGTATTAATGAATACACTGCCTCTTTAAAAATGGACATAATATATAGTGGATGCACTTCATGTATTATAAATAATCAGTAATGTTTTGTTAGAGAGCACGTGATAAATTGTATGATTTAAAGATTCATGTATGTGCACTATTAAAATAAATAATATGGTTGAGGCACTTCATGTATAAATATAATTAATTAGTTATGATTACTATCACTTGATAGATTGTTGGTCACCATTATGTATGTAATGTAAAGCACTTTAAGGATTGTAGTATAGTGGCACATAACCAATTGATTGTTAGAATATAGAATTTAATATACTCAAGAGTGGGCACTTAAAAAAATTATGGATCTATGAGGGACAGTGTATACATTTATAAATAACCTTATGAAAGGGTTAAAATGGGAGGTTGAATTCCCATGTCATTTTAAGAGCAGCTACAGCCTACGTGATGATATAGTTAAAAATCGGGGCTGGCAGAGTGCATGACTGATGAGGGTAAGCCCTGACAGGTCCGGGATCTGGTCGATATGGTAATTCTGACACGCGGAAGTCCTTGTTTGTGGTCCTAAGACTGGATACGGAATGTCACATGACCCAGGAGCCAAAACCCGGAAGTCATGCACCTAAATTGCCAGCAGCTACGGTGGCATTAGTCCTCCCTAGGGCATTATAAATACACTGATACAGTTAAGGAAAACATGGCCCGAAGGCTAGGATAACTTGAAACGTGCGTAGGAGTTTGGGGGACCACTTTGGAGCACACCAGCAAGTTCCAGTATTAGACTTAAGGTATGTATTACCGATTGGCAGTCACTACAATATATAAGACTTGGAGATCCATAATAGTGGGACTGGGACGGAAATAGCAAAGTCCCAGGAGCAATATAATTGATAGTGGCTGCTTCAGTACACTTTTGATTACAGCCTAAGAGACCTCATGGTAGTGAGAAGGGAGGAGGAACATCAGAGCCCCAGGTATACTGTGGTACTTAGAAAGAGGAGGCTAAGCGTTACAAGGTATTAGTAGTATGACATACTGTTGGTCTATAAATTATACTTAAAATTAAATGGGTAACTGTTGTAGACTATAATTGTATGTGTCTCCATTATTGGCCAAGGGTAATAATTGTAATTAGCGCATTAATTTTGGTACCTGAATATGAATTTAAATTTTGTATGAAATTTGAATCAATAAAGAAGTTAATTTGTAGTACTTGGCATGTGCATATCACTAATTCATCAGGGGTACTCCTATGGAGGACATCTTAAGGTACCTTCACACGCCGCAATCTGGCCTGGGAATCCTAAAGGTGATATGTTGCCCCGGAGCAATCGCCGTGAAATTGCCTCACAGTTGCAGCGTGTGATTGGGGAATTTTGTGGCGATAAATTGCCTCTCGCCTGTTGCCTGATTCCTGAGCACTGCTCTGAAATCAGCCTCAATCATGAAGGCGATATTTCCATGATGTGATAGGACGATAGTGATGGAATCAGCGTCGCCTATGATTTCCCATAGGCGTGCCACAGCGTGCTGTAGTCCGCGCCCCGTCTGCGATGGTTGGTTGTGGCTTCTGTGTTCCCATTTGCCGTCAGTTCACAGGGCGCCATATTTGAAGAGCTGTCCGTTCAGCAACACACACATCTTTGATGGGGTCATGTACTGGCCAGCCTTCCAGAGCAGACTGACCAATCGTAACACACTTGCGTTGTCCAATGAGCACGTATAGGGCGCTGTGTAAACCTCTGTGGCACGCCTATCTCCTCGCAGTGCTGACCATATACGCCCACATTGCCTTTGGGATTGCGGCGTGTGAAGCGGCGAGGGAATTCCGCTGTGGGTGAGGCGATTTCCAGGGTGACACACCGCCTTTCTTTCAGGGCGAGATTGCGGCGTGTAATAGCGCCATCGGCGAGCATGAAAAACGTGCATGCGCATGTTAGATCACCTCATATCGCAAGCCGATATTGCGGCGTGTGAAGGTACCCTTATGATGATTTTGAGAAGTATTGTTGGCATAGTGAAGCATGGAAAAATGGAATAGATTGGACATTTGTGTTTATTTCTGCTTCTAATTCACAGCAGTGCATTTAATCCGCTGGTGCTTCTGTCCACATTTTCAAAAGGCGATTTTTCCAATGCAAAAGAGCAGTACTCCCAAAATTGCTACTGCCTGCTACTAACCTCGTAGCAGTGCATTTAATCTGCTGGTGCTTCTGTCCAGATTTTACAAAAGCGATTTGCCCAATACAAAACTGCAGTACTCCAAAACTTGCTACTGCCTGCTACCAAAGACCACATCAGGCCATGTTACCCACTGTTTTGGGGTGACAGGCTGGCTTCTGCTGTTCACAATACTTCACTTAAAAAGGCGGTTATTGCCCTTCACAAACAAGTGATCCAAACATTTTCTACTGGCTGCTACAAACCTTTCAGCTGTCTATTTAATCCACTGATGCTTCTGTTCACTCAACAAAAAGGCGGTTTGCCCAATTTGATGCAACAGTACTCCAAAACTTCCTACTGCCTGCTAATAACCTCGCAACAGGCCATTTAATCCGCTGGTGCTTCTGTCCACATTCCAAAAAGGTGGTTTGCCTTACAAAGGTTTACAAATGAATACAGTCCTATAGTGCTTGTAAAATCCAAAGCAGTACTACTGCCATGTGAATGAATGAATGCAAACAGGTAGCTCAACCTAGCCTCCAATGATCCGATCCCAGGTGTGCAAAGTGTCTGGTAACCCCATGACGTCATTGATAAAGTTTATCGAAACGCATCTGGCCGGGTTGCCCCCGCAAGATGCTGCTTTTAATTTTCATGTGAGCACCAAATAAAGAAATAATCCATTGAGGAAACATGGACCCAGTGTGCTGAACTTCTTTGAATTTGTCAACTACTGCCATGTAATGCTGTTTGGCAGAAACCACGCACCATTCAATGTTTTCCCTGTCAGATTTGGGGGCCACATTTTGCTAGACACCACAAGTATATATGGTATACGTCCACCGTCCAATGCTAAATGTTTGTTGTGTATGTTCAACTACAGGTTGTGTGCTGCTGGCATCAGTGCCTGCTTCCTGGACAACATATTGGGAAGCAGGTAAAACAGGGGAAGTGCCAGTGGTTTCACAGTCATACACAGTTTTGTTTGTACACGTCCAGCAACTGAGTGGGGTGTTGCGTATGTCAGCAGTATTTTGAGAATGCTAAGGCTGTGGTCACAGTTGACATGCGTTTTTTTAGTGCCTTTTAAAAACGCATGCTTTTTTACATGCGTTTTTCATGTCATCATGAGTTTTTTAAGGTGTCTGATGGCTCCCTGCGTTTTTGGCTGCGTTTTGGAATCTGCACCCAAAAATAGTGCATGTACTATTTTTTGGTGCGTTTTGAAAAACGCATGCGTTTTTGAAGAAAACGCATGCGTTTTTATAACGTGGGCCCCTATAGAAATACATGCAAAAACGCATGTACAATTAGTACCTTTTAGTGCCATTCAAAAACGCATGCGTTTCCTATAGGAGCCCATGTTAAAAAAACGCATGCGTTTTCTAAAACGCATGCGTTTTTTTAACATGGGCTCCTATGGGAAACGCATGCGTTTTTGAATGGCACTAATTGTACATGCGTTTTTGCATGCGTTTCCCATACGGCCCCATATTAAAAAACGCATGCGTTTTTGGAAAAGCACCAAAAACGCATGGGACTGTCACACATGCTTTTTGGCTATTAGGGCATGCATTTTTTAACATGGGGGCCTATGGGTGCGTTTTTTACATGCGTTTTTGAAAACGCAGGTCTCTAAAAACGCATGTGAAAAATGCTACTGTGACCCCCATCCTAACAGAGGTATTTTGTTGAATTACAATTTTTTTGGTGAGTGAATTGAGGCCACTTTGGTGCAACGTGGCTATGCTTTTTTCAAATGGGGAGACATTTCTTGTGGTGTGTGTGTTGTGTTTTTTGCATTTTTAGCTGGGGTCTCTGAGCACCATGCCTACACCTGTTACTCATCTCCGTATTCCTGATTAACGTTGAAGCTCTGGTTTGCCGATACCAGTATTGTGACAACATTGATTTGAATGTGGTTGAGTACTTCATTGACCTTTTTGCCGATATAGTGGACGAACACATGCCCGTTCAGCAAAACAAACAAAAACTTGACACGGTTTCGTCATGTGTAGTTCACATCATTTTTAAAAGTTGACTGTTTTGGGAAATTTAAGTTGTGTTGCTGTCATTTGGAGGGATTGAATTACAAAATAGGTATAAATCTAGTCCCTCTTCAATTAAATCAGAGTATTTCTGCATGAATTTCCCGTGGAGAGTCATGTGCGCCTATCAATGATAATTGA
This sequence comes from Allobates femoralis, assembly GCA_033576535.1. Taxonomy (NCBI): domain Eukaryota; kingdom Metazoa; phylum Chordata; class Amphibia; order Anura; family Aromobatidae; genus Allobates; species Allobates femoralis. The sequence continues at coordinate 274,768,496 of JARQOC010000006.1, forward strand.
TTACCTCACCGTAACAGAAAACATGCTCTGACATGACACTAGCAGCAGGGAAGGCTAGCAGCTCTAAGGCGTATAAGGATAGATCAGGCCAAGGCAGGTATGGTCAGTTATATATCCCCTTAGTATCTTGTTCAACTTCTATCTCCTTGGCATTGTTACAGGCAGAGATAGCCCTTGCTGATATGCTGATTTATTGAAAATGGCCCAGTTTGTGCACATTTCCAACTCCTGTTGTAGCAGGTGTGCATGTCTCTCCCCATTAATCCTTCCTGTTGAAAAGAGCTAGTACTTCTGCCACTAGCATTGTCAGAAGGTGATGTTTTCAAGAAGCAATGTACAACGTCACCTCTTGAGGCATTCCATTGTGCAACCCTTTTGTAACTCAATAAGGAGAGAAGAAATATTCTTCTTGTAGCGTCAGTTGAGAAAGGTAGCTATCCAGTATCGGTTGTTGGCAAAAATATGTATCACGTAAGGGTCTTAAAACAGACACTTACACAGGAATTGTGCCATGTTGGCCAACCTTCAAACAGGCAAAGGTCGAGGAACAATACCCATCCTCTCCTCATGCATCCTTGCCTTCACCTCTTCCTCTACACCCCATGTAAGCTGGGGTTGCGAGTCCCCTCTTTAGGAGTTGAAGTCCACTTGATGAGGGCCCTCCCAACTGCATAAAGGAGGGCCCTCACAAATGTTTACAGGAGGGTCCTCCAAAAATTATATAGAGGGCCCTACCTTATGAATAAAGGAGTGCCCTCCAAAATGTATAGAGGGCCCTTCCAAATAAATGCAGGAGGGCCCTTCCAAAAGTATAGAAGAGGGCCCTACTTAATGTATAAAGGAAGGCCCTCCCAAATGTATAAAGGAGGGGCCTCCAAAATGTATAGGGGGCCCTCCCAAATGATTAGAGGAGGACGCTTCCCAAAGTAAAGAGGAGGGCCTGCAGAAATGTATAAAGGAAGATATAGAAGATAATGTACTGATGAGATGACAATCAGTGCCAGCAACCATGGCTTTGCTTATGCTGTGGTATTCTTAAGGCAGTGGTTTCAGCACCAAATTAATGGAGGAGGGTCCTCCCAAATGTTTAAAAATGTATAGAGGGCCCTCCCAAATGAATAGAGGAGAGGGCCCTCCCAAACATGTTACAGGGCCACCTCTGGGCCCTCACCAAACTCAAGTTTGCAGACCCTCTGAACAATTGATTTGAGGGCTTGAGAATGACATGGAGGAGATGGAGAGGGGGCAGAAACTGTGTGCCGACAGAGGAATTTATCATCCCTGACTGTCCACAATAACATCTCCACATGTCTGTTGCTATGTGGACAATCCCGGTTACAGCATTGCTGACAGCATGGTTTATATTGTTAACACATGCTTCTGTAAAGCGGGGTCGGAACACTGGGTACAATAGTTGTGCCACTGACTAGATAACCAGTATCCTGAGGTAGCCACAGCCTCGAGATCATGGAAAGACTCCATTCCCACAAGTCTAAAGGGAAACATCTGCACGACTAGCAATTTGGCAATGTGAGCATTTAATGTTTTTGCCTGTAAGGGAGTGTTTGTGTATTCATGCTTCCTTTCCAAGATCTGGGACAAAAGCATGCTTTGCTTGGACAAAAAAGTGGACATGGTTCATGTGGTTTGCTGTGTCTTTGCAACCGCAGCTCATGGGCAGGGGGGGTAGTGCCAGCTTCTTGATCAGCAGATTCTGAAGGGCCCTTCCCAAAGTATAGAGGAGGGCCCTTCTTAATGCATAAAGGAGAGCCCTCCCAAATGTATAAAGGAGGGTCCTCCAAAATGTATAGAGGGCCCTACCAAATGAATAAAGGAGGACCCTTTTCAAACTATAAAGGTAGACCCTCCCTAATGTACAGATGAGATGACCTTCAGTGCCAGCAACCATGGCTTTACTCATGCTGTTATTCTTAAGGCAATGGTTTCATCAACAAATGAATAGAAGATTGCCCTTCCAAACATATGTTACAGGACCACCTCTGGGCCCTGACCAAACTCAAGTTTGCAGGCCTTGTGAACAATTTATTTGAGGGCTGCAGAATGACATGGAGGATGACGAGGAGACTCAGTAACTGGCACATGACTATATATTATCCATGATGAAAGTTGGGCTGACTACTCTTGGCATGTGTAAGATGTGTGATGTAACGTCCTCTGCTGTCACTCCGTCCCAACCTCCACCAAGTTCACCCAGTGTGCCATCACAGATATGTTTCATCACTTACTGTCCAGAACAACTTCTTCACGTGTTCTTGTTATGTTGACCTTCATAGTTACAGCATTGTTGACAGCACGGTTGATATTGTTTCATTCATGCTTATTTCAGTTATGGACAGCACACTGTCTAAATTAGTGGTGGTTTTAAACTGAGTTTCGTGGGACAGCCACAGGAAAGAGATCACGTAACCATTGTGTTCCTACAAGCCTAAATGTCAACTTCTCCACAGATAGCAATTTGGCAATGTGAAATTTTAGTATGTGTGCCTATGAGTACGTGGCTACTTATTTACGATACCTTTCCAACCTCTCTACTACGGAAAACTTGATGCTTCACTTGGACAACTAAGTGAATGAGGTTGATGTTTGCTTGCTCTTAGCAAATGCATCTTGTGGGTAGGAGGGATGAGTGCCTGCTTTGTAGACAGCAGATTGTCAAGGACAAAGCACAGGCAACATGGCAGTGGCATGAGCTGCAGACACAGATTTTGTACTTTGGTGTGCCACCCACCTAATGGGGGGCATGGCTGGCATGTGGTTAAGTATACTCATGGTGCTCAGGTTGCCTTTTCCCCGACCCTGCTCAGCTTGATATGGCAGATGCTAAAGATTACAATGGTTTTTTTTTTCAGAAGGACTTTAAGTAAAAAAATTCCAGACAGAGGCTGAATGCCCCCATGCCCTGACTTGGGCCACAGAAGGGGTGCTCTTAAGCATAGTTGACCCAGTTCTCAGTCTGGTCAAACCAGTGCCCCATGACACCTGTGTTGGTGTTACTTATCAACCTTCCTCTGTGTTGCAGTGCTGGCTATGCATAGCAACGGCCCAGGTCGGATGAGTGGACTCATTATCGAACAACTCATTTTCGATGTTATCCTTCTTAACAATTGAGATTGTAGGCTGACCTGATGGGAACTATGTCTCATCATCAATGTCCTAAACATCTGGTGATAGTAAATCAGGTTCCTCAAAGTGACTTTTTTCTGGCTGTTGGACCTCAAATACTGTTGGATCAACGCTCCCAAACCTCTAAAATGTATACAGGGCCCTCCCAAATGAATAGAGGAGGGCCCTTCCCAAAGTATAGAGGAGGGACGGCCCAAATGTGTAAGTAGAAGAAGTCCTTCCAACACGTACGTTACAGGGCCATTTCTGGGTACTCAGCAATCTCAGGTTTCCTGCCAACTGTAGGCCCTCTGAACATTTAAATTTAGGGCTGCAAAATGTAATGGGGGTGGAGGAGGAGGATGAGGAAGAGGGTTTTGCCCAACACTACAATGAGCACATTCTTAATTGCTATGGAATATGTATTCCACTATCTGACTCTCAACATATGTTACTGGACCACCTGATGCCTCTGAGGTCAAAGATCAGCATACCTACTGGTACGTTGCAGCTGGCCTTGTGACGTGCTGGAGAATAGCTAACTAAAATTGATGTACGAATCAGGGCCCTCCCAATTGTAAAAGGCAAAAAAAAACTACAACAGTATGTGTGAACAATTGTTAAAATTGATATTTGTTTGTCTCTCTGGTTTATTTAGCCTTGTATACAAGTGATTATGCATGAAAAACAGTTTGTGAACCTTTTTGGCCTGTTAAATGCGATTTAGGTTAGGTTTGTTAGTTGTTTTTGTGTATCTGTAACAGTGACGTAATCCTGCGACAAAGCTATTCCCACAAACCATATGTTAGTCAGAAATGCATGCAGGCATATTCTCCAGGCTCTTCCCATTCTGTTTCATCACTTTCCCACCCATTCCATCCTTTTCCTCAAGCCCCAGACCCCCTTTTTACAGTCCAACAGAAAATTACTTGCGTTTCCCATTGACTTCAATTGTACTGGCTATTTGACATGAATACACGATTATTCGAAAGTACTCGTAACAAGTATAGTGATTACGAATATTACGGTACTTGCTCCTTACTAGTTTAAATATGTTTGGCACAATCTGGCAATATTCCTGCATATCTAGATCCCTTCCCTTTTAAGAGAACAGTGCTTTGTAGGACCTCCCTCAAGTCTGGGGAAGATGTAGCCATTTTCAGATCAGTACCAGTCAGAATTTCCCACAGAGAAGTTGTGTTTTTGCCTCCTGTGTGTACAGCATTTATGTGATAACTGTACACTATGTATTATACTGTATATTAACCTGACTTGGTACTACTATCAAGGTGAAGTTCTAAGACCGGCTTCACCCCACGGTGTGATCAGGTCCGGGGCTGTCCGATGTGAAGCAGACAGCCCCGAACTCGATTTGCAAACAGAAACGGAGGGCAAATATGCCCTCCAGTCCGGTTTGCAGCCAGATTCCTGTGATTGCTGCTGCAATTTCAATGTCCTGAAATCACAGCAGGGTACAGCTGGTGGTGCTGAAGTTTAGCTGCGCTCGCTGCGGTGTCCCTGCGTTTGAAATTTGTAATTATTTTTTGGGGGGACATTAATACAATATGGGGACCAGGATGGGACATTACTACAAGTGGACCAGGATCAGGACATTACTACAAGATGAAGCCCAGAGAGGGAACAATACTACAAGAAGGGGATCAGGATGGGGACATTACTACATGATGAGGACCAGGATGGGGGCATTACTACATGATGAGGACCAGGATGGGGACATTTCTACATAGTGAGGACCAGGATGGGGACATTACTACAAGATGGGGACCAGGATGGGGACATTACTACAATATGGGAACCAGGATGGTGACATTACTACATGATGAGGACTAGGATGGGGACATTACTACATGATGAGAACCAGGATAGGGACATTACTACAAGATGGGGACATTACAAGATGGGGACCAGGATGAGGACATTACAACATGATGAGGACCAGGATGGGGAGATTACTACATGAGGAGGACCAGGATGGGACATTACTACAAGATGGGGATCAGGATGGGGACATTACTACAATATGGGAACCAGGATAGTGACATTACTACATGATGAGGACTAGAATGGGGACATTACTACATGATGAGAACCAGGATACGGACATTACTACAAGATGGGGACATTACAAGATGGGGACCAGGATGAGAACATTACAACATGATGAGGACCAGGATGGGGAGATTACTACAAGATGGGGATCAGGATGGAGACATTACTACAATATTGGGACAAGGATGTGGGACATTACTATAGGATGGGGACCAGTATGGGGACATTACCACAAGAAAGGGACCAGGATGGGCACATTACTACAAGAAGGGGAACAGGATGGGGACTTTACTACAAGAAGGGAAACAAGGCATTACTAAAATATGAGGATTTGGACATTACTACATTGAGTAAAAAATGCTGGTATTACTAAAAATGTCATAGCCCAACAAGCAATGTGGCCCCGCTATATTAATTTTTTTCTATGTGCGCCCCACCAACCCAGCCGATTGTGAGATCCTTGACCAATATAATTCTACAATATATGGGCCTATGTAACGCTGGTGTCCCTGAACTGTCTCTCCTTGACAGGTATGCCGACAATCCACCACAGCCGGCTTGCTTGGTCCTCTGTTCCTTCTGCGGTACCCATGCTCCAGGCCTGGACATGTTACACAGGTGTTTTTCTCCTAAACATACTTCCTAAGTATCCCTCCGTATGAGCGTCCCTTATCCTTGGGTCAGCTGCATATAACCTAAAACAATAAAACCTACAACTGCCCTTTAAAAATAAAAATGTCAGCCCTTAAACAGTTCAATCAATGCACAGTGAATACAATGCAAAACGAATAGTATATTAATTAAACCTGAGAAAAGTTTTATAATAAATGATACATTATAATATATGGTGGCATTCATATCTACAACTTATTCTGCAACAAATGTCTCCTGTTATAGCTATTTTAATGTAAAAATAATTAAAAATAATTATAAATAAATACAAATATTTAAAAAGAAGTTATAGAAAAAATTGTAACACCCCAAAATAAATATATTGTACCTAAAATTATACATTTAACCTTGTGAGATTTAAATGGTAACTCAATAGGTATTCATGATGGGAAAAAAGCCTTCTTAGACTTCTATTTTGTGCCTTTGAATAGTTAGATATACAGCCGATTGAATGTAAAATGAAAGGTTTCTCTACAGAAGTTCCTTCTCTTTCTCTAATGGGGAACGGATGTTCAGTTCTGACTCTATGCAATGTTCTTCCCTGACACTATTAGACAAACAGGGTAATCTATCATGGTGTACTGCATCTACACAGATGGTTGATTCACAATGTGGGGTGTATTCCAATCCATTGCACACTATCGAATAAAAGCTGGCAGGCTTGAAATGTCCCAGTGTGAGTCATGAGTGTTCGGCCTAATGAACTCAACACAAACTCGGCAATTTAATGAGCTCTCAGTGCCAAAACTTCTTCTCTGTCTCCTCACACTTATTTCTCAATTAATGCATAAATATGCATAAATATGTTGGAAAATCTTCAGCCACCAATTTAAAGGGAAACTGACATTTACGTCCTCAAATTCCATTAACCTGTAGATAGATGTTCAATTAGCTGGTAATAGCGTTATAATGCTGTCTCACCATCTCACTGAAAGCACACTACTGGGAGAAGTTATTTTTTTCCTTCTGGGAACCAACAACTTTCAGTCATTGAGGTGTGAATAGAGGAGCTACAGTCACCTCTCACAACATTATAGCAGCTGTAAGCACACCTATCTCAGTGACTGAAAGTTCAAAGCTCCCAGTAGGATATACGTTTGTCTCTCAGTAACTGGGCTTTCAGTAAGGGCTCGTTCATTTGCCACTAGGCACAAACTATGACTATGCTCTGATGACGCTTGGATGTAACTCTAACTCAAGGGTAAGGCAGGGGTCCCAGAATACAGGGGATGGAGGGATAATACAGAGGTCTAGGGTTTAGTATAGCAGGAATATGCAGAGGACAAGGGTGAATACATATTGTGTTCATTGTCCTGTTGGTCAGAGAAAGAAAAAGGGTGTGGGCTCTTTGGCTTTTAAGTCCACAGAAATGGGGGAATGTGCTAAGATTCATACCCCTATGCCTGGCCGATGACCATCATGTAACTCTATATTTTTCCCCACCCAGTGATTGAGATTCCTCCCCCATCATGACAGAGAACTTTTGATGGCTATTTCCAAAATGAAAAAAAAAGGTTTATTAACAGCCAGTGAACCTTTGTCCACCATACCCCCAGCAGAAAAGTAGTGTTCAGTCATACCTGGGGGAAAGGAATGTCTGCTAATCAGATTATAGTCAAGAGACTGCTGACTTATTGCAGGGCTCATGTGACACAATGTAATGCAAACCCCAGGAGAACCAGTGTCATCTGCTGCTGTCACTAAAGGTGAGTATATGCTGTTGTTATTCTATAAGGGAGAATATAAGAATTTAGAAGGGGTTGTCTGAGTATTGGACCTCCTTCTTAACTTATGAAGACAAAAAATGTACACCTACTCCTTCCCGCTTAACTGTCCTAAGGAGCAGTAAAATATATATTAGAATCTGAGGTTCTCAGTGGCTAATACCTTTTAATGGCTAATTGAAAAGATGGTAAGAAAAAGCAAGCTTTCGAGACTCTATGGCGTCTTCATCAGGCTTAATAAGGACACATCTTCTGAACACACACATATATACACATATACAGGGTTAGATAATGCAGTAAATAAACCAAGTGAGGTGAAGCATAAGGCTGCTTTCACATAATGTTTTTTTCCTGTCCGTGGGATCCTATCTTTTATTTTTAACTCTTTCTTTTACTTAATTTCACTTTCGCAATGTATATTTTATATTGCAGAAGTGAAATTAGACGTTTAGGATCAATTTTAGTGTACTGAGCATGCTAAATACACTGAAATCGGGTCTGAGGAACGGTCGGCTGTTTCCTCAGACCCGCGCTCATAGGCCTCCATGTTAAAGGCAGAGGATCGGATCGGATTTGGCCTAATTGCTATCCGATTTTGTGGGATCCGATTTTTTTTCTGTGCCCAAAATCAGAGCAGTCACGGATCCAACAAAATCGTGATGTGAAAGCACCCTAACCCAGGGCTTGGTCAGAGTTGGAAGGGGGGAGAGAGAGTATCTGGAGCAGTAAACATCGTCCAGAGACAGGAAGCAGATAGTTGTTTTATTATTATTATTATTATTATTATTATTATTATTATTTATTTATATGTCCTTTAATTAGTTGTTTCATCAAGATTTGGAGATTCCTCAATTAATGTAAAAAGACATAAATCCGCGCGACACATTAATTCCTGCTCTGAATATGTCAAAGGTCAACATAAGTTTATATTCCCTGACAGTCCTGTCTCTCTGCGATTTGAAATGACCTTTCAAAGCTTTATCTTCTGCTACCATGGTACAAACATTTGCTACCTTATCTAAGGATTTTGTTACAAGTTGTTATCTTATTAAGTAGCAGTGAAACTTGATGTTTCTGGGCATCAATGTAAATTCTGCTTCAGGACCTCTCATCTACAGTTTGTGATTTTATAAACCTGGCAAAGGACTATCTCTACTCCCCTTAGATCATTGCCTCTGTTCCTCAACCTCTGTTTACACTTTTTACCTGGGATCTCAATTACTGTAACAGTCAATGGCTCCTCGTTTCTCCAAGTCTCACAAGTCTTAAATTTGCCTTTATTGTTGTTTTCCCCCACTACATTAAAATATTTCTGAAATCCTGAATTTTACAGACTGTCATAATATGCTTCCTAGTTTACTGCAACATCCTGCTCTTTGGTCTTCTATTACAATGTATCACGGTCAGCGGTGTAACTAGGTCTGATGGCGCCCGGGGCAAATATCTATTTTGGTGCCCCCCCCCAAAGTAGGTGAGGACTGGGGTGCTTTCATCCCCCACCCCCCTGCAGCCTGAGTTGAGTGGGTGGGGGGTGCCGCCAGCGCCCCCCCTGAATTGCGCCCAGGGAAAAAGATCCGGCTTCATTCCCCTAGATACGCCCCTGATCACGGTTTCAATTCATCCTCAACTTTGCTGGTTAGTCCACTCTCTTCTTTTTCCATTTTCACCTCTACTTTTGGTCAACCCCTTAACTTGCTTCAATCAAAATAGAATACATATTAAAATAATGTCAGTGACGTGCAAGGCTGTATACAATTTGCCTGCTCAATACATTTCTTCTTTAACCTCCTAATACCTTCCATATGTGATTCTTGCTTCTCTTAAGACCCTTTTTTTGTCATTATATCCACTCTGCTTATTACTCACTTGTCTCCCAAAATTTCATTATATTCCCATTACTCTGGAGCTTCAGACCCCAACAAATCAGGCTGTCTCCCACTAGTCAAATGTGCAAAATTAACCTGAAAACAATAACAGTTTTTCTATTACCAGCGGAATAATCACCTCATACCCTTCATTCCATATCTTGTCCTTTTATTTGAAGACTGTGGATCTTGCAGCCCTCTCTTTTCCAGTCTATTACTCAGTAAATGCATATAATCTATATTGGTTATGAAAGTGTATGTTTTATAATGAAGAAAGGATCCAGCGGAGAATTTCCAGAATGCTTATTTATTCGTCATATAAAAAACCTCCATATAACAGTGTGGTGTGCATAAAGCCAACATGTTTCGACTTACACAGTCTTACTCAAAACATGTTGGCTTGATGCAGACCCCACTGTTATATGGAGGTTTTTTATATGACGAATAAATAAGCATTCCGGAAATTTTCCGCTGGATCCTTTCTTCATTCTGATTAATGTCCCGATGACAGGGTGGTTTCCTTGTAGACCAACTCTCCGGATGTGCCAGGACGATATTATACCGGTGAGCTGCCTCTCCCCACCCCATTTCCCAATTGCAATACTGTATTCTTTATATGCACAGTGCTCTGGCACCGTAGCTGACAAATATAGAAGAGGACCACTTTGAAAGAACAATATATGTTCCTATTGGAGTCCAATGAAGTCCAATAGCTTATCATAATGCACAACATTTGAATGAAATGAAATTCTATGGCAGGAGACCCAGGAGGACCCCACCGCTGAAACACAGACAAAAAGCTATATTGCAGGTTGTCCTTCTGAAAAGTGTCTTGTGGACAGAAGAAACTATGATAGAGCTTTTGGTAAAGCACATCATTCTACTGTTTATCGAAAATAGAATGGAGCCTACAAAGAAAGGATCACAGTACCTATGGTTAAAAAGGGTGGACGTTCAAAGATGTTTTGAGGTTGTTTTGCTGGCTCTGGTGGAACTGGATGCCCTTGATGTGTACAAGGCATCATGAAATCTGAAGATTACCAAAGGATTTACCAATGTAGTGCCTAGTTTTAGAAAGCTGGGTTTGCATGCAAGATAATGAATCTCCTAGCAGGAAAATGACCCCAAAAAAGCACCCAGATATAGATTGAAATAAAGTGCTGGATAGTTTTGAAGTGGTCAGCAATGAGTCTGGATCTAAATCCCATTGAACTGTGGAGAGCTGTTAAAATGGCTGTAGGGAGAAAGCACCCTTTAAAAGTTAGGGCCGCTTCACACTGCGGCGTGATCCAGTCCGATTCTGTCCGGGAGGACCATGACAGCCGCGGACCGGATCTGCACACAGGACTGGGGGGCTAATATGCCCTACGGTCCTGTGTGCAGCGCTCGCAACTGCAGCCGCTGACAGGTCAGGATTGCGGCGCCCGCAGTCCTGACTTATCAGCAGTGGGAACTGCGTGCGGCTACACACAGGACCGGAGGGCATAATAGCCCCCCAGTCCTGTGTGCAGATCCGGTCCGCGGCTGTCATGGTCCTCCCGGACAGAACCGGACCGGGTCACGCCGCAGTGTGAAGCGGCCCTTAGAGATCGGGAGCAGTTAGGATGAGTGGTCAAAAAATCCAGTTGAAAGGTGTAAGAACTTTGTTGATAGGAAGTGATTGATTGCATTTATTTATTTCAAAAGGTGTGCAACCAAATATTAAGTTAATGGTACAAACATTTTGTCCAGCCCATTTTTGGAGTTTCGTGTAAAATTATGTTTAATTAGTTTTTTTGCTCTCTGTTTTTTCTTCTGTTGTTCCAAAAGACACAAAGGAAATAAACATGTGTATGACAAAATGTGTAATTGCAATCATTTCTTGGGAGAAATGCTTAATTTTCTGGATCAATTTAAAGGGGTGCCAACATTTTTGTCCAAGACTGTACATCTGACACACAAATATTTTCTTCAATTGCATTACAATACTTGCGAAGAATTTTCTTTACATCTGCTAAAATGAACCCAATGCTTATCCTCTCATGCTGACTACAAGTTGTTTGTGCCTGGTCAATCAAGGGGGGATCCCCGCTCACCTGTCCCTTTGTGCATAGCTAAAAATCCAGAGTGAAATCCACGAGTTAGGAAGAGGTTTCGGCACCAAACTGGTTAATTTCAAAATCTTTATTCCAAATTTCTTAAAAGCACACGAAGCAAAACATTCCAGATATGGGGTGGGGTGTCTCAAGGTGTACGCTACCTCTTTATTATTATTATTTATTTATATAGCGCCATTGGTTCCATGGCGCTTTACATAAGGAGTGGGGGTAACAAGGACAGGTACAGTACATATGAGCAGTCAATGCTTGCTGATACACGACGGGAGAGGATCCTGTCCACGAGGGCTCACAGTCTACGGGGGTGGGGGAGGACACGATAGGGGGGGGGAGCGCCAAGTGGTTGGTGGAGCGGCGCTGGGTCTCATCATGGGTTGTAGGCTTGTTGGAATAGATGAGTTCTCAGGTTCTTTTTGAAGCTCTTGACGGTAGGCGAGTGTCTTAATCTTAATCATAACTTGGTTTTCCTGTGCATTTAAGAAATTTGGAATCAAGATTTTGGAGTTAACCAGTTTGGTGCCGGACCCTCTTCCTAATTTCAAGCTATTTGTGCTTGTTTGGATTTTTCACACTATACACACAAACTCTACTTTACTGGTGTGTTTTTTAACCTGAGTGTTTCCTTTCCTAAATTCCCAGTGTGGAGCAAAAGCAGATGTAGTTTGTGTATTTTCTTTAGACGTTTCCTTTGAAGACCTCACATGCAGAATAATTTAGAACACATTTTCTAGACTTAATTTATAGACATATTTGGTAGTGAAAAAACTATATCAAGATTTTGGATCCATCGATATACTCAGTTAAAAATTGAGTATTTATGAAATATAACAATAAAGTGTGTATTCACTCTCCAGAACCTCCACTAATTCTGTACTAATAATTTATTTGCCCCATGGGATCTCTGTTCATGTTGTTTTAGTGATGTCATGACGTATCAATTTACCTAAACACAGAGGTAACATAGGTATATGCAGCATGAAAACAAATGTGTCAATAAATTATGGTACTAGTGAGCATTAAATATATTCATGGGCGTACCCAGGATTAAAACTAGGGGGGCAAGCCAGGGTCGTTCCTGCCTCCTATGGTACTCTGACGCGTGGCCGGAACGTCATATCTAACCTGTTGTATTGCGGGGGCTGATTACGTGTTTGGCAGGGCTCCGGCGCATGCTCAGTGCACATATTGAAGCCAGGCTGAACTTGTGATCAGCCCCCACAGTGCACTGGGCTGGATATGATGTTCCAAGCGTCAGAATATCACAGGAGGCGGGAATTTCAAAAAGAGATGGAAACAACAAAAGGAATGCTGACACCCAGCAGGGCGTGCTGAAAGCCAGTGAGGAGGCAGGGGTGAACCTACTCTTCCTGCTGCCTGAGGCAAACTTCAAAGTGGCGCGACTCCTCCCCCAAATACAAGTACGTCAGCGGCAACAGAAGAATCCAGAACAAGGAACATTAATGGCAATGATGGGCTTGGTACAAGCATACAGACACACAATGATGGTGGCAGAGCTCTGGTCCTGAAGGCAGACACAGTCCTGCATCCTCATAGCACAGGAGGCAGCACTGATTGCCAACCTATTATCTCTGGCACACGCCTACAAAACTCTGGGCCTCCAATGTGGCAGCTGTTTGGCACTGACTAGTCAGACATGTCCACCATGCAGCACCATTCACACACCATATACAATGACTTGCAGTCTGAGCATCAACAAGCTGCCACTGCACTAAGCTAGTAAAATGGCGCGTCTTCCCCAACAGACCACACCTCCTCCCGAATTGCTTAACCAAGCACAAGTGCACACTGGGCTGTGGAGCCCACTGGGACGGGGTACTCGGTGCCGGACCGGGTTGCTGCTGGGGGAAGTCACGGCGGTCCTGGTCCGGACCGTGTCCCGGGCCCGCCCAATAAAATGAGGGGTTATTTACAGGGGATTTGTCAGTCGTGACACCACCCACTATATGCGGTCAGTGATGGGGCAGCCGCTGCTGCAGAACCTCCGGGGATGATGGGATAGCAGCTTGGATGGAATAGTTCCAGTGGGTAGAACTGGGTTCCCCGGGGCAGTGGTAGTAGTAGTTAAAGTCTGTGAGGATGGTTATCGATGCTGCAGGAGAGTAGGGGTAGCAGTAGAGATGATGAGAGTAGAGGCAAGGGCAAGTGGGGCTTCAGTATAAGGATCACACACACTCACGGTTTCTGTTGTTTTCCAAGTCTTTACTTGCAGATGGTATAACACAGTATTATCCACGGAGTCTGTACCGGTTGCTCCCACCCTGACCGGGTCCTTGGCTTTCTACTTATGCGCTGTGTGTGGCCCTGCTGCCGCTTGTAGCTGAACTGCTGGCCCTGTCTCTTCCCACGGGTACCAATCTGCTGGGCAACTTGAGTCCTCTGTGTCACTGACCCCTCCGTGTTGCTTTGCTATGGTACAGTGAAGATGGTGGACCTTCACTATCCCGGTGTTTACTGTCCTGACTGTCTCAGGCACAGCCTCGGATCCGGTATCCATCCTAAGCGCCTCTCCGGGGTTAAGTTTTGGGTAACTCTTTATCCCGGGGATGTTCCTCTGTTCCTCTGTCTCCTTTGCTCAGACTTCTCAGGATCTCCTCTTCTCCTTGACTCTGCTCCTGCTCTCAACTCACCGACTAACTGTCACTCCTGCTCTGTGGTAAACAGCTTTAGCTCCTCCCACTAGTGCAGGTGCCACCTAGCTCCTCCCACTTTCTAGTGTAGTGCTGTGTGGGGAGTAAACCTGTGTTGATGTTTCTGTGGCACATTAACCCTTGGGGTGCCACATTCCCCCTTAGTTAAAGACAGTACTCCGGGATTGTGGAACAATAAAGAACAAACAATTAATACAATTAATATTTACAAAGACTTAAAAGTAAAAATTACAAAAATCACTAAAGTTCAAAAACAGTCCAAAAACTCAAAAAGCAGTCCTTCCGGAGGTTTAGTCTATTGCCTCCGGGCTGATGAATATATACAAGAAAGTTTATACCACAACCAGTCCGTGGTAGTATGGTAAATAAAAATAAAATAAAAGGAAAAAGGTTGAAGAATATGCAAAAAGTTCATACAGGATAGTCTCTGTAGGTACTGGGCTTTTTTAACGTTGCATTAACTATGTACATTTGTCCACGGGTGTATCTGCTTAGGAGGCCTGGATTCTCTACACCACCCCCAGGCACTTTCTTTCCCTAACTTAATGTACATGGGGGTTAATCCAGTTCCTCCACCCTCTTGGACACTATCTACCGGGTTTAATTTTTATTTACACAAACATATTTACATCTTTCAGTTAATTTGACCTTTTTAATCCCTGTACCTAGCTGGTAACCGCCCTCTGGTACTACACTCTGATCTGCGTAAAACGGGTGTACTACTTGCATGTAGCCTATTGGTGCTGGTGGGCATGTACCTACTTGTAGTGTTTGGTACTATGGTAGATGGAGATCTGACTGTAAGACTGGCAAGTTCACTGGGACCAGGAATTGATTCTTCCTCTACGGGTTCTACTTCCAGTTCTTCTAGTCTTGGGACTTCTTCGGGTAATACGGATTCTGGTGTTGGTTCCACCATTGAAGGGAATGCAATCATTGGTACTACAACTGCTCCGTAGTAATTTGGCCATGTTTTGGGGAAATCTACTAGCACCGTATGAAATACTTCATTTTTTTTCTCTTTGACAGGTTGAACCTGTACGGGTTCTGTTACTTCTGGTGTCTTCAGGGTTTCAGGACACGGTTTGAGATGGTCTCTGGACACAAGTACTGAAGTTCTTCCTTCATCTTTGCTTATTAAACACATATTTGCATTGTCTAAGTTGGATGGTAAGACTGTGTATGGGATGGTTTCCCACTGGTTATCCAATTTGTTAGTGCATCTCTTTCTTCTGAGAACTTGCTCACCGGGTTGTAATGGAGTGGCTTGAGCACTTTGGTTATAGGTTCTCTATTATCTTGCTCTAGCTTGCTGAAGATTTTTCTCTACGCACTCTTGTACTAGGCGATACTGTTGCTGACGTAGGGTATCCCAATTGGATTCTTCAACTTCTGTGTCTGGTTTCACGATTCCCATATCTAAATCAATTGGTAGCTTACCGGGTCTTGCACGCATAAGATAGGCTGGGGTGCAGTTTGTAGAACTCACTGGAACATGGTTGTATAAGTCTACCAAATCAGGTAATTTATCTGGCCATTGATTTCTCTCAGATTCTGGTAACGTTTTCAATAGGTCTATTACAATATGGTTCATCTTCTCGCATAAGCCATTTGTTTGGGGATGGTACGCTGTCGTGCGGATCTTCTCACAGCCGTACATATTGCAGAATTCTTGGAAAATCTCTGATTCAAAGGCTGGACCTTGATCTGCAAGGACTTGTTCCGGGTAACCATGCGGTCTACAGAAATGTGTCTGAAATGCTCTTGCTGCCGTCTTCGCTGTCAGGTCCTTGACGGCAGGGTGCACCAAGCCCTCTGCCGCCTGAGCCGCGGCCGTGAGTACCGGGGGGGGGGTGCTGATGAGCCGTGGGCAGCGCTGCCGCCCCTTCAGCGGCCGGCGCCATGACAGGGGAGGCTGCGTGCATGAGCGCCGCCCCCTTCTGCACTGCCGCTCCCCTGCCGGCTGCCGCCTGAATGACAGGGCTCACCTTGTCCAATGGACGGTGCGGCCCTGTTGACGCGATGGTTAAGGCATAGACATAGCCTGACCGGCTTGGTGACAACTTGACGTGGTCTATTGCAACTAACTCTAGTGGTTGCTTGGTTACTATGGACTGGAGTGGGGCTCTCTGTTGATCTTTTCTTCTGAGGCTGCATGGGCCACATTTTCTACACCAATCTTCAATTGATTTTCTTATGCCAACCCAATAGAATCTCTCTCTTAGGAGCACTTCCAACTTCTTCCATCTGAAATGACCTGCACCATCGTGGTAGGCTTCTAAGACCATTTTGACATCTCGCTTGGGTACGATTATCTGCCAGACCAATTCATGTGTTTTGGGATTGGTATGCCTTCTGCAGAGCTTCCCTTGATACAGGAACAACTTGCCTCTCTCTTTCTAGAGTTGTTGGGTCTCTGCCGGGGCGTTCTGGTTAGGGTACACACCTTGTTGTGTAAGCAGTTCTTTCACTAGCTTCACAGCCGGGTCACTATCTTGGGTGTCAGCTCATCCATGGTGTGCTAACGGGTTAAGACTTGCCTGTTGTTCTCTTTGGTAGATGCCGGGTTGATACTTGTCTACCTTTGAACGATGAAAGGCCGGTAGTTCAATTTCTTCCAACTCTTCCAGTTCCTCTTCCACGTCTTTCAGGTGTGGCATCCGTGATAAGGCATCTGCGTTCCCGTTCTTGCGGGCTGCCCTATATTTGATGACAAAATTGTAGTTAGATAGCCGGGCTATCCATCGCTGCTCCAATGCACCTAATTTTGCTGTATCCAGGTGGGTCAACGGGTTGTTATCCGTGTAGATGGTGAATTCTGCACCTGCCAAGTAATGCTTAAAACGATCAGTTACAGCCCAAACTACTGCCAGTAGTTCTAACTTGAAGGAGCTGTAGTTCTCGGGATTTCTTTCTGTAGGACGGAGCTTCCTGCTTGCAAAGGCAATAACTTTCTCTTTGCCTCCTTGCATCTGCGACAACACTGCTCCCAGTCCCACGTTGCTGGCATCCGTGTATAGAATGAATGGTTGATGGTAATCAGGGTATGCCAGAATCTCTTCTTTTCCGTCAATGCACACTTCAGTTTGTTGAAGGAGTCTTCCTTCTCTTCACTCCACCGGAAAGGAGGATTACGGGTTGAAGACTTTCTTGATTGTCCTACCAGGATGTCTTGTAGAGGAGCTGCTAGCTTTGTGAATCCACTGATAAATCTTCTATAATAGCCTACCAGGCCCAGGAATTGCCTCACGTCTTTCACGCTTGTAGGTCTTAGCCAATCCCTTATCACTGTGACTTTATCAGGATCCGGTGCTACTACCTCTGAACTCACGACATGTCCCAGGTACTGTACTTTTGGTTTGAGAAGGTGACATTTAGATGGCTTGATTTTCATGCCATATTTGGATAAGGCTTCGAACACTTCTGCCAGATCTTGTAGATGTTGCTCATACGTCTTGGAGTAGACTATGACGTCATCTAAGTACAGGAGGACAGTTTCAAAGTTCTTGTGTCCTAGGCAGCTCTCCATGAGGCATTGGAAGGTCCCGGGTGCGTTGCAGAGTCCGAACGGCATACAATTGAACTCACAGAGGCCCATTGGCATAGTAAACGCTGTCTTCTCCTTATCGGCCTCGGCCACAGGAAGCTGCCAGTACCCACTAGTCAGATCAAGGGTGGAAAAGTAGTTAGCAGATTTTAATGCAGCTACTGACTCCTCAATCCTAGGTAATGGGTATGCGTCCTTATGTGTAATGCAATTAATCTGCCGGTAATCTACGCACATTCTTATGGTCCCATCCTTCTTTTTAACTAACACTAGAGGTGCTGCCCAGGGGCTACAACTGTCTCTTATTACCCCTGCAGATTTCATTTCTCTGAGCATGTCTTTGGTGGTTTGATAGTGAGCAGGTGGTAATGGTCTATACCTCTCTTTTATAGGCTGATGGTTACCTGTGGGTATAGTGTGCTCTACCTCTTTGATTTCCCCAAAGTCTAACGGGTGTTTGCTGAATATCTGCTCATATTCTTTCACTACCCAGTATATTCCATGCTTTTGATGGGAAGGTGTAGAACTGGTACCCACATGTAGCTTTTGGCACCAATCCTCCAGCTTTTCTCCCGAGCCATTGTCATCTGCCTGACTTGACGGGTCCAAGGGCTCGACGGCTGTGATGTTGTTATTATCAACCGTGTATAACTTAGCCATGGTAGCATACTTTGGTAATGTGATCTCATCATCTCCACAGTTCAGTAGGCGTAATGGCACTCTTCCCTGGGTTCTACCAGGGCTTGATAGTCTCGCCCTTTAATGCCTATTGCGGCTCTACACCAGACCAACATTTCAGTTTTGGGAGGTATTACAATGGGTATTGGATCACTTACTCGTACACTGCCGATTTCACCACCGGATATTTCTACCTGCTGCTTTAACATCAGAGCTTTTATTTCTTTGTGCAAAAGCCTCTGCTGTCCGGTTCCAGCAGTTTCGGCGATCTGCTGCAAAACAGTAATTAACTCGGAAAAACACTTTTCAATTACATTCATTCCTAATAACATTACTGGCACACGATCTCGCTGGTCAACATCTATGATTATAATACCCTGGTTCTGCAATTCTACCTTTCCAATCTGAATGGTCATTTCTCTGAACCCAACCTGTGGTATTAATTGTCCATTACTAGCCCATACTTCCATGTTAAAGTCTGATGGACCACTATCAATGTCTGAATCAGCCCAGTACCTTTTGTAAAGAACATGTGGAATCGATGTTATCTGGGATCCAGTATCCAGCAAGGCATTAAAGGGAATGCCATTCAACACGATAGGGATCACCAGCTGTCCTCCCACGAATCTGTCGAACCAGGCTGAAGGACCTATAGAGTTCATACCTGAGGAGCGGCCCACCTGCCCAGGGAATCTCCGTTTAAAGCACACTCTCGGGCAAAATGACCTGGTTTCTGGCAACGGCGGCAAATGGGCTGTCCATCCGGCTGATAGCGATCGCTGGGTCGACCTCTTGCTGCTGGGTATCTCCTGGGCTTCATCCACGGAACATCCTCCTTGCTGGTCGCCCACTTGATCTTGGGTGCAGGCTTTGACTCTCGCAGCTCCTTGATGACCTTGGCCATTGACATGACGGTGTCTGTCAGGGCATCTAGCTTTTGATTGAGGGCTGCATTAGAGATATATTCCCCAGCCTCAGTAGCAGTTGCTGACATAGCAGATGTTGCTGAGGTGCTGCTGCAGGGCCCTGTATAGATTGCAGATTACGGGGCTACCTAGCTGCAGACGAATAGCTCTGTCTTTTAACTCAGCAAATGTCATTTTAGGATTCTGGATGAGCATCATACTCAGCTGTCCTCTGTGGGACGGGGATAAGAACCCTCTATGAACTGGTCAATTAACATTTTGTCAGCTCCCGGGGCTAAGGCAGGTTCTGCTAGCTTAAGTGCTTTGAGTGCTTCCTGCAAATTTAAGGCAAAGTCTCTGGCACTTTCTTCAGGCTTTTGTTGACATGCAAAAAAACTCTTTTTAGCCCGGGTATCAGCAGTAGATTAAAATGCTGCTTTTAATCCAGCTATAAGATGCTCTACAGTGTCCTTATCGTGTCCAGCCAGAATGCGACCTCCCGCTGTGCATTGCCTGTTAATTGTCCAATAATCATCCCTACATGTTGGGCTTCAGTGAGGGGGTACATCACATAGTATGCTTTTATCTTGTTGATAATGTCATTAAGAGTGTTAGGCTCACCGGAGAATTGAGGCAGCCACATTGCCCCTGGAGTATACGGCATGAGGAGCGGCATAATAGGCGCTGCTCCTTGCACCGCAGCACCGCTGAGTGCTGCTCCTTGATCCGGTGCTGGATTCTCACCGGCTGCTCCGCCGCTGCTTGGCACCGCTGGCTGCGACATCCTGTGCCCCCTTAGTTAAGGTCCGCCCTCCTGTCTTCCGCTTCCGTCCGGATGTCTAACAAAGGTTCCGCTGTGCACCAGGGATTCTCTTCCCTTCCGGATGATGTCAGAGCGGTGAGCGGTTTTTCTTCCGCGCGTCGCGCGCTTTGTAATGGCGGATTTTGAAATTTACAGTCTCTGTGGCGCAGTTAAAATTCAGCATGGCACGCGCCCAGCAATGGCAGCAGATTTAACACAGTCACTAATCACGGCACACAATGCCCGGTACCGGGCACGGTAGATCCTGTTCGTGACGCCAGGTTGTGGAGCCCACTGGGACGGGGTACTCGGTGCCGGACCGGGTTGCTGCTGGGGGAAGTCACGGCGGTCCTGGTCCGGACCGTGTCCCGGGCCCGCCCAATAAAATGGGGGGTTATTTACAGGGGATTTGTCTGTCGTGACGCCACCCACTATATGCGGTCAGTGATGGGGCCGCCGCTGCTGCAGAACCTCCGGGGATGATGGGATAGCAGCTTGGATGGAATAGTTCCAGTGGGTAGAACTGGGTTCCCCGGGGCAGTGATAGTAGTAGTTAAAGTCTGTGAGGATGGTTATTGATGCTGCAGGAGAGTAGGGGTAGCAGTAGAGATGATGAGAGTAGAGGCAATGGCAGTATATGAGGGCAAGTGGGGCTTCAGCATAAGGATCACACACACTCACGGTTTCTGTTGTTTTCCAAGTCTTTACTTGCAGATGGTATAACACAGTATTATCCACGGAGTCTGTACCGGGTTGCTTCCCACCTGACCGGGTCCTTGGCTTTCTACTTATGCGCTGTGTGTGGCCCTGCTGCCGCTTGTAGCTGAACTGCTGGCCCTGTCTCTTCCCACGGGTACCAATCTGCTGGGCAACTTGAGACCTCTGTGGCACTGATCCCTCCGTGTTGCTTTGCTATGGTACAGTGAAGATAGTGACCTTCACTATCCCGGTGTTTACTGTCCTGACTGTCTTAGGCACAGCCTCGGATCCGGTATCCGTCCTAAGCGCCTCTCCGGGGTTAAGTTTAGGGTAACTCTTTATCCCGGGGATGTTCCTCTGTTCCTCTGTCTCCTTTCCTCAGACCTCTCAGGATCTCCTCTTCTCCTTGACTCTGCTCCTGCTCTCAACTCACCGACTAACTGTCACTCCTGCTCTGTGGTAAACAACTTTAGCTCCTCCCACTAGTGCAGGAGCCACCTAAGCTCCTCCCACTTTCTAGTGTAGTGCTGTGTGGGGAGTAAACCTGTGTTGATGTTTCTGTGGCACATTAACCCTTGGGGTGCCACAGGGCTTTCCGGAGTTAATAGCAGGGCTGTCCAATTGAGTTGAGTAAGGATGTGGGACCGCAAAGGGAGACTAGTGCCACTGACCAATCGCCGCTTGAGAGACACATGGCTGGATGCCGGTATGTACCGAGGGGTGGCAATGTACATGGTGTGTAAACAGAGGAACAATTCATCTTGCACCTGGGGTGTACATAGAAATCATGGGACCTCATTGTAGAAGTTTTAATTGCTTCCCCCCCCCCAAAAAAAAAAGAAAAAAATATTTGGCTGGGGTACATACTGTATCTCACAAGTTTGCAGTAGTTACAAAGTACTTTTCCTCCTATTGGAGTGTGGCACCCTGGTTAGGGCACCACAGGATCTCTTAGGGCACGGAGGGAAAGTACACAGCAAGCAGACCCCACTTACTTACAACACCTTTCACCCCAGACCTATAGGGGAAGCTCCACTGGTTGCCTTAAGCCAGTTTCCCCTATAAATACGGGTCCTGGAGGGAGAAACACCAGAGTGTGCAGTCATTAGAGAACTGTAAACAGCTAGGAGAGCTGACCTATACTGGAGTCATGCCAGGCCCATATCAGAGACACCTGGAAAGTGGTAGACCCTCAGAATAGGGGTCACAGGAACAAGGAGAGTAACCAGTACAGAAAGGGGCAGAGGAGTCATTCCGACTCACCCTAACAGAGGTCCGGACACTGGGTCGGAGTTTACAAGAACACAGCACCGTTCCTGTAAAGAAACCAACACTAAAATAGGGTTTAGCTCCCCGGACACCCGAAGCACCACCAAATGAGAGCCCGGAGTCTAGGCCAGACAGGAATCCCCTTTGAGTGCCCTCAGTGCAGCAAACCCGGGTGTGGAGAGTCACGCAAGAAGTACAGTAACGGTTTGGTCAGGTTTCATGCCTGCCAGACTCCAGCAGAATAACGGGTATTAGGAAGCCTACAACCCTGCTTGCTGTGGAAAACCCTGAAGTGCCTCATCTCATCTCCGGTCCGAGTGTACCAGTCAACAACAGTAAAAGGTACCAAAAGACTGCATGTGTGCGTGTCCCTCTCTTCCCTTACACCACACCAACCGCATTACCCTATTCCCTCCAACTTCAGTATCTGCCCCGGGGACTCCCCGCTCGCCCTGTAGGGAGCGGTCCCATCTAAGCTGCCGCACATCACCCCGGAGGTCTGAGCTGCGCTGGTGCCATCACCGGATACCTACAGGTGGCGTCACGAAATAAGACTTTACTATTAACCTAACCCGTGCAATTGACCACCAGGCCCACACAGAGCTGAGTACCCAGCAGCGGTGAGTCAGGAGCCCCTAGATTTCCCTTTCATTGCCCCTATAAAGTGTGATGCCAACAAAAGTGCCCCCCAAACACTGTATTATCCCCCACAGTGAATTCCTCCACACACACAGTATGATGATCCTACTGTACCACCTTCAATTGCCCCGAAGCAGTATGATCTCCAACTGTGACCCACACACAGCCCTCCATGTAGTGTAATGGACCCTACACATCTTCACAGTATAATGGCGCCCAACACAGCCCTCAAATAGCCCTCCAAGTATTATCATAGCCCACATAGCCCTCCAAATATTATAATGGCTTCTATATAGTATAATTAGCTCCATATAATCCTCAAAATAGTATAATGCACCCCCACGGGACTCCATCACACATAATGTACCCCCTCAAGACTCCATCACACATAATGCACCCCCACAGGACTCCATCACATATAATGCACCTCCACAGAATCCATCAAATATAATGCACACCCACAGGACTCCACCACATATAATGCACCCCCATTACATACCCATACACATTATGTACCATCAGTGGACACAGTACTTAAAAAAATGAAAATACTCACCTCTATCCTAGTTCCTCGATGCTCTGCTTGCAGCTCCGGTCTCCCCAGAGTGTGTCTGCTGCTCCGCAGAATCCAGGCAGTGGCGGCACTTGGAGATAACATCATCGCTCCACAATGTCCTGTTTTGCAGAACGGCAGACAGCAGCAGCAAGCCACACTACAAGAGCGAGGGCGGCATCTGTGGGGAACTCGCGCTAGCAGCGGGTGCCCTCCGCTAATGCCACCCTCTTGTTACCGCTGCCCGAGGCAACATATTCAGGTGGTCTCATATGATAGCTGCACCCCTGCGAGGAGGGAGAATGGAGCTGCCAAGCTTCTAGAGGGGGCAACCCCCTGCCCCTCGCTGGGTACACCCATGAATATATTCATTTTGAACTGCATAACTGCTACATTGACTATACATAGAAAAAATCTAAATTTCTTTCTGCACATTTTGATTAAAATGTGTGAGTCTAAAATGTTACTGTTCAGACAGGACCCTACAGTAAGAAATGTATCTTTGGTTACTTTATCACTACAAATTTGAAGGACAAGTAGGATACAGCTATACCCAGCTCTAATTAAAAACAGTCATAGGCTGGGTTTTGATGAGCATACAAGCATACTGTGTCACTTTTTGCTGTGCATTCCCTCCTTCTATATAAATATTTGTTACTATTTACTTGAAATTCTTAATGTCCGGGTATAACATTGGCTCGACATTAAGAATTTTGGGCTTAATGCCAACTGGCAATACAAAGCTGGCATTAACCCCTTATTGCCCAGTTTGCCACTGCTACATGGTAACTGTTATTAAAAAACTCCAACCAGTACACATACACATGTTGGGTATATACAATAATACCATTCACATTGATATATGGTTCCCAATCATGTACTTGGACAAACAATATTCCGTGGTCGCTATTCCCATAACAACATTAACAACAAAACTTTTGCGACACAACTCCTGAATACTATTTTTACAATTCAGCTTTATTAAAGTGCAAGATAAGGTGCAACAGTGCATTTACAGATACGGTTCTACAGGGTTGATAGGACTGTACACAATTATATTACAAAGGTCACATTGTTATAGAAACATATACATGTCATATACATCATATCATTATATCTGTGAAATCTATCAACTTATATATGGTAACGCTCTTTCATATAAAGAGGTTACACAGTACAGTGACCTTAACAGTCCTAGATTGTACTGGACTCTCCATTTATTTATTTACCGCCCTCCATTATCACAATATTTTAACCCTCTACATACTCATATCATTTCACTTATAATGTGGTAGAGATTATTAGCTCCTTGTATGTTATAAACAAGGGCTACCTTGGTAATGAGTTAAAGTGTACAGTGCATTGGCTTATTTACCTTGGAGGTGCGATGGAGAGATACCAGTGTCTTAAATAAATGGTTAAAAAAGACTCAACACAGAGAAAAATCATTTTATTCAAAATAAAAACACAGAGACATTTAGTGACTCCATGTTTATTACTCCTTCCCCACTCTTGCACCCCTCCACAATCCTCTACAACGTCTTCTTTATTAGAGGCTATGGTGAAGAATACAGCATTCTGTCACCACAGCCTCCAGTCACTGAATAAATGAGCTGCAAGCTCCATCCATAAGTGGTAACTCACTGAGGTCACCTGAGGTCACCATTAAGGTAATCATGGTACCCACTATGATTAGCGACCAACATGGTTACCTAAACAGTGACCTCAGGTGTCCTCAGCAAGTCACCGCACACCTGGAGCAAATCTGACAGTGATTGATGTGTGGTGCAGCTGATCTGGTCAACATAGCAATCAAATCAGGTGACCAGATCAGCTAACACTATATGGTCACTTGACGCGATTGCTGTGGTGATCAGATCAGTTGACTGCACACGTCACTCACCAACAGTGCGGATGAGGAAGTGAAAGGGAGCACAGAAATGCACCGGCGCCATCAAACAACGTGACCCGGTAAGATGATCACTTTGTGTCTGTGTGTAGGATAACGTAGAATAAAAGCATTAGTACATCTGCACAAATGCTTCTCTTCTATGTTAAGCTACACACACATCCAATTATTACCAAACGTTCACTGAATTTCCCAACTTTTAATCAAAACGTTCGAATTCGAGGTAACAAATTGAATCAGCCGGGTTCTTGCCTAATTTGAAATTGAGGAACATGTTCAAGCAAAATTTGCTCATCACTAGTTGTCACAGCTCCAGATTCCATCCAATCTGTCATCAGAGGAATGGACCAGGAATAACCCACAATAGTAAGAAGGTGAACAAGAAAGTAAAAAAATTTAAATATACACAAGAAATTAAAAACTAACACAAAAGGACAATCATAGTGTTATACCAAATGTCATTGATACTCATGACTTGTGCAGAGTTAGAGTGCAAAAGGTCAGGAAGGCAAAACTACATATTAAAAATTAAAAACATCATAGTTTGGGCAGACCATAATGTAATAAACTTTCCACCCTTCAAAAGGAGTCAAGCTCGAAAGACCAGGGGAAAGGGATTTCATAAAAGAGTCAAGGGTGAAGTATGCCAAGAGATACTAAGGCGTAGTTTGAGGGGGTGATGTGTTTAGAGAGTATTATCTATGGTCCGCTATACAAAGGAAGATGCAGAAAATAACTGAAAACCTAAACAAACCTCATATATAAAACACTGCATCAAAAACCAGTTTCAGAGGGCAACTTCCAAGAGCGAGATGCACCCAGAAGAATATCCAGGAATCCATGGATATTGGATTGGTGGAAGGGAGAGAAGCTTTCAATCTTTCATTGAGACCCGCTGGTCTCATGATGCCGAGGTTAATAATCCATCGTCACTCTAACCTAGCTAAAGCCCTCATTAGATCACCCCCTCATATTTCAGGATGAACCTTATCGATCCCACGGACCTGAAGACTCTTCAGGTTACAATCGTTATATTGTTTAAAATGTCGAGGGAGAGTTCTGAGTGTCTCCACCTCCTTAACTTCCTGCGCCACCTGGATGTCTTTGACGAGTTCTCTGGTGCATCACCTCAGTTCCCTTGAGGTAAGTCCCACATAGATAAACCAGTATCTACAGGTTGCATAATAGATTACGCCTGTGGTATTACATGAGATGTAGTGTAAGTGTAAAAATTGCCCTCCAGGGATTGCTTTAATAGTGGAGGAGGTGTGCGCTGAGGAAGCATGAAGGAGGCCACTGGAGGTACAGCCAATCTCCAAAGACGAAGAAGTTATGGGTTAATACGAACTACAAGAGTCCTAAAATCAGAGAACATAACTGTATGTCCCATTTAGACATCTACAAGTAATGACCCACAGCCTCTAGCCCATGTCTATATCCAATACTGGTGTATAGAGTCTCCTCATTGATTGTCACCAGTAACACCCCCTCCACAAGATGTACTCCATCCACACGCCGCAAGACACCTGACGTGTCACTGACATAGGAGAGAAGCATCTCCACCACGGGATGCAGATAGTATTCAATAAATTTACAAGTTGCATCAGATGGCCCCTCAATGCCAGAGACAATCGGATGGCCCAGGGGGTACGCTGGGTTTTTGTGAATTTTGGGTAACAAGTATAAAGTGGGCATCACCGGTGATTCAATGGGAATACCTTCCAATACACTTTTGAGGATAATACCACGATCAACAGCTCTCTCCAAAATTGTCTGGAGCTCAACAGAGAACTTTTCATGGTAATAAACGGGAGTAACTCATAGTATTCCCTATTCCTCAGTTTCCTAAATGCTTCTTTTTCGTACATGCCTGTCGGCCAAACCACCACGTTTCCCCCCTTATCCGCTGGTTTTATAACAACACCCTTAAGTTCACCCAGATCTTTAAGAGCCAATCTATGATTTTTGGATAGATTCATTTTCACTTTTTTCACCTCAAGTGTTTTAAAATCCGGGGTTACTAATTTACAAAATTCATCAATTTGTGGGCATAGTGAAAAGGTAGATCGAGGAAGCATGTGTCTAAGGCTAGGGTCACATTTGCATGGTGACCCTAGTGTGGCGCCCCACTGCTCGAAGTACTGCACCTACAGTGGTGTTCAAAAGTCCTGCATAGGCATAGGATAAATAGATTTTTTCAAGTTTTAAACCTTTTCTGTCGAATATCTTCGATGCTAATATGACATATTATATATGGTTTTGTTCAGAATACAATTTAGCATTCTCTCCCTGTAATATTTTTAGCTTTTGAAGCAGTTTTGCCTGAAATTATTGCAACAATATGGGAATTGAAAGCACAACTAAATATTGTACAGCTTCAGATCCAAAATTAGCCAATCACAGATGAGGTTCTTGTGACCAATCATAACCTGGATATGGCAGCCAATCACATTCCATTACATTGCATCACATTTGCTGCTTTGTTTGTTTGTTTTATCTCTTGGTCTATCTAGTGAATCATACTGTAGAGCTTTATGATTGGAGCCTTCAGATTTTTGTCAGCGGAGGATCGTGTGCGAGTTGTGGTGCTACATGAAGAGGGTTATACTGGCCCCCAGATCGCAAGGAAGGTCGGTTGTAATCAGAGTACAGTCGTAAGAATTTTGCAGATACATAAACAGCTTGGAATTACCCAGGACAGGCCCAGATCTGGTCGGCTCAGAAAGTCAACTAAAAGGGAGGATAGCGTACTGATAAGAACATCCCTTGCCAATCGAAAGCTTACCTGTCCTCAGCTTCTGCGAGAATGGCAAGAAAAGGGCAATATTGAGGTAGCAAAATCAACTGTTAGGAATAGATGTTTGGAAGCAGGATTGAGAGGGTGCAAGGCCCGAAAGAAGCCATTGATGACAGCCATACAAAGACAAAGGCGAAAACTGTGGGCATTGAAATATTCAAAATGGAGGAAGGAGGAGTGGAAAAAAGTGCTATTTAGTGATGAAAGCACTTTTTGCATTTTAGAAAATGATGGCAAGTCTTATGTGAGAAGGTTTCCACATGAAGAGTACAAGCCAGAGTGTTTGAGCTTCTCTGTGAAACATCCGATGAAAGTAATGGTCTGGGGCTGTATGGCAGTCAATGGTGTTGGAAGGCTTCATATTGTGGAGGGTATGGTTAATGCAAAAAAATACATAGACATCCTTAATAAGAAAATGCTGCCTTCTGCTCAACACCTGTTTTCAGGGGATTATATCTTCCAGGATGATAATGCTCCTTGTCACAGAGCTAAGACAGTAACGGAATGGAAAAAAAAAACAAGATGGCTACCATTGACTGGCCAGCCCAGTCCCCGGACCTAAGCCAATTGAAAATTTGTGGCACAAGGTATCGATAGAGATATCTAAAAAACAGCCAAGGACCAAGAGAGAGTTGATTGAGGCTCTGATACAGGCCTGGAACCACATCATCACTCGTGAATATCTGCAGAAGCTTGTTCACTCAATGCCACAGAGATGCAAGTTGGTGCTCAAGAGCAAAGGCTGGCCAATAAAGTATTACAAGCTAAAGATGCACTCAAAAGGCCCTTTTCAGGACTCTGAATTAAAAAAAAAATAATAAATCTTAAAAAGTAAAATTTAAGTCTGTGTGAACTTGCATTTGAAGTTAATGAACTTAGAAACCTGTTCACCATTCTACACACTGTACTGGTGTAGGTATGGTTATGCTGTAAAAAAAATTATCAAAAATGCGCATACCATAACAATTTATACACTTGGGACATTCAAAAATGAGTACGGCATACAATGAGGGATTACAAAAACATGTATGTGCCACCAGTTTCACTGTAGAGATGCAGAAGTATGAAATATATAGTTTTCTTCACTCCTATGCAGGACTTTTGAACACCACTGTAAATAAGAGTGTGTGGTATTCATGTGACCAACAGAACTGGGATAGTGAACAGGGGACCCTCACAACACCTATTCATGCATACCCTAGAGTAGGTGACCGTGGGTGAACCCGCTGGAGAGAAGACCCAGTCCTGTGGGAAGAGTCAGGTGAGTAGAAAAGAGTATGGGTGGGTTGACAGTTTGCTCAGTTGGAGGGAGAGTCAAGTGGAGGATGACGCAGAAAGATCATCGTGACAAGAGGGAGACCCTAGGGGCACCAGGTGTTGCGGTGCACCCGAATCTGGACCTGGGTAATGCCGACCAGAGAGGTCTGGTCCCGGGTGGAGGACTGGCTCTGGACACGGTGCGGGAGTTTAACCTCGAACCGTTAAACTGGAGGCCCCAAGCTTCTTTAGGAAGTCGCGGCCAAAGACTCGGCATACACCTCGAAAAGGCATACTGAACTAGGGTCAGGGAGACCTAAAAGGGAGTCATCCACCAAAGATCCGTGGTAGCTGGTGGAGGTTCTGCGCTCGGAGGCGCTGCATGGTTGAGATGAAAGAGAGCGCATTAGGGAATGGTAGGGAACGGCAGGCATACCACCGAGAGTCCTGACTGGGTGAATTATTCTGGTTCCCTGGTGACTACCCAGGCCAGAAAGACCCAAAAGACTGTATCATCTGTCTGCCTGCTTTGAGAACTTGCTAGTAAACACGATCAAAGTTAATGACTGGTGTGACATACTTTATTTCCCTCGCCTGATGAGCCCCACACTGCTACATTGAAAGGACTAGTGACAAGGCCATGTGGTAAGCTGCCTCTCTATGTAAACTGCTACAACTGCCCTGGGAAGCGTAACCATCTGGCTACCCTACCATAACCTCGGGGGTCTTACCCACAGCTCCGGTAACCATACCGGAACCGTAAGTGGTATCACAAACTACTTTTATTTTTATTATTTTTATTGACTTTCGGCGACCATCAGGGCCACGGGACCGGGCACAGGCCCCTGTGACATCCCCTGTGAATCAAAGCCCAGAACTGGGAACCTCACAGCCCTGGGGCGATTCACAAGCATCATGGAACTATTAAAAACTTAGAAGTTTTCACCGCAGCGCATAACATTAACACTGTGCCCTGCGGCGGAAATTTCTATGTTTTTAACGGTTCCAGCGCACATTGAAACTCCGGAGTGCTGGCCATAGAGCTGATGTTTAAGCCTTCAGCACCATGGAGAGCGGCGGGTACAGTACGCAATTGGCGTAAGCACCTGGGACAGCTCCTTTTTAAGGATGCTGGCCAGCAATGTGCTTACGGTCATTGCGTACTGATGCTCATGCTGACAACCAGAAGCCACCGGCTTCCAATCATGATTTGTACAAGCCGACAAATATCGGCTAAACATTAATATAGGCAATTAACACTTAAAATGCCAAAGCATTTGGCCACTATGTCTCTAGGGAGGGTGGACACTCCCTGGAGACATGTTGCCCACATATATTATACACATTAACCCTTCAAACATTGATCATCCCCGCAGCACGGTTGAAAAGAGCATCCGGCAACTGGTTCAATTTTTTATCGTACTAGCGGAATCCGCCGCTCATAGACACCCATGTTTATAACACGCCGGATTGCACAGGATCCGGCCCGATCAGGGTGGATCCGATTCAATCAGATTTCAGTCCCGGGACACAAAATTTGTGTTTGGAAATCAGGGAAACATTGTAATCTCCACAGCGTCTACCGCATGCCACATTAACCCCTTCATGACCCTGCCTATTTTGACCCTAAAGACCATGGCATTTTTGTCAATTCTGACCAGTGTCCCTTTATGAGGTAATAACTATGGAACGCTTCAATAGATCCTAGCGATTCTGAGAATGTTTTTCGTGACATATTGGGCTTCATGTTAGTGGTAAATTCAGGTCAATAATTTTTGCGTTTATTTATAAAAAATCTAAAATTTGGGAAAAATTTTGAAAATTTCACAATTTTCAAATTTCGAGTTTTTATTCTGCTAAATCAGAGCGTTATGTGACACAGAATAGTTAATAAATAACATTTCCCACATGTCTACTTTACATCAGCACAATTTTGGAAAAAAAATTTTTGGGGGTTAGAAGTTATAAGGGTTCAAAGTTAATCAGCAATTTCTCATTTTTCCAGCAAAATTTACAAAACCATTTTTTTAAGTGACCACATCACATTTGAAGTCCCTTTGAGGGGTGCACATGACAGAAAACACCCAAAAATGACACCATTCCAAAAACGGCAACCCTCAAGCTACTCAAAACTACATTCAGGAAGATTATTAACCCTTCAGGTGCTTCTCAGGAACTAAAGCAACGTGGAAGGAAAAAATTGACATTTTAATTTTTCTAACAAAAATGTTCTTTTAGCTTCAATTCTTTCATTTTCACATGGGCTATAAAGTTGGATGGAGATATCACGCAGCCAATCAAAACCAGATGTCAGTCCAAGTAGAAGAAAGACCCTTTATTCTTACGCGTTTCGTGTGGCACCCCACACTTCCTCAGGGAGGAAGTGTGGGGTGCCATACAAAACGCGTAGGAATAAAGGCTCTTTCTTCTACTCAGACTAACATCTGGTTTTGATTGGCGGCGCAATATCTCCATCCATCTTTATAACCTATTTTTACCTGACCCACGGGTGGTTCGCTGCAGCCGAGGCGTGTGTAGTGGTTGTGTCACACGCAACCACACAAGGTGAGCTCACTTGCTAATATATCTATAGCTTTGTTTAATCAGTTAAAACCCTATGTGCGCTGTTTCTTTCCTTTAGTTTTTTCGACGGTATTTTGACATCGGCAACAGGATAAAATGGATCCTAAAATTTGTTGGGCAATTTCTTCTGAGTACACCGATGCCTCATATGTGGTCATAAACCACTCTTTGGGCGCACGGCAGGACTGAGAAGGGAAGGAGTGCAATTTGACTTTTGGAGCTAATTTTCCATTCAAAAAGTGAAATGGCGCTCCTTCACTTCTGAGCCCTGTCGTGCGCACCAAACAATGGTTTATGACCACATATGAGGTATTGGTGTACTCAGGAGAAATTGCCCAACAAATTTTAGAATGCATTTTATCCTTTTGCCCATGTGAAAATGAAAAAAGTTAACCTAAAAGAATGTTTGTGAAAAAAAAAGTACTTTTTCATTATTACGGATGAATTTGTGAAACATCTGGGGGTTCAAAGTGCTCACTGCCTATCTAGATAAGTACCCTGGGGGGGTCTAGTTTTCAAAATTGGGTCATTTGTTCAGAAGCTCCAATGTTTGGGCACACAGGAGCTCTCCAAACCAACATGGTGTCCGCTAACAATTTGAGCTAATTTTCCATTCAAATTTTTAGCGGACACCATGTCGCGTTTGGAGACCCCCTGTATGCCTAAACATTGGAGCTCCCCCACAAGTGACCCCATTTTGGAAACTAGACCCCCCAGAGAACTTATCTAGATGCATAGTGAGCACTTTGAACCCCAAGGTGCTTCACAAATTAATCAGTAAAAATGAAAAAAAAAATTTTCGTGGAAAAAAAAAGTACTTTTTCCTTACTATGGATCAATTTGTGAAGCACCTGGGGGTTCAAAGTGCTCAGTATCCATCTAGATACATTCTTTGGGGGTTCTAGTTTCCAAAATGGGGTCACTTGTCCGGGAACTCCAATGTTTAGGCCCAAAAGGGCTCTTCATACATGACATGGTATCCGCTAACAATTCCGCCGGCCAGCTCCGGTGTGGGCCCTTCCTCCTGGATGAGGTAAGTATGTATGAATGAATGAACGGATGGATGGGTGGGTGCATGCACTCACTCACCCATCCATGCACCCACCCATCCATCCATCCATACATTCATACATTCATTCATACTTACGCCATCCAGGAGGAGGAGCCCGGGAGAGGAGGAGGGGCCCACACAGGAGCTGGCCGTGATCGCAAATTTCATTGGAGGGTAGAAAGGGATCAGGGGGGCCCTGGAGCAGGAGGGGGCTAGGAGGGGGCACCTGCCATTCCGCCCCTCCAGATGTGATTGGAGAGCTCCAATCAGGTCTGGAGGGGGTTTCTCGCTCTTATTGGCAGTCTCGATTTCAACTGCCAATCAGAGCGAGTTTAGCCACGGGGGGCAAAGCCACCCCCCCCTCGGCTAAAGTATAGGGGCTTGCACTCCTACAGCTCCGGTGACTTGTCACTGACACTGTCACCGGAGCTGCAGGAGCGCAAACAACCCATGACGTTATAGAGACGTCATGGGTCAGGAATGCACCGACTTTCATGACATCTCTATAACGTCATAGGTCGGAAAGGGGTTAAGGAGACATCCAGTACCGCATGCAAATATGCCCTCCAGTCCAGTTTTCTGACAGAATTGACAGATCGCAGGGTTCAGGAGCTGTCCCTGCTGAAATGACAGGATCGCGGGTGCTAAAGTTCAGCGCCGGCTGGGGCACCTGGCGTCCGGGTGTCGGACATATTTGTCCATTTGTTTCCCATAGGGCCCCATGTTAAAAAAAACGGATCCGTTTTTTACTGCACCCAAAACACGCTGCTTGCAGCATTTTTTGGGTCCTGTTGAAATATGCACAGCAGAACATTCACACTTGAGTCCTGGATCCGTTAACAGCATTAGTTTTTGGAGTTAGAATTCTAAAGTTGACAAACTGATGCAAATAACGGATCCAGGGCTTATGTATGACCCCAGGCTTTCTTTCATTTTCATTGATCCATGGTCACTTTTCTTATTTTTGTCACCAAGTTGTAAAATATTTTCTTTAGTCCCCAATGTGACTGTATTAAATAAACTACTATTGCATTTTGAACACTGGGGTGGAATCCTTTTGATACATTTACTTTTGGCCAGAAGTAAACTCATGGGTACAGAAAGTCTTCAGACCCCTTTAAAATTTTCACTCTTTGTTAAATTGCAGCCATTTGGTAAATTCAAAAAAGTTCTTTTTTTTTTCATTAATGTACACTCTGCACCCAATCTTGACTAAAAAAATAGAAATGCAGATATTTGTGCAAATGTATTAAACAATAAAAACTGAAATATCACATGGTCATAAGCATTCAGACCCTGTGCTCAGTACTGACCAAAAGCACCCTCCTTTTGAGCTAGTACAGCCATGAGTCTTCTTGGGAATGATGCAACAAGTTTCTCATACCTGGATTTGGGGATCCTCTGCTATTCTTCCTTGCAGATCCTCTCCAGTTTCATCAGGTTGGATGGTGAACATTGGTGGACAGCCATCTTCAGGTCTCTCCAGAGATGCCCAATTGAGTTTAGGTCAGGACTCTGGCTGGGCCAGTCGAGAATGGTCACAGAGTTGTTCGGAAGCCACTCCTTTGTTAATTTAGCTATGTGCTTAGGGTCATTGTTTTGTTGGAAGGTGAACCTTTGGCCAATTCTGAGGTCCAGAGCACTATGGAAGAGGTTTTCATCAAGGATACCGCAGTTCATGTTTCCTTCAATTGCAACCAGTCATTCTGTCCCTGCAGCTTAAAAACACCCTCATAGCATGATGCTGCCACCTCCATGTTTCACTGTTGGGATTCTATTGGGCAGCTGATGAGCATTGCCTGGATTTCTCCAAACATACTGCTTATAATTGTCACCAAAAAAGTTCTATCTTTGTATTATCAGATTAGAGAATCTTATTTCTCATAGTCTTGGAGTCCTTCATGTGTTTTTTTGCAAACTATGTGGGATGTCATATGTCTTGCACTGAGGAGAGGCTTCCATTGGGCCACTCTGCCATAAATGCCTGACTGATGGAGGGCTGCAGCGATAGTTGACTTTGTGGAACTTTCTCCCATCTCCCTACTGCATCTCCGGACCTCAGCCACAGTGATCTTGCGGTTCTTCTTTACCTCTCTCACTAAGGCTCTTCTCCCTCGATTTCTCAGTTTGGATGGCCAGGCCTAGGAAGACTTCTGGTGGTCTGAAACCTCTGCCATTTAAAAATTATGGAGGTCATTGTGGTCTTAGGAACCTTGCATAAATTATTTTGTAACTTTGGACAGAACTGTGCCTTTTCACAATTATGCCTCTGAGTTCCTTGGGCAAGCTTCCTTTGACCTCATGATTCTTATTTGGTCTGATATGCACTAAAAGCTGTAATGTCTTATGGTACCATCACACGTCGCGATATTGCGTAGGATATCGCATATAAGTCACGGGAGCGCGCTCGCACAGAGATTTGGATTGTGATCAGAGTGTAGACGTGTGACGTTAAGATATTGTCTACAACATTGTCGCGATTCCGGGGTGAGATCGTGAACAGTGGTCATTAGGATTCTTTGTTTTCACAGCGCTGAATGGGAAAAATCGTGGAACACATATTTATCGAGGTGTCACACAGCACAATGCAGCAGATGGCATTATCGCAGATTGCCTGATTTGAGAACATGTTCTCAAATCTGCGATGTGCAATCTCACGATATCTCACACTGTTATCGTGGTGTCATACGCTAGGACGCACACACGACATCGTTCCGATGTCGCAGCCATGCCTCCAAACATGTGACTTCTATGCGATATCCTATACGATATCGTGAAGTGTGACAGTACCATCACATAGACATGTGTGCCTTTCCAAATCAAGTCCTATCAGTTTAATTAAACACAGCTGGACTCCAATGAAGGAGTCGAACCATCTCAAGGAGGATCACAAGGAAATTGACAGCATGTGACATAAATATGAGTGTCTGAGCAAAGGGTCTGAATACTTATGACCATCTGATATTTCAGTTTTCTTTTTCAATAAATTTGCACAAATATCTACATTTCTGTCTTTGTAAGTCAAGATGGGGTACAGTGTACATTAATGAGGAAAAAAAGAACTTTTTTGAATTTACCAAATGGCTGCAATGAAACAGAATGAAAACTTTAAAGGGGTCTGAATACTTTCCGTATCCACTGTATATTTCATGAACTGACGCGTAGGAAAGGTGGCAAAGTATAGCAATGCTCATCACTGGGTTTTGCAATACAATCCATGCTACTACTTCTGCTTCTCTATAGTTACATAGTGACATGCTTGATTTTATGTATTTGTTTGCAACTGAGACTGTTTGCAACTGTGACTGAAATAAATGAAATCATTGTTGGGTAGGAGTGTTTGTCTACATTTGGCCATGTAGTGAAAATGTTTTTCTTTATATTAACATGTAAGAAAATAGAATATAATATTTCTAACATGAATCCTTAATAATAGTTGAATACTGGATTATCTTAATATGTAACACTAGATGGTGGCCCAATTCTAACGCATCAGGTATTCTATGTATGTAGTTGACATACTGTGACTGACAGAACTTGTTCAGTTAACGTGAGTGAACTACATATACATATATATATATATATCAGCGCTATGGTATATGGTAGTACATTACAGCACATGTATAGCAGCACTATAGTATATGGCAGTACATTATAGTACATGTATAGCAGCACTATTGTATATGGCGGTACATTATAGTACATGTATAACAGCACTATAGTATATGGCGGTACATTACAGCACATGTATAGCAGAGCTATGGTATATGGCAGTACAGTACATGTATAGCTGCACTATGGTATATGGCGATATTCCGCTCCCAGTGGCCCAGTTGCTCTTCCTGGCTCCTCCACAGTAAAAGTAAAAATAAAAAAATCCTCAGTGAGGATTCTCCCTGTCCACCGGCTCGCTCCACCTCCGTCTTCTTGGTCCTACAGGTCTTTAGGACCTGTCGTTGCCTGGGAAACCGATGAGCTGATTGGTCACATGACCGTTAACTAACGAGGTGGCAGGATGGAGCAGGGGGCTGGATTGAGCAGGGGGGCAGGATGGTGACAGGGGGGGGGCAGGATGGTGATGGGGGGTAGGATGGTGAGGGAGGGCAGGATGGTGACGGGGGGCAAGATGGTGATGGGGGGGCAGGATGGTGGCTGGGGGTAGCATGGAGCGAGCAGGGCAGGATGGACTGAGTGGGGCAGGATGGAGCAATCGGGGCAGGATGGAGAGAGCAGGGCAGGATTGAGTGAGCGGGGCAGGATGGAGCCGGCAGGGCAGAATGGAGCCGAGGGGAAAAAGCAGGATGGAGCCAGCGGGGGGCAGGATGGAGCCGGCAGGGGCGCAGGATGGAGCCGATGGGGGGGGCAGGAAGGAGCCGGCAGGGGGGCAGGATGGAGTCGGAGGGGCAGGATGGAGCCGGCGGGGGGGAGGATGGAGCTGAGAGGTGGCAGGATGGAGCTGGGGGGGCAGGATGAAGTGATCAGGACAGGATGGAGTCGGTGGGGCAGAATGGAGCCGGGGGGGCAGGATGGAGCCAGGAGGGGGGGGAGAATGGAGCTGGGGGGGGCAGGATGGAGGTGGGGTGGGGCAGGATGGAGCCGGCGGGGGGCAGGATGGAGCGATCAGGGCAGGATGGAGCCAATGGGGGAGCAGGATGGAGCTGGCGGGGCAGAATGGAGCTGGGGGGGCAGGATGGAGCTGGGGGGGCAGGATGGAGCCGGGGGGGCAGGATGGAACCGGGGGGGCAGAGTGGAGCTGGGGGGCAGGATGGAGCCGGTAAGGCAGAATGGAACCGGGGGGGCAGAGTGGAGCTGGGGGGGCAGGATGGAGCCAGGGGAAGCAGGATGGAGCGGGGAGGGGCAGGATGGAGCGGGTGGGGGGGCAGGATGGAGCCAGCGGGGGGGGGGCAGGATGAAGCGATCACGGCAGGATAGAGCTGATGGGGGGGCAGGATGGAGCCGGGGGGGCAGGATGGAGCCAAGGGGGGCAGGATGGAGTGCTCAGCAACCGGGAGCAGTAGCAGGTAGTGTCCTGCTAGGACCTTGCATGATGTCAGAATGTGATTGGCCCGCTCGCAGTCGTGTGATATGTGATGCGCATATCACATGACCGTGGGTGGGCCAATCACAGTGCCGAACGCCAATGTCATTCTGACATCATGCAAGGTCCTAGCAGAACACTGCCTGCTACTGCTCCCGGTTACTGAACACTCAGCTGAGAGGTAAGTATAACAATCTTTATTATTTTTAATACATTTGTCTTTATTTTACATTTGATTTTGCAGTGTATAATGCACTGCGAAATAAAATCACTAAAGAAGTGCCTAAGGGCAGGCACAGGGAGCAGGGGCGCAGGCGAGCGGGTGAGCGGGGGAAGCGAGGGCAGGTGGGGCAGCGTGGGCAGGGCAGAGGAGCGGGTATGGAGTGCGGAGGACAGGAGGGAGGTGGGGGTGGAGGAAGGAGCGTGCATGGGTGCAGGAGGACGGAGTACGGGCGGATGGGTTTGGAGCGCGGGCAGGACAGGAGGAGCGGGGGGGAAGTGCGGGCAGGGCAGAGGAGCATGGAATGGAGCGTGGGCAGGCCACCCGGGCTGCAAATTGGCGCGAAATTCAAACTTTGATTTTGCGCGCCTATTTGCATAGTCTGCGCTCATTGGTGCCCGCCTCCGGCAGCCACAAATGAGCAGCCTCTGTCTGGCGCGCGATTTCTGTGATCGACAGACGCCTTAGACAATTGTATAGTAGATTATAGCATACCACCACTGTAGTGTCATTTCTGTAAACACTGGAAGACAGCAGCACCGCCTGTGACGCTCTTCCTCTTAGAGACCATTTTGAGGTTTTATGTGCTTATAATCTGTAGTTGGGTTTTCTGGCTATATTTAATATATAGTGGAAGATAAGGTGATTATAGAAGAAATGAAGTTTCACTTTTACAGGGAATCCACTCCCCTTTTTAGCACTGTCACACTGATGAATTCTGCCAGACTGCAAATGATGCCATTACGACCGTCAGTCATGCAGTCACAAGACCATTGAAGCCACTGATTGGCTGCAAGGTCAGTAGACTGGTGGTCACGACTTTCCATCTGGCAGACACCATTTCAGGGAGTAAGTTCCTGAGGTCAGTATACATTCTTTCTTGTTTCACTACAATGGCTCCACACCGTACATTTTTTGACAAAAGATGGAACCCCCCCTTAAATGTATTGATGTTTATTTGAATTCCAGATCTATTCTGTCAGTGGGCTATGTATGACTAATGACTTTACGTACACTTCACTATACATCTGGCTTTAGTTTAAGGGTGCTTTCACATTGCGATATTTTGCTGTCCGAGGTGATCCTTTTTTTGCAGGATCCCCCAGACAGCAACGGGTCCAAACTGATGCCTGCAATCGGATGCCAAATATGCATCAATTTCTGATATTTTGCAGGATCAGTTTGGGGTCCTCTCCCTCTCTCCTCCTCTCCCTGCTCCTCTATCCCTCCTGTCTACTCGGTCCCCACTCCTCTATCCCTCTTGTCTCCTTGGCCCCCGCTCCTCTATCCCTCCTGTCTCCAAGATCCCCACTCCTCCATCTCTCCTGTCTTCTTGTCTCCCCCTCCTCTCCCTGTCTCCTCAGCCTCTCCCTCTTCTCCCCTCTCCTCCGGTATAAAAAAAGTCCTCCGTGAGGATTCCTCACCCTCTGCTGCCGGCTCCCGATGCGACCATCTGCAGCTCCAATGGTTCTGCCAGGACCTTGACACGTGACCGACCGATCAGCTGACATGTCACATGACCGCCGCATACACCGGCCGCCCAGCTGATCGATTGGTCAGGTGACAAGGTCCTGGAAGAACCATCGGAGCTGCAGATGGTCGCATCGG
Organism: Allobates femoralis; assembly: GCA_033576535.1. Taxonomy (NCBI): domain Eukaryota; kingdom Metazoa; phylum Chordata; class Amphibia; order Anura; family Aromobatidae; genus Allobates; species Allobates femoralis. The sequence goes on from JARQOC010000006.1 coordinate 274,808,270, forward strand.
GAGTCGGCAGAGAGTGAGAAATCCTCGCAGAGTTTTTTTTATTTCGGAGGAGAGGGGAGAAAAGGGAGAGACTGAGGAGACAGGGAGAGGAGGGGGGAGAAAAGAAGACAGTTGGGAGAGAGGAGCGGGGACCAAGGTGACAGCGGGGACCGAGGAGACCGGAGGGAGAGAGGAGTGGAGACCGAGGTGACACCTGGGATCGAGGAGACAGGAGGGAGAGAGCAGTTATGTACTGAGCTCAGCTTCTGAGCATGCTCAGTACATAACGACAGAGCCGACATCGGATCCGATGTTCTGAGGGAGCCGATATCCATAGACTCCAATGTTAAAGGCAGCAGACCGCGCTGGTCCTATTGTGTCCGATTTTTCTGATGTACACCAAAATCGTTGCAGGGCACGATTTTGGTACCATCAGAAAATTGGACAACAATGAATGGTGCACAAATCGGATGCCAATAGGCACAAATCCGAGCACATCCGTTGTCCATAGACGTACATGGGGGCCAAATCTGATCTGTTGCTGTCCGTTTTACAACGGACAGCAACAGATGTACAAAAATCACAATGTGAAAGCACCCTAAGGTATTATGCAAACCTTATTCTGCAAACTTTAATTAAAAATTGAATCATACAATTATTGCAATCATACTGAATTACCGTATATACTCGTGTATAAGCCGACCCGTGTATAAGCCGACCCCCCTACTTTTGCCCCCAAAACCTGGGAAAATCTATTGACTCGTGTATAAGCCGAGGGTGGACCCCAGCACAGGTATACAGCCGCCAGCAGTGTGGTATACAGCAGCCCCAGAGGTATATACAGCAGCCCAAGTGGTAGTATACAGCAGCAGCCCCAGTGGTATATACAGCAGCAGACCCAGTGGTATATACAGCCCCAGTGGTAGTATACACACAGCCCCAGTAGTATATACAGCCCTAGTAGTATATACAGCCCCAGTGGTAGTATACACGTAGCCCCAGTAGTATAAACAACCCCAGTAGTATATACAGCCGCAGTGGTAGTATACACGCAGCCCCAGTAGTATATACAGCCCCAGTAGTATATACAGCCCCAGTGGTAGTATACACGCAGCCCCAGTAGTATATACAGCCCCAGTGGTATATACAGCCCCAGTGGTAGTATCCAGCAGCCCCAGTAGTATATACAGCCCCAGTGGTAGTATACAGGCAGCCCCAGTAGTATATACAGCCCCAGTGGTAGTATACAGGCAGCCCAGTAGTATACAGCAGCCCCAGTGGTAGTATACAGGCAGCCCCAGTAGTATATACAGCCCCAGTGGTAGTATACAGGCAGCCCCAGTAGTATATACAGCCCCAGTGGTAGTATACAGTCAGCCCCAGTAGTATATACAGCCCCAGTGGTATATACAGCCCCAGTGGTAGTATATAGCAGCCCCAGTGGTAGTATACAGCATCCCCAGTAATGCAGGGCCCCCCCAGCCTTGCTCCGGTCACCTGTAAAGCAAAATATACTTATCACTGTCCCGCTGTCCGCGCCCGCCGCTGCCGACATCCGCGATCCTCCATCTTCATGCGTCTTCTTCCTGTTTCCTGTGTTCGTCGCCGGCAATGACGTCATTGTCTGCGACGAACACAGGAAACAGGAAGAAGACGATGAAGATGGAGGATCGCGGATGTCGGCAGCGGCGGGCGGACAGCGGGACAGTGATAAGTATAATTTGCTTTACAGGTGACCGGAGCAAGGCTGGGGGGCCCTGCATTACTGGGGATGCTGGGGCTGCTGTGGGGCTGTATGGTGCCGTCACTGACTCGCGTATAAGCCGAGGGGGGTACTTTTCAGCCCAATTTTTGGCTAGAAAAAATTGCTTATACGCGAGTATATACGGTAAAAATGATATGCATAAAATAAAGTTGTTTTCCACTTGCTTAATGTGCAATTAGAAATAAAAATGCCATTGAATGGAGTAATATTCTCTAATACAATGCATGTTCAGCTCCATGCAGCAAATCTCTTGCTCATTTTTTTATTTTTTTGTGCCAACGTATTAACTAATTATATTTGGCAGTTTAGTCTGGAAAGCAAAGAGCTTTATGTATTCAGAGTAGTGTTTTATGTCTGGACCACCTGAGGAGAGAGGTCCTGAAGGTAGCTGGGGAACAAGAGAATGACGTCAAACACGCAGGACTTGGCTGACAGCCAAGAACCTACTCCAAAAATCAGACATCGACCTCAGTGTATCAACTCTGTTGAGGTTTGCTGACATATAAAGTTTCCCTTGGTTTCATGTGTACAAATTAGCATTCTCTTCTGCAATGGTGAGAACACAAATATTTTCTACATTACAATGTGATGAGAGAGGTAAAATCATAACCTATCATTCAATAAGAAATGATAAAAATTGAAAACATTATTAGATTTAGAGTTGATTATCGAGGACTCTCAAGGGCCAAGACATAGCAGGGACTTACTTTAGCCACAAATAGTTTTTAATCTATTCAGTTTCCCCTACTCCCACTCTCTGTGTACGGTCTCATAGATTACACAGATACTGCATTTATTATAATATGTGTGAGGACTAGTGAAATGCTCGGATTCGGGAGAATTGTAACAAGTAGATAATCATGTATTTGTACAATGCAAGTCAATGCGAAATGCGAGTAATTTTCTGCTGGACCCTACAAAATGGTCTAGTGGCCTGAGGAAAGGCTGAAATGGATGGGAAGTGACGAAACAGAATGGGAAGAGTCTGGAGAATATGCCTGCATGCATTTCTGACTCACATATGGTTTGTGGGAATAATGTTGTCAGAGTATTGTGCCACTGTTACAGATTCACGAGAACTCACCAAACTTAACCTAAATTGTATTTTACAGGGAAATATATTAAGAAAACAGTTTTTCCTGCATAATCACTTGTATATAAGACTAGATAAACCAGAGAAAACAATCCCCTTTAACGTTTGTTAACATGTAGCATTTAGCTTTATTTTTCCTTTTACAATTAGGATGCTCTCACTTATACATTTTGTAGGTCCTCCCTCATACATCATTTTTATTCAAATATTCCGTGGCACTTTACAAGGAGAGCTACAACATGCTCGTTGGTATGTTGGGATGTACCCTCCTCCTCCTCCTCCAATACCACCTCCATGTCATTCTGCGGCTCTCAATCCAAGTTTTCAGAGAGCCGGCAGCTGTTAGCAAACCTGATTTTTCTGAGGAGCTAGTACCATACACTTTGGAGGGACTGATGTTACTTATATGTGGCGCCCCGCAACGAGTGCGTCACAGGAGGGTATTGCAGCCATAAATGCAGCAGCAATATTCTCTGACCCAGCAGTCATCTGGTTAACTTAGAGATCCATACTCTGCATGCCTCACTTAGCATAGAGGGCCAATCAAGGTCCTGGTGGGCGGAGTGCAAGGGTAGTGTGTAGTGGAAGTTTAGTCCAGCTTATAGAGTTCTAGTCTCGGGTCTGGAGAAGTAACAGCAACTTAGAAGACCTCTGCAGAATCCCAGCTCTGCAACCTAGGAGAGGGGGTTGCACAGTCGGTGCAGCCCCCTGGCCACCTTCTACCGGCCATCTCCTCACTTTTACCACGGTTGAGCACCATTACTCCCAGTGCATTACCAACCAAACTTGGGCTTCAACATGCGGGTCCAAAACCACCCCGGGCCCATATACAGCCGGTTTACTGGTACCGAAGCTAGCAGCAGTTTAGCTCTGCTATGCGAACCAGTAGAGTGGAGGAATCGCTTTACAGGAGCACCCCACCATCGCCAAATCCAGTCGTCTAACCAGCGGTGTACCCACCAAGGGACCCAAGGCTCCCCAAAGCATCCAGAACGTATACCCCGGATACGGCATTCAAGCAGCCTCCCTGTACCCGACCTGGTATTCCTGGGCGAAAACAGCAACTTACTTAGTTAGAATGGAGGAACACCGCGGATCTCTGAGGGACACCTATCACTGCTGAGTCCACCCGGTCCACTACCCGATAACTATATGCCATGTACTGCTTGCTGGTTACAGTAAATTAACCGTTACAGAGACTTACAGTGTCCGTGCTTCCTTATGACTACGTCCGCCTGCACACAAGGTAACCGCAGCTGCCACACAACATCTTAAGCAGCTCCTGGCTCCGGGGATCATCGCTTAGCCTGTGGGGAGCGTTCCATCTTGCTGCATTCCATCCCCCGGAGGCCTCGCAGCGTCGGTAAAGTTACCGAACTACTCATAGGTGGCATCACGAAACAACTAACCCCTTAATCTGTTCCCGCAAGAGGTCTTCAACTTTTTGATCTGCACTCAACCGGGCCCCACTACCGGCAGGCGCGGTCCACCCGTGACAAGGAGGAAGAAGCTACTGCCTGTCTAAACCGGAGTATCCCGGCCACGGTGAGTCATATACATTTGGACGGTCTCTTCCTCATTGTTACTCAGATAGTGGACTACATATTCCATAACACTTTACCAGCTCCAACATGGCCGTTGGTATGTTGGGCTCTACTCTCTTCCTCCTCTTCCTCCTCCTACAATACACTACCTCCATGTAATTCTGCGGCCCTCAATTCAAGTTTTCAGATGGGCAGTAGTTGTCAAGAAGCATGAGTTTTGTTAAGGGACTCAGTTGTCACTCTATTATACATTTGTACCATGTGGGTAGACCCACAGAACCATACAATAACTTTAGGAGGGTCCAGGAATTCCATAGTTCCACAGTTGGGCAATGGCCTTATTTTTGCGATGCCCCACTGCTAAGAATAATGGCATAAGCAAAGCCATGACTGATGCCACTGAAGATCATCTATACTTTTACTCATTTAACAGGGTCCACAGCAGGCCCTCTATAATAAATTGTACCCCTCCACCCTCCTCATTTAGGTCTGCAGTGCAGTCTAAATTACCCTCCAGAAAAGTCCCAAGCTGGAAACGCTGCAGCAGTTGCTATGGCAACAGACCTGGCTTAAACTGATATCTACTCTACTTGATAAACTGCAAACCTTAGCAATGGTGCCCACAGCCAATGTCGGTGGTTCCCCAAGTTTGGCAGGGGCATCATCTGGCCTCCAACGTGAATTTTCGCAGAGCCATTAGGTGGTCAGCAACAGTCAGTGTAAATTCCTATCGAATATGTATCCCCTATATCAGTAACAATGTGGGACAACCCAGAGCTGTTTTTTTTTGCCAGCAATTGTGATAGTAAATTGCAATTAAATATGTATCGCCCTATTTCGGTAACAATGTGGGACAATTCAGGAATGTTTCTTGGTCAGTCGTTGTCAACTTTCAGTGAACACAACCGAGGCTTTGCGTATGTATGTTATTCATCAAGATGTGTTGCAGAAGAGGCCATTTTTAAACTCTGCAACTACAAAGACTAACCAGGCTTCAAGGCCAGCTCTGTACCATGTTCCAATATGTGTCAGGCTGCACCCTTAAAAGGTTTGCAGCGCTTATTACCTCAACAATAGAACTATAGCGTCCGGTATAGAGTTAAGCTAAATGGTCCAGCATGGGAATGGACGTGTTCCAATACATGTAAAGTTGGGACCTGAAAAGATCTGAGGAGCATATTACCCTTCCATCTCAGACCTAGAAGAAATGTTCTGAAAATAGAGCATACAGCAACCACAAACATTTTGCACTAAATTTAAGAGCAATGACAATTTAGGGAAAGAGAGACATTTCATTTTGGGTTCTGGACAACCTAGGGTTATTTTTTGGCCAGCAATGGTGACTGTAAATTATTATCAAATATGTATCTCCTATATTAGTAATAATGTGGGACAACCCAGGGTTGTTTTATTTGTAGCAATAGTCACTGTAAATTGCTATCGAATATGTTGATTACCAAAATGTCTATCATGCAAGGATCTTGCGAAATACAGTTGGACATGTACTGTGAGATGTGGGGAAAATTGCAAAGAGACAAAATTTCAGTGTCCCCACCAGGACAAACACTAACTATCCTCTTGTCCTCATGCTGCCTAACCTCTCCTTTTCCTCCTCCACCTCCTCTTCAGGACATCCACGATGAACAGACACAAAGCTGGGGTTGGGAGTACACTCTGGAGTACAGACAAACAAGTCGTGTTCCTCCTCATACTCATATTTCTCTTGCTCATCATCACCTAATGTGGGCGAGAATATTGGCTGGGCTTGGTAGTATCACCAATTGGAAATCTTGCTCCATAGCCACCTGCTGGGAAGTCAAAGCTTCCTCTTTCAGATTGTGCAGCAAGCGTTTCAATAGACAGAACAGTAGGATGGTTATGGTTATGCAGTTACTCAAAGTATTCAAAAACATCACAAATATCAGCGATCTACACCTACTCAACAATTGTTATGTGTGGTGGTTGAATGTCAGTCTGATGGGCATGTTGAAACTGGTATTCAGCAACTGCCCTTTGGTGCTTACTAATCTTTGACAACATACGATATTTAGAATTCCAGCTCACAAATGACTCCGTGGTGAGGCAAATTCAAGTGCTTTTGTGCTAGACCGGTGATAGTGGTAGAGGACTTTTGGAAATGGTCGCTAACACGGCATAGCTTGCCCGCTAGGTATGGCAAGTCAGGATATGTTTTTAGAAACCACAACAAGTTCAAGTACAACTAGGTTAAGCACCTAATCCATTAATGAAAAGTACACCAGCTTGCCGAAATTTTAAAGACGCCACCAGGTTACACCCATTATCACACAGGACCAGACCTGGTTAGAGGTTCAGCGGAGAGAGCCACTGATTTTATCCCTTGCAAGGGCTCTATCGCAATGTGTGATTTATCACCTAAACAGATGAGTGTCAGCAGAGCATGATGATGCTTCGTTGATGCACTACTGCAGAGCTCCCAGCCTAATAGTGATAGGAAGGGTAATTCAGCAGAGGATGAGGACCAGGAGGAGGAGGAGGAGGGGAGACAGGAACTGGCATATGAGGAGAAAGAAACCTTGGTTAAAGCCGGGCCCGCTATTCTTGGTGTGGGTAGGATGTGTGATGTCCCAGGCTGTGACTCTGTCCAACCCTCCACCAGATTCACCCAGTGTGCCATCAGAGAAATGTATCATCCCTATCCATAACAACTTGTCTGTTAGGTGGATCTTCCCGGTTATGGCGTTGGTCAGAGCATGGTTGATATTGTTTAAGACATGGTTGTGTAATGCGGCGATGGCACAGCAGGCAAAATAGTGGTGGTTGGGAACCAAGTATCATAGGGCAGCCATAGCCAAAAGGTCATGGAAACTCTATTGAATTGCTGTGTCTATACAACTGCAGGTTGTGGGCATGAGGTATGAGCTCCTGATTCCTGGACAGCAGATTGGGAAAGACACAGCACAAGGGAAGTGGCAGTGGTTTCACTTAGAGACACAGATGTTGTAGCCAGGTTTTCTGATCACATAGTGGTGTGCTTGGCTGCCATGTTCTTGCCCATACTGTTGGTGTTCAGGTTGGCATTCTTCTTGCCTCTGCTCAGCTTGGTATGTCAGATGGTACAAATTAGTGTTTTTGTCTGAAGGACTATCAGAAAAAACTGCCATACAGCGGAAGAACACTAACTTGGCCTGAAATCTGACTGAGTAGGGGTTCTTTTGGGTACAGTTGACCCAAATCTCACTCTGGTCAAAATACTACCTCATACTGCCTGTTTTGGAGCTATTGATAAACCTGTCTGTGCTGCTGTTCTTGCTATGCATGCCACCGTTCCACATTAGATCAGTGGCCTCATTATTGATCACCTTATCTTCCAAGTGCTCAATTTGTTCCTCCTTCCGAGTGGAGATTTTAGGCTAACCTAATGGCAATCTCATTATTATCATCCTCCAACCCTTGAGAAAGTAAATCTCGTTGCTCCAAGTGGCTTTCTTCATGCTATGGATGATCAAATATTTGTGCATCAATACACACAACTGCCTTACATCCCTCTTCAATGGTGCATGGTGAGAGGCCAGAAGCAACAAAAGGATACATACATAAGAAATCCTCGGAGTGCCCAAGTTTGGGGTCTTATATCTCCTGTGACTAATAAAGGGGGAAGGAAGGAGGACCAGGTTGAGGATAGGCTGGCTAAGCCTTTTGGCTACTGACAAGGGATTGTGTGGAAGATTTGGTGGTGGTGCTTGTGAACTGACTAGAGGCATTGTATGTCATCCAAAGCATACAATCATCTTGCGCTCTTGTCATCTTGCGCTCTTCTGGCTTCATCACATATTAACGGTGTGGACTGGAAAATTGTGACAGCAACATGGAAGTACATTAATCTCCTTCTGATCTGTCACACTTCCTTGGTGGGCACCACCATCAACACCACGCCCATGCCCACGTCTACGTCCACGTCTCTCTCCCTTAATGCCAGCCTTAAAGGTGAACTTCAGGGAGAGAAAACTTTTTAGTACAGTCCCTGCCCTGCTACATGATGAAGTAGAGCTGTCCTCTAAAGTTCTAGGATCCCTCGTGGGATGTAGAACTTCAGTGTGACAGTTTCATGCTGCTGCTGAGAAGAGGAGGTGTGTCGGGGGGGTGGATTCTGGGAGCTGCAGGATCATCTTACATTCCAACCCCCTCACACTTTTGTATGGGGAGGGGTGTGTTTGACAGCCCCATGCTCATACTAAAATCCAACTCCTTATATATAACAAAATGCCTCCAGTTCCTGGCCTTTCTTACATGAATTGCACACCTGAGTTCACCCCAGAGTAGCTCAATGATATTGAGGTCAGGAGACTGAGATAGCCTCTCCAGAACCTTCACTTTGTTCTGCTGTAGCCAATGACAGGTTGACTTGGCCTTGTGTTTTGGATTCTGGCAACTCAACCATGCAGCCCATTTTTCTTCAAGTGCCTCCTTATTGTGCATCTTGAAACAATCACCCCGCTAGTTTTCAGTGAGTCCTATATTTCAGCTGGTGTTATTTGTGGGTTTTTCTTTGCATCCTGAACAATTTTCCTGGCAGTTGTGGTCCAAATTTTTGTTGGTCTACCTGATCGTGGTTTGGTATTAACAGAGCCCTGGATTTTCCTTTTGTTAATCATAGTTTGTACACTGCTGATTGGCATTATGAATCATTGGATATCTTTTTGTATCCCTTTCCTGTTTTATACAGTTTAACTATCTTTTCCAGTACATCCATTGACAATTCTTATGCTTTCCCCATGACTCACAAGCCCCAAAATGTCAGTGGCTGAATGAAAGATGCAAGAATCTGTCTGGATTCTAGAAACTCACTCAGTTTTTATGCACACACACTTATTACAAGCAAACAGGTCACAGGTGAGGATGCTACCTTTATTAGCCATTTAAACCCATTTGTGTCAACTTCTGTGCATGTTATCAGGCCAAAATCACCAAGGTATGTGAACTTTTGGTCAGGGTTAAGACCCCGTTACACGGTACCACATCGTGAATGATATCGCTCAAACGTCACGGGTTTGGAGTCATTCAAATTACATCGTTAGGACGTCGTTGTGTGTAACACCGAGATACGACTACGATAAATCGTTGGATTGTTGAATACTGATTTGAGAACATGCTCTCAAATCAAACAATCCTCGATCAGCCAACCTGCTGCATCGTTATGTTTGACACTGCGCTAACGATATCGTTAATGACTTAGCCTATTCACAACAGCGAACAAGTATCGTTCGCTGCGTTGTGCGAACAATACCTGCGCACATCGTTAGTGAGTCGTCCACAATATCTTGAAGTATGACATCTCACCAACGATGTAAAAAAGATGTCCTAACAACCGCGCTCCCGTGAGATCGCTGGTGATATCGTTAAAACATTGAAGCGTGTAACGGTACCTTTATTTGGATGTTTTTGGTTGTTTTTATGATTTAAAAAGAGAAAACATAGTAGTTTGACAATAAATGGTTTCACTAAACCACTAAACATGAGTGAAAAAAAGTTTTTTGTGTTTTCATTCATTTTATCTGAAAAAAGGCCAAGAAAGCAAAAAATCTGCTGGGGTATGTAAACCTTTGAGCACAACTGTACATATATATATATACACACCTGTTTGACAGGATCATGTGAAAGCACCAGTCCAGCTTTTTATTTCTTTTCAGCGTTGTAGTTGTGCTTTAAATGTAAGCCCCCAGCTCCGGGTTTTATATTCACTCTGCTGCTCCGGTCCAGAGGCATCTTTTTGTGACTTTTCTAACTTGCCAGATGTCAGAAGTTATATCACAAGTTCTCATTGCAACACTGAGATCCAAAACAAAGCTTTCATAGAGTTCTATTGATTTTGACCTACAGCTCCATGAAACATTGAGTGCCTGTTTGCAAGATGCATATTTAACCGCCGATTTGGTGCATATCTGCTGCATATACTGTGGTGCTCTACTCTCGCAGGTAGCCACAGATTTCTCTAATGCACGGCTGGGTTTCCACAGCAGGTACCTACTACATGCAACACCTTCCACTCCGTCACAGTAGGGGGAGCACCACTTGCTGACTTTAGGCAAGATTCCCTATAAATACTGCTGCTGGGGGCGGAATTAGTCTGAGTGTGCAGATGCTAGGAGATATCGAAGACGTCCTGGTGGTTGGTGCCACGGTTAGGCCCGAGCCAGTGACCTGGAGTGCCCCTTCTACGTCCCGCAAACCTAAAGTGGGGACAGAAGGCCAGGAGCAGATAGCTGAAAGGGAGCGATGAGCTTTGAAAGTTTCACCCAAAGAAGTACCGGGGATCCGCACCTGTGGGATACTCTAGGACCACAGAAAACCCCGTCACACCATGGAGGCCTCGGTCACCTGGTTAATCCCCTATCAGTCAAGAGAGGGAGCCAGACACCACAGTGAGACACAGCAGTGATCAACAAGGGTAACCCGGAGACCGCACAGGAGGAGAAACAGACAGGAAGAGAGAGAGGAGGCAAGTCGGGCTGCAAGCAGGCTGTGCTTCAACCATTACATAGGAACAGAGGAGGCCTTATAGCCACTTGTTGAGGGGATCCAATGTGCAACCTGTCCACCCGTGAGTGCTCTGGACTTCTTTACCTGCTCAACACCAGTAAAAGTTAAAAGAGACTTCTTCTGTGTGCGTGCATCATTCTCTCCGTTCCCAACGCCGCTCATAGAATGCTCTAACACCCCCATCTCAGCCATAACTCCACTCCAAACTGCCCCGAAGGTTCAGTCCTACCTGTGGGGGACTACATCATCCTAGCCGCAATACCATCGATCTCCGGTGGACTGTGGCGGCTCTGGTGCCAATCACTAGAAACTACAGGTGGCGTCAAGATGACAAACTCTGTAAATAATCCCCTGTACATATAACCCCTTTTTCAGAAGAATAGTCCCCCAGGACACAGGATCAGGCGCGGTCACAATTTCCCATGACACAGTTAACCCCTTGCGGCCTGATACCCGAGTACCCCACACCCTGGGGCTCGACACATCTTTTCCTGGTGTCACGAACAGGATCCCGTGCCCGGTATTACTGCGTACTGTGTGCCGTGTTATTGACTGTAATGAGTGACTGTTTGAATTACGTCGCCATTACTGCAACAAAAAGCGGAAAAAAGGGGGCGTGCCCACCTGTAGAGTGCGAAACTGAAACCTGCCCCTCACTCAGCCAAGCATTCCCGAGCGCCGCAGCCTAGTCCGGAACTCCCACACTGATTAGCTCTTCGAGGACTGGGTGTAATTCACTAGGGGGGCCTCCAACATGTCGGCCTCCTCCAGCGACGATGACTCTGCGTACGCTGCTCCCCGGAGTTACCCTGAAGGACCTATGGCTGCCTCCGGTAGCACCGCCAGCACCACCGGCGCTTCGGGTGTGCTCGCCCCGATAATGCCGATGTCACTCCCATACATCCCGGGGGCCAAGTGGTTGCCCCAGTATGACAGACACCCCGATACATTGGAAGAGTTTAAACTAAAAAATCAATAGCGTCCTAGATATGTATGTGATGACTGGCCAACAATGCGATGCTGTGGTACTCGGACAGTTAACTGGTACAGCAGAGAAACAAAGTGCGTCCTTGTCTGCTGCTGAACGCAAATCCGCCTCTGCTATATTCAATAAACTGAGAGTTACCTTCAAGGAGTGCAACGAGGCTGATATACACATGCACTTCCATGACTGCTACCAGAGGCCGGGGTATGACATAAGAGCTTATGCCTGGCGTCTGGAAGAAGCATTGCGTGCCCTTATACATGTCAGCCCCACCAGTGTACCCGATGAAAGCAAGCTCCTCATCGAACAATTCGCTCGGGGACTGCTATCCCCCGAGGACAGTAAGACTGTACGTTGGTGGTTATTGAGCAATCCAGAAGCTGACTTTAACATCCTGAAGGAGATGGCCATCAAAGGGTTAAAGCCGGTAGAGACCCATGAAGCTGCTATTAAACGGCGGTGCAGTGGTGAAGTGCAAGCTACTCCAAAGCCATTACCCGTGTCTGCAGCCACGCATAATGTTCAATCTGCTCAGCCTGATAAATATGATTTGTTGCGGGCTGAGATGTGTGTTGAGATGCGCCAGATTAATAAAATCATCGCTAAGTTAATGGATGCTCTACAATTTCAGCAAAGCAATCAACAGCCAGCGCCAAGACCTCAGCCCAAGCCTCAGCCACTGATCCAACTTGTCGACAGCCCGGAGGATGTACCCTGGATGTGAGGGAAGCAAGACACAGTGTACCGAGGAAGAACCACTGACCGCTACAGCTCCACTGGGGAGCCCATCTGCCGCCGCTGTTACCGCACTGGACACCTCATCAGGAGCTGTCCTTTAAACGAGAAGTCCCTAGGGGCCGGGGCCAAACCTCAGGATTAGATCAACAGGGCCCAGCCACCTGGTACAAGACCTTCATCGGACAGAGGCCATTTCTGTCCATTGTACAGGATGGCATCCCGACAACTGCTCTGCTGGACACCGGGTCACAGGTGACCACCATCCCTTATATCCTTTATTAGAAGTATTGGGCTGATGCAGAACTGAAACAGTCTGAAATAGACCTTACCCTTAATGCATACAATGGTGAACCACTCACTGTGATGGGGTTAGAGAAGTGCCCATAAAGGTGGGGAGGGAGGAACTGCAGAACCAGGGGGTCCTTGTAGTAGCAGAAGCTAGTAATGCTAATGATCCTTATATCATACTAGGCACAAATTTTGTTAGCAATTGCTTGGAGGAAGTTTTGTCTTTGCTTCAATAGATTGCAGACACTGCCAGACCTGGTCAAAGGAAGGTCCTCCAGCGTGAGATCAGAGCCATCCTGCACCAACAACAGGTAGCAATTACAGGTGGTGAAATTGGTACTGCACGGGTGATGGACCCGTTGCCTATTGTGATACCCCCAATGAGTGAAATGATGATTTGGTGTCGAGTAGCTATAGGTCTGAGAGGGCAGGACTACCAAACCTTAGTGGAGCCCGTCAGCACAGAGCACAGACCAACACTGTTGACAGCCAGGGGGTGGTGGACGTACACAATGGGAGAGTACCTGTTCGCGTCTTAAATTGTGGCAATGAGGAGGTTAAATTACACAGGTATACCACTGTTGCTAAGTTGTACACAGTCAGCAACAACGAGATCCAAAAAGTGCAACATGAACTCCACAAAAAAGGGGCAAAATCTGACCACAAAATTGGGCCACTGGAGGACTGGTGTCAGCAGCTCCATGTCAGAACTGACACCACTCCTGTGTATGAAAAGCAAGGTGTTTACCGGGTAGTACAAAAGTTTGAACAAGTCTTGAGTAAGCATCCACTTGATTTTGGTAGGATAAAAGGGGTCCAACATCACATCCCCACAGGTACACATCCACCAATCAAAGAGCCGTACCAGCCTTTTCCCCCTGCACATTATCAAAAAGCCAAGGAAATGTTACAGGACATGAAGGACGCAGGGTTATACGAGATAGCTGTAGTCCCTGGGCAGCTCCATTAGTCCTAGTCAGGAAAAAGAATGGCAGATGATAATGTGTGTAGCCTATAGGCAAATAAACCGCATAACACACAAAGATGCTTACCCGTTAACTCGTATAGAGAAATCCCTAGCTGCGTTGAAGTCTGCCAACTACTTCTCTACCTTAGATCTCACTAGTGGGTATTGGCAGGTGTCCGTAGCTGAGGAAGACAGAGAGAAGACGGCATTTACAACACCTATGGGCCTATGTGAATTCAACAGTATGCCCTTCGGACTATGTAATGCACCCGAAACCTTCCAGCGATTAATGGAACGTTGCCTGGGACAAAAGAACTTTGAGACGGTACTGCTCTACCTGGATGACGTGATCGTGTACTCCAAGACCTACGAGGAACATGTCACCCATCTAGGAGAGTTGTTCGAAGCTCTGGCCAAATATGGTATGAAGCTAAAACCATCAAAATGCCACTTGTTAAAGCCAAGAGTGCAGTACCTGGGACACATAGGCAGTGCCGAAGGTGTGGCCTCTGATCCAGACAAGGTGACAACAATCAAAGAGTGGCCAGAACCTAAGACCATCAAGGATATACGTCAATTCCTGGGTTTGGTGAGCTACTATCGTAGGTTCAACAAGGAGTACACCAAGAAGGCTGCTCCCCTGCAAGACCTCCTAGTAGGCCAACCCACGAAGGGCAGGTCAAAGGATTCTCCGTGGAGATGGAGTAAGGAACAAGAGTAGTCGTTCCGAGTGATGAAAGAAGCCTTAACAGAAGAAGAAATCCTTGCTTACCCAGACTACAACCTGCCATTCCTGCTGTACACAGATGCCAGCGATGTGGGCCTTGGAGCCGTCCTTTCCCAAAAATAATACGGCAACGAGAGGGTAATCGCCTATGCCAGCAGGAAGCTGCGCCCCACAGAGAGGAACCCAGAAAACTACAATTCCTTCAAGCTGGAATTCCTGGCCTTGGTCTGGGCCATCACAGAGAGGTTCAAACACTATCTAGCCTCTAGCAAATTTACAGCCTACACAGATAACAATCCGCTGACCCACCTGGAAACCTCAAAGTTGGGGAGCCATGGAGCAGAGATGGATGGGCAGATTCTCCGACTACTAATTCACCATCAAGTACCGGGCTGGACACCAGAATGGAAATGAGGACGCCTTATCCAGAATGCCTCACTTGTCAGAAGAGGGTGTAGACGAAGATGAGCTGGACGAAGTGGAGTTACCTGCTTTCCATCAACTAAAAGTAAGAGTAACCCAATGTCAGCAAACCCGTCAAGACCCCTCTACAAGGACAGTGAATCCGTTACCCCACTTCGGCTGGAGGGAAGTACAAGACCATGACCCAGCTGTCAGCCTAATAAAGCAACTGATAACCCAGGAGTCAGCAAAGCTACCTGAGAATCCCCAATCTGAAGTAAAACATCTGTGGAATGAGCGGAGTAAGCTGTTCTTATACCAAGATAAGCTGTGTCGGAGGAATATTAACCCAAGAACACACGAGATGGCCTGGCAGATCATCGTGCCAAAATCATAGATCCCCGTGGTCCTGAATGCCTATCACAACCAGACTGGTCACTTCGGATGGAAGAAGCTAGAGATGCTACTGAAGGAGAGGTTCTTTTTGGTCGGCATGCGGTAATCCATTGAAAAATGGTGTAAGAATTGTAAATCCTGCAGCCTGAGAAGAAAAGACTTACAGAGCCAGAAAGCCTAGCTTCATCCCATTGTAACCAAACAGTCTCTGGAAATCGTAGCCTTGGACCACGTAAAGCTAACTCCAAGTAGATCCGGTTACACCTACGTGTTGACCATGGTGGACCATTACTCGAGATTCTTAATTGTTGCCCCTGTAAAGGACTTAACAGCTACAACAGCTGCAAAAACTTTCCAAAATGTCTTCTGCAGACCATTGGGATATCCAGAACATGTCTTAACAGATCAAGGATCAGCCTTCAAAGCAGAGATCTTGCAAGAGTTCTGCCAGATGTATGGGTGCAAGAAAATCAGAACAACCCCGTATCATCCCCAAACCAATGGACTCTGTGAGAAAACGAATCACATAATCATCGACATGCTGAAAATCCTACCAGTAGAAGAACGGAACCAATGGCTGGAGAAACTACCTGATTTGGTTGACTTGTATAACCACATTCCAGTTATCTCTACAAACTGTACACCAGCTTACCTGATGAGAGCCCTTACAGGAAAGTTACCTGTAGAGTTGGAACTCGGAGTAACTGCAAAAGCTCAATGCAAAAAATCCACGCAGGAATCACACAAAAAGCTCTCTGTTATAATAAAAAAATAATTTTTTCAGTTTTTAGCAAGTGCTATCAAAAAAGTATCAAAAACAGGGCTATTGGTCTGTACATTTTTTGCAAAAAATATACTGCAAGCTGCCTCACCTCGTCACGGTTACCCTTCTCTTATGAGTAGTTCACACACAAGCAGTTTCACAGGTAAAGCCCACAGAGTGAAGTCCTGGCTGGAGCCTGTATTGAGGTATGTTCACACACAAGCAGGTTTTAATTGCATACATCAGCTAGGGACTGCCTCGGTCAGGGCAACCGTGACGAGGTGAGGCAGCTTGCAGTATATTCTTTGCAAAAAATGTACAGACCAATAGCCCTGTTTTTGATACTTTTTTGATAGCACTTGCTAAAAACTGAAAACTTTATTTTTTATTATAACAGAGAGCTTTTTGTGAGATTCTTGTGCGGATTTTTTGCATTGAGCTTTTGCAGTATTTCTGGTGGTGGGTGAATGCGGTTATTAATCGCATTCATCAGTGTGCACGACTCATTATTGTCTGGTCAATGTATTTCTCCTCTTCCCAGGAAAGGGAGGTGACCCACCCTTCCCTTATGAGTAGTTCACATACAAGCAGTTTCACAGGTAAAGCCCACAGAGTGGAGTCCTGGCTGGAGCCTGTATTGAGGTATGTCCACACACAAGCAGGTTTTAATTGCATACATCAGCTAGGGACTGCCTCGTTCAGGGCAACCTTGACAAGGTGAGGCAGCTTGCAGTATATTCTTTGCAAAAAATGTACAGACCAATAGCCCTGTTTTTGATACTTTTTTGATAGCACTTGCTAAAAACTGAAAACTTTATTTTTTATTATAACAGAGAGCTTTTTGTGAGATTCTTGTGCGGATTTTTTGCATTGAGCTTTTGCAGTATTTCTGGTGGTGGATGAATGCGGTTATTAATCGCATTCATCAGTGTGCACGACTCATTATTGTCTGGTCAATGTATTTCTCCTCTTCCCAGGAAAGGGAGGTGACCCACCCTTCCCTTATGAGTAGTTCACACACAAAGCAGTTTAACAGGTAAAGCCCACAGAGTGAAGTCCTGGCTGGAGCCTGTATTGAGATATGTCCACACACAAGCAGGTTTTAATTGCATACATCAGCTAGGGACTGCCTCGGTCAGGGCAACCGTGACGAGGTGAGGCAGCTTGCAGTATATTCTTTGCAAAATACATACAGACCAATAGCCCTGTTTATGATACTTTTTTGATAGCACTGGCTAAAAACTGAAAAAATTATTTTTTAATTATAACAGAGAGCTTTTTGTATGATTCCTGTGCGGATTTTTTGCATTGAGCCTTTGCAGTTTTTCTGGTGGTGGATGAATGCGGTTATTAATCGCATTCATCAGTGTGCACGACTCATTCTTGTCTGGTCATTGGAACTCGTAGTAGTAGATCCTGAAGCAGATCATGCTATTTTAAACTGGAAAACCCATCGCCAAGAACAATACAAAAAGGTTCAAGCTTGTGTAGAAAACAACCTGGAGAAATCCCGTGAAAAGCAAGAAAGGGACTACAACAAACATGCTCCAGCAGAACCAATACCACCTGGAAGTATTGTACTTAAGAGAAAGAGAACCAAACATAAGTTAGACGATCGGTGGGAACAAGAACCCTACGTCCTATTGGATTCTGGAAATGATATCAGTATAGTCTGTATTATCAGCAAGGACGGTGGAAAAACCACACTGACTGTATCTAGAGATCATATCAAGAAATGCCCCACAGATTGGAAAGACCAAGATCTCTCCCAACAACCAATTCCAGAAAAAGAACCAGAACCAGAGGAAAGTTCATATCAAGAACCCAAGAAGAAGGTAATATCAACAATCCTAGGAAAATTCCCAGAAGATTGGCCTCAACAAGATGGTGCCATCATAGTGCCAATACTAAATTTCTACCAACCCAATGAAGTGGAACAAAGGAATCAGGAAGAAATACCCGTTGCTAAGGAATCTGAGGATGCTATAATCAGTACACCTGCTAGCCCTGTAGTGAGACTAAGGCAACATAGAAGCTTACCTAACATACCTGCACCAAACCCTTCACTAGACACCTCACCTGTGGTAGTGGCACCTGTAGTGCAGAAATCACATAGATGCACACAAGGTCAACCCCTGTCTAGGTATGGAGAGTGGGTATAGTAAAGTCAAAGGTAGAACACACTTCAGAAAGTAACTTGTTAAATAGTTATTGTAAGTAAGAAATGTAAATAGTGTATCAAAGGTGAAGAGTAGGCAAAAGCGAGGTACACAACACCAAAAGAGGAAGTTGGCGTATGGAGTTGTCTAGGAAGAGCAACAACTTGGCCAAAAGGTGACCCCAGGGCCTGGAGGCCTACAGCACTTATGCGCGTTAAAGACCCTGTAGTACCTAGGACTCCTATGCCGAAAACGCCCGTTGTTGTGTATATTGAACTGTTGAGCCTACAGAGACTTTACCTGTATGGACTTATTGAAGTGTTTCCCCTTTTTGAACTTTGAATTTTTTCCTTTGAACTTTCCACTTCAGAACTCTTAAAATTTCAAAGGACTACAGTTATTGGACTAATGTAGCCACAAACTTTCAAAGCCTGCGGTGGATGGACTAGCAACATACAGACTTACCTGTTTTTCTATTTTACAAATATTTTTCATTGCTTTTTGTAAATTTTTTATATTTTAAGACTATGTAAATATGTTACCTCTTTTATTATTATTATTATTATTATTATTATTATTATTGTTATTCCTTTTGTTCAAACAAAAATGCTCAGTCCAGGAGTACTGATGTTACCTACGGGGGTATGTGGCGCCCTGCTCACGCAGGTAGTCACAGACTTCTCTAATGCACGGCTGGGTTTCCACAGCAGGTACCTACTACATGCAACACCTTCAACTCCGTCACAGTAGGGGGAGCACCACTTGCTGACTTTAGGCAAGATCCCCTATAAATGCTGCTGCTGGGGGCGGAATTAGTCAGAGTGTGCAGACGCTAGGAGAGCTGCGAAGACGTCCTGGTGGTCGGTGCCGCGGTTAGGCCTGAGCCAGTGACCTGGAGTGGCCCTTCTACATCCAGCAAGCCTAAAGTGGGGACAGAAGGCCAGGAGCAGATAGCTGAAAGGGAGCGAGGAACTTGGAGAGTTTCTCCCAAAGAAGTACCGGATATTGGGGATCCACACCTGTGGGATACTCTAGGACCACGGAAAACCCCGTCACACCGTGGAGGCCTCGGTCACCCGGTTAATCCCCTGTGGGTCAAGAGAAGGAGCCAGACACCGCAGTGAGACACAGGAGGAGAGACAGACAGGAAGTGAGAGAGGAGGCAAGTCGGGCTGCAAGCAGGCTGTGCTTCAACTATTACATAGGAACAGAGGAGGCCTTATACCCACTTACTGTGGGGATCCACTGTGCAACCTGTCCACCCGTCAGTGCTCTGGACTTCTTTACCTGCCCAACACCAGTAAAAGGTAAAAGAGACTTCTTCTGTGTGCGTGCATTATTCCCTCTATTCCCAACGCCCCTCATAGACTGCTCCAACACCCCCATCTCAGCCATAACTCCACTCCAAACTGCCCCAGAGGTTCAGTCCTACCTGTGGGGGACTACACCATCCTAGTTGCAATACCATCGACCTCCGGTGGACTGCGGCAGCGCTGGTGCCAATCACCAGAAACTACAGGTGGCGTCACGACGACAAACTCTGTAAATAATCCCCTGCAAATATAACCCCTTTTTCAAAAGAATAGTCCCCCAGGACAAGGGATCAGGCGCGGCCACCATTCCCTGTGAGACAGTTAACCTCTTATGGCATGATACCCGAGTACCCCACACTCTGGGGCTCAACATAAGCAGCACATCTGCATCAAATATTCAGCAGAGTGTTTTCTAAGCAAATCCTATTGGTTTTGCTAATTCCTGTCTGCATGGTGCCAATATAAAACGCAGCAGATATGCTGCATATTTTAATGTGGAAAAAAATCTGCAGCATGACAATTCTTGCAGCAGGTATTCCCGCACTAAATTCATCAATTCCCCAACCCCTGCCTCACAAACAGGGCTTGCGCCCTATGTTAATGTGTGTAATTGTCATTAAAATGTATTGGGAGCAAGTATATAAATTGTGTGGACCTGGTGAGGGGCTACATGATTGTTTAAAATCTACTACTTTATTATTATCACTGTTTGAAGTCCCATGAGCTTTAGCAGCCAGAGTGGGGACTTCGCTGCCTCTTCTACACAATTTGCATAGGGTGCGCAAGCTATTCCTTTTCTGAAAGTTCTCTATGCACTGAACTGTCAAAAGCAGCTTGGGTAGCGCTCCTACGCCAATTGTGTAGCAGAAGCAGAGAAGTTCCGCTCTGGCTGCAAAAAACGAAGGGAATTCAAACAATGATAGTGATAAAGTAGTTTTTAAACAATCATGTAGCCTCCCACCAGGTCACCACATATTATATACATACTCGAAATAAATTTTAATCACATTTACACACATTAACCTCTTCATGACCTTGGAATTTTTTGTTTTTCTTTATGTTTTTTGCTCCCCTGCTTCCAAGAACCATAACTTTTTTATTTTTCTGTCAATGTAGACATATGACGGCTTTTTTTTTATGGGATGAGTTGTACTTTCAGATGCAATCATTTATTTTACCATGTAGTGTACCGGGAAATTGCAAAAAAAGAGCAATTACACATTGTTTTTTGGGTACTTTAGTCGCCGTGTTCACTATATGGTAAAATCGACGTGACAGTGTGATACCTGGGGTCGGTACGAGTTCGTAGATACCAAACATGTATACCATTACTGGTATCTAAGTGGTGAAAAAAATTCAGAAGTTTAGAAAAAAAAATCACACTTTTTACAACATGTTCTGCGACCCATAGCGTCCTCATTTTTGGGGATCTGGGGCTGTGTGGCGGCTTATTTTTTGTTTCTTGAGCTGACGTTTCTAACGATACTGTTTTTGGGTGAATGCACTGTTTTGATCACCTGTTATTGCATTTAATAGCAATATCGTGGCGACCAAAAAAAACTAATTTTGGCGTTTGGACCTTTTTTTCCGTTACGCAGTTTACGGCTCTCATTAATTGATTTTACATATTGATAGATCAGGCGATGCTGAATGAGGTGATACCAAACATTTGTATTGTTTATTAATTTTTTAATACTTTTATTGTGAATGGGGGAAAAGGGGGTGATTTGAACTTTTATATTTTTTTTCTATTTTACATGTTTTGAAAAACTTTATTTACTAATTCATTCTTACTTTTACACAGCCCCTTAGAGAGGCACCCTGATGCACAGTCCGATTGCTTCTGGGAGATACTGATGAGCTGCTCATCGGTATGTCTCTGAATTGCGGACTGTGTGTGGTTGGCAGCGCTCTGTGACAGCATCCGGGGTCAAGCCAGGACCCCGGGCAGTCACATGAGCTCCAGAGATCCCGTCATACTATTGCGGGATCTCCGGTGCAGGTGGGGAACATCATGTTCCCTGCCGCGGCGCCTTTAGATCCCGCTGTCAGTGATTGACAGCGGAATCCAAAAGATTAACAGCACTGATCGGATCCCAGATCCGATTGGTGCTGTTAGCCCAACATCTCAGCTGATGCGATTAGTTGAGATGCTGGGTTTTTGATGTGAGCTCACAGCATACCCCCTTTAGTAGCCCATGACATTGTACAATGTCATGGGTCATGAAGGGGTTAACATAGGACAAAAGCCCTGTTGCTGAGGTGTCACTTACATCAAATGACACATGCAGGATAGAAATCTGCACCTCCCAGTACCATAAAACGCATCTTTCACATGACATCTTTTTTGGTGCGTATTTTGTTGAAGGTGCAGATATTTGTCTCCCAAAATTTACACTATTATCTTGCGAACGCACCTTAAACTGCCTGCAGATGACAATTAATCTGAGACCAACATAAGTAGCAGTGATTGAAGATGAAGCCACCAGGGGGTAAGAATAAAACAGGGAATAGGGGATTTAGATTTAAAGTACCAATCCAGTGGTGCAATAAAATAAAACACACTGGAGTTGTGCCATAAGGCCCAGTTACACATACAGATAATTGTGCAGAGATTGCTTGCAGATCTCTGGTTGCAGTGAAATCATGGACACATTGTTCCATTTTGTGGCCGTGTACAAATGTAATAATGTGTCCATGATTTCACTGCAACCAGAGACCTGCGAACAATCTCTGCACAATTATCTGTGTATGTAAAGGGTACTTCACACACAGCGATATCGCTAGCAATATCGCTGAAGTCAGCGACCTCGCCAGCGATATCGCTGTGTGTGAAAACCAGCAGTGACTGGGCCCCTGTTGCGAGGTCGCTGATCGTTACACAACGATCAGGACCATTTTTGCTTGTTGGACTCCCGCAGTGCAGCACACATCAGTGTGCTAGACAGTGGGAGACCAACGAGTGCCAATTCCGAGAATGCAGGGAGCCGACGCAGGCAGTGGCACCGCCACCAGCCGCAGCCACAGTGGAGTGCACCCGGCCGTGCAGTGCACACTGGGACATGCGTCCGGATTCACAGCGCGCCCGTTGTGTAACCAGGGTACACATCAGGTAACTAAGCGTGCTGTACTAGTTACCCACTGTGTACCCTGGTTACCAGCCTGTAAGCGGGAGAAGGCGGGTAACCAAGGTACACAGCGGGTAACTAGGACAGCGCTGTGCTTAGTTACCCGATGTGTACCTTAGTTACCAGCCTTCTCCCGCTTACCCAGCGATGTGGAGGTCGGCTCCCAGGTCCCTGAGGAGATCTGCCTGTTTGACAGCTCCCCAGCGACCACACAGCGATGTTCCAGCGATCCTGGTCATTGTCGGGAACATTGCTGTGTGCATCGGCACCCTAAATGGGCCTTTAAACATAAACATCAAACATGGTGTTAGCTTTAGAAATATCCACTTTTTTTTGTAGATGTCACACTTCTGAATTACAAGCCTGTGAGGGGTGAGGGAATAATAGAATTTTATTGCGCATACAACTTCTCTGCTTACTTCTCACATGCTTTTATTCCATAGTGCTTTACATCAGCCAGAAGCTCTTACATAATGTTAATGGCATTCCGTGCAAGGGCTGAAGTAAGAGACATTCAGCAGGATAACATTTGTCTCCCACTCCAGGAATCCAAAACCATCAGGAGGTATACAGATTTTGAAAACTACATATGTTCAAAAAATATGACATACAGTATATTACATTTAACATCATTATACAAAAATGTATAATGAACAATTCTTATTCTCCAAATATATGACCTTCACCTTCATATAATTCCACAAAGGCTATCTCTGTATCTACTGTATCTATTTGTTTTAGGATCTTTAAAGGTTTACTTATCTCTATCAATTATATTACAATAGGGATCAGCGAGTAGTGAAATATTCGGACTCGCAATACTCGTAACGAGTCTAATGTAAGTCAATGGGAAATGCGAGTATTGCAAGTAATTCCTCAGCTGGACACTATACAGCGGTCTGGGGGCTCAAGAAAAGGCTGAAATGGGTGCATGATTGTTTAAAAGCCGGCGGTAAAAAGCCGCTGGGTTTTAAACAATCATTCAGCTCAATCCTCTGCCTCCCATCCCTATCCTCCGCTCCCCCCACCGAGTCCCACCACGATCCTGAGTTAGGACTGGACGGGGAGTGCAGCACAAGGGAGCGGGGAGTGAAGGAACCGGGTGGGGAAGCTGATAGTGAGAAGACTTCACCACCGGCTTTCCTGTTCTGTGCTGCGCTCCCCGCTCCCTGATGCCCCCTCCCCTCTCCCTGGTTCTGCACTTCCCGCCCGGTCCTAACTTAGGATCAGGCGGAGATGCGGCGGGGGTGTGGGCACAATGGATGTAGACACAACTAGTTAGTGTGGGGGAGCAGTATGTAGGGGGGCTTCATGGGGTGACAATGTGAGGTTACAGCAAGGATTGGAAAGTATGGGGAGGAAGGAGAGTCACATGGGATGAGTCATAAGTTCTGGACATTATAGGGGGACACACTGTTAGAGGACAGTGTGAAGAGCATGTGGAGGGACAGTGTGTGCATCATTTTGTGTAGAGAAAACAGTGAAGAGCACTAATTTGTTCAGGAATGCAGTGTAGGGCGGATATTTGTATTTAGGGACATTATAATGACATTGTTATATTTAAGGGCACCATTGGGATTTGCTGCAGAAAAGCAGAGAAGATAGAAGTCTGAAGAGATGTGAAAACCTTTCATGGCATCTGGAAAGATGACTGTTATCAGAGACAAATTTATCTATAAGGTACCAGAGTCAATGTTTATTTGTGATACAAATTCTCATCATTGAGTCCCAATATGCAGGAAAAGAATGGAGGGGCACTCACCAGATGGAATTCACTCCTTTATTTAAATTGGTAGTACAATGTCAGCATAGTTGTAGAGAGGGGTGGGGAGGTGGTGCAGGAGGCACTGGATGACAGTGCCGTCTTGCACCTGTCTCTAATTCTCATCATTACTGTGATTCCTCTTTGATCTGATAATGACTGGTAACAAGAACTCCCAGTAAATTCTTACCATTATTAAAGTCATACTGGAAGTTGGAGGTTCATGTGATACAAATATGTTTACAGTCTTGACCTGACATTGCAGTTGATGATGAATTTTAGTACTGATGGTTTTTCTGATGATCAATTTCTGCACTGATGATAATTTTGATGCTGTGCTTCTTCATCAATGGTGGTTCTGGTGACATATTTTTGTACTGATGAGGGTTGTGATGCTGTGTTTCTGTCTGATGTGAGTTCTAGTTATGTATTTCTGTACCTCAGGTGGTTTATTTGATGTATTCCTGTACTGTTTGTGAGTTTACTGATGAATTTCTGGGTGGTTGTTGAGATGTATTTCTGTACTGATGAGGGTTCTGACTATGTATTTCTGTACCTTTGGTGGGTCTGGCAATGTA
Organism: Allobates femoralis; assembly: GCA_033576535.1. NCBI lineage: Eukaryota > Metazoa > Chordata > Amphibia > Anura > Aromobatidae > Allobates > Allobates femoralis. The sequence goes on from JARQOC010000006.1 coordinate 274,833,376, forward strand.
TTACTGTTCTGTTGTAGGTTTTCACCCTGTGCAAATGTAACATTTCAGAACTTGTAAGATCGCATGATACATGGCTATGTCAATAAAGTCTGACAAGTTAAGGGGTACTATGTTTTTGTTTATGTTAGGAGTATTAAAGAATTTTTCACAAATTTGGAAATAGTCTGCAGTTACTATACATGTTGCTCTGTGACTGCTGACTTCTGAATTCTCACACGGCACACACATCACACTTTCAAGATTCTCTAGTGTCGGCAATGAGAGTGGGGGGTCACGTAGCTGCAAGTATATGATTTACGTACATGCAGTCACATGCAGACTAGACACACATAGCCTCGATCAATGAAAATGAATTCACTGAGACCAGACACGTGTAGTCAGAATGTGACCAGGAGTATACAAATCGCATACCTGCACTCACATAACCATCTAATCTTTTCATTGGCATAGGAGAATACTGAACATATGAAGTCTATGCACTGTGAGAATTCAGAGGCCTGCAAACACCTGAGGGACTGCAGACTTCCATCTCCAACCTTTAATTTTAAAATTATTCACCATAGATCAATCCTAAAGGTACCTTTACACGCCACCACAGGAAGGTAGCAACTGCCGGGCACTGGGGATAATTATGCCTGTTGCCATGAAATTGCTACGAAATGGCGGCGTGTAAATAGGGCAGTTCCTCCTGGTGTCCAGCAGTTGACTCAGATACCTGTTGCTGAGCTGTGCTCAAAAACAGAAAGGCACAATTGCTATGGTGGTGGTGTAAGAGAGTAAACTAATAAGCTGCTAAAACCAAGCAGACTGCCATTTTGTAGTGGCCCAGGAAAGATAAAACACAGTCTCTGGTTGCCATGGTGACTGCTCTGTGTCTAGGAAAGTGAAAGCACAATCTCTGGTTGCCTTGGTGACGGCTCTGTTCAGTTGCTCCTGTTGTTGTTGATCGCTCTCTGCGGTGGCGATTACTAGTTTAAGGATTACAGCAGAGCCAGTGCAAGCTATATGGGCCTTTAAAGTTGTTTGCAAGCCCTGTTATGTGGACTAAAGACTTTATCTTGAACTGAGCAAGTGTCCAGCATCCGTGGAGGCTGAGGAGATGTTCCCCCTGATGGATTGAGTGATTGGAGTCCAGGAAGGCCGTGAGTGACTGCGAAAGGAGAGCCGGCGTCCGGTGCCATCCACATTGGGAGGATCCTGACAAGGAGGCTGAGGAGATGTTCCCCCTGATGGAGCGAGTGATTGGCGTCCAAGAAGGCCGTGAGTGACTGCGAAAGGAGAGGCGGCGTCCAGTGCCATCCACATTGGGAGGATCCTGACAAGGTCCTGACAAGCCCTGGAAAAGAGTGCTCCACAGATTGCACCCCAAGCTAACAGAACTAAAGTACTGGACATGTGAATCTGACATTGGCTGGTAAGCTGCCAAATTTTGCTGCTTTTTTACAATACATTTTTTTTTTGGCGCCAAAGGTTTTTCTTTTCTTTTTATTTTTCTGGACTTGCTGCAGCCCACGTGGAATATACACCGGTGTAAAGCTACATTTGAGGTTGATGGTACCATAGTTTTGAGATACCTGGGTATCCCTGTGCTAAGTGTATAGCCAGCATTGATATAGTGTAATGTATTGTTATTAGTTGTGATAAGTTATACTCAGTGTGCCATCTCAGAGGTCCCATCAGACCGCCCACAGTTGATGTACATAGCCTTTAGTTAAGTTAAATCCTTGATAAGTCTAACGTGTAGGTAAATTTGTTCCTGGTTCTGAGTGTGATTTACATATCCTGGGAACTCTCAGATCGGTGCATTGATGTCGGCTAACGCTGAGGGTGTTAAACTGTTATTGGTAATATTTTAAGGGATTTTGAGACTTTTACATTCCTTACTGAACCATACCTTGATCCCCATATCAGTAAAAATACTGTTGTTTATTTCTGCCTCTGTCTCAGTCTGTGACTCACTGGATCTTAATAGGACCTCCGGTCATTACAGTGGCGTGTAAACGGGGCACAGGCATGGATGTTGTGTCGCCTAGTGAACTCCCAGGGGCGTGCCACGGTGTCATGGATACCACGCCCCATCAGCGATCATTGGTGGGGGCAACTGTGTAACCATTGGCTGTCCCTTCACAGGGCGCCATAATTAAAGAGCTATCCATTCACAATCCGCAATTGCAATGGCGTCATGTATTAGCCAGCCTTCCTGCTCAGGCAGGCCAATCAGGAAGCTATTGCGTTGTCCAATCAACGCTTGTGCATCACGGAATACACAACTCTGTCACGCCTATGTGCTTACGGCGCAAAATATGTACGCCCATATTCCTTTGAGGTAGCGGCGTGTGAAGTAGCAAAGGTATTCCACAGGAAGTTAGCCGCGGCACCCGTCGGCACTTCTGGGGAACAAAGATACCTTCAGTGGAGCACGCAATGGCGGCGTGTATATGTGGCATTAGCGATTGGTATCCACTGTTAAAAACATGCACGTGTGGTGGATACCTGTTGCTAGCCACAGTGGCGGCGTGTAAAGGTACCTTTATGGCCCCTTTACACGCAGCTACAGGTGACAGGTTTTCCACAGGTAACTTACTGGTTGCAGTGAAATCATGGAGACATAGTTCCATTTGTACACAGCACCAAGATAGAACTATGTCTCCATGATTTCACTGCAACCAGTAAGTTACCTGTGGAAAACCTGTCACCTGTAGCTGCGTGTAAAGGGGCCATAAGAGTTTATAATGTAGTCACTCTCAGGATTCAGCTCTTCCTGGTTCCAGCAGTCACCACCTGGCCACTCCAGTCATATGCGAGTTTCATACTTACAGTCATGTGACAGCTTTTCTTCCTGCTACTCTTTTTTTTCATTGAACATTGGAATAATTACGAAGAGCAGCTCATTGGCACCTGACTGTGTGAAAATCACATATGAATGAGCTGTCACATGATAACTACTTAGACTACTTTGGGAGGAAAAGGCAGTGGAATGCAGAAGTGGAGTTTTTCCTGAGTGGGTAGTGCTACTGTGGAAGGTCCGAGAGGTGAAGGTAGGGCTGGGGTGGAGCCTGGACAGAGCCTTAAAGTGGCTTCAAAATTTTGCCAGTATGGGGCCTTGAATATACTAGTGGCAGCCCTGAACATAAGCTGAATGAATGGGCTATGGGTTTTCTTGCCATAAGTGATGGATCACTGAAATCTGAATTATACTAGCAAACTTTAAAAGTAAATGCCAGGACATTTGTCCATGGGCAAAATTTGAAAATAACATTGGTGCTGCAACAAAACAACAACCTAAAGCACCTAAGTCGCTTTACAAAAATGGTTAAAACATAATGAAGTTAAAGTTTTGGCATGTCCAAACCAAAGTTCTCCTCGTAATCTTGTAGTCATGTGAAAGGACCAGAATAGAGAAGTTGATGGAAGAAAACATACCAACATAATAATTGAAAGTCTGGGCTAAAATTACTTTAAGCCAATGTGCAATTCTAATCATCAATTATTAGAAGAAGTTATTACTGCATATGGTGAGTACATTAAATACTAAGAGCAAAGGTTCACATACTTTTGCCACTCGCAGATATGATATTGGATTATTTTTCTAATTTAAAAAAAAATGTTAATATTTTTGCCTCACTTGTTTAGTACTTTAAATCTAGTGGTAGGGATTTTAAAGAGTTCACAAACATTCTAGCACCACTGTAGAGTAGAGGTGGCTGAAAAGAGTTGTATGCTTCATTATAATATGAGTATTGTGTCTAAAGGGGTTGTGGAGTGATGTACTGCATGGTGGCATTGTATAAAAAGGGGCTGAGGCTAAGGTCACACATAGCAATCCGTTTTTTGGAAGTGTTCTCCATGCCAAATCCATCTTTCCTAGGCTGCTTTTTGTGCCTCCTGTGCCCCTGAACGTTTTTGGGACTTTGCCATTTTTTACATAAACAATTTTTGTGACATATACAATACTCTAAAAAAACTAATCCATTTTTCCATAGGGCCCCATGTTAAAAAAAAGGATCAGTTTTTTTACTGCACCCAAAAACGTTCCTACCAACGTTTTTTGGGTTTAAAAAACCTCCTCGGAACGTTTTTGGGTGCAGAAAAAAACGGATAGGGTTTTTAATTAAATTTAATCCATTTTTGCATCAGTTTTTGGACTTTGAAAAAAAAATCCAAAAACTAATGCCAAAAATGGACCAAGGGCTTATGTGTGACCCTAGCCTGAGAGGAGTAAAAAAATATGCAACCACATCAAAATATGGAAGATATTCTCACAAGCAACACACTATTTCATGCTATCTGGAAGAGTGCGACGCTGATGGATTAGGGGATGATATTCACCAAATCTGGCTGTGGCACCAGGTAAGATTGATTACTCATACAGTAGTACCCAGGATGTTGAGTGCTGCTGTCAGTGTGCAACTGTTTTGTGCGTGGTTGTCACACTGGAGGCAGCACTCTTGTTCTTTTGGGAAGAGGTAGGGCAATTGAAATGTATACTGTCATGGCTAAAAGTGTTGGCACTCTTGAAATTGTTACAGAAAATGAAGTATTTCTCCAAGAAAACTGCAATTACACATTTTGGTATACACATGCTTATTTCCTTTGTGTGTATTTTAATAGCTACAAAATAATACTGAGAAAATAAGCAAATTGGAAATCATTTCACAGAAAACCACAACGATCAACGGTCAAAATTGTTGCGCCCTCAGCTTAATATTTTGCTGCATTCCTTTTGGAATAAATAACTGCAATCAGTCATTTTCTATAATCAACAATTTCTATAACTATTATTTTCTGTAACCACCCTACAAAATTGTATCTTCTGGAGCCTCTATTTTGTTAGATGCCAAAGATAAAAATTCATTCGTAATGAGAAATTTAAATGTATGCCTCCAAGGAATCCTCTGGTGAAAACATATATGACTTATAGAAAAAAAGGTTGAAATGGGTTTCCCACCTTTGAAAAGTACACTGATTGTTTTAAGTATTAAAAATCTTAACCAGAACATAAGTATTTACCTGGATAAAATTTTAATACACCTTGTGACAGCTTTTCAGTCTTATACTAGGAGTAAGATGTACTACTGAGCATGTGGGATCTGAGGATGAGGTATGGTTGGCCAGTAATGATGTGGTAATTCTATATTCCTTGATACTTTTTAGACATTGTAAATATCTGGCTAAAATGAAGTAAATCTTTGACCTGCCTTAGGCTCTCGTTGACTAGGAATTTTTTTTCATTTGTGAAATTTGTGCATGATCTTAATGATAACTCCATAGTTGTTTGCTTTATTTTGAAACTAGATGTGGGCCCGATGCTATCACATTGGGAGGGTGGTGATGTCACAACATTACAATGGGGGGTGGGTTGCGGAGATGGGGGCAGTGGCTGTCTCTCTCCCATGTCCATTCTCTTCCCCCGTGTGCTGTCTCTCTTCCCCATGTTCTCTCTCCGTTAACCTTTCTCCCCTGTGTGCAGTCTTCTCCTATTATGTGGTCTATCCTTTGCCAATGTGCTCTCTCTGCCCCCTGTGTGCTCTATCTCTGTACACCCCTGTGAACTCTCTCTGCTCACCTCTGTGTGTTGTCTATCTACCAACCCTTGGGTGCTCTCTCTCTGCCCAGCCTTGTGTACTCTCTCTGCCCACCCCTGTGCATTGTCTCTCTGCCCATCCTTGTGCGCTCTCTCTCTGCTCCCCCTCTGTGCGCTCTCTCTGCCCCCATGTGGAGACCAGGACTGGGGGAGAAGAAGGGAGAGAAGATCAGGAATGGAGTAGGGAAGCATAGCATGCAGAGACCCGGGGAGTGAAGCAGAGTGTGCAGAGACCAAGGGAGGAGAGCGGAGCATGCAGAGACTTAAGGAGGGGAGAAATGCATGCAGAGACCAAGGAAGGGGAGCGAAGCTTGCAGAGACCGTCACCAGGGAAGGGGAGCGAGTGGAGTCTGGGCCCGGGTAAAATGGGGCGAGTGGAGACTGGGACCAGAGTGTGCAGAGATAAGGACTGGGGGAGGGGATCATAGATTGAGATGAAGGAGGGAAGCAAGCAAAGACTGGGGTTGGGTGAGGGGAGCGAGTGAACACCAAGTCCTGGGGAGGGGAGTGTGCAAAGACCAGGACCAGGGGATGGGAGTGTGCAGAGACCAGGACCAGGGGAGGGGAATGGAGCATGTGGAGAACGTTGTGGAAGTGTGGTCCCGGCTGCGGCTGCTGTGTTTGAGCGATCAAGCTAGTTGTGGGCTTCACAACTAAATCAGGTGAGCAGTTTTCATACTGTATGGGATTTGATTCCTATTGAGGATAAGACCCTATGCGCATTCTCATTTTATAGATATCTGAGGATCTGACTCCTACACTTTACAAATTATTCTGCCAGCACACTTACTTAAAGATGTTAATGACATCAAAGGTCATGTGCACTAAGGAGCCAATCACTTTGTGTTTAAACTTTCATGTGGGAGGAGCTCCACAGGTCCAATCCCAGTCACCAGCAATCAGAGTGTTAAAAATAATAAATCGGCTCAGCTACCAGTGGAGAGCCGTCTCCTATCAGTCACAGCAGGGACCCTGCTCTGCGTTGGATTTGTTAGAGAACTGTGGGCGTGTGGGGATGGGGTGAGCTCATGGTGATGTCAGTGGGGGCAGGCTCTGTGTTTCTGGGGACAGGGTGGTGGCCTCATTGATTGTACAATACTCTGGGGATGGGCTCATGGTGATGTCAGGGCGGGTGGGCTCTGTGCTTTTGGGGATGGGGCATGGCCTCATTCATTGTACAATACTATAGGGCAGGTTCATGGTGACATCAGTGGGGGTGGGAGAACCCACAGAAGTGCTGCTGCAGGGGGGACAGTCACGAAGGACTAATCAGATGGTGAAGAAAAAGTAACATCTCGACTTCCGGTCCCAAGGCAATTATATAAGTAGATGGATAAACAAAGGCTTCCCTTACTTGACTTCATGATCTCAAGGAACATGGACAGCTGAATACCAGATTTTATCTCCTAAAATTCTTTAATTAAATGGAAGAGTTATCACCTTAGTCCACTCCAGATGGGTATCCTCAGTGGCCAATAACTACATCTTGGGCTCAACTGTTAAAGCAAAAAAATGTATTGATCAGTCATGGGACCTGAAGTTACCCTGATGGTGTCTTAGTAGGGACATACTAACATGTTGTAAACAAGGGACATCTAATCTATTTGCTTTGTCTGCACCCAGCAAATCAGTGATTTATAGTTATTATTGAGAGACTGTGATTGGACACGTTTCATTAACTGACGCTGACATATTTCCTATAGTGTTTCCTAGTGATGACAAGTGCTCTGCTGTCAGCAAATTGCTTTTAATAAATCTTGCTAGATCGTTGACACAGAGTGCCGCAAACTATCTACCTAGTGCTGATGTAAATCACCTGGATCTCATACACAGCTAAATCACCATTCTCCGCATCTCAGGAGTTTTGGAATATTTAAAACATAGCAAATAGAAAAGGAAACTCATTTACCTGTCGCCCTAGGCACTGGACCTCAGGTGTTTAGCTATAACCCAGCAAGTACACTGGAATACATTAAGTGACAAAGAAGGTATTTCTCAGTGTTCGCAGCCAATGTCACAAATTCAGTGTGTGACTTTTCATGTGCATAGTGGATGGAGCATAAATTTAGATGCAGATAGTGAAAATGAACCATGATATGTGACTACTACTTCTAGCCAGTGCATAGTGTCCAGATGATAAATGGCATAATTAAAGCACTCAGTCACCATACAGACCTCTTTATTAAATAGCAATTATGAGAGCCTTACAGTAAGGAGCTATAGCACATGCTGAACAGTTATTCTTAAGTGATTCCACATGCTTGTTAGTGTGATAGGCTAAGCCCATGACTGGATAAGTATTATCACTTCCATGCAGAGCATGCTTTTAGATAGCACCCTGAATTCCTAGCACAGTTTACTAAATTGTGACAAATGTTATGTTTTAGATCAGGGAATTGTAGTGTCAAAGTAGCAGAGCTGCATAATAAGACTCATCCAACTGGTATCGGAAGTATCGGAATTAATGAAAAGTTAACCTTTCCTGTATGGATTGATTGTAGTCCATCTAAATAATTTCTTCTTGTATTCATTCCAGTTCAACATTCCAGAATTTCAGTTTTTCTTGTATTTATCCAAGGATGTATTGTATCTATAAAGGCAGCCTATTGCCCTTCCGGAATATAGTGCCAAGCTCAAGCGGTTTAGTTACCCTCACCCTCTTTCCTACAAGGTATAAGTAGAGAAACAGTCAATGATCATTGTTATATGATATTATAAGTCTGGGCCTTCATATCTACAGTCATATGAAAAAGTTTGGGCACCCCTCTTAATCTTACTCATTTTTTTTTGCTTAAAATTGTTTTTTTGCTACAGCTATTTCAGTGTGATATATGTAATAACTGATGGACATAGTAATACTTCAGGATTGAAATGAGGTTTATTGTACTAACCGAAAATGTGAAATATGCATTATTTCAAAAATTGACAGGTGCAAAAGTATGGGCACCCTTCTGATTTTCATGATTTGAATACTCCCAACTACTCTTTACTGACTTACTGAAGCACTAAATTGGTTTGGTAACCTCTTTGAGCTTTGTACTTCATAGCCAGGTGTATCCAATCATGAGAAAAGCTATTTCAGGTGTCCACTTGCAAGTTGTTCTCCTAGTTGCATCTTCTCTGAGGAGTGGCATCATGGGCTCCTCAAAACAGCTCTCAAATGATCTGAAAAAAAGAATTGTTCAACATAGTTGTTCAGGGGAAGGATACAAAAAGTTGTCTCAGAGATTTAACCTGTCAGTTTCCACTGTGAGGAACATAGTAAGGAAATGGAAGACCACAGGGACAGTTCTTGTAAAGGCCAGAAGTGGCAGGCCAACAAAAATATCAGAAAGGCAGAGAAGAAGAATCGTGAGAACAGTCAAGAAAAATCCACAGACCACCTCCAAAGACCTGCAGCATCATCTTGCTGCAGATGGTGTCACTGTGCATCGGTCAACAATACAGCGCACACTGCACAAGGTGAAGCTGTATGGGAGAGTGATGCGAAAGAAGCTGTTTCTGCATACACGCCACAAACAGAGTCGCCAGAGGTATGCAAAAGCACATTTGGACAAGCCAGTTTCATTTTGGAAGAAGGTCCTGTGGACTGATGAAACAAAGATTGAGTTGTTTGGTCATACAACAAGGCGTTATGCATGGTGCCACAAAAGCACAGCATTCCAAGAAAAACACTTGCTACCCAGTGTCAAATTTGGGGGAGGGTCCATCATGCTTTGGGGTTGTTTGGCCAATGACGTAACCGGGAATCTTGTTAAAGTTGAGGGTCGCACGGATTCCACTCAGTATCAGCAGATTCTTGAGAATAATGTTCAAGAATCAGTGTCAAAGTTGAAGTTACGCCGGGGATGAATCTTTCAGCAAGACAATGATCCAAAACACCGCTCCAAATCTACTCAGGCATTCATGCAGAGGAACAATTACAATGTTCTGGAATGGCCATCCCAGTCCCCAGACCTGAATATCATTGAACATCTGTGGGATGTTTTGAAGCGGGCTGTCCATGCTCGGCGACCATCAAACTTAACTGAACTGGAATTGTTTTATAAAGAGGAATGGTCAAAAATACCTTCATCCAGGATCCAGGAACTCATTAACAGCTACAGGAAGCACTAGAGGCAAAAGGTGGATCTACTAAATATTAATGTCACTTTTATGTTGAGGTGCCCATACTTTTGCACCTGTCAAATTTTGAAATAATGCATATTTCACATTTTCGGTTACTACAATAAACCTCATTTCAATCCTGAAATATTACTGTGTCCATCAGTTATTACATATATCACACTGAAATAGCTGTTGTAAAAAACTATTTTAAACAAAAAAAATGAGTAAGATTAAGAGGGGTGCCCAAACTTTTTCATATGACTGTATTGCTATAATCTTCTGAAGGTACTATAAATGATATTCCAGGTGATATTCCCAAGTATTCTAGTCTTTCTCTTGCGATAAAGAATTCTAGAAATACTCAAAGTAAAGTAAAACTCTATATCTCATCAGGGAATCCAAAACTTAATAACTGGTTATATTTTCCTCATGGTTTTAAGTCTTTTGTTAAGAAATAATACCAGATGTTAGATGCACAGGCCAAAACAGACCTTTCAACCTCCACCCTTGTTTTTGAGTACTGATTCAATTACAGATATGTATTAAAATGTCTGGAAGACCTATGAACTGAAACATCTGTGTTGTGTTATTGCAATTATGATTAATTTACAAGAAGGTTATCCAGCAACCTTGTAATCACAAATTCTACTAAGATGGATGTTATTTTGTAATATCCAATTCTGTACTTTCAAGACTGAAAAATAATAAACACATAACCTAATAACTTTAACCCATATAAGATGCAAGTGAGAGGTGATTCTTGCTCATTGAAATCACCACCCCAATGTTTGGGTGGGTTTTCATGCTGGATTGTAGCTTTAAACATAAGCCCCTGTCCCTAGTCATAAACTCACTTTTTGCTGTTTTAACCTCTTACTAATGTCACATGGTGCCATCTTGTAACGCTAACTTCTGACTGGCCGGAAGTCATATGTTATTTCATAAAAAATCAATGCACTTCTATGAGAGCCAGAACGAGACTCCCATATAGATATATTGAAAAGTGAAGTACATAGCTAATACACAGCCTAGCTCCTGCCAAGACTGACAGTGTTATGGACAGACTAGTAATCTTACACTAAAGAGTGAATGGAGGAAGCAGTGACGTAACTAGAGTCCAAAGTGCCCTGGTATGAAATTTAGACCTGGCTTCCCCCCTTCCCCCGCGCACCCACATTGGTCAGTTGTATGGGCCCCATGTAATATTCTAAATCCTATAAAGACTCATGAATTGATCCTTCTCCCCTTCATTATGTATTAATGTCCCTCATCCTGATATATATGGTCCTCCTCCTGGAATATGCCCTTATCCTGGTATATATGATCCTCCATTATAGTAAAATGCAGCTTCACAGCCCTTCATATAGTATAATTCAGCCTCACAGCCCTCCATATAGTATAATGCAGCCTCACAGCCCTCCATATAGTATAATTCAGCCTCACAGCCCTCCATATAGTATAATGCAGCCTCACAGCCCTCCATATAGTATAATGCAGCCTCACAGCCCTCCATATAGTATAATTCAGCATCACAGCCCTCCATATAGTATAATGCAGCCTCACAGCCCTCCATATAGTATAATGTAGCCTCACAGCTCTCCATACAGTATAATACAGCCTAACATTCATCCATTTAGTATAATGCAGCCTCATAGCCCTCCATATAGTATAATGCAGCCTCACAGCTCTCCATATAGTATAATGCAGCCTCACAGCCCTCCATATAGTATAATGCAGCCTCATATCCTTTCACATAGAATAATGCAGCCTCATAGCCATCCATACAATATAATGCAGCCTCATAACCCATCATATAATATAATGCAGACTCATAGCACTCCAAATAATATAATGCCACCTCGTAACCCTTCATATAATATAACACAGCCTCATAGCCCTACAGATAATATAATGCAGCCTCACAGCCCTCCAAATAATATAATGCAGCGTCACAGCCCTTTATATAATATAATGCAGTGTCACAGCCCTCCAAATAATATAATGCATTGTCACAGCCCTTCAAATAATATAATGCAGTTTTACAGGCACTCCAGATAATAAAATGCAGACTCACAGCCCTTCATATCATATAATTAAGCATCACAGCCCTTCATATAGTATAATGCAATAATGCAGTCTCATAGCCCTCCATATAGAATACATCCTCCCCACACAGACACACTGACCCCTGTACAACCTGCCCCACTCACCCAGGCACACCCCTTTCTGTACAGCCCCACACACACCCAGTCACATTGCCCCTTGTACAGCCCCCCCATACACATAGACACAGACACACTGCCCACTGTACAGCCCCACCCCACATCCAGTCATACTGCCCCATACAGCCCCCCCCCCCACACACACACAGAAACACAATGCCCTCTGTCACGATCCCCCAACCCACACCTCCCCCCCTCCTCTCTCTCTCTCTCTCTCTCTCTCTCTCTCCAGAAGCCTGTGAGAGGCTTTTCTGCACCTGAATGGAGCTCACACTCATTGCTCCTGCCGGCAGCTGCATCCCTACTGTGATGAGGTCACATGACCTCATCACAGTGCAGCATGCAGCCGCAGAAATGTTAAAGAGGACCTGTCACCCCCCTGGTGCTATGCTAACTGAATTCAGCACTGAATTTAGCATGTCTGATGCATTCAGGGAAGGGGTCCCCCATGTCTCTAGCCCCCCCCTGTAAGCTGTTGAAAAGACTTTATAAAGTGTACAGATAAGGAGTCCAGAGGGACTTACTCAGTAATGAGTCATCTCTGTTGCTGGTGTCCTCCCCACCTCCAGCCCTTAATGTGCCACCTCCAGCCCTCTCTTGTCCAGCCTTCTGTATGTGTCATTGCTGAGGGCTGGAGGTGGCGCAGAGAGGGTTGGAGGCAGGGAGGACACCAGTAACAGCGATGGCTCATTACTGAGTAAGTCCTCCAGACTCGTTATCTGTACACTTTATAAAGTCTTTTTAACAACTTACAGGGGAGCTAGAAACATGGGAGCTCTGCATTCACTGCTGCTTTTGGGTAGTTAGCATAGCATCAGGGGGGTGACAGGTCCTCTTTAACATTACAGTGCCTGCCAGTCCTTTGGCGGCCGTGATCAGCTACCTGGGGACTGTCCGGGCAGACCGTCACACAGTGACATGGACAGGGCCGGCTCCAGGTTTCTGTGGGCCCCAGCGAAAGAGTCTCAGTGGACTAACACATACTGGTTGCATATATATGGTGTATATATATATATTATATAAATATATATATATATACACTGTGAACCGTAATACATATACATACAATCCCCACAAATATAATCCTTCTCTGAGCCTGTCTTCCCCTGTACGCTGTGTCTCCACACTCTGTGCCTATCTCCCCCTGTGTGCAGACATACATTGCAGAGCACCGGACACACTCACTCTGCAGAGCACCGGACACAATCTGCAAAACACCGGACACACACAGCAGAGCACCGGACACACTGCAGAACACCGGACATACTGTGCAGAGCACTGGACACAGCAGAGCACTGGACATTCTGCAGAGCACTGGACATTCTGCAGAGCCATGTTGTGTCCAGTGTCCAGGAATGTTGTTTTGATGGATAGATATTAGAAGCCTGTACACCAGCCCCAGATGTGCTGACTGGTATACAGCCTCTTGTGGTACACCAAAGTGTGCTATATACCCTGCCTTCCTGCCTGTATAAAGATATATTAGTCCTCAAAAGGATTGTTGTTTTGATGGATTTTGTGTCCCAGCACCTACGGGTAAAATTACCTAAAAAATCCTAAATCTGTCCCTCTCTCAGCAGCACCTCTCCCTACACTAGCAGACAATGTAAAGCAGAGTGACGAGCACAGCGCCATCAGGTCTTATATAGACCTGATAAAGCTGTGCGGCCAGCCAATCACTGCAATGCCACAACCAACATGGCTGTGGCATTACAGTGTGTGGCAGCCAATCCCTGCATGTGAAAATATCTAAAAAAAAATTGGTAGACAAGGGCACAATGGGTCTAATCTGTTTAGTGCAAAGGAGTGTATGCAGTGTATGAACTGCTCATCTCGTGTGGTTGTGTGACCCACAACCGTTATGTCAAGCATCAAACAGCTGCTGCAGGATTCCCCACCTCAAAGGATGGTCACGTAATTCGACAGGGTAATACCGGTGTATACTTTTATTTATCTTAATTCCTACGCGTTTCAAGGTCGTCCCGACCTCTTCATCAGGGATACATCAGTAGAATCTTGTATCCCTGATGAAGAGGTTGGAACAACCTTAAAACGCGTAGGAAAAAGGAATAAAGATCACCGGCTTACCATACAGAGGACGTGTCTTTTATACAGCAGCGCGGATCAAATTACCTTTGACCTGTCGAAATCTCTGCATGTGGGCTTGCTCTGCTAAGAGCGCCAACATGCAGGAAGGTGGACCTGAGAATGAGCCCGAGCATCTCACCGGTGCTCGCCGAGCATCCTGAGTACTGTGATGATCGGGCGAGCACCGAGTATTGGCGAGCATGCTCACTCATCCCTACTGAAACACATTCTGAGAGAACACTGGCTGCTGGGCAAGACATAATCTTCAAGGCATGAGCAGCGAGCTCAGACTACTTTTCCACTTTTGAAGCCCAAAATGCACAAGGGTACATTTCAACAGTCATGGCATCGAAATTGAGCTGTAGATACTCATATACCATCCTCTCTAGGCGTTCACTATGTGTCAGACTTGGTGTCTCTTCTGGCAGTGCAAAGGATGGTCTAAAAAGAAAAGGTCAAATGACTCCCAGAAATTGCTGATTATCATGAGCTCCAGTAGGCAGCCACCAGACAGTTCTGCACCAGATCAGGGAATGCAATATTTATATTTAATTCTGTGTCTAGGCTGAAAACGCTGACTAACTCAACCAGTGAACTAGATGAATGCAGATTGGGGCAGGATGGAATCAGCCTGAAGCATAGATGGTAAGGAGAACCCTGGAGCTGCTTACAACTGCAGAATAAAGTGGAAACGACTGCAGCATTACTAGGGCTGGAGAGCAGAGCATGGGCTCCCGCCCACAAAGAGCGTTCTAATATCTGCCAGCATCAGCACACGGACCTGTGTGCGCCGCAGAGGATAGTTAATGAATGATGCGGGCCTGACCTGTGACATTGCTGACCAATTAAAGTGTCCGGCAGCTGGAAAAACAAGCTGACAGATAGAAAAAACTCCTGGTGACACAAATTAGCAGTCAAGGACTGTCGACTCGTCTACCTCTCCTTTCCTTTTGTCGTAGTAGCTCTATGGGTAAAACATTAGGTAGGAATCAAGCAAAATGCTCTCAGACACTTTAAATGCCCCCTTCCCTATATGAGAGGCGACAGAGGGTACGCCATAGCAGCAGCGAAGAGATATAAGCTCGCAGTCGCCAGAACACATCCGACACAGGAATGTTGCACTCTGTCACACAACAGCATTGATAGCCCCGTTCTTTTCGGACTAAGAGGCCTGGCTGTCCATCCATACTCTAGCTCTTTTTCTTTCAAAGAGCCACTTGTTCGAGGGTAGCGTTCAGCTTTATATGTTCTGTCTGTGCAACATTACTCTTTTAATTCATGCCATCCCACTCTGATTTTAGTGCTGTGGCTGCTATGAGTCACCCACCAAATGCGGCTATGAGGACTTAGCTAATCTGCATGTCTACTCAACATTTGTCATTCCATATCTCTTTCTAAATTGAAGCCAACCTCTAAGCCCATGAGGTAACCTCTTCCATTGTGAGCTGTGCCCACATTTAACTAATTCTGCCTCTGCAGTCATCTTGTAGCTGGACATGATATAACAATTCCATATCTTATTACTATATGCTACACATATATTATAAAACAAGTATTTAGAAAGGTTGGTTTCTTCTGGGGCAGGAACACCACCACATAGGCCACCCTCTACAAAACTGTAGCTGATTCCTCCTATCTATGTGTGGCGCCCCGCAACGAGTGCGTCACAGGAGGGTATTGCATTCCAGACTGAGCATGCAATATTCTCTGACTAAGTAATGACATGGTTAACATCAGAGCTCCATACCCTACATGCACCACTAGCATAGAGGGCCAATAAGGTCCTGGTGGGCGGAGTGTAGGAGTAGAGTGTAGGAGAATGTAGAAGAAGGAGGAAGGAGAGAGAAGTGGTCGGGAGGAACGTAGGAGAGGGAGCTCTGCACAGTTCCGTGCAGCCCGCAGACCACCTACCGGATGGCGTCATACCCAGTGCCTAACAACCGGAACCTGGGCGAACATCCGACAGGTCAAAATACACCCGCGCCCATCCACAACCGGATCACTGGTTCCGAAGCTAGCAAGTTGTTCATCACTGCTAAGCAAACCAGGTGTGGAGGGACAGCTCTACAGGAGTACCCCACCGCCGCCGCAAACAGAGCCGTCTTGCCAGCGGAGTACCCACCAATGGACACAGGCTCCCCTCACACCAGAACGGCTACACCGGAACGGCTACTAATACCCTGGGCTGGGTCCTTCCCTGGTGGGATAACTGGCTGGTGTCCATGTTGTAGACTCTTAACCGAGGCTCCATGGACTTCATCTGCATATTCAAATTCTAGGGAGCAATGCACCTTGGGTTTCACTGTGTTTGAGTGCTTTAACTGGTGCCCGCAGTGTTATCCTCCACTGGTTTCCACAAGGTCAGTGGTTGCTTTGTGATGTCGGTCTGTCAAGCATTGCTCCCACCCAGCCAGAATCCTGCGCCACACTGATGAGGGGCAACAACCCCGAAACAGCTGTCTGTGGTTGGATACCTAGTCCATGGTAAACCCCTGGCCATATCTTCAAGCTCGCAAGGGCTGGATAGTGATTTAAGGGCTACTAATACCCTTGGCTGGGTCCTTCCCTGGTGGGATAACTGGCTGGTGTCCATGTTGTAGACTCTTAACCGAGGCTCCATGGACTTCATCTGCATATTCAATTTCTAGGGAGCAATGCACCTTGGGTTTCACTGTGTTTGAGTGCTTTAACTGGTGCCCGCAGTGTTATCCTCCACTGGTCTCCACAAGGTCAGTGGTTGCTTTGTGATGTCGGTCTATCAAGCATTGCTCCCACCCAGCCAGAATCTTGCGCCACACTGATGAGGGGCAACAACCCCGAAACAGCTGTCTGTGGTTGGATACCTAGTCCATGGTAAACCCCTGGCCATATCTTCAAGCTCGCAAGGGCTGGATAGTGACTTAAGGGCTACTAATACCCTGGGCTGGGTCCTTCCCTGGTGGGATAACTGGCTGGTGTCCATGTTGTAGACTCTTAACCGAGGCTCCATGGACTTCATCTGCATATTCAAAATACACCCGCGCCCATTCACAACCAGATCACTGGTTCCGAAGCTAGCAAGTTGTTCATCACTGCTAAGCAAACCAGGAGTGGAGGGACAGCTCTACAGGAGTACCCCACCGCCGCCGCAAACAGAGCCGTCTTGCCAGCGGAGTACCCACCAATGGACACAGGCTCCCCTCACACCAGAACGTACACACCGGCAGGGAAATTTAAGTAGCCCCTTGTACCCGAACTTGGCACACTAAGGCGACATCGGCAAAACCATCTAGAACAAGTTTAGAACGGAGGAAACACCGCGGAGCTCTGAAACAACACCGGTCATTGCTCAGTCCACCCAGTCCATTACCCGTTACCTGTATACCATGTATCGTCAACCGGATGCAGTAAAAGACCCGTTGGTGTCTGTATTTCTTCAGAAGTGTTTAACTCTGCTCGTTAAGAGTAACTAAGCTGCCTCACAACATCAAGTGCAGCTCCTGGCTCCGGGGACTCTCGCTCGTCCTGTGGGGAGCGTCCCATCTTGCTGCATTACATCGCCCGGAGGCCCAATCAGCGCCGGTGAGATCACCGGAACACCCGCAGGTGGCGTCACGACAAGAATAACCTAACCTTATCTGTTCTGCCAACTCTATTGATCTGGACCACCGGGCCTACACAGCCTCGGGCGCGGAATCGTGACAGGGAGCAGCGACAGCCCGAGACGTGCATATCCAGGCTACGGTGAGTCATATGGCTTTGCGACAAGGTTGTGCCTGGTATTTGCACATGTCTCCAAGGTGAACAGTCTATCACAGGGGTAGGGAACTCCAGGCCTCAAGAACCGCACACAGTCCAGATTTTCAGGATTTCCTTAGTATTTGACAATTTGAATCATCACCTGTGTTCAATTACCAACTGCCAAATACTAAGAAAATCCTGAAAACCTGTACTGTGTGTGGCTTTCGAGGCCTGGAGTTCCCTACCCCTGGTCTATCATATGCCCTGTCAGTCTTCACTATCTCCACTTTATTAAGGATTTTGGACCAATGGAAACCCTGCTTTTTTTCTTCACTTTACAGGTTCATTCTCTCAGGCATAACTCAGTGCATCAGTTTTTACTCAGTTCTCATTAATAGGATATTTTTCTCTCAGACATTTATGGCATAGCCACAAAATAGGTGGAACTAGGCAGTAGGGGACTGCTAGTCTTCTTCAGTGGAACCCCCGTCATTCACATATTTATTGGAATATTTAAGTTTATTTTAGCTCTATTTTAGCTCTTTTGAATGCTTCAGTCCTACAATGTGGCTCTCAAATTAGAAAGGTTTATATATCACTAGTTAAAACACACAGTATAATACATTTTCCAGGATAATTTTACAGAACTATAAAAAATCTTTAGATGGTTGAATTTGATTGAAACCACAGATTTCAAGAAATTTGTCTCGAACTTTATCATCTGCGGACTTACAGTATCTGCTCATCTCTAATACTCAATTATGGTTCTATACAATTCAGATGTGTAACTTTGTATTTATGATCTCTAAATTAAAAAATAATTTAGAATTTTAAGGAATTAAGTCTGTCTCCAGTTACAGAGATTTGGAATTGTTTTCATTATTATCCTATCTTGTTTTTTTAGCAAATGACGTTTGTTGTTTGTCCCTGCCTTTAGCTCTCAAAGTCCATGATGTCAATTCCTTCCTAAGTAGAAAATTATCTACTATTTCGACAGTGACTCCTCAAAAGAAATACGTATGTTAGGGAATAAGGGATTTCACTTTAGATTTTATTGAAAAGCACTTGCCACATTCTTGATAAGATTTTTCTGTAGAGCTCATAACTGTGGTAGAGTGTACTATCTAAGAGAGATAATGCAGGAAGAACAAATATAGTAACAATGAGAATGGACATCATGTTGTATTATTGGTTGGACTCGTATTTGGAAATGTACTGTATATGCGATATTGTAAGTTAAATACATAAACTTCATTAATGGTGGAAGAAACTATTTTAACAAGGTATTCCAACCAATTGAATAAATGCAAGAGAAAAGAGAGAGAAAGGGGCGCAATAGTGTGGTTACCAGGGGGCTTTAATTAGTGTGGCATACTAATAGGTGGCCACTCACCTTATCGGGTTGTGCTGTCTCCGCACAACCCGGTAATACACTTGATAAGGCGCCCTTTACAGGCTCTAGCTCATCCGCACACCGCGTGCTCCGGGGGCTCTGAGCATCCGGTCACGTCACCGCAGATCCTTAAGTTAAAGCTCCTGTTGCCAGGCGACGCCAGGTCCTCACATAAAGCTGCACTCTGCGCCTAGCTGCTCCCCGCCGCTTTACCCTCAAAGAGGGATTTATATTAGAAGATAAACAGACTGTAAGCGGTCTAATTGGAGGCGCTCAGGCACAAAGGCAGCAGGGCACTGGGATGGTTTTTCAACAGACCTTTATTCAGGCTCCCCTCCTACTCCACAACATATTTCAATAGATTCTCTATCTTCCTCAGGTGGTGAGGGGGGGCGGGTTCCACAACTCTTTTATGGCTACCAAAGTTGTTCAATTGGTTAATGAGTGAAAGGCTCTTTAAACCTTACCCTAATACTAGAGCCTTTCCTAGTGCTTATAGATACAGTATTTCAATGCCCATGTACTTATCTTCATTTATCATGCCATGCACACAAAAAATATAAATATATATATACATATATATGCACACACTATAAAGGTACCTTGTTCTCTGCAATCTTATCAGAATCTGCAGATTAAAGGATATACTGTCCAAAAACTTCCAACAGATAGGAGAAAATATAGTAGCTAGATTAGGGGCCCTTGTTAAACGTGAGAGTTATTGGATTTATAAAATGGGGACCCTGAGTCCGGAGGGACATAATCTCACCATTGACAATGTAGCAAACATTAATAGACAGTAATTATGATCCATCGGCATAAATGGAGATAAGAACGGGTAACGGAATAGTGTAAATGTTCATAATCATATATTAATACTTATTTTTATTGTTATAAGTGTATTTTAGGAAAAAAAAAAAGTTTTTAACATATTTTTATTAATATTGTGTGTATATTTTTTATATGAGTTTAAATGGGTGCTTAACGTTGTTGATAAATGTATATTAAGTACAGTGATTTACACAAGTAGCCACTGCAGCTCATGAGTAGTAAGTATTTCACAATGAGCGGCCCTGAAAGGCTGCCTTCCCATTTGCGGACCCTCCGCAGTGTCCTGCGGAGGGAATCCGCAAGCTGTCTGCAGGCGACGCCAGCCCCTATCTTTATAATAGGAACGCACGGTCATGCGCAGGTCTGCGCATGACCATGCGCACCCATTCACTGCAATATGTGATCTGTGCGCAGGCGGATGCCTGCGTACAAATCACACAGTCTCGTCCGCACCAGGGACGTGACATGTTGCGTCCCTGGTGCCGGCGAGAGTGTGTTATTTGTGCGCGGGCATCCGCCTGCGCACAGATCACACATGGCAGTGAATGGGTGCGCAGTCAAGCACAGCACCATGCACTCCCATTATAAAGAGAGGGGCTGGCAGTGGCTGCAGACAGCTTGCGGATTCCTTTCGCAGGATGCTGCGGAGGGTCCACAAATGTGAAGGCAGCCTAAGTGATAGGAATAGGAGCGATGTCAGAGACAGAATTTTTTTTATTTTTTTTTGGAATTAGTTTGTCAATTGTTGGAAGTTTTTGATCAGCATATCCTTTATGGCCACTTTACACACACCAACCTATCTGTCCAACTTCTGACCAACTTACTGGTTGAAGTGAAATCATGGACACATTGTTCCATTTGTACACAGCCACAAAATGGAGCAATGTGTCCATGATTTCACTGCAACCAGTAAGTTGTTCAGAAGTTGGACAGATAAGTTGGTGTGTGTAAAGTGGCCCTTAATCTGCAGATTCTGATAAGATTGCAGAGAACAAGGTACCTTTATAGTGTGTGCATATATGTGTATATATATATTTATAATTTTTGTGGGCATGGCATGATAAATGAAGATAAGTACATGGGCATTGATATATCTATAAGCACTAGGAAAGGCTCTTGTATTAGGATAAGGTTTAAAGAGCCTTCCACTCATTAACCAATTTAACAACTTTGGTAGCCATAAAAGGGTTGTGGAACCCGCCCCCCTCACCACCTGAGGAAGATAGAGAATCTATCAAAAACATGTTGTGGAGTAGGAGGGGAGCCTGAATAAAGGTCTGTTGAAAACCATTCCAGTGCCCTGCTGCCTTTGTGCCTGAGCGCCTCCAATTAGACCGCTTACAGTTTGTTTACCAACCAATTGAATAAAGTCTTTGTGGATATGTGACAACTGTTCTGGTAATTATGAGGTCTCCCCATTTAATGGATAGTATAGAAAAGCATGTCACTTCTGGATATGTCAACCTGTAAACGTGAGATAAATGTGCATAGGGTCTTATCCTTTTAACAAAAGGTTGTAGCGGTGTATATTAGGAACTGCTCACCTGGCTCGGTTGTGTTACCCACAACCGGTATAACTGCCTGTAAGATGGCTTGTAGAGAATGGCTGCTGCAGGGCCGCACCTTCACGATAACCGTGGAAACAGGAATGCTGTAATGGGACAAAATGCCGGATTGCCCGCGCTGCCACCAGGAATCACCAGGAAACAAAGAGTTAACTGGGCAGATGTTTCTTTATTCTATCCTGCGCGTTTCAGAGCCTCTATCTGAGCTCCTTCAAGGACCTTGAACAAAAAAGTAAATATAAAAACAAAAAAAATCTTGAGCTCACCACTGGATGCCTGTATAACTTGCTTCAGCTTGGAAGTAGCACAACCCAGGCCACACAAGATCGGATCCAAGAGGAAAAGTATCCAGCAAGCAAGGAACGAGATGTTGCAGACCTATGCAAAAATTTGTGTTTAAAAAAGCCAAAAAAAAGTTACAAAATAGACAGAACAAAAAGACCCCTACACCCCCTTAAATCAACGACCAAGGTCTTGAAGAAGGCATCCACCTAAACGCGTCGGATTTAGGATGGCAGTGGGGGTCTTTTTGTTCTGTCTATTTTGTAACTTTTTTTGACTTTAAAATAATGAAAAAAGAAAATAGTTTTTTTGTAATGTACCAGCACATTTTTTGAGAAAAAAAATCATTCCTTTATTTCAAACCTACACTCACTAATCTCAGGGAGACCAGTCAAGGAAAACACTGCGGGCAGCCAGCCAAAGCACTCAAACACAGTGAAATCCATGATGCATTGCCCCCTGGGAATTTGAATATGCAAATGGAGTCCATGGAGCCTCGATTAAGAGTCTCAAACACGGGACTAGCCAGATATCCCTCCAGGGAAGGACCTAGCCTGGGGTGGAATCCTTGCGGAGACCACCATAACCATCATATTAAGTGGCCCTTTTAATCAATATCCCACTCAGTTACAAGTTAAGGATATGACTAGTGATGGGCGAGTCCTAAATTACTCCGAATCGCTTGACTCTAGCGAGTCCGAGCCCGGGACTCGCTACTCGTTGCGAGTCTAGCGAGTCCAATATTAATGAATGGGGAAGCGAGTAATAGCGAGTAGTGTGCGATTTACAAATCACAGATGTGTCTCGGAAGCTTCAGCCTGAAGCAATTCTAGTTTTGTCAGAGACTCTGACAAAACTAGGATTGGCATTGACTTGCATTGGACTCGTTTACTGTGCAGGTAATCGCTGGGAAACTCGCACAGTAAGGAGTCAGGCTGTCTGCTCTGTGCTGGCTGCCGCAGCTCCAGGGTCCTAGAGCCCGCCTGCTGCCTGATGTAGCAGAGCTGAGATTGTTCTCAGTCTGCTCATCCTGTGCATAGACATCTATATCTATGCAAAGGGATGTAGCAGAGAGGACATCGCGTTTTGGACTGCGTCGGACAGAAGAGGATTTTTTAAATTAAAGATGGAGTCCCTATTGGCTTTTTTTTTTATTTCTAATAAAAATTTTTCTCTGTGTTGTGTTTTTTTTAAAACAATTTAATAGAAATTCATGGCGGTCATGTCTAATATTGGCGTGACCGCCATAAATTTCGGGCTTAGGGCCAGCTGATAATACAAAGCTGGCCCTAACCTCTTTATTACCCAGCGTGCCACCACCACCAGGGCCGCTGGAAGAGCCGGGTTCAGCGCCAGAGGATGGCGCTTCAATGAACGTACCATCTTCTGGGGCGGCTGCGGGCTGCAATTTGCAGCGGGGGGTGCCCAGAAAGCTTGGGCCTCCCTGCGCTGCGGATTTCAGCCCCCAGCTGCTTAGCTGTACCTGGCTAAACATAGAAATTGCGCGGAGCCCCACGCATTTTTTTTTTTATTATTTCATGAAATTCATGAAATAATAAAAAAAAAAGGGCTCCCCTATATTCTTGTGTCTGGCCAGGTACAAATAGGCACCTGGGGGTTGGGGGCAGCCCATCGCTGCCTGCTGGATCCAGCTGGTTCCAGAAATACGGCGAAGCCCATGTAATTTGTTTTCTGAAAAATCAATAAAACAATCCTAAAAAAGGGACTGCATCTTTATTAACCCCTCGCCCATGGTCCAGGGGTTAATAAAGATGCAGTCCCTTTTATTTACATTGTTTTATGGATTTGTCAGAAAAAAATTTCACGTGGGCTTCGCCATATTTCTGGAACCAGCCGGATACAGCAGGCAGCGACGGGCTGCCCCCAACCCCCAGGTGCCTATTTGTACCTGGCCAGATACAAGAATATAGGGGAGCCCTTTTTTTTATTATTTCATGAATTTCATGAAATAATAAAAAAAAAATGCGTGGGGCTCCGCGCAATTTCTATGTCTAGCCAGGTACAGCTAAGCAGCTGGGGCTGGAATCCGCAGCGCAGGGATGCCCAAGCTTTCTGGGCAACCCCGCTGCAAATTGCAACCCGCAGCCGCCCCAGAAGATGGCGCGTTCATTGAAGCGCCATCCTCTGGCGCTGAACCCCGCTCTTCCAGCGGCCCTGGTGGCGGTGGCACGCTGGGTAATAAAGGGATTAATACCAGCTTTGTTATACAAGCTGGTATTAAGCCCGAGATTCTTAATGTCAGGCCACGTTTGACCCAGCCACTAAGAATCTCCAATAAAGGGTTAAAAAAACACAACACAGAGAAATTTTTTTATTAGAAATAAAAAAAAAAGCCATTAGGGACTCCATCTTTAATTAGAAAAAATCCTCTTCCGTCCGACGTAGTCCAAAAAGCGATGTCCTCTCTGCTACATCCCTGTGCATAGATATAGATGTCTATGCACAGGGAATGAGCAGACTGAGAACAATCGCAGCACTGCTACATCATCTCTGTGAGCAGGCGGGCTCTAGGACCCTGGAGCTGCGGCAGACTGCACACAGAGCAGACAGCTGGACTCGGCTCGCAAAGTAACAGCAGTTACTTTGCGAGTTTCCCAGAGATTACTCGCACAGTAATCAGACCAATGCAAGTCAAAGGCAATCCTAGTTTTGTCAGAGTCTCTGACAAAACTAGGATTGATATTGATTTGCATTGGACTCGTTGCTGTGCGAGTAATCGCTGGGAAACTCGCAGAGTACCGAGTCCTGCAAGTCCCTTACTACTCGCCGAGTAACGAGTCCTAGCAAGTAGATTCGCCCATCCCTAGATATGACAAGGGAATTAACAGAGCCAGATACACATCCACAGACAGCTGTTTCAGGGTATTGCCCCTCATCAGTGTGGAGTAGGATTCTGGCTAGGTGGGAGCAAGGCCTGATAGACCAACACTCACTGATCTCAGGGAGACCAGTCAAGGAAAACACTGCGGGCAGCCGGCTAAAGCGCTCAAACACAGTGAAATCCATGATGTATTGCCACCTGGAAATTTGAATATGCAAAGGGAGTCCGTGGAGCCTCGATTAAGTGAATCAACCAGAGCTAAGGGATAGGGTACTCGGTCACCAGGTCTACTGAATAGGGAGTCACGGATGGGCGGAATCCCGGTGCCGTGCCCTGGTGATCAACTATGGTAGATGTTGATGATGTGGGATAAAAGGGGTTATTTACAGGGGATCGGGACGCCACCTGTAGTGTCCGGTAAGATGGTACCGGCGCTGCTGGCCGGCCGCTGAGGTGATGGTTGTGGCAGCAAAGTGTGGTACAGCTCCCCACAGGTGGAGCTTTACCTCAGGGCAGCTATTGCAGGGAGACGGTGAGGGAGGACAGTGATGGAGATGGTGGTGCTGCAGTTCTTACCCCTCTGCTGAGCTGATGCTGATGCTGAGCCCTTCAGGCTGTGGCGGGAAGAATAACGGAAACCAGTTCAAGTTTAACTCCACTTTACTCGGTACCTGCTGATGGCATAAACAAGACACGGTACAGTTTGGTTTACAGGGTGGATGTTGCCAGCTCAGGGTTTCCCTTATGGAGTCTCTAGATGTTCTCTCTTTGTCTTTCAGGGTCAACGTCTCTCTTCCTTTCTCAATCTTTCCCACCCTTGCAGAGCTCACCCGCCTGTCCTGCAGTCTGTATCTAGATGGCTTATCTGGACCTGTACCGGTGCAGATGGGAACTGCAGGAACGCACAAGTTTCCCCTCCGCCACCGGAATTAAGTCCTCCACCTCTAGTGTAGAACCGTCTTTTGGGCTTGAGGGTTGAGGTACCTTTGTGGGGCTGTCAGCAACCCGGTTCTGTTGGGCCTGCAGCTCGTCGGTTTTGCAGTCAGGGTTGAACTCCTGGCTGCCTCGGCTGTCCGTGTGGCCGGTGCTTCCTCAACGTGACCAGTCGGCTCCTACCAGTCCTGGCCCATTGCCTTCTGTCCTGGGTCCCCACTTAAAGATGGGGCACCCTTCTCTCAGCTGGGCTGCCAGGCCTGACCACTCTGACTGCCTTCCCAGCACCGTCTGAGGTAAACTGTCAATTGTCACTCTTCCTCTATCCTAGGCTCCACCCCCACCCTCCTGCAACCTACCAAGTACTGGTTCCCCCTACTCTAAGTGGTGTGGTCCTAAGTGAGTGTAGAAACAGACTCCATAGGGTTTAAATCCCAAACTAGCAACTTACAAATAATATTACATTTTTATAATAAAGTGCAATACCACTCTGTGGCGCCTAGTCACAGGGGCGCCACATAAGAGTCTCAAACACGGGACTAGCCAGATATCCCTCCAGGGAAGGACCTAGCCCTGGGGTGGAATCCTTGCGGAGACCACCATAATCACCATATTAAGTGGCCCTTTTAGTCAATATCCCACTCAGTTACGAGTTAAGGATATGACAAGGGAATTAACAGAGCCAAGTATCCATCCACAGACAGCTGTTTCAGGGTATTGCCCCTCATCAGTGTGGAGTAGGATTCTGGCTAAGTGGGAGCAATGCCTGGTAGACCAACACTTACTGATCTCAGGGAGACTAGTCAAGGAAACCACTGCGGGCAGCCGGCCAAAGCGCTCAAACACAGTGAAATCCATGATGCATTGCCCCCTGGGAATTTGAATATGCAAATGCAGTCCGTGGAGCCACGATTAATAGGGATATCTGGCTAGTCCCGTGTTTGAGACTCTTAATCGAGGCTCCACGGACTCCATTTGCATATTTATTCCAAACCTGGTATTTTTGAATACTTTATTTTTCACAATATATAGACAAATGAGGTCACAGCTGGCTTCTATGTTATTTCAGCTGTGCCTTATATTGTTAACTGTTTTGGCTAAATTCAGTCTGATACACTGCCAATATCTAATGCCAAGGACTTCAAGTTAAAATCGTCAGATGCTTTGCTGGTTTATTGCCATTTCGCAATGTTATTCTAATAAAGATAAAATTGATTCTAAAGTCTTTTTAAATATTTCACTGAACTGCAAAAGAAAATGTATTATCAGTGAATGTGGTTTATGAATAATAATAATATAATAATATATTTATTCATTTATATAGCGCTATTAATTCCATAGCACTTTACATACATCAATAATGCTGTCTCTCTTGGAGCTCACAATCTAAACATCCTATCAGTATGAATGATATTGTGCCATGTATTGATATTCTGAAGAGAAAAGTTATTATGGTTGGACTTTTTTTTAAGTCACTTTTCCTTGAGGCTTACACATTGGGGGGTAGAATTGTGACTATTTTGCAAGTTTTAAAATTCACAATTCATATGTCTGGCTGCTGCTCATTTACTAAACCACATGCAAGCTTTGAAGATGTTTTTTTTCCAAAGTGGCACAAGCAGTGCTAAATGATCAGGTCACATTGTGATACAAAAATGGCATGCCCCAACATTTGTACTTTGTGGCCAAAAAATAAACTATTGTAAAAGCCTTAATTGATTTCTGCCAAAATGTAGATTTTTTCAATGTATTTACCGGTAATTCATTTCCTGAGAAACAGGAGAAAAATGAGAGTGTAAAGCTCAATGAATATGCAGAAAGTGTTATTAATCAATAAAGCATTAAAAATGTTTTGGCACAATATAGAGGAGGAAGAGCAGTGTTAAGGCCCTGTTACACGCTACGATATCGTTAACGATATCGTTGCAAAGTCACCGGTTTGGTGAATTTGCAGCGATGTCGGAACAACATCGTTGCATTTGACATTTACCAACGACCAACGATGAGGTCGTTCATCGTTGGTCGTTGGTAAATGACCTGGACCATAAATTTATCGTTGGTCTTCTGCTGGGCGCCAAGCATCGGCATGTGTGACAGCGGGAGACCAACAATGAATGATTTCCTAGCTCCGCACAGCAAGCGCTGGGAGCTGGTAACTAGGGTAAACAGCGGGTAACTAAGCGCAGCACTCTGCTTAGTTACCCGCTGTTTACCCTTGATACCAGCGTTCTCACTTGGTCGCTGATCGCTGGTGAGTCTGCCTGTTTGACAGCTCACCAGCGGACAGATAACAATGTCCCAGCGATCCACATCGTTGGTCGGATCACTGGGACATCGCTAGGTGTAACGGGGCCTTATAGAGTCCATATAGAGGTAGCAATGGCCATTTCAATTATTCTCCCACAGACTTCTGTGAGAAGTCCATGTTCAAGTTTGAGCATAGGACACTAGGTGTCTGGTACAGACCACACACTTTACAGTTCAGTTTCGCTCATCCCGATTTTTCTTATTTCTTTATCATTCTCTCTTAACATGGATGGAGGAGCAAAGTCATCCACTTTTAACAATAGTGTGAATTTTTATATTGTCCTTTTCATAATGCAACAGGATATTTGTGCTACACAACACAGCATGCTGTAATGCATAGGAATGTTCCCAGCACAGTGGATAATGGTGTTTATTTTGTTAGGGGGTTTAACTACTTCTTGTATGTATGCAATTGTCAAATATTCTGTCAAATATTCTGTGCTAAACTAATTATGTTATCATAGCCGTGTTGTGTATTACTTTGATTTGTTTTTATATTTTCAAACCTTTTGCTCTATGAAAATAATGCAAAAGTATGTATCATTCCAAGTGTTATATAAAGTTTGACCCTGAAAAATCTTAAAAGTGAGGCACAACACAGCCTGAAAAAGGAGACAGACAATCAGGGTTAGGTGTGTATAAACTATTTATCTTTGGTTATACATGTGTATGGGATGTGTGGGGGCTTCCGTCGTAAGAAGCAATGTGGGGGCTTCTGCTGTGTGTAGGAAGCTATGTTCACACCGTATACGCGAGGCTACGTGGGGGCTCATACTGTATATATAAAGCTATAAAGCTATATGAGGGTCTCCTGCTGTGTATATGAGGCTGTGTATGGGTGCCTGCTGTTTATAGGAAGCTATGTGGGGACTCATGCAGTATATAGGAGGCAATGTGGGGGCTCATACTGTATATGAGGCTATGTGGGGGTTCCTGCAGTGTATTGGAGGCTGTGTGTGGGTGCCTGCTGTGTACAGGAGGCTATTAAGGGGTTTATTGAGTATATTGTAGTCAATGTGGTAGTATATAGGAGGCCAAGAGGGGACTCATACAGTATGTAGTAGTCTATGTGTGGGTGCCTTCTGTGTATAGGAGGCTATTTGAGGGCTCATGCAATATATAATAATAATGATAGCAGGGTATAGGGCTTACTACAACAATAGATTGAAGCAACTGCCCAATAGTATATTGAAATTAAAGGGTGAAAGGTTGAAGGGGTTAAAACTTAACCTTTATTGTCATCTTTTAAAATGACTATAGAGTCAATAAAATATAAAAAAACTACAAATAGTGCAAGATAGCACTGTGACTGTCACCAGTGTCAGTGATATAAAAAACTATCCCTGTATAGTCACAGGGTCATAGTGTATAGGGTTACCAACCTTGCACCTTCTATTTAACAGTACCAGAGGTATACCCCTATATCTCTTACTACCTAGATCAAGGTCCCACTATCTCTTGTGGTCCTTAGGTGAAAGAGATATGTAACGAGAGCACAGTAACCCCACACTTCCCAAATTAGAAAGATCTCACCGGGTTGTCTCTTGTCGTTACCACTTGAGTCTTCCCCAACTCCATATGGTCCTATGACTTTTTCGACCAACGGGTTGCCGACTCAACAATAGTTCATTTCATACATGCCACCACGTCCTTCCTCCCGACGCGTTTCGTGTCAAACTCTCATCAGGGGAGTCATGGTTTTCTGGAAGCAAGGACCGCTACACCGCTGCAGATCCCCCTTGTGGTCTATGGCAAAGTTTTGATGCCTGAAGCAGTGCAAAAAGTTTACATTAGTACACTGGTTACACTGCAACAATGCTCAATCCTGTTTCCCAATTGTAGTTACACCACCCTCCATGCCCTCACCACTGGTAACACTTACCCAGCCTAGCTGTGCATGGCATCTGTGGTTTGAACAACCCGCCGCGGTCATTTCCCGCTATTTATGACTGCTTCCATAGCAGTCACGTGTTGTTTCGCGTCGCCGGAAGTGACGCAGGTGCGTCGCCGTTTTACGTCGCTCCGGCGATGTGGAACGCACGTGCGTACCACCTTACGTCGCTCGAGCGATGTGGAACGCACGTGCGTTCCACTTTACGTCGCTCCAGCGATGTGAAACGCATATGCGTTCCACGCTCCTTCCTGGATCTAACTCATTGGTTGGGAGTGAGTGTGAGGTATAATCACTCCCTCCAGGGGGAGGAGCCTCTCAGGAATGTGGGAATCACCTACTCACACACATTCCTTTACATCAGAGATCTCCTATCCACAGCGAGGTCTCTCTGTGTTTCCCAAAAGGGTATTTAGAGGATTCCTGTCGCATCAGTATACCGTATTACACTTCCCAATTGTTTTATACTTGCGTTTTGTGGAGTGCTCCTAATAGAGATTGCCCACTTCAGAGTCCATATTCCCAATCCAATCATACATTTCCCAGCGGCTGCAGACCAGGCCAAGGGGGGGGGGGGGTTTAAAGGCTCACATTTTGAGATTATGGTGCATGATGTATACTTACAATAACCAAGATCTCCCAATTTGGCATAGTGGAGAGAGTTTGTATTGGGGTACAGTGAAGGAAGATAGGACCCAGAAACCGCACCAAAGTGTCCATTCCCTCCCCACTACAGGTATCCTATACACATTTGGACTATCCCTGCCTAGCCGTGGAGGTTGGCACCCAATGTACGGAGTCGGCGCCCCCACTCGACGTCGTCTTTCCCTCCTACACTTTCCCTGTTCTAGTGTGCCCCCAAGAATGGAGTATAGGACAGAGCTTCATTTAAGCCCCTCGGGGCTACTGTCCCCAGGGTAAAGATCCAGAAGCATTCTTTTCTTAGGACTTTTCCGTCCCAGTCTCCGCCTCATACTTGGGGGGGGATGTGATCGATCCCAGTAAAACGCATACAGGTCTCGTCACCTCCATGCACTGCGTTCACATGGCGGCCAATGGGGGTGTCTCGTTTGTGTCTTATATCCCCTCTATGTTCCCCAATCCTTTTCTTGAACTCCCTGATCGTTTTACCCACGTACTCCTTCCCACACGGGCACACTGCTTTGTAGATTACTCCCCTTGTTTTACAGTTGATGAAAGATCTTATCTCATATTGCTTACCATCATAACTGTTTTCAAAGTACTTAGTTGTTTCTACCGAGCTACATGCTACACACCTCCCACATTTGTAACAGCCCTTGAGGTTAGATCTCAGCCAATTTTTGTTATTATCAAAATGGCTGTGCACCAATCTATCTCTCAGTGATCTCGCCTTTTTGTAAGTGATCCTAGGTGTTTCTGGGATGAATGGACTAAGGTCACTGTCCATTCTTAAAATGGGCCAAAATTTGGCAAGAATCCCCCTTACCCGGTCTGCCCCACTGGTGAAAGTAGTGATTAGACGGATTTCATTATCCTCCTCCCCATCTGGTGGTTTTATTTTTGGTGTCAGAAGTTTAGTTCTGTCCATCCTCTTTACCTCACTCCATGCCTTTTTTACTATCTTTTTCGGGTATCCCCTTTCTTTCAGTCGTTTTTTGAGATCCTCAGCCTGAGAGTCAAAAGTCTCCTCTGTGGAGCAATTTCTCCTCATTCTTAACATTTGGCTCTTGGGTATCCCCTTCTTTTGGCTGACTGGATGACTACTATCCCACCGTAAGAGGGAGTTGGTGGCCGTTTCCTTTCTAAAGGTACTCGTTTGTAGACCACCTTCTCTGTCCCTCTCGATTAGGATGTCCAGAAAGGGAAGTCTCATCTTACTCGTTTCAAAGGTGAAACGTAGACCCAGATCATTCCTGTTTAAGTCATTGACTACAGTACTGAAATCCTCCTCGGTTCCCCTCCATATCACAAAAATGTCGTCGATGAACCTGGTCCACAGGATCACCTTTTCGACATTTAAGGGGGGTGTTTCGCCAAAAACTGTAGTTTCCTCCCACCAGCCCAGGAGCAGATTAGCATACGATGGGGCCATGGAACTCCCCATCGCTGTGCCCCTGAGCTGGTGGAAGTACTTACCGCAGAACGTAAACACGTTTTTTGTCAGACAGAATTCCAGCACGTCCACGACAAATTTATTATGCCTCTCAAATTGTGTCCCCCTACTCTTCAGGTAATACCTTACCGCCTCCAACCCCTTGTCATGATGTATAGAGGAATATAGGGCCTCAACGTCGATGCTGCATAGCAACATATCCTCTTAAAAGGTAATACCCTCAATTTTTCTGAGTAGATCAGTAGTGTCTCTCAGATAGGAGTCTAGGGAGACTACAAATGGCCTTAAGATCTTGTCCACATATACACCTAGATTTTGAGTGAGACTTCCGATTCCGGAAACTATCGGTCTTCCTTTTAAGGGGGTGGTACCCTTGTGAACTTTTGGTAGGCAATAAAATGTTGCCAACACCGGGTGGTCAGGGTAAAGGAAATCATATTCCTTTTTGTCTATGATGCCCTCTTGGAGACCTCCGTCTAGAAGGATTTTTAGTTCGTCTCTGAACGTTTTTGTGGGACTACTCGCTAGGATGTCATAATTTGACCTGTCCTGTAAAATGCCATTGCACATCTCGACATACCTGTCAGTATCCATTATAACTATGTTTCCGCCTTTGTCTGATGGTTTTATAGTTATGGTCTTATCAGACTCTAAGGCGGTTAAACTAGCTATATCACTCTTTGTGAGATTGTGCTCTCTCCACCCCAGTTGGCTTTTATCCAGGTTTTGGATCTCTTTTGATACCATGTTGATAAAGATATCAATAGAACTGAGATCCCCTGTTGGGGGGGCATGCGAGTGCTCTTATTTTTAAGGTCTGTAAAAGGACCCACCCCACTAGTGGTATGGTCAGGGCTATCCAAGTTGAACAATATCCTTATGTCTTCTAGAAGATCATCAGGGACCCCCCAAATCTCTACAGGTCTTTTTGTCTTCTTTGGCAAAGTATTTCCTCCACTGCAGCTTACGAGCGAATAGGTTGAGGTCCTTTATCAACTCGAATTTATTTAAATCCGTAGTTGGAACATAAGATAGACCTCTACTTAACACCGCCATTTCTGATGGATTCAATTGCCTAGGAGACAAATTAATGACCTGCAGTTTTTTAATTAGATTGGGGTCGGAGGAGGTACCTGGCCTGGCCGGTTCCTTAGGTGATAAGCCGGATCTAAAAAACTACCCCCAGGTCTCGGGGTGTTTGGTGGGGGGTGGTTGGGTTGAGATCCCTTCCCTCCCCGTCCTCCTCCCCTACCTCTCTTATTGTTCTTACCACCTCTGTTCGGCTTGCCTGGTCTACCTCCGTTCCTCCCTTCAGCTTCAGATTTATCCGTGTCAGTGGAGTAATCCTCCGGTTCTGTATTAGCACTGTGACTGTCACCAGTGTCAGTGATATAAAAAGACACCTCAGAATCACCTTGACTCCAGGATATAGGTATAAGAACCCAGAACTAGCAGTCAGGTGGGAGAAGGAGGCGACTCAGAGTTCTGTGAGGTTGATGAGACTCCTACTCGAGGAGGAAAAAAAGCAGCTGTCAAAATTAGACGAGTCCCTTAAAGAACAGAAAGAAATAACAAAAAAATTCTCAGGGAAACTGATTTTCCTAACAAGGAACTTGCGTTACAGAACGTGATTGAGAAGTTTCAATACCATCTCAAGGAGAGAAAGCATAAGTTATATCTCCGAGACGTACAAGACTTCAAAAACAATCGCGCGTACGTGTATATACCAAGAGGGACGGGAGCACAACCTAATACAGAACCGGAGGATTACTCCACTGACACGGATAAATCTGAAGCTGAAGGGAGGAACGGAGGTAGACCAGGCAAGCCGAACAGAGGTGGTAAGAACAATAAAGAGGTAGGGGAGGAGGACGGGGAGGGAAGGGATCTCAACCCAACCACCCCCCACCAAACACCCCGAGACCTGGGGGTAGTTTTTTAGATCCGGCTTATCACCTAAGGAACCGGCCAGGCCAGGTACCTCCTCCGACCCCAATCTAATTAAAAAACTGCAGGTCATTAATTTGTCTCCTAGGCAATTGAATCCATCAGAAATGGCGGTGTTAAGTAGAGGTCTATCTTATGTTCCAACTACGGATTTAAATAAATTCGAGTTGATAAAGGACCTCAACCTATTCGCTCGTAAGCTGCAGTGGAGGAAATACTTTGCCAAAGAAGACAAAAAGACCTGTAGAGATTTGGGGGTCCCTGATGATCTTCTAGAAGACATAAGGATATTGTTCAACTTGGATAGCCCTGACCATACCACTAGTGGGGTGGGTCCTTTTACAGACCTTAAAAATAAGAGCACTCGCATGCCCCCCCCAACAGGGGATCTCAGTTCTATTGATATCTTTATCAACATGGTATCAAAAGAGATCCAAAACCTGGATAAAAGCCAACTGGGGTGGAGAGAGCACAATCTCACAAAGAGTGATATAGCTAGTTTAACCGCCTTAGAGTCTGATAAGACCATAACTATAAAACCATCAGACAAAGGCGGAAACATAGTTATAATGGATACTGACAGGTATGTCGAGATGTGCAATGGCATTTTACAGGACAGGTCAAATTATGACATCCTAGCGAGTAGTCCCACAAAAACGTTCAGAGACGAACTAAAAATCCTTCTAGACGGAGGTCTCCAAGAGGGCATCATAGACAAAAAGGAATATGATTTCCTTTACCCTGACCACCCGGTGTTGGCAACATTTTATTGCCTACCAAAAGTTCACAAGGGTACCACCCCCTTAAAAGGAAGACCGATAGTTTCCGGAATCGGAAGTCTCACTCAAAATCTAGGTGTATATGTGGACAAGATCTTAAGGCCATTTGTAGTCTCCCTAGACTCCTATCTGAGAGACACTACTGATCTACTCAGAAAAATTGAGGGTATTACCTTGGAAGAGGATATGTTGCTATGCAGCATCGACGTTGAGGCCCTATATTCCTCTATACATCATGACAAGGGGTTGGAGGCGGTAAGGTATTACCTGAAGAGTAGGGGGACACAATTTGAGAGGCATAATAAATTTGTCGTGGACGTGCTGGAATTCTGTCTGACAAAAAACGTGTTTACGTTCTGCAGTAAGTACTTCCACCAGCTCAGGGGCACAGCGATGGGGAGTTCCATGGCCCCATCGTATGCTAATCTGCTCCTGGGCTGGTGGGAGGAAACTACAGTTTTTGGCGAAACACCCCCCCTAAATGTCGAAAAGGTGATCCTGTGGACCAGGTTCATCGACGACATTTTTGTGATATGGAGGGGAACCGAGGAGGATTTCAGTACTGTAGTCAATGACTTAAACAGGAATGATCTGGGTCTACGTTTCACCTTTGAAACGAGTAAGATGAGACTTCCCTTTCTGGACATCCTAATCGAGAGGGACAGAGAAGGTGGTCTACAAACGAGTACCTTTAGAAAGGAAACGGCCACCAACTCCCTCTTACGGTGGGATAGTAGTCATCCAGTCAGCCAAAAGAAGGGGATACCCAAGAGCCAAATGTTAAGAATGAGGAGAAATTGCTCCACAGAGGAGACTTTTGACTCTCAGGCTGAGGATCTCAAAAAACGACTGAAAGAAAGGGGATACCCGAAAAAGATAGTAAAAAAGGCATGGAGTGAGGTAAAGAGGATGGACAGAACTAAACTTCTGACACCAAAAATAAAACCACCAGATGGGGAGGAGGATAATGAAATCCGTCTAATCACTACTTTCACCAGTGGGGCAGACCGGGTAAGGGGGATTCTTGCCAAATTTTGGCCCATTTTAAGAATGGACAGTGACCTTAGTCCATTCATCCCAGAAACACCTAGGATCACTTACAAAAAGGCGAGATCACTGAGAGATAGATTGGTGCACAGCCATTTTGATAATAACAAAAATTGGCTGAGATCTAACCTCAAGGGCTGTTACAAATGTGGGAGGTGTGTAGCATGTAGCTCGGTAGAAACAACTAAGTACTTTGAAAACAGTTATGATGGTAAGCAATATGAGATAAGATCTTTCATCAACTGTAAAACAAGGGGAGTAATCTACAAAGCAGTGTGCCCGTGTGGGAAGGAGTACGTGGGTAAAACGATCAGGGAGTTCAAGAAAAGGATTGGGGAACATAGAGGGGATATAAGACACAAACGAGACACCCCCATTGGCCGCCATGTGAACGCAGTGCATGGAGGTGACGAGACCTGTATGCGTTTTACTGGGATCGATCACATCCCCCCCCCAGTACGAGGCGGAGACTGGGACGGAAAAATCCTAAGAAAAGAATGCTTCTGGATCTTTACCCTGGGGACAGTAGCCCCGAGGGGCTTAAATGAAGCTCTGTCCTATACTCCATTCTTGGGGGCACACTAGAACAGGGAAAGTGTAGGAGGGAAAGACGACGTCGAGTGGGGGCGCCGACTCCGTACATTGGGTGCCAACCTCCACGGCTAGGCAGGGATAGTCCAAATGTGTATAGGATACCTATAGTGGGGAGGGAATGGACACTTTGGTGCGGTTTCTGGGTCCTATCTTCCTTCACTGTACCCCAATACAAACTCTCTCCACTATGCCAAATTGGGAGATCTTGGTTATTGTAAGTATACATCATGCACCATAATCTCAAAATGTGAGCCTTTAAACCCCCCCCCCCTTGGCCTGGTCTGCAGCCGCTGGGAAATGTATGATTGGATTGGGAATATGGACTCTGAAGTGGGCAATCTCTATTAGGAGCACTCCACAAAACGCAAGTATAAAACAATTGGGAAGTGTAATACGGTATACTGATGCGACAGGAATCCTCTAAATACCCTTTTGGGAAACACAGAGAGACCTCGCTGTGGATAGGAGATCTCTGATGTAAAGGAATGTGTGTGAGTAGGTGATTCCCACATTCCTGAGAGGCTCCTCCCCCTGGAGGGAGTGATTATACCTCACACTCACTCCCAACCAATGAGTTAGATCCAGGAAGGAGCGTGGAACGCATATGCGTTTCACATCGCTGGAGCGACGTAAAGTGGAACGCACGTGCGTTCCACATCGCTCGAGCGACGTAAGGTGGTACGCACGTGCGTTCCACATCGCCGGAGCGACGTAAAACGGCGACGCACCTGCGTCACTTCCGGCGACGCGAAACAACACGTGACTGCTATGGAAGCAGTCATAAATAGCGGGAAATGACCGCGGCGGGTTGTTCAAACCACAGATGCCATGCACAGCTAGGCTGGGTAAGTGTTACCAGTGGTGAGGGCATGGAGGGTGGTGTAACTACAATTGGGAAACAGGATTGAGCATTGTTGCAGTGTAACCAGTGTACTAATGTAAACTTTTTGCACTGCTTCAGGCATCAAAACTTTGCCATAGACCACAAGGGGGATCTGCAGCGGTGTAGCGGTCCCTGCTTCCAGAAAACCATGACTCCCCTGATGAGAGTTTGACACGAAACGCGTCGGGAGGAAGGACGTGGTGGCATGTATGAAATGAACTATTGTTGAGTCGGCAACCCGTTGGTCGAAAAAGTCATAGGACCATATGGAGTTGGGGAAGACTCAAGTGTAACGACAAGAGACAACCCGGTGAGATCTTTCTAATTTGGGAAGTGTGGGGTTACTGTGCTCTCGTTACATATCTCTTTCACCTAAGGACCACAAGAGATAGTGGGACCTTGATCTAGGTAGTAAGAGATATAGGGGTATACCTCTGGTACTGTTAAATAGAAGGTGCAAGGTTGGTAACCCTATACACTATGACCCTGTGACTATACAGGGATAGTTTTTTATATCACTGACACTGGTGACAGTCACAGTGCTATCTTGCACTATTTGTAGTTTTTTTATATTTTATTGACTCTATAGTCATTTTAAAAGATGACAATAAAGGTTAAGTTTTAACCCCTTCAACCTTTCACCCTTTAATTCCTCATGCAATATATAAAAAGCAATGTGGGGTTCATATTGTATATAAGAGAATGTGAGTGGGCTCCTACTATGCATAGGACGCTATGTGGGGGCTCATGCTGTTTATAGGAGGCTATGTGTGGGCTCATACTTTATATAGGGGCTATATGATAGCTAATATTGTCTATAGGGGACTATACTTCATTGAGCAAGGCCACATCTACTAGTCGGGTTTCTGGCCGGGAGTATACATATTACATACTTGGCTGTTGTTTCCGGCCCTGACACTGACGAATCTTTACAGCGCACAGTACGCGCGCTGAGAGGATTCACAAGTCTGCAGTAAAATAGATTGCCACACAGAGTGAATGCTGATTTTTAATTATAGACTGGACCACTCTGCTAACATTATTACAAGATAGAGAGCATTATTAAATACAGAACCCAGGATGAAGGAAATACATTATTAGCTTACGGTGGTCCTGCAGTTCATTCCACCTCTCCTGCCATCTGACTGCCTCTTCTTCTGAATGATGTTGATAACGCCTCCTGCGTTATCCATGTCCCATTTTCCCATCTCATGCCTGTGCAGATGCCTCTCTGGCTTGCGCAGGTGTACTGAGCTGTGCCTTGCTGTGAGCAAAGCCTAAAACTCATCTACCCCTTCATGAACCACAGGGGTCTCTACGCAGGTGCAAAATATCACCCTGCTCTCCCAGCATATGAAGAACACAATCAATGATCGCATCCTCCATATAGCAGATTTTTAATTTGAAGGACATCCATGTGACTGTAAAAGATAACATTTTTTTGCAAAACAGTAATATTTAAAAAAATGTTTTTTAATAAAAAAAATAAATTGTTGAAAAATAAATGTTTTGGTGAGTTTATTTTCAAAAAAATATTTATTGGTGTTATTATTTGCATCCTTACTGACTTGGTTAGTAATGTTGGGTATTTGATTGATGCCTTGACGCATAGAACGCATAGAAATGGACACCAAAAATCGGCAAACACATAGGCCTGCATTATCGTATACTTTTTTGATGTCATCAAGCCCAGAGGTTAGTAATATCAAGGCATCAATCAGATACGCGACAATTCTAATCTCTGGTCTTGATACCAGCAAACATTACCCAGCTAGCATCAACCCCAAAAACTATTACCCTGTTTGCCAAAGCACTAGGGCAGTTGAGTCTGGTACAAAGCCAGAAAATGGTTCTTCTATGGATGCGCCATTTTCTTGGGCAGCGGGTGAGCTACAATTCGCAGCAGGGGGACCAGAACACTAGGGCTTCCCTACATTGTTGATTATAGCCCCCAGCTGCCTAGTTGTAACTAATTGTCAACTAAAAATACGGCAAAGTCCAACATCATTTTTTTTAAAATATTTCAAGAAATAGAAAGAAAAGCATTTTTGATTACCAACCAGGTAAAACTCGGCAGCAGGGGGTGGGTAGCAAGCAATAGCTGCCTGCTGTACCTGGGCTGGTGACCAAAAATACAGCAGAGCACCAAGTCACATACTGTAATGACATCATTATAACATTTTGAAAAAAAAATTGTTATTGTCCTTTGTAATGAAGAAACGCATAGAATTTGACAATAACAATTGTCAAATGCATAGGTTTGGGTTAACCCATACATTTTTGATGTACCAAAAAATTACAAAAAATGCAAGTTTTGCGGTCAGTTCCGCTGCCCTGGTGCTTTGGCAAACAGGGTAATAGTTTTTGGTATTTATGCCAGCTGGTTGGGCTAGGTTCCATTGCATTTGCGCTGTCCGTTTAACACATCTGTTAAATGAACAGTAAAAATATAAACGTAGCCTACCCAGCTGGCATCAACCCCAAACACTATTTCCCTGTTTGCCAACGCACCAGGGAAGCTGAAAGAGCAAGGGCATTTTAACCCATCGCAAAAGTTTTACTTTTTGCCATTTTTTGGTACATAAAAAATGTATGCGTTAATGCAAGCTATGCATTTGATGATTTTTTGCAATTCTATGCGTTTTATGCTCGAGACGTCAAATACCCAACATTACTAACCAAGTCAGTGAGGACACAAATCACAACACCAATAAATATTTTATTTGAAAATAAATTCCCCACAATATTCCTCTTTCAAACAATTTTTAAAATTAAAATGCATTTTTTAAAATTCCCCAAAAAAAAAATGAAGACCGTCACAGTCCCATGGATTTCCCTTGAAGTAAAAAATCTGTCAGCATATGGAGGGCATGATCAGTGTTCACATCCTCCATACGCTGAGAGACCAGGAACTGTCGGACTCACTACTGGCCGTGACATCACAAAGGTTACTAAAGTTCAGATTCCTGGGATCAAACAGGGGCTATCCCAGGAGTTTGAAACTCTAGTGCCCTCAGTGACATCACTGTACGTCACATGCCGAAGGCAGGGAGGGATGATACTGCGCAGAGACCCCTGCGGTTCGCACATGGATAGACGAGTTTTAGTGTGCAGTGTACCTGTGCAAGCCTGAGGGCATCTGTGCAGGTACTAGATAGGAAAATGGGATGTGGATAATGCAGGGGATGTTATCCCAATCATTCAGAAGAAGAGGCAGTCAGATGGCAGGAGAGACGGATCGGACTGTGGCGCCCCTGTGGCTAGGCACCACAGGGAGGTACTGCACCCCAAACAGCAGGTGCAGTGCCTCCGTAGTTGGGGTTTGGGGTTCTACTTTACAGAGTCTGTCTTTCACACACAACACTAGGCCACCTTAAAGTAAGGGACTGATTATTCAGTAGGTCCCAAAGGGGGTGGAGCCTAGGTTAGAGAGGGAGCTTGAGAGAGAATTCAGTGAGAGTTATTGCTGGGAAGGCAGCAAGAGAGACGCGCCTGACAGCATCTCTGACAGGAGGGCACCCGTCTTCAAGAGGGTGACAAGGGACAGAAGGAAATGATCCAGGACAGTTGGAGCGAGCGGAAACGTCTGGGGACAGCAACCGGCATACCAGAGCTGAGGTGGTGAGCGGTCTATCCTTTACTGCAAACCGTACGACTGCGGGACCAGAATAAGGGAGCCATAGTGCCACAAGGACGTACCTCCACCTCAGTCCCAAAACAGGTCCAGGACAATATAATAACGGGCCAAATTCCGGTGGCGGGAGGATTGTTTGTTGTTGCTCCCATCTGTACCGGTAAGGAACAAGCCGTGTCTACCAGTAACAGACCAGGGGACTGGCGAGGAGCTCTGCAAAGGTGGTTAAGGACAGTGTAAGGAAAGACTGGGACCCGAAAGCCATAAAGGAAGGTACACCGACGGACTCTATAAGGCTACCTGAAACCTGTTGCTACACCTCCGTTCAACCAGACTGTGCCTGAGACCTGACTGTGTACTGTAACATCTGCCTGGTACCAGTAAAGGACTTCTTGAGTTGAATCAGTGTCTGTCCTCCTTTCCCGCCGGCACCTCGAAGGCCTCAGCATCATCAGAGGGGTAAGAACAACGACTCCCCTCATCCATCCTCGTTGCCCTGAGGTAAAGCTCCACCTGTGGGGAGCTGTAACACCCAAGCTGCATCACATCACCTCAGCGGCCTGCCTGCAGAGCTGGTATCTAACTTACCAGGTACCACAGGTGGCGTCACAACAACCTTCCCTTCTCCCACCACCACCATCATCATCATCATCATTGCCCGACCATGCCCGCCACTGAGGGTCCAGGGCACAGAACCGGGAACCGACCAGCCGTGATCCCCCATCCAAGTTGTCATCAGTCCCGGTATTCGAGTACCCCCTACCCTGTCAACCGACTCAGGACGGCAGGAGAGGCGGGATGAAACTGATCTGCAAGCAAGCCCATTGGAAGGGAAAACAGGTAATTATGATACAGTGCGGGAAGTTTTTCTAAGCTATTAAGTCTGTGTACCGGGGCAATCAGGGCATAATAGCCACCTTCTTAAAATGCAGCAGCTGAAAGTGGCGCTTTTAGTTTAATACATAAATATCTGGCGACAGGTTTGCTTGAAAGGGAATCTGTCACCCCTCCAGGGCCTATTAAACTAAAAGGGCCACCATGAGCAGCGCCTATGCTGCATTTTGTGAAGGCGACACCTATCCCCCTACTCCCTTGGGACACCAAAATAAACACTTTATAAAAAATTAGTTTAAGTCGAGGAAGTATGCTCCCCTCCCTGGACCTAAACACCTTGCTGCTATTAACCCTCCTCCTCTGTTGTCTGGAACCCTCCTCCTCTCTTTCTTCAGAGCGGTGTCGACACCTGCGCAGTTCCCTCAGCTCTCATACATGCTCTGTGAGCTCTATCCAAGAGCTCAGGACACATGGTATAGCGCAGGCATCAGATCCTACCCTGTGGTGTGTTATGCTGCATGCACACTGCGGGGCTGGGAATTTGGTCCCTGTGCAAACAGCATGCCTGCGCTTGTTCCCTCCTCTCCAGATTCCCAGGCATGCTGTTTGCTCAGGGACCAAATTCCTAGCCCCGCAGTGTGCATATAGCATAACACACCACAGGGCCGGATCTGGTGCCTGCGCTATACAATGTGAACTGAGCTCTCGGGCAGAGCCTACGGACCATGCCCGAGAGCAGAGGGAGCTGCCCAGGCACCGATGCTGCTCTAAAGAAAGAGAGAGAAGAAGGGTCCAGGACAACAGAGGAGGAAGGGTAACAGCAGCAAGTGTTTTTCTCCTGGGAGGGGAGTATACCTCCCGCACCTAAACTAATTTCTCATAAAGTGTTAATTTTGGTGTCCCAGGGGAGTAGGGGGATAAGAGGCACCTACACAAAATGCAGCATAGGTGCTGCTGAAGGTAGGTCTTTTAGTTTAATAGGACATGGGGGAGTGATAGGTTACCTTTAAAGCAAGGTCGGGCAATAGGGAGAGGGGTCACCAAATAGCTCACCTGTGGCTGATGCCTGCATACCTATTGACGCGCCCCTGGGCTCGGGTACTCAGCTCTCAGGCTCGGTGTCAGTCTCTTGGGGTGTCACGGGTGGCTTGCCCGAGGCCATGGCCCTGGGGGTCAACTAAATAAAGGGGGATGAAATATTGGAACACGTTTTTGTCTTCGTGACACCACCTGCAGTGTCTGGAGATGCCCACCAGCACCGCCACAGCCCTCAGGTGGTCGATGATATTGCGGCTTGGATGGATTAGTCTCCCGCAGGCGGGACTGGACCGCCGGGGCAGCGTTGCTGTAATAAGGCAGTTTATATTCAAAGGATGCAGCAGAGACGGAACTTCACTTCACCAGGTAACTTTACTGAAAACTTCAGAGTCATACAGTTCAGCAGTGCAGTAGATGGTATAATGGCAAATGCTCTGGATGCTGCAATTGGCGTGTCTGGCTATAGATGGACCCCTCCTTATGTTCCTCTTTTTTCTTTCCTTTCTTTGCCTCCCAGTGGCGGTGAAGTCTGATCTCTTATGGTACCTTTACACGCCGCCACAACAGGATGGATACAACCCGCTACAGGCTACAAATGTAGCTTGTCGAGCCAATATTGCCCGTAGTAGCGGCGTCTGAAGACGGGACGACACAGCCGGCTACAGATACCTCTGTATCCGTGCACTGCCCATAAACATATGGCAACATCGCCGATTGTAGCGAGCTGTATCGGCGTGTAAAGAAGCTACAGAAGGGAACTCTGGACACCCGGCGATGTAGCTGCAATGTGGCTAAGGCGTCACCCATGCTCCGTGATACCGCGCCCCTTCAGCGATCATTGGTGGAAGATGCTGCGTTACGATTGGCCCTTGCCTCACAGCCCTCCATCTTGGATGAGCTGTCCCTTCAGCACTACACATACGCGCCGTATGCACGATCAGATAGTAGTACAATTACGCGGACACACACTTGAACGTAAAATCATAAATGGCCCATGATCTACATACAGTGTGCACATCCTATCAACATGATAACGAATAATGCGGGACACAGCGCACAAGTGTGTGTTACGTACCGCTCTGGCTTATTGCACAGCAGCTGCCGTAGAAGTGTTCCGGGTCTGGCAGTGCGCGCAGCGCGCACACAGATGCACACAATCCCATAGCACATCGGAGGAGATTACCCAGTAGACAGATCAGAGCCGTGTTGTACGGACTGCACTGTGGGTCTTCTGCAGTAGG
This sequence comes from Allobates femoralis, assembly GCA_033576535.1. NCBI lineage: Eukaryota > Metazoa > Chordata > Amphibia > Anura > Aromobatidae > Allobates > Allobates femoralis. The sequence continues at coordinate 274,877,233 of JARQOC010000006.1, forward strand.
GGCCGCATAAGTGTGTCGGCCGAGTCACTGCGTGTTGGGCTACTTATAAAGGTGCGTCACCCCCACAGCGGTCGTAATGACGTCATGACGTTGGTTTCATTTTCACTCTGCCTGCAAGGTGCCAGCCCCGCCTCTGCACACACCATAGCAGTCATGGCAGCCGTGCACCGCGCCGCAACATGGGGGATGGCGGAGCTGATCATCCTCATTGATCATTGCGACCGTCGGGACTATTGGGGCCACCATCACCACCGCCACCCCAGGCTGCGCAATCGGTGCACCGTGCGGCGGATCCAGCGGGCCCTGCTCTGCCAACTGGGGGTACAGAGGACAGTCAAAGCGATCCAAAAAAAGATCGCTGACTTGAAGCACAAGTGCCCAGGTCGCATACTGGACATCCGTGCCAGGATTGCCAGGCTGCGTGGTGAGTAATTGTTGCCCCAAAACACACACCGCCACATGTGCATGTCCCACAATACACAAAAAATGATGGAAACATATGACAAGGGACAGTGTGGCCTACACAATCAAACACATCTTCACAGTGTTGTGCTCATCCAGTCAGGCCTAAAAATGTCTCACACGCACAGTCCATGCATACAACATGAGTGTATGCATCCAGCATCACCTGGTTGATGCTAAGTAAGGCTGGGGTCACACACACAGATATCTGCCCACATATTGTTTGCACATCTCTGTTTGCAGTCAAATCATGGTCACATGTTGACATTTGGAGACAGCCTCAAAATGGAACAATGTGTCCATGCTTTCACTGCAACCAGAGATCTGTCAACAATATCTGGCCACATATCTGTGTGTGTGTGACCCCAGCCTTAGCCGTCAAATACATACCCACACAAGCTCTTTGTAGGACAACAATGTGTAGGCATGATCTTATTACGTCTTTTATGTTCAAATTTCAAACTAGATGCTGAATCCTCATCAGAAGAAGGGCCCCATGCCCCACCCCCAGGTGGCCCATCAAGAACCCCACCACATCAGGCTCAAGTGGCACCCTTGTCCCCAGGGTCAACACCTTCCCCCGGGCCTCAGGAGCCAGACGTCCCGTCACCCACCGGGACAGAGGACGTGGAGGACCAGTCCGCACCTGGCAGCCCGCTGGAGTGTGACCAGCTGTCCCCATCTGCCTGGCTGCTGGAGGAACACATCAACTCCCCACAGGAGGGCGAGGAGCAGCAAGTACCTGGCGGCCCAGAGGAGTCTTTGCCCCGTAGCCCAGGACCACTGTTACCCCTGAACCACATAATGTGGCCACGGAGCCCCAGCCCGGGAGTAACACCACCTCCCACTGTCTCCAGCTCAGTGGCGAGTCCTGGGGTGACCATGTCCCCACACAGTGACTATGGTGGTAAGTGTGTTATGTTGCCACAGACACCCTGCACACTGTTGCTTAAATTTCATCTGGGGCCAAACAATTTATGTAAACAAAGTAAACCATGTTGGTTCACCCTTTTTCCAGATGGTGAACGTGCGGGCTCATATGGATGGAGCTTGACCCCATCTCCCTCCCCGTCTGATGGTGAACTGGATTTGGAGGAACAGGGTAAGTGGATGGTTGCGGCCAGTCATGACTAACCATCAGCAGTGACGACTGTGTACTAAAGTTTGTGTTTACTCCCAATACAGGTGCCCCTACCATGGAGGAATTCATCCAGGCCCATCAGGCATTTGTGGCCCGTTTGACCACGGCTCTACAGCGTGGCCTGCAGGACCTTGGCCGCCTGGCTCAAATGCTGGCGGACCTACACCCACACCATGGTTCACACCCATGAATTTGAGGGATGCATTGTATCCTGGCCAAACATGGCCCCACAAACAGTTGTCCTTGTTGGACACTAAAATTTTCACACGTTGGCTTGTTGCCTTGCAAAAGTGAAAATAATGTTTTTTTTTTTTTTTTGCCCCCGTTGGGCTCTTTTCTTATAGTGTCCCACATTGGGACCATCACAAGTGTGGACTGGCTAGCCCCATCTGGCCTACAATCCCTATACTGTCCCACATTGGGACCATCACAAGTGTGGACTGGCTAGCCCCATCTGGCCTACAATCCCTATACTGTCCCACATTGGGACCATCACAAGTGTGGACTGGCTAGCCCCATCTGGCCTAAGCCTTCCTTGTATGATGGCAAATGTCTGTGACACATGTATGTTTACAATACAATGCTGTTCTAACTTTGTTATACGCTCCTTCATGTGACCTTACTAATATTTGGTGACCAAACCTCACCATAACCTAACTATGTGAGGCACATCACAACATCCCTTTGTGAATGTGCTAAGACATTCCAAATGAACCGATGGTGATCCTGCTGAGCGAGCACTGGCCCATATTGTGTGGCTTGGGGAAACCTATTATTGGCCACAATTACATTCACCCCCAAAAACCCACACAATCCTTATTCTGAAATGAATACACAATTGTGTTAATAAATAAAATTTATTCCAGCCTGGAATTTAAAATAAATTACAAATAATAGAATTTTAGTGGAAAAAAAATAAAAAAAAACCACTAATTTTGGCCAAAACTCAATCAACAAAATATACATATAAAACGCAATTCCTGAAATTATAAAGTCCAGACTGCCAATTCTGTGCATTGGCTACTAGTGTCCAAATTACTCCTCTTCTGTCGGCTCTGACAATGCCGCATCCCCCCTCCTCTGAGGGCAGCCCCGACCTGCCCCAGAACGTCTGGTTGAACGACGATGTGTTGAGGGGGGATGGGGTGACTGTGGCGGGGCCGGTCTTCTCACGGGCCGAGATGGGGCAGCTGGTGAAAGGGGCCACAAGGTGTGTTGCATGGGGGAGGGGACGTGGCAGCCCCATTGAAGGGCCCCATCATCGGCAGCATCAGCGGCATTGTGGAAGACCCTCAGAAGGATCTTCTTCTGGAGCGGCTCCATCCCTCGCATTCTGTTGCTCATGTAGAGGGCGTCGGGGTCCATGTGGGTCCGTTGTTCATCCAACAACACGCGTCGGGCCCAGGTCGCCAGCTCCGTCTCAGGTGGTGCAGGACGTCGGCGGCGACGGATCCCGGAGCTGGGACCTGGGCCTGGACCCACATCACTCGCCGCGCCCTCCTGCTCAGCCCCAGATGTCATGGGCTGAGCATCATCAGCAACAGAATCCTCGGCAATGGAGCCGTCCTCTTCTGGGGCCTGTGGGTGGGGAAAAAATAACAAAAAACAACCATTAGTGGAGGCAATATCAACTGTATACATTCACAACAGGACTCTATATACCACTCCCACACACACCAAGCCCAACTACCAGAATGGAAAATGAGGAATAAGACAGTAAAGCAAATAAGGTTCAAGACCCCAACACCAGTGGTTCTCCTGTACACTCACCTCGACCATTCCAGGAGCTCAGCTAAATACATAATTAGTTGTTTGTCACGTAGCCGTAATCCAATATTAGGACATGTCACCACAACACCTTGATACTGGGGGCTGTGCTGGCCAATGACACATATTGGGCACCTTCCCATTAGGACTCCTTTATGGTGAGAATCCACCCCTCACTCAATTACCTTTAAACCACTGGCAACAAAGCCAACACACATGTGAGACAGCACCATTTACTACATGGTACTATGTGGCTGTTTGAGAACAAACCACCTGCTATCTTGAAACCCTTAAATAACTAACCTAAACATACCAAGATGTTGTGGAAGAAGCAACATTGCAATACGGCTGGAAGCATAGAATAGAAAAGTCTGGCAAGTCATGGAAGGAGGGCAGATAGATTGACACCCCAAGGTGTGCCGCAGCAAGGAGGTAAATATGCCAACACATTTGGTGTGAAGGATTTATCGAAGCACACATGTGAAGGAAACATTGTGGCCCACCACTGTCACACAATTACCCACCTCCTGTGGCGCAGGTGGTGATGCAGCCGGGCCTACATGGGACGCAGCAACGGGGCAGTTGGTGGTCGTTCGATGCGGGCGAACCTCGCCCAGGATGAAGGTGAACAGGAGATAGTACCATAGGGTAGGTGATGGTACCTCCTCTGCTCCAGCCCCTGAGCGACAACGCTGGTACAGAATGTGAGCCCGCATGAACGCCGACCTCATGTTTTTGATCTTAAGTGCCACCATTTGCTGGTCCCACGTCTTGCCTACCCTTGGCTCCAAGCGATTTGCCAGAGCCACAAGACTCCTGTAGGCCTCGGCCCTCGCTGCCCGATTTTTATATTCGGGCAGCGAGCTGCGCCACAAACATTCGTGCCGCTGATACTCCGTGAGAAGCTGGGATTCCAATTCCACAGTACCCCTCGGCATCTGCCGATGAAAAATTAAAACAAAAAGAACACAGTCACAACACAAGGCATACCGACATTTCAAAACTTGCCACAATCATACACATAATCATTAACTTTCTACAGTGATCATCTATGCAGCTATTTTGTGGAGTGAAACTGGCCATGAGTGTGCCATTTTCTCAATCTCAGACCGTACTAACTCAAACACATGTATGCTGCCAATATCAAGCCCCGGATATCGGTGTCCACCTACAGATGTTTCAAACATGATTTCTGTCCCCAATGTACCTATTGCAACACACCTTGACACGGTGTGTGCGTACATACCTGTAGAGGGCAACATGTGACCTAACACGTTGTGTGCTAACTAGTACCTGGCCAGTGTCCACAATGGTAAGGGGTCACTATATCAGAAAGGTGGGCTGGGTGTGTGCCAACACTGCACATACTACATGTAATGTGCACCCAGATGATCATGTAGGTGTTCCTCCAGACGTGGAAGTCCCATTTTAACACATGTACCCAACATCCCTGGAATGTCCGCCACAATTCTACCACCCCTGAAATGTTGATGTGAAGTACCAGCCAAAGAAATAACACCGTGCTCTTTTACCATTGCCAAAAAGCAGAAGGTGCAATACATACTTACACTATATAAGTAGAGGCACTACCTGGCTACTGGGCGACACAGAATAAGGTTCACATATTTAATATTACGTGTTCAATATTTGCATGCCGCTTCAAACATGGCCATACACACATCGCCTAAGCTGCCTGTGCCAGAACCAGCTGCGTTCATTACATTTTCTTACAAACCGCTAAAGAGGCTTACCGTCAGAGCAACAGAAGTCAAACAGGACACTAGTAGCTCAATGCACATCGACGTCTGGACACGGAGCAGTGGCCATTGACCTGCCTTTATAGTCCGGGACACCAATCACAGCGGACACAATAATGCACATCCTGAAGGGGCACCTGGGTGCGGATTTGCCTTCCGCTAATTGGTGGAGATCGCTGAATCGTGATAGGTTGGCGGCCCTTTAAAAGTTGCCCATCCCGCCAAACATTATGCTTGCTGGCCAGACCCATTAGGTAAGTTTTTGTGGACACACATGGAATTGGCGCAGGGTGGGGTGCATATGTTGATGTTCTTGGAGAGCGCCGGAGACTGGTGTAGCGGCCGATATAGGGGTTTGTATTTTTGGGGACGACATATAGTGTAGTGTGTGGGTTAGGATACGGCATTTTGTGTGGGCCTTGACACTTTTGTTGAGATACATTGCTGTGTTTGTTTGCAGACAACATACAGGAGAATGGATGCATGACTGTAGACGGAACTGTGTCACTCATGTCGACTGGATCGATTTCTGCATACTGGTTGTGGCCAATGGAGACTGTGATCAACGGGAATGGGATGACACAGGGCTTTGAGGTGTTGGGCGCCAGACATGGCATACATGTGTATTTAAAATGACACCTTCAAAAACCAATTACACCATGGGTAACCATCCGCAGTCATGTGCAATGTTGTTTGGTTCATGTAGCCTTCCTCCACCTTCCATATCGGGGTACGTCACATTCGTTATTCTTCTCATTTTTACTGTAATCAATTGACATTATTGGCTGTGTAATGGATTATGGGACCTGTTTGACCAACATTATTGGTGACACATGTCCCTTTTTAACTCACCTAGGTGCAGATGTGTGAATTTTGGGAGCTCCCATTGACGTTGATGTAGAGGAGGCCACTCTCAATCGCCGTGTGCCATGTTGTTTGGGGTGACTACTGGGTGTTTGCCGTCCTTGCTTCAGGGTTGTGTTTTGGGCCCACACAAGAGATCCCATCCTCTTGGCTATAGTGTGTAATGGAAAAGAGGTGTGGGTTGCTGAACCTGCTGACTTGCACACATTTTGGTCTATGTACTCATGTTGTGCTTTCACATCTACAGGTGCTGATATTGAGGATGCAGAATATCCATGACCGCAATGTTATCGTGGCTCTTGCGTTGGTGGAAGAGCAAATGTGGTATCAGGATCGGTATGAAAGGTTGATGAGGCGCAGACAGCGGCGGATGTGGACCCGTGATTGGCTTCTGAGGCGGGAAACCCGGGGCCACATGCAGCTGTTGCGGGAGCTGGAGCTTAACTGTCCTGATGATTACCGAAACTATCTCCGTATGCCCGAGGACTGTTTCACCTTCCTATTGGAGCGTGTTGGGCCAATGATAGCGCGTCAGGACACTATAATGCGCCCATCAGTATCAGCTGCTGAGCGGTTGGCGATCACTTTGCGGTTCCTGGCTACAGGGCAGTCCATGACATCCCTCACATACGTGTCACGTGTCTCCCTGCCCCTGCTGAGCCGCCTGATCCCTGAAACGTGTTGGGCCATCTGGAGAGCTCTGCAGCCAGCCTACATGAAAATGCCATTAACCGCCGCAGAATGGCTGGAAGTGGGCCAAGGGTTTGAAACCCGGTGGAACTTCCCCAACTGTGGCGGGGCATTGGATGGTAAGCACGTGAGGATTACCAAACCTGCCCACTCTGGCTCTTTGTATTACAATTACAAAGGGTATTGTAGTATAATCCTCATGGCTGTAGTAGATGCCAACTATGAGTTCCTCTATGTGGATGTTGGAATGCCCGGTCGCAACTCAGATGGGGGTGTGTTTGCCCTAAGCTCCTTGGCAACACTACTAGGGAATGGTGGGCTAAACTTACCCTCAAATGAGCACACGACCGAACATCTCAACTTTGCGTTTGTGGCGGATGAAGCATTCCCACTTCAGGAACACCTACTGCGGCCATATCCCCAGAGGGCCCTTACTTCTGAGAGACGCATTTTCAACTACCGGCTATCCCGGGCCCGCCGTGTAGTTGAAAATGCGTTTGGGATAATGGCCAATAGATTCCGGATTTTTCATACACCTATACATATGAAACCGGAGTCTATTGACGCGGTAGTGGTGGCCTGCTGTGTGCTACATAACTTCCTGCGTCGTAGGGATAGGGCATCATACACGCCAGGAGGTTATGTAGATAATGCAGACGCTACAACAGGGGAGCTCCGTCCAGGGTCTTGGCGTGATGAGGCCCATGTGATTGTGCCACTCCAGCCGCAGAGCCATGGCCGCACTCGGCAGGAGGCCAGGGACAGTAGAGAAGCTTACTGCTCCTACTTCAATGGGTCTGGTGCAGTGAGCTGGCAGGACCAGGCCATATAATGTGGCTGGCTCTGGGAGTTGCTTTTTGTGTTTTCAATGAAGGTGACAGCAGGTTAGCTGCACCCCTTTAATGTTTGGTTGACCTTTTCCATTCTCTTTGTTTTCATTATGTGCATGAGTTTTCATTATGTAGTTATTTAGTTAGTTAGTTTAGGTTATTTTGGTATTTTTTCCATGCACAGTTTCCAATGTGTGGTGATTTGCTTATCCATTGAATTTGCCTGATTAATGTCACCTGCTCTTGAATTCTACAATGTTTTTACTTTATGTATATTTTGTTTGCACAAGACAAGGTCAAGATACATGCAATATATTAAACCTTTTTCTGTTGGATCCAACATAATCTGTGTGAGCCTGATTACTTGGTGGAGGAGGGCAATGTGATGCAGGGTTGGGTGGGGGCCTGGGATGTCATAGCCACCTATTGGCTGGGATTGTGCACACAATATGTGTGGGTAGCCATGTTTTTCTGAAAGTCTTTTGCCCAACAGTGTTTGTGGCCATTGTGCGTACATGATCCTTTATTTTGTTGTAGGCAGAGGGTCCCCTGCACACAGCACATTGATGCAGGACATATTCTTGTCAGGTGTTTGCTAATACACTGTCACACAGATCTTTGACTTGGTGCCTTGGAAGCTGATCCACTACATTCACATCTGTCAGCACATATATTAAACCCCATTCAGCCTGTATACATACACATACTTCGCCACAGTTGTCACAGATTTTTGACAGAAAACGCACATACTGTCTTTTGTAAGACGCTAATGTGTGGCACACAAACGCACCTCAGTTCAATCTGCACACGCGGCTGTCACAAGCGCTGATCGTGCGTGACACGGCAAACACTTGTACTACGCACACATAGCCCCGGACCGCTACTTTCATACACACGGGATATGTGACTGGCCACCGCTCTAGCGTGACCCATTACCATCGATTTGGATGCATTCGCCAGGCTCCGCCATGTCACAAGCGCTTATTCCGTGCCACACTCCGCTCACTAGTACGACACGTCTCGGCCATCCGCCCTTTCCGTCGTGCCCAATCACAACTCCGTAGTGTTGGCCAATGGTTGTGGTTTGGGCGCGGCGTACAGGTCTGTGGCACGCCTATTTGTTTTACGTCCTGCCTTTGTTGCTCCCAGATCACTCTGTGGTGGCTGTGTGTAAAGCTGGTACGCTGAGCTACAGACGGCTACTTGCGACACCCGGCGATGTATGTAGCTGTAGATGTAGCGTAGCGTAGCGCACCTTGTGGCGGCGTGTATAGAGGGTGCGGTTCCCGTTGGTAACCGTTCGGCCGTGCTCGTGCACGTGAAGTTGCCGTTGGTATCCATCCTGTTGTGGCGGCGTGTAAAGGTACCATTAAGGTACCTTTACACGCCGCGACGGCAGGCTGGATACATCGCGCTACAAGCTACAATTGTAGCTTGTAGCGTCCATATCGCCTGTAGTAGCGGCGTCTGAAGAGGCGACGCTACAGCCGGCGACAGATACATCTGTTTATGGGCTCTGCTCATAAACTTAAGGCAACATCGCCGATTGTAGCGAGCTGTATCGGCGTGTAAAGAAGCAACGGAAGGCAACTCTGGACACCCGGCGATGTGGCTGCCATGTATCTAAGGCGTGACACAGTCGCCATGTTACCGCGCCCCATCTGCGATCATTGGAGGTCGCTCCTGCTTTATGATTGGTAGTCGCAGCATAGGGCGGGATATTTAAGGAGCTGACCAGTCACACTACACAATTACTCGAGCGTGCTCTATTAACCAGCCTCCTGCGATGCCTGGCCAATCCTGATGATATTGCGCTGTCCTATCATCATACGGACGGCTCGTAATCCAAGATTGTTGCACGCCTATGTGCTATCCCTGCTGCACCGGGTCCGCCCATAGTAGCTTGTTGGAGCGGTGTGTAAACATGGTACGCTACGCTACAGCTGGCTACTTGAGACACCCGGCGATGTAGCTAGCTATAGATGTAGCGTGGCGTAGCGCACCTTGTCGCGGCGTGTAAAGAGGGTGCGTTGACCGTTTGTAGCCGTTTGAGAGTGCTCGTGCACGCGAAGTAGCGCGATGTATCCAGCCTGCCGTCGCGGCGTGTAAAGGTACCATTAAAGATGATCTAACCTCCTGCTGCTTGTCTAGTCTCCCCTCCCTTGTACCCGCCGGGTGAACCTTTTCCTTGTCCTTCGCAGGATCCTACTGCAGGACTGATACCCCTCTTGTGGGCTCTCTGGAAGTCAAGGCCGTATTTGTAAAATCCCCGTTTAACGGATTTTCTATGAGCCGTAAAGGAACTCACAGGTGCGGGCTCCGGTACCCGGTTTCCTTCCTACGGGGCAAACTCTTAGTTACTCAATTCCCCATTAGCGTGGGCTTTGGCCTTAAGTTCTCCCACTCTTGCTTCCTTCTGTTCCTGGGATCTGTTCTGGGCCCCTCAGCCGAGGAGACCCTTTTTGCTCCAGCTCTTACTCCATCTTATTCTGCCGGTCTTACTGCCTTCGTCTGCTCTCTGGAGACTCTCTTTTGTTCCCCCTAGAGGCCACTATATCTCCTCCCGGGTCCCTCCCACCTACTATTCTAGTGTGTGGGTGTTACTCTAGGGCTCCATCGAGTGACCGTAGCGCCAATTGCAGTGGGGTGACTACACCGCTTTTCTGGGTGCAGTACCCCTTTTGTGGCACCTACGTAGTGGGGCGCCACACTATCGTCCATAGACAAATCCATTCCACTGTGTGCAATCCCGTGTCTAGGCCCTGAATGACCCTGACTTACCCTGACTAGTGAGCAACCCAGCAAGACACTAGTCTTACTACTAATTTAAAGACAACACACGGAAGGGGAGACCAAGAATAGTGATGGATAAAAAAAAACTCTAATTTTTCTCAAAGGAGGGACTACATCGCTGGAAGGATAACTGCAGCTTTGTCAAGAAGACAACTCCTTCACAGGTCAGCATTGAATGAACTATAGTCAGCATAGAGAGTAAGGAATGGGTTTATATAGCGGAAGGGAATGGCAGAAGCTATAATTGCAACTACATGTAAATCACAGCAGGTCAGAAAACAAGTCTTAACCCCTTCAGTATCAAATGTAATTAAATAAGCTCCTACTCAGGATAAACAATGAGTGGGTTTTAAAGAGGATCTGCAATCAACTAAACGCTTTGACCTTCTGATACCAGATCCCCTGAGGTCTCACCAGTCCATAGCACACTTGCAACAGACACTCTAAGCAGAGTTACCACTTCTGTCTGAGAACATCCTTATTGAAGCCTTGCAACAACATAGTACTGTTGATCAATTATTAGTTGTCATCCTGGTCCCTTAATGTCAAAATGTGAACAGCATGATGAGGGGGACTTTTCAAGTGAACCTGTCACCCCCTAGGGATTTTTAAACTAAAAGTGCCACCTTCAGCAGTGCCTATGCTGCATTCTGTGCAAGTGGCTATAATCCCTCTATCCCCTCTGTACACCCAAGTAATCACTTTGGCAAATGCAGCTTTGTTCGGGGTAAAACTTTGAAATTGGCGAACATGTTCATGGAAAGTTTGCTCATCTCTACTTAGTACTTCCGGATGTCAGATTTGTTTGAAGGAAGTGAGAGTGAAGCAGCCATTGGTTGGTTGTAGTGCTCATGTGGCATAACAATTGTGGCGCCCTGCTCACACAGGTAGCCACAGACTTCCCTAATGCACAGCTGGATTTCCACAGCAGGAATCTACTATATGCAACATCTTCCACCCCGGCACAGTAGGGGGAGCTATAGTCACCACCTTTAGGTGAGGTCCCCTATAAATACTGCTGCTGGTGGAGGAGTTAGTTAGAGTGTGCAGATGCTAGGAGAGCTGCGAAGATGTCCTGGTGGATGGTGCCGTGGTTGACCCAAAGTGGCCCTTCTAACGTCCCGCAAGTCTAGGAGTGGGGACAGAAGGCAAAGAGCAGAGCCAAAAGGGAGTGAGGAACTAGTGGAAGTTCACCCAAAGACATACCGGACACGGGGATCCGCACCTGTAGGATACTCTAGGACTAGAGAAAACCCTGTCACACCGTGGAGACTTCAGTCACCCGGTCCCCCTGTGAGTTCAGAGAGAGGGAGCCAGAACCCGCAATGAGGAATCACAAGGCAATGATCAGAGAGGGTAACCCGTGGACCGCACAGGAGGAGAGAGCAGAGACAGGAAGAGAGAGGAGGCCGGTCTGGCTGCATGCAGGCTGGGCTTCAGCTACCACAGAGGAACAGAGGAGGCCTTATACCCACTTGCTGTGGGGACCCACTGTGCACCTGGTCAACTGTTAGTGCCCTGGACGTCTATACATGTGTACCACCAGTAAAAGGTAAAAGAGACTTCTGCAGTGTGTGTGCGTCATTCCTCTTCGTTCCCAGTGCCCCTTATAGACTACTCCAACATCCCCTACACTAACCTACAGCTCCACTCCAAACTGCCTCTTCACACTACGCTGCCCCGAAGTTCCGCTCCTCCTGTAGGGAGCTTTGCTAACTCAGCAGCACTACCATCTACCTCCGGCGGACTGTAGCTGCGCTGGTGACCAATCACCAGGTACTACAGGTGGCGTCACATGACAATAACTTTTATTCCCCTGTAAATACACCCTTTTTGAAGTGTCATCTAGGCTACCGGATCAGGCGCTGCCTCCCGTGACATCCCAAGCATAAGCATTCCACCCAAGCCTGATACCCGAGTACCCCAGGGCCTGGGGCTCGACTCAATGACACGCAAGCTCCAGGGAATCCATCATTGCTGGTACCATGCTAATACCAGAGGTTGGCGTAACACATTTTTATTATTCACAGGGGAATATGACAATTGATAAGATCGTGAAAAACTACTTCAAACTGTATTCTGACATTTCATAAAAATGTAATAAACTGATATAGGTCTATAGTCATTAAATTAAACCATATACCTGATTTTGACATTTTTATTTGTCGGTGGCTCACAAATCACAGTGAAGTGAGAATTTAACAATCAGATTTTATTACCAGAATGTAACATTGACAAAGGCTCAATCACCTGCCTTTCAAGGTACAGGAAAACACTTTGTGACCATACTTCTTGTTGTAACTAATAGGTCACTAGGGCGAATGACTCCAGCCAAAGTTTCCTCTAGAATTGACGCATCACTATTTCCTGGAGGGCATATAGCACATTGAATTTATAAGTCACCTTTACTGTTAGACTGGTAAGGGTGAGTATTCAATCTATGTACAAATTACTGATAAAATTTTCTTTTATTTAACACTGTAGTTTATATTAGTAGTTGTTAAAAAAAAAAAATATATATATATATTTATGTAAAAATAGTACACAATATTCAGCTCGTTCTCTTTGCCATTGTAGATTTTGCTTGGGTAGACAAATATTTTTCTAAATAATAGGAGTGTTTGCATTACAAGTAGGATTTCTTAAGGCACCTTTACCTACACGCGGCAACTTTTCTAGGAATTTAACTGGCAACTTACTGGTTGCAGTGAAATCATGGAGACATTGTTCCATTTGTACACAGCAACAGGATAGAACAATGTGTCCATGATTTCACTGCAACCAGTAAGTTGCCAGTGAAATTCCTAGAAAAGTTGCCGCGTGTAGAGGTACCCTTAGACAAGTCATGCCTTCTAATATACAGACTTAGCATCCCTTCACTCGTCTGTTGAAAAAATGCATGTGTGGCACGTTCCATTTTGACCCTCCAAGTGTACATACAGTATGTATAATCCATATGTCATCTTTGTGATGTGCAAAGATAGATAGCTATTATCCCAATAAATAAATAAATAAATAAAAAACGGCATGGGATCCTCCCTATTTTTGATAACCAGTAAAGGTAAAGCAGACAGCTGCGGGGTGATATTAGCAGGCTGGGAAAGTTCATGGTTATTGGGCCCTTTACAGTCTAAATATATCTGCCAACAGCTGCACCAGTAGTGGCGCATCACATAAGATGCTGATGCTTTATCCACGCTCTTCCCGATTGGCCTGGTACGGTAGCAAAAGGGATATTGGTTTATGGGGTTGATGTCAGCTGTATAATATCAGCTGGCATCAAGTCCTGGTTTTAGTAATGGAGAAGTGTCCATCCGACACCCCATTACTAATCAAGTAAGTACAAAGGTTAAAAAATTCAAATTCGGCAATAACATTGCAGATCCAGTTCATGATCAAAAACACGAGTAACTTACTAAAAAAATCTGCAAACACAGCTTTGTTTGGAAAAACAGTTGAAAAATTTAAAATGGCTTTAAAACCTTCCCTGCAGGTTTGAGATCAAAAAGCTCGCCGGAAGACCGGTGACTGAGAACACCTCTAACCTAAGGTTAAGGTTAGTGTCATCCGTAGGGTTAGAGTGAATCAGGAAACCAAATGGTGAGGTAGGCGAAGGGATTCAGGAGTAGCTGATCTGACCCTTCTGGGGGTGCCTGGCTCGCCCTGCTCTCAGAGGTACCTCTGAAGGTAAGGAGGTCAGCCTTCTCCTAAGATCCTGAAAAGCCCTAAGTAGAGAGCCCCATTCTCCACCCACGGATCAAAAATCACTGCTACTCCCAAGGAAAGGAAACTCCAGGAAAGACTTCAGCACGGCAGCACATGCGTCTTTACAGCACGTGACATTTAGGTGTTGTTCACAAGCATTAGGTCTACCGATGTCTTTTAACCTGTAGAATTTAATGGAGATTTAAAAGAAAGTTTTTAAGCTTGAGTTTGCAAGTGTTGAGATACCTGCAGTCTGTGAATTTTTAGAACAGTGCCAGATGTGGCAGCAGCAGTGAAATACAGGAACCTTAAAATCAATTATAACTATCCATTTGAGAAAGCTTTTAATTTTTAAAAATGTTTTCATTTACAGAGCAAACCTTTAATATTGCAGAGGGTCAGCAGTGTGGGAGGCCACCTCTTCTACACTTATCTACTAGCATTTCAGATAAAAATAGCATATGGCCTTTATATGCTTAACATACTGTACATGGTCTTATATATCTGTTAACAGTCATGAAACACCATAATATGAATAGGTAAAGAGTGTGTTTACCGTGTTAGCCGGCAGATAGAAAAATATATTGGAATCTGAGAGTCCTCAGTGGTTGATACATTTTAATGGCTAACTGAAAAGATGGTAAGCATAGCAAGCTTTCAGGACACTGTGGTGCCTTCCTCAGGCTGATAATGACACAGATTCTGAAGACACATACATATATACATAAGAAAATGAAACAAAAAAACTAAGATACTCGAAGATGCCAGTAAGCTTGTGCTAAAGGCCTGAATAATTGTAAGATACTCGAAGAGTAGCGAGTACCCGAATACTGCTACTATTCGGCGAGTTTCGAATAGTAGCAAGTATACTCGCTCATCCCTATTTGTAACCATATTGAGGGGATAGTGCTCCCTACAAATCCAATACATATCCAAGTATGGCCATTATGCAAACAGTAAATAATACAGTTATTACCTGCTAGTAGGTCTGCATACATTCTGATTAGGGTATTCAGGGTCCCTCTAACCCCAGTGCTCGTTTTGTTGTCTTCTTCAGGGTCTATAGTTGGCCAAATGTTTTAATTTTGTTTTTCTCCATATTAAACACTAAATCTGAAAGAGTTGATTTTTCCAATTTTAATACTTATATACAAGTAACTATTGTAAGATGGCTGCTGGACACATCATGACAGGGAGATATGTATCACAGATGTGGTTATCATTAGTGATGTAATCCAGGATGCAAGCTCCAGCACATATTGTACTGGGAGTATTAATAGGGCATAGAAGGTCAGGGTTCACGAGAAATCAGAGAGATGAGTGGGACTGGCTTTTCACATATCATCAAGGCTTGGTAGGGCAGATATAAGAAAGTCCATATTATCATTACTTATCTGTGGATGGAGGTAAGGCCTCTTGTTTGATGTCTCAATGCTGGGACATGTATACTGAACTATCACTAATGTGTCATTGGACTCTGTATTCTGTTTTGCCAGAACTGAAAGGCATATATTTTCTGTGTTTGTAGCATGCTTTATGGAGTTTTTATAATGTAGCCTGGGCATTTTATTTAAATAATTGTCAATGTCTACCACAAACACAACCGAGTGAGTTCAAATTCTACAGATGGAGCAGAAGCACAGGCTTGAATCCTGAGGGGGCACAGAAATTACATGTCTTGGGTGAACGCAGCTGCTAGAGTGAAAACAGACAACATGGAGGAGCTGATAAAGCTGCATCTGCAGGCTAATTTTCAGCAGCAACAGTAATGGAAGCAACAGCAGCAGTGTGGCAACAGCGGTAGCAGCACAGACAGCATATGGACACTAATGGCCAAAATTGAGCAAACACCTGCAGTTTTTCACCATCACCAATGTTTAATGAAAGTTTTCACTGACATACTTACTTGAACAAACACCCTCTTCTGCGATATGTACTCCATGTTTGTTTATAGTGACCTGGGTGTGATTTAAGACCAATATTGTGCGATTAAAAGGCGTTTTTTATATTTTAAAGCCAATTTGTCATCAACATGTAATTATATGTTTTTATTCGGTTATACTGTCTCTGAATTTTATTATATAAAATTGACACACATTTGTTTAACTTTTATTTCACATACAGTATTAGTGATCGTATAATTGTAGGGTAGCCAGTAGGGATGAGCGAGTACAGAACTCGCTATACTCGCAACGAGTAGGTCCCGATACTCGGTGCTTGTTGCGAGTATAGCGAGTCCAATGTTAATGAATGCGCTGGGCGAGTACTTTCGCAGTGTATCTATATATACACACTGTGAAAGTGCACTAAAAGTGAATAAAAGTTGTTAAAAAATAAAAAAATATCATACTCACCTATCTGACACCTGCACCGGGACATCCGATCAACGGCAAGGATCTGTGAGTCTGACAGGCAAACAGATGGCTGGTAGCGATCTGGCCAATCAGATGGCCAGACGTCACAAACCACCTGATCACTACCAGCCACCTGATTGGCCAGATTGCCAGGTCATTGATTCACGTTCAAGACCTGGTAATCTGGCCAATCAGGTGGCTGATAGCGATCAGGTGGTTTGTGACATCTGGCCATCTGATTGGCCAGATCGCTACCAGCCATCTGATTGGCTGTCAGAATCACAGGTCATTTTCGTTGATCGGATGTCGTCTTTGCCGGTCCCGGTGCAGCCATCGGATAGGTGAGAGTGATATTTTTTTATTTTTTAACAATTTTTATTCACTTTTAGTGTACTTTCGCAGTGTATATATACAGTAGATACACTACGAAAGTGAAAGGACTACTCGCTACTCCCGAGTAATCACAAGAAACTCAGGGAGTAGCGAGTAGCCCGAATATTGTTACTATTCGGTGAGTACCGAATAGTAACGATTCTACTCGCTAATCTCCAGTAGCTAGCTAATAAAAAATTAAGCTGCAATTTAATATAATAATTAATTAACTCATTAATTAAATTTGTGATTTAACAGTGTGATATAATGACATATTAACTGATTTTCACAATTTTTTCATTTAAATATCAGATTTTTTAAATGGCTAGCAGTATTAGACAGGAGTGGTCACCTAAGAAGAGAGCCTAACTGTTACTTTAAGAGAAGAAGGGTACAGTTACCGGGAAATTGCAGCACGAAATTGAAAAAGGGATCTCATCGGCCAGCGTTCTCAAAGTGTGTAAGCGGTTTCAAGAGACTGGTTTGATGAGGAATAAACCTGGTAGAGGAAGAAAGAAGGCAACAACTCCTCAGACTGATAGAAGAATTGTTAGAATCGCCCTAAATAACAGGTGATCAACTGCTGTTGACATCAAGAAGGAGCTTGTCAACTCTGGAGTGACAGTGTCCAATCAGACGGTAAACGCTAGGTTAAGAGCTAGAATACCACGTAAAAAAACATTTTTTAATGCCTCACAGTGTCAGAAACGTCTGCAGTGGGCCAAAGAACATTCTAAATGGACCATTGAACAATAGAGAAATCTTTTATGTAGCAATGAGACACACATATCCATCTTTGGCAGCGACGGTGTCCGCTACGTTCGACGATGACCTGGGAGGATTGCCTGCCAGAGTGCACAGTACCCACCATGAAGCATCCTCTGAGTGTTATGGTATGGGGCTGCAGTTGGTAGGCTGCAAGTAATTGAAGGAACAGTTAATGCTGAAAAGTACATCAAGGAAGTCCTTCAGGCTAAACTCATTCTTTCGGCATGTGATGTAATTGGTGAAGAGACACCGTTTATTTTTCAGCAAGATGGCGCCCCATGCCATACAGCTAAAAAATATGTCTCTCTTGGTTCAAAGACAATAATGTCCAGTTATTGAATTGGCCAGGAAACAGCCCAGATCTCAATCCTATGGAGAATCTCTGGGCTCGGCTCAAAACAGCGGGCTTCAAACAAGCAGGAACTCATTGCAGCTATCATCAAATCATGGTTTCATATCATCACACATCTGATTTAAACAAACTGGTAGTTAGCATGCCAAGTAGATGCCAGGCACTTATCAAGGCCAATGGCTATTCAACTAAGTAGTAACCTTTTTCTTTTAGATGTGAAAATAGGACAAATATAAATAGCCTTTCTCCCACAGTCATCTGAGTAACAATAATGTCCAATTTGTTGACAAATGAAAAATTTCCTGCAAATATTGTTTTTCTATATGAGATTTTGTTATTTCTACTTAAAAACTTTATAGTGAAATCAAAAACATTCATGAAATTTGTATTTGTATTGGTAAAATGCTAAAAATCCAGAAATCATGAAGGTGTTGTCTCAATTTTGGCCACTAGTAGAATTCCTGGTAGAAGCAATCCATTGCAGTGCAGCAGCTCCAAGCTCTAGTCAAGTGGATGATACACATGTAAGGAAGACAGTAAGAAGAGCATTGCAAAAGATGACCCTCGTCAATGATGTTGACGCATTCCTGACAGTTTTCAAAAGTGTGACAGAACAGCAGTGGATGGAGGCTCTGAAATCATATCTAACTGGGAAACCGCAGAAGGCCTATTATTACCTGGCCCTGGAGGTTGAAAAAGAGTATGGCTAGGGTCACACTTGGGACCCTGAATCCAGTAACTGGTTGCATTACTGGATCCAGTTTTTCCCCTTGTCTGTTTGGAGGCATTTTTACCGGATCAGGTACCTGAGATTTTGGCATGCTTAGAAGTAACTCTATTGTCAGGGCGCAACAAAGTGAACCACTGCCACTATCACTGTGACAAACATCCCAGACTGCAAGTGTTCAACCTATTATACACCTGGTTTACAAGTGATTGCAAGCGAAATTTTTCTCCCCAGCACAGAGGTCGAAAAGGGCCAACATGGACATACTTATGCTTTGTCAAGGGTCTACTGTATGATGGTGGAAATGTGGTTGCCACAATAGCGTAGTCTCCCCCGGGGACCATGCTGTGGTTGGAGGCAAGGGAGAGTACACCAGGTAAACCAAACACACAGCACCTTCCCAATGCCAGACCAGAAAGGAGAGCTCTGAAACCCGACCCAAGGGGAGGTCCCCTCCTATAAATTCTGGTCTGGGGCGGGGTTAGGCAGTTCAGTTGTTAGGAGTACTGTGAAGAGGTCCCATGGACTGGAGCAGCGTAAGGCTTGTCCCGGGATGGAGACTAGCCAGTGTGAGGGACCCATAGGATAGGGTCTGAGGGAGTGGTGCAGGAAGTCTGGTGAGCAGAGCAAGTGCCAGGCTCACCCCAGTACAGAGTGCAGGAGTGGACATTGGAGTCCAAGGTTGTGAGGGGCTCATGGCCCAGCAGCAAACACCTGATGGCAACAGATTCCAAGTTGCTCATCCACCAGTAGGCTCAGGATACACAGCCGCACCAGACAGCCTAGGGAGAGCACCCAGAGATGAGTAACCCAGGAAGGGCTTTAGCCACCTGTCATATGCGCCAGAGACAGCACACAAGAGGGGATAGGGTGGCAGCATAGCTACAGGCAGCCAGGACCCACCAAGAGCAGCACAACAGGGTGGCCTCAGAACTCACCCGATGTGGAAAACCCTGACTTGCTTCCAGGCTCCAGACAAAAACATCTTTTGTGGAAAGTACCCTGTACTTCATCGTCCCAGAGGTCCTGGACTGCAGCAGCTGCCCCTATAGGCCGCCTTCCATGAGTGGTGTCATGACAAACTCTTACTCTTTTTCTTTTTATACTTTTTTTCCCTTTTTTACTGGCCGCCCAATAGGGGACCACAAACTGGGTCACACCACCGTGCCAGCCCACAGCCCTGACAACGTAAGGAGGGCCCGGTTCTGAGTACCCAACGGCCACCGCATGGACGCGTTAGAAGGAGCCAGGATCCCCTGATTTTGTGCAGAGGGATGTTATGTAACATGGTCATCGGACACATTATGGAAGGGAGATCTGCAACACAGAGTTGGTATTCTCAGTGGTATTCTCAGCCCAGAAGCAAGTTCCAGAACATATAGTGCTGAGAATGTTAATAGGGTATGGCAGGGTTGGGTTTACGAGCAGTCAGAGAGATGAGTGTGACTGGATGCTCATATGTCCTACTCCAGGGCATGGTATCATGGATATAAGAAAGCTCTGTTGTATCATTATGTGTCTGTGTATGGAGGTAAGAAGACCTCCTATGTAATGTCTCCATTCTGTTGTGGAGGATGAATTATATATTATCTATTAATCTTAGTTTTTATACTCATATAGCATTAAATGAAACAATATGTTTTTCCTGTATTCAGGTACGTATCCAACATCTTCTCTCTTCCCCTCTTTTCTCCAGACTCTCTACTCTTTCCTCCATGTCACTCTCTCTCCCTCTTTTCCCTTTTTTCCCTCTCTATCTATCTCTCTCTCCTTCTCTCTTTCTCTTCTTTTCTCTTTCTCTCTTGGTCTCTCCCCCTCCTCCATCTATTTCTTTCTTTCTTTCTTTCCCACTATGAATCTGTGAACAAGGAGCTGTTTTGTTAACAAAGTGTCTCTTCAGATGTGTATGCTGGAAAGAAGATATAGTTGTGCAGAAGTTGCCTTGAAAATGGACAAGCTGATTGGTCCTCACCGTGCTTGCAACAGGCCGTGCTATGGGAAATCCAAGATAACCTGTATCCCAGCAGCCAAGGGATGATACCATGACGTGATGAAGAACGGACTCTCAGAATACAAAGAACTATTATTATTAACAAACATAGACATTAGCTTAATCCCACCTAACTCCCACCCTGCCATGGACATTTACATGCTTATCTTTTAGACTATAAAATGCCCTGTACCCGGATATTGGGTTCAGTAGTTGTTGCCGTGTACGTTGTCATTATTAAACCTGGACACGTTATAAGCTTGAACCGGACTCTCTCGGTCGGATTTACTCTTATCTGGTACCGCGTGTTCATAGTCTAATCTGGGATGACTGGCGAAGGAGTGGAACAGTAAATTCGTCCCCGACACTGTGACCTGTGCACGGGACCATCAGTAAAATGGCATTGTGTGGAATGTGCACTCTGTCTCACCAGCACTGAAAGGCTGTTTATTTTCTGAGTTTGCAGCATATTTATGGAGTCATAATAAAGCAGCATGAATGTTTTATTTAAATTGCTTCCTATGCTTACATGAAATGAAACTGAGTGAGTTAAGATTCTACACTATGAAATATAGAACCCTTTATTCACGCTCAAAGTAAATAGATATGTAACACTTTGACACTTAGGCATTGTTCACACACATGCGTTTTTTAGCCCATCTCTGCGTTTTTTGGGCTGTTAAAAAAAACGCAGGTGCGTTAACGCAGGGTACATTTGAGTGTACATGCGTTTTTCACCTGCACTTGCGTTTTTTCCCCCCAGTCCAAAAAACGCTGCATGCAGCGTTTTTTGGGTGCTGGAAAAAAAACGCAGGGGTGGTTTCTCAAAAACGCATGCGTTAACGCAGGTGCCTATATGTGCGTTTCCCATAGGGCCCCATGTTAAAAAAACGCATGCGTTTTCTAAAAAACGCATGCGTTTCTATAACATGGGGCCCTATGGGAAACGCATGCGTTTTTAAAAGGCACATAAAGGCACCCTGCGTTAACGCTTGCGTTTTTGCCTGCGTTTTTGAGTCCAATAAGGATTCTAATCCTTTCAGACACACAAGGAACAGTTTTTTAGCACTCTTAAAAAAACGCATGTGGTTTTAGGAGTGCTAAAAAAACACAAATTGTGTGTGAACAATACCATAGGCCCAATCAGACCCATAATGATACTGACTCATTAAGGCTTCATAGACCAAGGAAGACACCAAAGAATGTAAAATGAGCCTATTTCTACACAGTGAACCCTGGTCACCACATCTGTCTATGTATATTCCCTTTGTCAAGTTGCCCCACAGAAGATTATCATGGATCCGGACACAGCGGGGCACTTTCACTTCCGCAATGTATAATATACATTGCGGAAGTGAAATTTAGTAAAAAAAAAAGAGTTAAAATAAAAAATCTGCATACTCATGTGGCGCCCCACTACGTAGGTGCCACAGAAGGGGTACTGCACCCAGAAAAGCGGTGTAGTACTCCACTGCAATTGGATCAATGGTCACAAGATGGAGCCCTAGAGCTAACACCCACACACTAGGACAGTAGGTGGGAGGGAACCCTTGGAGGAGATACAGTAGTTAGTGGCCTCTAGGGGGAACTAGTTAGTTAGTGAGACAGTCAGAGTCAGACACTCTGGAGACTCGAGAGGAGTCGGAGGGACCAGGCAGCCAGCCTGAAAGAGAGCAGAGGGCTAGCTAGGCTGAGAGGCCTTAGGAACAGATCCCGAAGAAAGGAGAAAGAAAGAGAGGAACAACTCAGAAGCAGAGTGTACTCTAGTAAGGGGAATTGAGTAACGGTAGAGTTTGCCCCGAAAGGAATCAAACCGGGTAACGGAGCCCGCAACTGTGAGTTCTTCAAGACTCATAGAGAATCCGTGCAACAGGGATATTATAAATACAGTCCTGACTCCTACAGATTCCACGAGAGGGAAGCCAGGACTAGCAAGGAGTAGCAATATATATTACAGTATGGGCGCACACCTCTTATTGTGGGTGCAAGCTTCAAAAATTACATGTAAACACTCACCAATAGATCCGCTGCACACCACGCTATATCTTTAAGGGAAATGCCAGAATGGCTGTGTGAATTTATTGCATTATATAATAGGAGTCAAGGAAATAATTAGAAAGCTTATTTCAAGCTGGCCCTGATCTAAAGAATAAATGTGAAAGCATTAGTTGATGTCATAGCCATGAAATCATAAGCCCAGTAACTGTTTACAGAGTTCTTTCACTATACTGGGTCCTATTCTCACCCTCAATGTCTACAACCTGGAAGTGTGAATGGGAAAATGCCCTGTGCAGTTAAAATCATGGTCTTAAAGGGAAAGTCTCAAGACTATATGTAAAACCCTGCCTTTAAAGGGAGTGTGTAACACCTGTGTGAATGTTCTCACATTAGTCACTGGGCGGGGTGCTGCTCCAAAGATAAATAACTATATATATTACAGTATGGGCGCACACCTCTTATTGTGGGTGCAAGCTTCAAAAATTACATGTAAACACTCACCAATAGATCCGCTGCACACCACGCTATATCTTTAAGGGAAATGCCAGAATGGCTGTGTGAATTTATTGCATTATATATTGGTGAGTGTTTACATGTAATTTTTGAAGCTTGCACCCACAATAAGAGGTGTGCGCCCATACTGTAATAATATATATAGTTATTTATCTTTGGAGCAGCACCCCGCCCAGTGACTAATGTGAGAACATTCACACAGGTGTTACACACTCCCTTTAAAGGCAGGGTTTTACATATAGTCTTGAGACTTTCCCTTTAATACCATGATTTTAACTGCACAGGGCATTTTCCCATTCACACTTCCAGGTTGTAGACATTGAGGGTGAGAATAGGACCCAGTATAGTGAAAGAACTCTGTAAACAGTTACTGGGCTTATGATTTCATGGCTATGACATCAACTAATGCTTTCACATTTATTCTTTAGATCAGGGCCAGCTTGAAATAAGCTTTCTAATTATTTCCTTGACTCCTATTATATAATGCAATAAATTCACACAGCCATTCTGGCATTTCCCTTAAAGCTATAGCGTGGTGTGCAGCGGATCTATTGGTGAGTGTTTACATGTAATTTTTGAAGCTTGCACCCACAATAAGAGGTGTGCGCCCATACTGTAATATATATAGTTATTTATCTTTGGAGCAGCACCCCGCCCAGTGACTAATGTGAGAACATTCACACAGGTGTTACACACTCCCTTTAAAGGCAGGGTTTTACATATAGTCTTGAGACTTTCCCTTTAAGACCATGATTTTAACTGCACAGGGCATTTTCCCATTCACACTTCCAGGTTGTAGACATTGAGGGTGAGAATAGGACCCAGTATAGTGAAAGAACTCTGTAAACAGTTACTGGGCTTATGATTTCATGGCTATGACATCAACTAATGCTTTCACATTTATTCTTTAGATCAGGGCCAGCTTGAAATAAGCTTTCTAATTATTTCCTTGACTCCTATTATATAATGCAATAAATTCACACAGCCATTCTGGCATTTCCCTTAAAGATATAGCGTGGTGTGCAGCGGATCTATTGGTGAGTGTTAGCAAGGAGTAGCAGTCCAGACAGAAGGTTGACCCAACGGGTACAAGGGAGGCGAAGAAAGCAGAAGTAACAGGAGGCCAGATCATCTATAAGAGATTAGGCTTCAAACTGGGAACAGGACAGAAGGAAAGGAAAGGAACTTAAAGGAGGGTTCCATCTTAAGCCAGAATTCCAATTGCAGCCCGAAAGCATTCGCCATTATACCATCTAATGAACTGTTGAACTGTAAGCTGAAAGAGAGAGTTCAAGTAAAAGTTACCCGGTGAAGTGAAGCTTTGACTCCGCTACATCCTTTCAATTATAAACTTTGTTTTATTACAGCATTCCTGGTCCCGTCCTGCCTGCGGGGACGATTCCATCTGAGCCGCCATACCACCGACCACCGGAGGACTGGAGCGGTGCTGGTGAATATCACCAGACACAGCAGGTGGTGTCACGAAGACAATCTTGTAAATAGTCCCTGTAAATAATCCCCTTTTCACTGACCCCCAGGGCTACAGCCTCGGGCCGCCACCCGTGACATCCCAGACCTCAACTGAGCCCGAGCGCTGAGTACCCTGCCCTGGCCTGGTGTCACACTCAACTATCTGGGATCCACCGCTGCCTCCCAGCAAGGTCCAGGTGCTTATTGGACCTGCGGTGACGTCACAACCCGATCAGCTGATCGGGTCACATGACTGCAGTTACCTCGGACCCGCACTGATAGGCTTCCATGTTAAACCCCGAGGATCAGATCGGATTTGGCCTAATTGCCATCTGATCTTGTGAGATCCGATTTTTGGCTGTGCCCAAAATCGGAGCAGTCTCTGATTTTGGGCACAGCAAAAAATCGGACACAAATCAAATCCCACAAAATCGGATGGCAATTAGGCCAAATCTGATCCGATACGACCCCCATAGGATAACATGAGGGTCAAATCGGATCCGTGGCTGTCCGTTTTACAATGGACAACCATGGATCCAACTAAATCGTGATGTGAAAGCACCCTAAGTGTTAAAACCTAGAATTTAGGGATGCCTCCACTAGTCAAGGTCCCAGCTGTTGTTTTCCTGGTATGTTTGTGTAAGCAGCAAATCTTATCACTGCTCAGTCTATAGTGACTCATGCACCACTGACCAACACATCCCCTTCTATGATTGGCACCTCACTTTCAATGTACAGTGTTTATTGAGAGCCTGGTATACCCTGTAATTTATGTCATTGGATTCAGGATCTCTTTGCTTATATCATACTGCTCTCAGATGAGGGAGAAAAACCTGCTGACAGACTCCTTTTAAAAGCCACAAATGTACACCTGGATATGCCAGAAATTTACATAATGTGAATAGCATTTTAAACCTCTGAACTCTAACAAGAGATTTAATTGGTCTTTAAAGTGCATCCTTCACCAGTTAGGGGTTGTAAACCCTACCCACCACCTTTAACATGATGTAATTGGAGTTCCTGATACCTGTTTATATCCCCAGATGTCTGCCAGCATACCTCAGAAATAGAGTTTTATTCTGTCCTGCCCCATATGCTAACTTGTTTTATGGGTCATATAAGTGACTGCACATTGTGGTCAGCGCTACCCTGCTCCATGGAAATGCTGCCCCTCCTTGGTGTGTGCAACTTGATGATGTTGCTATGCTATCCACACAAATCCCAAGTCTCACTCCTGTACAGTGGCGTGCCTCACTCTGCCCTATTGAACAGCCAGGGATTCCACTGCGCAGGCGTGACACTTCAGGCACTGTGTGGCTGATGCGAGACTGAAGTTTCGCGCCTGTGCTGTGAAATCACTGGCTCTTCAATAGGGCACACTGAGGCAAGCCGTTCACAGACACAAGATTTGGGAATTGTGAGAACGACGTCGCAATGTCATCTACTTGCACATAATCATGAGTGGCAGTGTTGGCATACAGCTGGGCAGCGCTGACCACAATGTGCCGACCCCCATAAGAGAAATTAGTATATGACGTGGGACAGAATAAAACTCTATTTCTGTGGTATGCAGGCAGACATCTGGGGATATAAAGGGTTTCAGGAAGGAACTCCAATTACGTCATATTAAAGGAGGTGGGCAGGGTTTAGAACCCCCGAAAACTGTGGCAGGTTCCCTTTAATGTTTTGTCCAATAATTTAGAATATTTGAGACTTATATTTTAAACATTTACTGTATATACTCGCGTATAAGCCGAGTTTTTCAGCCCAAAAATTGGGCTGAAAAGTCCCCCCTCGGCTTATACGCGAGTCACTGTATACTGTATACAATGTATACAGTATACAGTGCCCCCCATCAGTATACAGGCCCCCCCTTGCTGCACAATCCTGTAAAGGAAGAGATTAGTATACTTATCCCTGCTGCTGTCCCGCTGCCGCTGTCCCGCCGCTGCCATTGAGCTCCTCCGTCTTCATCCGTCTTCTTCCGGCTTTCTCCGGTGGGCGCAGGCAATGACATCATTGTCTGCGCGCCAGAGGAGGAAGCCGGAAGATGCTGGAAGACGGAGGAGCGCGATGGCAGCAGCGGGGCAGCGGGACAGCGGCAGGGATGAGTATACTAATCTCTTCCTTTACAGGATTGTGCAGCAAGGGGGGGCCTGTATACTGATGGGGGGTTGTATATACCTCTGGGGCTGTATATACCTCTGGGGCTGCTGTATACTACCACTGGGGCTGCTGTATACTACCACTGAGGCTGCTGCATACTACCACTGGGGCTGCTGTATATACCTCTGGGGTTGTATATACCACTGGGGCTGCTGTATACTACCACTGGGGCTGCTGTATACTACCTCTGGGCTGCTGTATACTACCACTGGGGCTGCTGTATATACCTCTGGGGCTGCTGTATACTAACCACTGGGGCTGCTGCTGTATACTACCACTGGGGCTGCTGCTGTATATACCACTGGGGAGGCAGCTGTATACCACACTGCTGGGGGCTGTATACCTGTGCTGGGGTCCACCCTCGGCTTATACACGAGTCAATAGGTTTTCCCAGGTTTTGGGGGCAAAAGTAGGGGGGTCGGCTTATACACGGGTCGGCTTATACACGAGTATATACGGTATCTGGTTCTACAAATGTTGTATAAAAAAGTTTACCCATAATTGGCAGAGGAGGTGAAAGTCATCGGCCTTATTCACACATATCAGCTTTTTTGGGCTTCTCTGTGTTTTTGTAGCTGTTAAAAAAAACGCAGATGCATTAACGCAGGGTGCAATTGAGTCTAGCTGCGTTTTTTCACTGCACTTGCGTTTTTTTCCCCCAGTCCAAAAACCGCTACATGCAGCGTTTCTGGATGCTGTAAAAAAACGCAATGCGTTTCTATAACATGCGTCTTTTAATGGCAGATTTAGGCACCATGCGTTAACGTTAGCGTTTTTGCCAGCGTTTTTGTTGAAAAAAGTCCAAAAACGTTTCTAAACCTTTCAGACCCGTTGAAGCGCAACAAGTGCTCGAAACGGTGCTGTCGTCGGCTCAGGCACGCCCTCCCTGCAAGATGTTCCTGTGAACTTGTAAATAAAGCACCGCAGCAATTTATCCCGGTGAGTGCCATCTCTTCATTTCTTGCTATTTATCGTACTTGGTCTAACGGATTGAGCACCAAGGGTGACGCTGCATTGTAAATGGACTTTAACGCCAGGCTCCACTGAAATAGGCTTCTTAAATCAGCTTTGGTGCCCTTTTTTCCTCTGAAGATTCGTAAAGGTCACTTTAAGTGTGGCGCCCCTGCGTCCAGGAGGCCACAAAAGGGAACTGCAGCCAGGCAGGTAGGACAATTGTTGCACATCAACACCCTCACAGCCCACACAACCCACGTGCAGTAGATGGTAGCATCCAGCCCTGAGATTGGTGACTCTAGGCAAACGAGGAGTGGTGGATTTAGAGGAGTGGGTTGGGCAAACACGTAGTCAGGTGACTTGACAGTAGAAATAGTGAGGGGGAGGAGGAAGGAGTTCAGTTGGCCCAGGGTGCTGAGCAGCAAAGATCAAGATCAGCAGCAGGCTGAGAGACACAGCACAGGCGAAGAGACAGCGGAAGGTTGAGTTAAGCTGAGCAGGAAGAAAGGCTCACACGTCCTGTGAGCGTAAGGTGTAGGAGTGCAGAATCTGTACCGAGCCAGTGTGAGCCGGAGGAGAGAGAAAACCCGTCCGAAGCCGATACCACCAGGAGTGTGAGGAGACAGAGGGGGACGGAGATACCCGGGCCCTAGACTTACAGCTGAAGCAACTGACTGCAGGCGGGGTAGCCCTCCTATGATATTGAGAGACGCAGAGGGAAGGAGCCTGGTAGAGCCTCATACTGCAGGACTGCTGGAGGCTGGACTGAGTAGAGTGTCGGCTCTAAAAGGGACCGTAGTTTTACCCGCCATCTCCAGATTAACCGACGGGGGTTCTAGATCCAGACTGGGATCCCTACCCAAAAGGACAGGCCGCTCAGTGACGACGAGGAGGACCCAAAAAGGGCCCGAGTCACCGCCATACTGTCCGGAGTTTCACACACATCCCGTAGGAACGGAGACCGTTAACAGCCCGGAAAGGACACAGAGACAGTGTGAGGGGTCAGAGAGAGGAGGCCTGGCTGCAGAAAGTAAAAGGGAACCCGAGAGGGGGAGTGAACCCGTGTGTTAAGAACTGAACCTTGTAAGAACTGTACTGAACTGTAACTTGACTGAGAACAGAAGAAGTAAACACGAGAACCCTGAATCTGCCTCTCTTGTCTGTTTCCACCTGAACACTATTCTTCCCATACAGGATTACAACAGCCATCCACCTGCAGAGCCACAGCCTGTCAGCACCAGCACTGAGGAGAGATTCCTGCAGCCTCTACACAGTAAGTGTGTACTGAACATTCCACAATAGACTTTAACCCTTGCTGCCCCGGGGAACACAGTTCTACCCACTGGAACTATTCCATCAACGCTGCTATTCCATCATCCCCGGAGGTTCTGCAGCAGCGGCGGCCCCATCACTGGCCACACATAGTGGGTGGCGTCACGACTGACAATCCCCTGTAAATATCCCCTTTTTATTGTCGAGCCAGGGTCACGGTCCGGACCAGGACCACCCGTGACTTCCCCAGCAGCCGACCCGGTCCGGATACCGAGTACCTCGTCCCCGTGGGCCCGACAACCTGGCGTCACGAACAGGATCTACCCGGTCCAAAAGAATTGGACCCCGTGCGCCTAAACAACGTGCTCAGAACTTTCCTGCCAAAATCTGACCTTAATGGCGGCCAGGGGAGGCTAACGCCATGTGCCGAGGAGGCGTAACCAAAACTCCCATCGTGGGCCGGCCGGCCCAAGGCGCGAAGAGAAGGACCCGCCCTGGCTTCCCTTAACTCCAGGAGAGCCAGCTTCACTCTGAAAGAAGAGCCTCCGCCCCTAGACCCTCCTACCAATGAGAAGTTGGCGGGCACCAAGAAGGAAATCGTCATCAGGAGGGGGCGGAACGAGAAACCGGAAACGAAGCAGTCGCCATTAAGAGACACAAGGACGGAAGCGGAGGACGCCCAGGAGAGTGCTGCACCCGGAAACCACGAGTGATCCCAGAGGGCCCACGGAGTGACCCGGGGGAGGAACCCAAAAAGGGAAAGAACTTGTGTGACCAGCGAAAGATGGAGAAGGCAGTGGAGAGCGTCCATACGTCCGAGATACCCGAAGGGGTATATTGCGACTGCTGCCCCAGCAGATGACCCTGTTCAGGAGCAACGTACCCGGATTCAGCTTGATATTAGCCACCATCATCAAATTATCAGACTATAACTATGCAACCCGGCTTGGTTGAAGACATCCGTGACCGCATGGAGAGCGAGGGTGGATGCCGTACTGTGACCCTGGTGGATTTAACTGTGCCCAGCCTGCACCGCCCCTGTGATGCAAAGAGACGACCCATTAGGAGCCTTACCGGAGGGATACCTGGCGTTACCGCAGCCCCTGATCCCGGCACCTACAACAACAGGGGTGATAGGGGAGCAGCTGCGCTGCTGGTGGGAGCGGGACAAGACCAGCGATGACATGATAGGCTTCCTAGGAGACCCCGACGGCCCCGTAGGCCCTGTAGAGCTTGTGACAAGAATGAATATCTGAAAAGATGTGGCAAGAGATGGGAACAAGAAGAATTAGAAAGACTAGAAAAGAAGCGGGAATTGATTGCGCAGAACAATATTTAAAAACTGTGGCCAGACGAGACATGAATGTTAATAGATCCCAGAGGCATGAAGGTAGAATCGTAAAAATCAAACATGCAGAAGGATATGCCTTTGCTCGAGAGGCCGGAATAGACTGTGACATACTCATCAACCGCCGTGATGTGGAATCGCACTTGCCAGAGAAACACCCGGACAGGAAGTGCAGGTTGGAGAGTGGGTCTCCTATATCATTGTACAAGGAGCAAGAGGCCCATTAGAGTGCAGAGACTATTTTTGAATGCAGAGGAAGATGACATGCCTGCTTTGGAGAATCTTGATCCAGCATTGACACCGGACCCAATTGCTAACACGGGTCCTACCACTAACTTGACGACTGTTCCAGTGAAATCAACAGCTGATGTGGCTACACAGACCCCAGAAGTTATCTGCTAATTCAGGCCCTGCAAGACCTCGAGTTGTTCCCAAAGAAAAGAGGACCACCAATACTCCCATGGAAAGTTCAGCAAGAAGAGAAGAAGGAGTGAAACCTGGGTTATGCATCCGGAAAAACAGAGGAAACTGTAAGTGTGAATGAGGTGTTTTCCTTATTGCTCCCATCCCATACCTGAGTGAATGCTATTTCCCCTGTTTATCTTTTATATGTTTATGAACATTTGATACCATGAACAATGACTTGGTACGAACTTCCCTTGTAAATAGTTGAGCCACCTTAGTGTGCTCCCCTTTGGTTTTGAGACCAGTTTGCACAAGAGAGATCGTGCATGAGACTTTGAACTCTTTTTGAGAATTTTGAATTTTTACACTTTTTGAATAAGGAGAATGTTTTTATACTTTGATATAAAGTAGTGTGTATAATGTGTTTTAGCTACAGGAAAGAAAGTGAATGCGTTGTAGCATTAGACCACGTAAGGTCCAGAAGGGGTAATGACGTAAATATACCGTGCACTTGTGCATAGTTAATTTAAAGTAACGTTTGAAGAATCGTGCCTCCCGGATGGGAAGAAACCAAGAATGCTTAATGTTTAATGTTGTTATAAAAATAAAATGTTTTCAGGGGGATCCATGACGGGCAGCGCGGGGACGCGCTAGTTAACTCCGGGAGAGTGTGGCGCCCCTGCATCCAGGAGGCCACAAAAGGGAACTGCAGCCAGGCAGGTAGGACAATTGTTGCACATCAACACCCTCACAGCCCACACAACCCACGTGCAGTAGATGGTAGCATCCAGCCCTGAGATTGGTGAGTAGCACCAGTGCTGCCACAGTCCACCGGAGGTCGATGGTATTGCGGCTGAGATGGTGTAGTCCTCTGCAGGCAGGACTGGAACCTCCGGGGCAGCAATCCTGTGAAAGAATAAGTTCATGCAAAGGAAGATGCAGAAGAGTCGAGTTCATTTCACTCCAGGTACTTTACTGGAAACTTTAGCAGTATTGGTTACAGTTCTCAGTTCAGCAAGATGTTATAACGACAAGTAGCTAACGGGTGGCTGCAAGCGGATCCCAGGTGGTAGGATGGAACCCTCGGTGTGTGCCTTTTCTCCCGTCCTTTCCTTCCTGCTTCCCAGTAATTTGTATGAAGTCTGATCCCATAAAGCAAATCTGACCTCCTGCTGTCTCTCTCTCTCTTTTCGTTCCCACCGGGTTACTCTCTGCTGGCCGACCGCCGAACCATCAAGCGGTGCCTGGTACCGTACCCTCTTTTGGTCGCTTAAGAGCCTGGAAGTAGTATATATATACTCCTCAGGTCTTCGGATCCTTGGAGGATCCCACAGGTGCGGGCTCTGGTGCCCGGTAAGCTGTTGCGGTTAGACCTTCTCAAGTCCTTCCTTTCCCCAACTGGCTGTCTGCATCTGGGATTACTTCCTTCTCCTTGCATGCTCAGTACTCTAAAATCGGGTCCGGGAAACGATCCGATGTTTTCCTGGACCCGTGCTCCATAGGCCCCCATGTTAATTGCCGCGGACCGCGCCAGATTCGATTGTGTCCGATTTAGTCTGCTGTGCCCAAAATCAGAGCAGTCTCCGACTCTGGGTACAGCAAAAAATCGGACACAATCGGGTCCGTCACAAATCGGATGGCAAAAGAGCACCAATCCATGCTCATAGCGATACATGGGGGCCAAATTGGATCCGTGGCTGTCCATTTTACAATGGACAGCCACAGATCGCCAAAAAACGCAATGTGAAAGCAGCCTAAGGAAGCTGTGTATAGTGTATACTGTGTATAGAGAAGCTGTGAGACTATGATACTCTGTATAGGGAAGATGTTGTGGCATTATTCTGTGTATACATTAACTGTACATGGGGTACTCACGTGATATTATTAAATGTTAAGAAGCATTATTGTTATAGTGGCACTCAGGGTATTATGCATCAAAGAAGCATGTAGGGGGCATTATTACTTGTCAGCCAAAACTGTCACTATTTTAGGACATTTGCAGGTAATCATATCTCCAAGGGCAATTTACCATCTAGAGGGCACAAAGAGGCTATTTTACTCTGTATGGGGCAAAGGGGTGGGCATTAAAAGGAGCAATTAATTGTATGCACACAGCGTGCAGTATAGACAACATATGGCAGGATGAGGATTTTGTTGAGTGGATAGATAGGGATGGAATTGAGAAAGTCAAATTGTCCTGTGTAAACTGGCAGATGAGTGTGCTGAGAAAGAGACTGAAAAACTATTCACTATATATTAACTTGTTGTAATCAACTTCGAATGGTCTTTAGAACTAAATGCACAGTATGGCAAAATATCAGTTCTGTCTTTGTATGGATGTAATAGCCTGGCTTGCTACAGTTCCCCTAACCCACAATTAGGTGTGTAGCACATAGTTGTAGCCAGGACACATTCAGGAGTTTTGACCTGAGCTGACCTGCTATGCCTTGTCATAAATTTGCTCCTGCTGTAGATACCTAGAAAGTTCATCTTTCAGAATGCAGACAATCTGGCTGAGAGTCAACTTCCCCTACACCACAAGCTGTGCATTTTGCTTTCTTTCTGAGTCAATCTCTTAAAAGCAGCAGTTATTAACACACAGCAGTGATTTGTGCTGCAGTTCCTGCAGGGGGCGGCTAGTGTGCTGTGTTACTATGTTACAATGTAAACACATTCAAATAGCAAATGGTCTGGCACTTGATAGCCCAACATGACTTTTTCTCTGCAATGCATAGCACATTCCCCTTGCATGCAGTAGCAAACAGCAGAGCTACAGGCAATAAGAGTTAATGAGTAAATGAGGAATTGGATTGTTTAGCTTAAGCTCTGTGAGTATTTCAAGCATCAGCATTAGAATTAGGATTAAAATTGTCAAATGTAATTTGAATCAAATGTGCCATAATTTGCAAAAAATAGGTTCCATATTCTGCACATGCACTTGTCAACATGGCTCAATCCAGTGGCGTAACTAGAGTCTGGTGGGCCCCGGTGCGAAATTCAAACCTGGGCCCCCCCCACGGACACACGTTGGTCGGATGCTTGGGCCCCGTGTAACGTTCAAAGTTCTATAAAGACTCACAAATTGACCCCTCTATTTATTAATGTCCTCCTGCTGGAATATGGCCCTTATCCTGGTATATATGTTCCCCTTTCTGGTATATACGGTCTTCCTCCTCCCACCACGATAGGCGTCCAATTATTATAACGCATCCCATATTCCTCCATATATTACAATATATCCCCATAGTCCTCCATGTTTTATAATGCATCCCATAGTCCCCCATTCATAAGGTAGCTCCAATAGTCATCCAGTTATTATAATGCACCCCCACTATCCTACATATAGTAGCCTCATAGACCTCTATATAGTATAATACAGCCTCACAGCCCTCTATACAGTATAATGCAGGCTCCGTCCTCCATGTAGTGCAGCCCCTATAGTGCAGCCTTATATATGCAGCCTCATAGCTCTCCATTAGTGCAGCCTTATATCTCTCTATATAGTGTGTTATATATGCAGCCCCACCGAGATCTGAAAAATAGGATTAGTGACAACTGCACAAAACAGTAGACTCACTCCAAAACCCAGTGTCACCCCACATGTTAGCCTATTCCAGTAGTGGAGTCTTCTGCTCTCCTCTGTGCCCCACTCTCCACCTCCTCCTGTATCCTCCTCTGTCCCACATTCTCCTGTGTCCCACGCTCTCCTCCTCCTGTGTCCTCCATTCTCCTGTGTCCCCCACTCTCCTTCTCCTCTGTCCCCAGTTCTCCTGTGATCCCCACTCTCTTCCCCCTGTGTCCCCGCTCTCCTGTGACCCTCGCTCTCCTCCTCCATCCCCTGTCCTCCTGTGTCCCCCGCTCTCTTCCTCTGCCCCTGTTCTCCTCCTCCTCTATCCCCCGTCCTCCTGTGTTCCCCGCTCTCCTCCTCTGCCCCCGTTCACCTCTGTCCCCCACTCTCCTCCTCCTCTGTCCCCTGCTCTCCTCCTCCTCTGTCCTCCATTCTCCTGTGACCCACGCTCTCCTCCTCCTCTGTCCCCCGTTCTTCTGTATCTCCCGCTCTCTTCCTCCTGTGTCCCCCGCTCTCCTCCTCCTGTGTCCTCCATTCTCCTGTGTCCCCCACTCTCCTTCTCCTCTGTCCCCAGTTCTCCTGTGATCCCCACTCTCTTCCCCATGTCCCCGCTCTCCTGTGACCCTCGCTCTCCTCCTCCATCCCCTGTCCTCCTGTGTCCCCCGCTCTCTTCCTCTGCCCCTGTTCTCCTCCTCCTCCTCTATCCCCCGTCCTCCTGTGTTCCCCGCTCTCCTCCTCTGCCCCCGTTCACCTCTGTCCCCCACTCTCCTCCTCCTCTGTCCCCTGCTCTCCTCCTCCTCTGTCCTCCATTCTCCTGTGACCCACGCTCTCCTCCTCCTCTGTCCCCCGTTCTTCTGTATCTCCCGCTCTCTTCCTCCTGTGTCCCCCGCTCTCCTCCTCCTGTGTCCTCCATTCTCCTGTGTCCCCCACTCTCCTTATCCTCTGTCCCCAGTTCTCCTGTGATCCCCACTCTCTTCCCTCTGTGTCCCCGCTCTCCTGTGTCCCTCGCTCTCCTCCTCTGTCCCCTGTCCTCCTGTGTCCCCCGTTCTCCTCCTCCTCCTCTATCCCCCGTCCTCCTGTGTTCCCCGCTCTCCTCCTCTGCCCCGTTCTCCTCTGTCCCCCACTCTCCTCCTCCTCTGTCCCCTGCTCTTCTCCTCCTCTGTCCCCCATTCTCCTGTGTCCCCCACTCTCCTCCTCCTCTGTCCCCCGCTCTCCTGTGTCCCCCGCTCTCCTCCTCCTCCTCTGTCCCCCACTCTCCTCCTCATGTGTCGCCCGCCTCCTCCTCCAGTGTCCTCCATTCTCCTGTGTTCCCAACTCTCCTCCTCATCTGTCCCCAGTTCTCCTGTGATCCCCACTCTTCCTCCTGTGTCCCTCGCTCTCCTCCTCCGTCTCCCATCGTCCTGTGTCCCCGTTTTCCTCCTGCTCTATCCTCCGTTCTCTTCTATCCCTGCTATCCTCCTCCTCCTGTGTCCCCCGCTCTCCTCCTCCTCTGTCCCCAGTTCCCCTGTGATCCCCACTCTCTTCCTCCTGTGTCCCCGCTCTCCTGTGTTCCTCACTCTCCTGAGTCTCCTCCTCTGTCTCCCTGTGTCCCCCGCTCTCCTCCTCTGTCCCCCGTTCTCCTATGTCTCCCGCTCTCCTCCTCTGTCCCCCGTTCTCCTGTGTCCCCTGCTCTCCTCCTCCTCTATCCTCCTGTGTCCCCCACTCTCCTCCTCCTCTGTCCCCAGTTCCCCTGTGATCCCCACTCTCTTCCTCCTGTGTCCCCGCTCTCCTGTGTTCCTCACTCTCCTGAGTCTCCTCCTCTGTCTCCCTGTGTCCCCCGCTCTCCTCCTCTGTCCCCCGTTCTCCTGTGTCCCCTGCTCTCCTCCTCCTCTATCCTCCTGTGTCCCCCACTCTCCTCCTCCTCTGTCCCCAGTTCTCCTGTGATCCCTACTCTCTTCCTCCTGTGCCCCCGCTCTCCTGTGTCCCTCACTCTCCTCCTCTGTCTCCCTGCATCCCTCGTTTTGCTCCTCCTCTATCCCCCGTCCTCCTGTATCCCCCGCTCTCTTTCTCCTCTGTCCCCTTTTTCTGTCTCCCCCGCTTTCCTCCACACAGCGGCGGCCGGCGTGACAGAGAGCGAGTACCAGCCGGGCAAGGAGCGGGGAGGGAGACGGATCCCCACCACTGACGCAAGCGGCCCGGGCAAAGCAAGAGAGGGGCCAGACCACATGCAGGCAGGCAGGGGAGGCGGCCTAAAACACACATCTGCCAGCGCCGTGAGTACCTGCTCTGCTCTGCCTCCCGGCTTGTGGAGCAGTGGGGGCGGGCGGGCATTGCTGCTCGGCTGCAGGAAGTGTCTTCTGTCACTTCCAGTCCTCCCTCCGCTCC
Source organism: Allobates femoralis (assembly GCA_033576535.1). Classification (NCBI taxonomy): domain Eukaryota; kingdom Metazoa; phylum Chordata; class Amphibia; order Anura; family Aromobatidae; genus Allobates; species Allobates femoralis. Next base: position 274,913,863 of record JARQOC010000006.1, read on the forward strand.
TCTTCCGGCGCTACCGCAGGTCGCGGCGGGCGGCTGGAGGCACGGGCATCGGGGCCCCCCGGGGAGCTCGGGGCCCCCCCAGGGGCGGGCCCGTTCGCGCCCGCGACCCCTGCGACCGCGGTAGTTACGCCACTGGCTCAATCTTAAAGGGAGTCACTCATCAGGTTTTTGCTACCTCGTCTGAGAACAGCAACATTTTCAGAAAGAGACACTGATTCCAATGTCGTATCACTTAGTTTACTGAGTAAAGCAGTTGTGGCACAATCAGAATGTTTAGCTGTAACGTAGCAGTGTGTAGAAATCTAACCTTGCCCTTACCACAGCTCTCTGTCTGCATTGTCTATTGATAGTGAGCTGTTAATCAGAGGAAAGTTGGTGGTTGGACCAGGTCCCACATGGTAATCTGGTGATAATCTCCTGGTGAAAAAACACTCATTGTATGGAAACAATAGCACACAGCCTAATAAGAGACATAGTGCTAAAATCAGTGTCTCAGCTTCTACCTCCTCCAGGTCAGTAATTGGAAAAAAGTCAACAATTTATAATAATTCATAATAAAAAAAATGTTTACTTGTGTCACTATTTTCCAAGATTCACATTTTTTCATTTTTCGGTCAATGGAGCTTTGTGAGGACTTGTTCTTGCGTTGCAAGGTGATATTTTTTATACAGCATTTTGGGGTGTATACAATATTTTGATGACTTTCTATTACATTTTTTTGCAATGCTCGCATCAAAGAAAGAGACCTGTCATATGATGTACCAGTATGTCATATTTCAGGAATGGGTTAAGGGTTATTTCCCATCTTTATTGATGAGTGTTGTTGGATAGTGCTTGTAAAATAAGCCCTTTTGCAATTTACTAATTATTAATATTTCCAGCCATTCTTGAGACTTTAACACTTTTGTTTTGTCTACAGTATCTATCTTGTAAACACTGCACTGAAGCTGACCGGGATTAGGAGAGACTAGTGTGCTCCAGCAATCCAAACTAGCTTTAAAGTAGTGATTACAAGCTCAATAGGACAGAGTTTGTGAGCACTGGGCATGTTCAGCCTCTATATTTAGAAATCCGTGTAAGTTGGTTACCTAGATGTATACACAAGCATTATCCAACAATACCCATTCATGGAAACTGTTTAAATAGAAAAATATTGGAATCTGAGAGTCCTCAGTGGTTGATACCTTTTAATGGCTAACTGAAAAGATGGTAAGCAAAGCAAGCTTTCGGGAGACTGCGGCCCCTTCATCAGGCTGATAGTGACACAGATTCTGAAGATACATACATATATACATAAGCAAATGAAACAAAAAACAGTCATAGATGCTGTAGTAAATGCCACAGGTGATGTAAAGCCGAGTCAGGCAAGAGAGGAAGAGGGGGCTGGGGAATTGAAACTAAATTTCTAAGATAAGCGGAACAAATTGCATTCTTGTAATATGGTAGTGGTCTGTGGAGAACTGAAAATACTTAAAGGGACACTGTCTGGTCATTTTTCAGTATGATACTAATAGTACCCTGGAATAGAACCTGGGCAGACCTCTTAAAAACATGTAAAAACATTATTCTACCGTTTGTAGTTTCCATGTTATCACCATTGTCAGACCCTGCAGAGAGTTGCTGCATTAGTCCTGTCCCATTATAAGATGAGACAATTAGTCCTGTGCTATATAAACTGTCATGTAATTTTGCACTCCTTCTCAGCAGCTCTCTCCTCCCTCTCACGAGCTCTCTCCTCCTTCCTCCCTTTGCTAAATGGGCAGTGTCAGGTTTCACTTACAGGTCTGTTCAGTTGATATCACCACGGAGGGAGAGCTACTGCTGGTCTGCCTGATCTAGACTCCATTTGTTTCTGTAAAGCAGATACAGTGCTGTGCTGTGACAGTTTCTGTGTTGTAATGCTGCACACAGAGAGCTGAGAGGGGAATACAGCCCCCCCAGTGATCTCCTGTGCTGTGATGTGACATGCATATTCATGTATGGGGAGTGGATATCAGAGAACTAAGTGGATCATTCACTGTGAGTGACAGATGGAATTATTCTCTTTATTTGCAGTTTACAAAAGATAGGAGGCATATAAATAAAAGAAATACATCAATAGAGAGAATTTAGAGGGAGGAATTAGAAAGTGATAGCAGTTACATATGGATTTTTGACCTGACAGTTTTCCTTTAAATGAGCAATAAAAGGAAGCGAGGGTGTTCACATAAGAAGTGTCAAAAGTTCATTGTCCTCAAAATGGAGTTTGTTGGAAGATGTGATATCCCCAAATGTCTTTTCATTTTATATAAAAACCCATGGATCTGTGATGTCCCCAAATGTGCATTCATGTTATATAAAAAGCCATGAATCCATGTGAGACATTGAATCCTGTTTTGAATGTGTCAAAGGTCATTATCAATTTGTATTCCCAAATTCTTCTCTCTCTCTGAGATTTAAAGTTGCTTTTTAAGATGAGAAGCCCCATATCAGTTTCATTGTGGTCAGGGCTGGAAAAACGTTTTCCTACAGGTAGGTCCATACGCTTTTCTTTTAATGAGTGGCGATGAGAATTCATTCTTGTCCTGAATTTTTGCCCAGTACAAACTAACACGGTACAAACATTTTTTACCTCTCTAAATAGAGGGAGATAGACATAGTACAGAAAGTTAAATTTCCTAAACTGTAATTTTTGGGTGACGTTAACAGAATGACACAATTCAACCATTCCTTTTCTGTTGCTGACTGTTGTGCATGCATCAATTAGTCCTAGTTCAATTAATTAGTTAATTTTCCACAATTTCAGCACCTGTCATTGTGGTTTTTTCTTGCACTCTTTTGTTGCTGTGAGTAGCTGGGCCATATGGGTGCGTTTGTTCCAGCTCAGGTAGCGGTGTTGAATGCCGTAACAGCCTGCCTACTGGGATGGGGCTAATGTAAGAGGCTGGGCATGCACTGTGCAAACCTGTGTGAACTGCTCCCTATATGAATCCCATTGTGTTTGCAGGATAACCAGTGGTCACTCCCTCTGTGAGAAAGGAGGTTGTTAGTGATTGGGGCTGGTGTCTTGCATTCATGATGCCTTTATTTGTAACCTGGGCAAAGCTGCACACAGCACTGAGTGTAATGGTCGTCTGACCAGAATCTGCTGTGGTAAGAGAATTTATTTTCTATTTTGTCCTTTCCTCACTTTAGATGAGAATTTAGTGGATAGGACTTGTGACATGTGGTGAGCCGTGTAGTGGCTCACAAGCTTACGTGTTTTGGACCAAAAGACAAACCAATACCCCACAATTTGCTATAGTTTAAAACTAACTAATTTTCCACAATTTCAGCACCTGTCATTGTGTTTTTTTCTTGCACTCTTTTTGTTGCTGTGTGTAGCTGGGCCATATGGGTGCGTTTGTTCCGGCAGGTAGCGGTGTTGAATGCTGTAACAGCCCGCCTACTGAGATGGGGGCTAATGTAAGAGGCTGGGCATACACTGTGCAAACCTGTGTGAACTGCGCCCTATATGAATCCCATTGTGTTTGCAGGACAACCAGTGGTCACTCCCTCTGAGAAAGGAGGTTGCTAGTGATTGGGGCTGGTGTCTTGCATTCATAGTGCCTTCATTTATAACCTGGGCAAAGCTGCACACAGCACTGAGTGTAATGGTCGTCTGACCTGAATCTGCTGTGGTAAGAAAATGTATTTTCTATTTTGTCCTTTCCTCACTTTAGATGAGAATTTAGTGGATAGGACTTGTGACATGTGGGGAGCCGTGTAGTGGCTCACAAGCTTACGTGTTTTGGACCAAAAAACAAACCAATACCCCACAATTTGCTATAGTTTTAAAACTAACTAATTTTCCACAATTTCAGCACCTGTCATTGTGGTTTTTCTTGCACTCTTTTTGTTGCTGTGTGTAGCTGGCCATATGGGTGCATTTGTTCCGGCAGGTAGCGGTGTTGAATGCCGTAACAGCCCGCCTACTGAGATGGGGCTAATGTAAGAGGCTGGGCATGCACTGTGCAAACCTGTGTGAACTGCGCCCTATGTGAAACCCATTGTGTTTGCAGGACAACCAGTGGTCACTCCCTCTGTGAGAAAGGAGGTTGCTAGTGATTGGGGCTGGAGTCTTGCATTCATAGTGCCTTCATTTATAACCTGGGCAAAGCTGCACACAGCACTGAGTGTAATGGTCGTCTGACCTGAATCTGCTGTGGTAAGAAAAGTTATTTTCTATTTGTGTCCTTTGTTCACTTTAGATGAGAATTTAGTGGATAGGACTTGTGACATGTGGGGAGCCGTGTAGTGGCTCACAAGCTTACGTGTTTTGGACCAAAAGACAAACCAATACCCCACAATTTGCTATAGTTTAGTCCTAGTTCAAAAAAATGTCCACTTCATCTAAACATTGCAGGTATTCAGCATTGGTCGTAAAATGTAGAAACACTATTGTTATTCCTCTTGCTGCAGGATCGGCCTCCACTGGACAAGTAGGTCTCCTTACGGCTTGCCCAGCCCGCTGTGCTCTCTCATATAAAGGTTACTCACCCAGTCCATGATCCTGCTATGCCTCCTGTCTCCCCGCCTGTAGCCTTCTCTGCCCAGAGTCTGCAGTCACTAAAGAGTACTTCTAGGATCCTCCTTAGGCCATGCCCACTGCAGCATGCTGTTATTTAAAGGGCCAATAAGCCCATATCTTAAGTACCTCTCAGCCTATTGCTGACAGGTTCTGTGTATTAAGGCACGCTCCTTTAAGGGAGGTGCATGGGCAACAAGTTCTATCCTTAGGAAAGTTGCTGTGTTCAGGTTTCCTATACCTGTGTTTTGCTCTTTATACCTTTTGTTGCTTTCTTACTTATTTATATCTCTCCTTAGACCTCCTCCTAAGTCTGTACTGGCCTGCCATGGACTACATTGAGTTACCACGTCTCCGCTTTGGACTGCACTTGACTACCATGGACTATGCAGATTGTCCACACCTTTGCTATGGCCTGTATCAGTCAATCTACTCCTTTCTTCTGTTCCTGGTTCTTGGCACCCTCACCGGCTGTACGGCAAGTGATCACTTCAACTCAGAGACTCTATTACATATGAGTTGCCCTTCTTGTCCTGGTAGCCATGGTTTTTAGGCCCTCTGAGGTTGCGCCGGGTCAATCCCTGTATAAGGATTCACATGCCAGTTGATCCACCATGGGGATCATCTCTCAAGCATTGAACTATTGAACATCTCTCAAACATTGAACTATTAGCAGTGGGCCTCAGGCCTTACTATCTGCCTAGAGAATTCTCTCTTGTTATTGCAGTGGTGTCGTATATACCACCATCTGCAAATCCAGAGGCAGCTGGGGAAGTACTGTCTGGGGTGATTGCCCGGCTTCAGACGAAACACCCTAACTCTCTAACTGTCATTTCTGGGGATTTTAATCGAGCCAAGATCTCATTACCAAAGTTCTATCAATATGTCAAATGTTCTACACGGGACAATTATATATTGGATCTCCTCTATGCCAGTGTTAAGGATGCTTACTCATCATCTGCATTGCCGCCCCTGGGGAAATCTGACCACAACCTCATACTATTGTCTCCGGCCTATCAACCAGTTGTCTGCAAACAACCAGCACAATTAAACAGATAAGGAAGTGGTCTCTGGCAGCAGAGAAGGGGTTACAAGACTGCTTTGATTGCACAGACTGGGAGGTGTTATGTGCCAGGGAACCTAATGATTTAATGAGGTTACCGGGAGAGTGACTGATTACATCAACTTTTGTACTGACAATATTGTACCTATTCATGAGGTTCGGTGTTTTGCAAACAATAAGCCTTGGATTACAAAAGAATTGAAACATCTACTAAACAGGAAAAAAAAAGCTTTTAAAAGGAAGGACAAAGAGGAAATGAAAATTGTACAGCGAGACTTAAAGGGGAAAATTAAGATTGCCCGTGAAGCATTCAGAATTAAATTGGAAAATAAATTGTCACACAACAACTCCAGAGAAGTGTGGGCTGGAATGAAGCTATTGACTGGGTTTAAGGCAAGGTCAGATCAGGGGGGTGGGGAGCTGATCATGGCTAACGAAATGAATGAGTTTTTCAACAGATTCAACAATAAATGTGCGATGTCAACAGGGGAGAGGGCCGGGGAGCGACAAGCAATATCAACTGGGGGGAGGAAGTTAGAGACTTTCTTGATCTCCGAAAATGATGTGAGGGAACAGTTTAGTAAGCTGGTCATTGGTAAAGCAGCAGGGCCTGATGGTATCTGTCCACGTGTCCTCAGAGTGTGTGCAAATCAGTTGTGCACTGTCTTCCAGCACCTGTTTAACTGGAGCTTACAATCACAGAGAGTACCAGTTCTATGGAAGACTTCTTGCCTGGTGCCGGTTCCCAAGACTACCTTCCCGAGCTCCCATAATGACTATAGACCGGTGGCCTTAACATCGCATGCGATGAAGTCCTTGGAGAGATTTGTACTTGCCTACTTGTGTCCGAGGGTGTCTGCTTTTGCGGACCCCCTTCAGTTTGCGTATCGGCAGAGTCTGGGGGTGGACGATGCTGTAGCGTATCTGCTACAAACAGTACATTCCTTTTTGGACAATGATGGAACCACTGTGCGTGCCATGTTCTTCGATTTCTCCAGTGCATTCAACACCTTACAGCCACTATTATTACGTAAAAAGCTGGTTGAAATGGCGGTTGATGAGGGACTAGTGAATTGGATCATTGATTACCTGTCGGACAGGCCACAGTTTGTAAGGTTGGGGGCGGCCGTATTGGATAGTGTGCGGAGCAGTGTTGGAGCCCCTCAGGGAACGTGCTGTCGCCATTCCTTTTTACGTTATACACAGCTGATTTTCAGTATAAATCAGACCTTTGTCACCTTCAGAAGTACTGTGATGACTCAGTGATAGTTGGAGGTATTGAGAGAGGCCGGGGGGAGGAGGAATACAGAAGGGTGGTTTTGGACTTTGTTGACTGGTGCCAGGCTAACCATTTAGAACTCAACGTAAAGAAAACCAGGAGAGTTGGTGTTGAGTTATGGAAGTTGCATGAAGGATTGCTTACCTATCACTATTGATGGTCAGAATGTGGAGATGGTGGAGAATTTCAAATATTTGGGGGTTCACCTGGACAGCAAGCTTGATTGGAGGTGCCATATGGAGAAGGTTTGCAAGAAAAGGATGAGTAGACTTTACTTCCTAAGGAAGTTAAGGTCGTTTAATGTGTTTAGTAAAATGCTTGAAATGTTCTACCAATCTATTGTGGCGAGTGCAATCTTTGCTGCAATAATATGCTGGGTAGTAGTGTGCGCACAGGTGACGCTAATAAGCTGAATAAGCTTATCAAGAAGGCTAGTGCAGTGGTGGGTCTACAACTTAGGACTTTCGAGGAGGTATTAGAGGATAGAATTAATAAGAAATGCAAGGCTATAATGAGCAACAATACACACCCGCTCTATGAACTGTTTGCGAAGCAAAAGAGCACATTCAGCAAGCGTCTAATCCAACTAATGTGTAAAAAGGAAAGATACAGAAAATCGTTTGTTCTGACAGCTGTGGGGATGTTTAACAAATGTATAAGTGTAAAGCATCCCAAGACTAAGTGAAGTTCTAAGTGTATGGGGGGAATAGGTGAGGTACATGTACCAGTCTACCCGCATCTGCTGTCCATATAGAGAAGATGGGCTGAAGGACCTGTGAGATTTCAGCCAATCAGCATGTGGCTAGTGGTCACATGGGTTTGTCACGTGGCCGACTGCCAGCCAATGAGCGATCTGGCCAATCTGATTGGCTGGCAGTGCGGCCACGTGACAAACCCATGTGACTGCTCTGCCGCATGCTGATTGGCTGAAATCTCACAGGTCCTTCAGCCCATCTTCTCCCGGTGATCTGAGGTTTTGTGACATCCGGAGGTCTTCGGTACCAGTCCCGGTACATAAGGTACAGGCCCCACAGAAGGTGAGTATGAATGTTTATTGTTTTTAACCCCTTAGATTAACTTTTAGGGTACTTTTGTAGTGTATCTGTATAGATACACTGCAAAAGTACAGGGACTCACTACCCCCGAGTAATTCCTAAGGAAACTCGGCGAGTAGCGAGTCCCCCGAGTCCGCTACTATTCGGGCGAGTCCCGAATAGTAGCGAGTAGATCCGCCCATCCCTAACCTAGCCAATCCGACTAGACTATTTCTTGCGCACTTACTGGAAGAGTAGCGTGACTACATACTGTTATGAGAAGACTGGGCAACCCCTTTAAGGTAAACTTGGCTACATCTGTATTAAAATATTCAATTGGAGATGGTCATCTTGGATAACAACAAATTTGAGTATTTAGTTGAGTTGTGTATTTATTCATTAGACTTTCTTTGTTCCATGATTATGTTTTTTCACTTCTCCCTATTAGAAAATGTAGTAAAGCTTTTAAAAATAGAAACATATCTGAATAATTTTAAAAAAAGTAAGACAAAAATATATAATGATTTAAGGCCACAAGCATTTTATGTATAGAACCTGACTCACCGCTAACTTGGTAGGTGTGATTTTTCGTTAATATGTAGGTTACTCATGATAAATCTGCTATAAAGCAACAATACATATAGAGAATACAATATTTTAATAATCCTAGAACTTCTTTCTTTAATATCCTTTATTCTTATTCGCTTTCATACTCCACACACAAGTGTGAGAATTGTGCAAAGAATTCCACTAGATGTGTCCTTGCAGAATACTAGCCATGTATTTCCTTCATCTCACAATTTTGTGTCTGAATGAGAGACAACTGGCTATAGAAGGCCCTACTGTCGCTGCTCTTTCTACGATAGTAGACCAAGTACACAAAGTCCCCCAAAATCTATTCTGTGTCAGAGAAAATGATATCAGATAGTTTAAAGAATAGAAAGCACTGGATTGATAGTAACAGAAAGGATTAATAGATTCAGCAGAGAGAAAGGAGAGAGAAGAACAAGCTCAGGACTCAGCTGAGAACAGTCAGAGGCCCAGGCAGGAACAGATGAAAGGAGCACCTTGAGATAGTGAGGAAATGTGAATGGGGCCTTTGTAGACTGGGACTTGGAAGACAAGTGAAGGAATAGTCGAACATTATAACTGAAGTATGCGATGGAGCTGGGGCAAAGGAAGTAAGAAAGAGGAATGAATGACCAAACATGCTATCTCAAGAAATTGTATTGCTATTCTCAATTGTTGAGCTACAGTAAGTGACCAGAGTCTGATTGACCACAGTGTAACATTTGGGCCCTCCCCCTTCTTTGGCATGGAGGTCAGATGTTTGCAGCATTCTAAATACTAAAATAGAAGTGTTGCCCCCCTCCCCTTGATTATGTAATAATGTCCCCATATTGTACTAATATCCCCCATCCTGGACCCTTTTCTGATAAATATGTCCCTCATCCTTGTATATATGTCCCCATCCTGGTAAATATGTCCCATATTCTGATATATATATATATATAAATATATACTAGATGGCGGCCCGATTCTAAAGAATCGGGTAGTCTAGAATCCATATATAGTTTATTTACTAATAGATACGGGAGTGCGGTGAAATGAATTGTTTGTATACAGGCGGCTCTGTGGGTAGCACAGTATACGGTGGCTCAGTGGTTGGCACTGCGTGTGATTCAGTGGCTGGCACTGCGCGGTGGCTCAGTGGCTGGCACTGCGCGGTGGCTCAGTGGCTGGCACTGCGCGGTGGCTCAGTGGCTGGCACTGCGCGGTGGCTCAGTGGTTGGCACTGCACGGTGGCTCAGTGGTTGGCACTGCGCGGTGGCTCAGTGGTTGGCACTGCGCGGTGGCTGAGTGGTTGGCACTTTGCGGTGGCTCAGTGGTTAGCAGTGAGTGCGGTGCTCAGTGGTTAGCAGTGAGTGCTGTGCCTCAGTGGTTAGCAGTGAGTGTGGTGGCTCAGTGGTTAGCAGTGAGTGCGGTGGCTCAGTGGTTAGCAGTGAGTGCGGTGCCTCAGTGGTTAGCAGTGAGTGCGGTGCCTGAGTGGTTAGCAGTGAGTGCAGTGCCTCAGTGGTTAACAGTGAGTGCGGTGAGATTGGTCAGCGCAGCGCCGTGGGCAGAGTGGTCAGCGCAGCGCCGTGGGCAGAGTGGTCAGCACAGTGCCGTGGGCAGAGTGGTCAGCGCAGCGCCGGGGCAGAGTGGTCAGCACAAACATACACACAACATACACACACTCCGCTATACTTACCACCGACCCTGCGTCTTCCCCGCCGCCTGGATCCTAAGTCGGCATGTCGCGGCCCCCGGACGACTGGATCCAATATGTCGTCCGAGTAGTTTGGCGAGACATATTGGACGCTATATTGGATCTAGTAGTTCGGGGGTGGCGACATGTCGACTGAGGATACAGGCAGTGGACGCAGGGCCGGTGGTAAGTATAGCGGAGTGTGTGTGTGTACAAAGTTGAGGGAAGTGCGGACAAAGTGATGGAAGTGCCTACATACACACATGTATACACATACTGTACATTACATATGGAGGGGTGAGGAGAGCGGAGGCTGGAGGGCAGAGGAAAGGGAGAGGAGAGCGGAGGGTGGAGGGCAGAGGACAGGGATAGGAGAGCGGAGGGTGGAGGCAGAGGACAGGGAGAGGAGAGCGGGGGCTGGAGGGCAGAGGACAGGGAGAGGAGAGCGGAGGCTGGAGGGCAGAGGACAGGGAGAGGAGAGCGGAGGCTGGAGGGCAGAGGACAGGGAGAGGAGAGCGAGGCTGGAGGGCAGAGGCTGGAGGGCAGAGGACAGGGAGAGGAGAGCAGAGGCTGGAGGGCAGAGGACAGGGAGAGGAGAGCAGAGGCTGGAGGGCAGAGGACAGGGAGAGGAGAGTGGAGGCTGGAGGGCAGAGGACAGGGAGAGGAGAGCGGAGGCTGGAGGGCAGAGGAAGCGGAGAGGAGCTGGTAGGGCGGAGGCTGGAGGGCAGAGGACAGGGAGAGGAGAGCGGAGGCTGGAGGGCAGAGGACAGGGAGAGGAGAGCAGAGGCTGGAGGCAGGGCAGGAGGCAGGGAGGGGAGAGTGCAGGCTGGAGGGCAGAGGACAGGGAAGGAGAGCGGAGGGTGGAGGGCAGAGGACAGGGAGGTGAAGGGGAGGCTGGAGGGCAGAGGACAGGGAGAGGAGAGCGGAGGCTGGAGGGCAGAGGACAGGGAGAGGAGAGCGGAGGCTGGAGGGCAGAGGACAGGGGAGAGGATGAGCAGAGACAGGGGAGAGGCAGAGGCTGGAGGGCAGAGGACAGGGAGAGGAGAGCGAGGCTGGAGGGCAGAGGACAGGGAGAGGAGAGCGGAGGCTGGAGGGCAGAGGACAGGGAGAGGAGAGTGGGAGGCGGGAGGGCAGAGGACAGGGAGGTGAGAGCGGAGGCTGGAGGGCAGAGGACAGGGAGAGGAGAGCGAGGCTGGAGGGCAGAGGCTGGAGGGAGAGACACTGAGGGAGAGGACAGCGGGAAGGCTGGAGGGCAAAAGACAGGGAAGAGGGGGTAGGCAGAGGCAGGAGGGGAGCGAGGCTGGAGGGCAGAGGACAGGGAGAGGAGAGCGGAGGCTGGAGGGCAGAGACAGGAGAGGAGAGCGGAGGCTGGAGGGCAGAGGAGAGGAGAGCGAGTAGGGCAGAGGCTGGAGGGAAAGAGGACAGGGAGAGGAGAGGGGAGGCTGGAGGGCAGAGGACAGGAGAGGAGAGCGGAGGCTGGAGGGCAGAGGACAGGGAGAGGAGAGCGGAGGCTGGAGGGCAGAGGACAGGAGAGGAGAGCGGAGGCTGGAGGGCAGAGGACAGGGAGAGGAGCGAGCGGAGGCGAGTGGAGGGCAGAGGACAGGGAGAGGAGAGCGGAGGCTGGAGGGCAAAAGACAGGGAGAGGAGAGCAGAGGCTGGAGGGCAGAGGAGAGCGGAGGAGAGGAGCGGAGGCTGGAGGGCAGAGGACGAGGGTGAGGAGAGCGGAGGCTGGAGGCAGAGGAGACAGGTGTAGGGGAGAGCAGAGGCAGGAGGAGAGCAGGCTGAGGCAGAGGACAGGGGAGAGAGCAGGCTGGAGGGCAGAGGACAGGAGAGGAGAGCGGAGGCTGGAGGGCAAGGGAGAGAGAGCGGCGAGGCAGAGAAGGCAGAGGCTGGAGGGCAGAGGACAGGGAGAGGAGAGCGGAGGCTGGAGGGCAGAGGACAGGGAGAGGAGAGCGGAGGCTGGAGGGCAGAGGACACGGAGGAGAGCGGAGGCTGGAGGGCAGAGGACAGGGAGAGGAGAGCAGAGGCTGGAGGCAGAGGACAGGGAGGAGGAGGCAGAGGCTGGAGGGCAGAGGACAGGGAGAGGAGAGTGAGGCTGGAGGGCAGAGGACAGGGAGAGGAGAGCGGAGCTGGAGAGAGGGCGGAGGTGAGCGGAGAGGCAGCAGGGGCGGAGGCTGGAGGGCAGAGGACAGGGTGAGGAGAGCGGAGGCTGGAGGGCAGAGGACAGGGAGAGGAGAGCGGAGGCTGGAGGGCAGAGAGGAGAGCGAGGCTGGAGGGCAGAGGCAGGAGGGCTGTGAGGGCAAGAAGGAGAGGGGAGAGGAGAGCGGGGGAGAGCTGGAGGGCAGAGGACAGGAGAGGAGGGAGGGCGGAGGCTGGAGGGCAGAGGACAGGGAGAGGAGAGCGGAGGCTGGAGGGCAGAGGACAGGGAGAGGAGAGCAGAGGCTGGAGGGCGGATGAGGGCAGGGAGGGAGAGGAGAGGGAGAGGGGCAGAGGACAGGGAAGGAGGAGAGCGGAGGCTGGAGGGCAGAGGACAGGGAGAGGAGACGGAGGCTGGAGGGCAGAGGACAGGGAGAGGAGAGCGAGGCTGGGGAAGGCGAGAGGCCTGGAGGGCAGAGGACAGGGAGAGGAGAGCGGAGGCTGGAGGGCAGAGGACAGGGAGAGGAGACGGAGGCTGGAGGGCAGAGGACAGGGAGAGGAGAGCGGAGGCTGGAGGGAAAGGGCAGAGGGACAGGGAGAGGAGAGCGGAGGCTGGAGGGCAGAGGACAGGGAGAGGAGAGCGGAGGCTGGAGGGCAGAGGACAGGAGAGGAGAGCGGAGGCTGGAGGGCAGAGGACAGGGAGAGGAGAGCGAGGCTGGAGGGCAGAGGACAGGGAGAGGAGAGCAGGAGGCTGGAGGGCAGAGGACAGGGAGAGGAGAGGAGGCTGGAGGGCAGAGGACAGGGAGAGGAGAGCGAGGCTGGAGGGCAGACAGGAGGGAGCGAGCAAGGCAGGGAAGGAGCGTGGAGGCTGGAGGGCAGAGGACAGGGAGGAGAGCGGAGGCTGGAGGGCAGAGGACAGGGAGGGCGAAGCTGGAGGAAGGACAGGGAGGAGAGCGAGTGAGGCAGGGACGGAGGAGAGCGGAGGCTGGAGGGCAGAGGACAGGGAGAGGAGAGCGGAGGCTGGAGGGCAGAGGACAGGGAGAGGAGAGCGGAGGCTGGAGGGCAGAAAGGGAACAGTGGGAAGAAGGAGAGAGCAGAGGCTGGAGGGCAGAGGACAGGGAGAGGAGAGCAGAGGCTGGAGGGCAGAGGACAGGAGAGGAGAGTGGAGGCTGGAGGCAGAGGACAGGGAGAGGAGAGCGGGAGGCAGGAGGGCAGAGGAGAGCGGAGGCTGTAGGGCGGAGGCTGGAGGGCAGAGGACAGGGTGAGGAGAGCGGAGGCTGGAGGGCAGAGGACAGGGAGAGGAGAGCGGAGGCTGGAGGGCAGAGGAGAGCGGAGGCTGTAGGGCGAGGCTGGAGGGCAGAGGACAGGGAGAGGAGAGCGGAGGCTGGAGGGCAGAGGACAGGGAGAGGAGAGCGGAGGCTGGAGGGCAGAGGACAGGGAGAGGAGAGCGGAGGCTGGAGGGCAGAGGACAGGTAGAGGAGAGCAGAGGCTGGAGGGCAGAGGGCAGGGAGAGGAGAGCGGAGGCTGGAGGGCAGAGGACAGGGAGAGGAGAGCGGAGGCTGGAGGGCAGAGGACAGGGAGAGGAGAACGGAGGCTGGAGGGCAGAGGACAGGGAGAGGAGAGCGGAGGCTGGAGGGCAGAGGCTGGAGGGCAGAGGACAGGGAGAGGAGAGCGGAGGCTGGAGGGCAGAGGACAGGGAGAGGAGAGCGGAGGCTGGAGGGCAGAGGACAGGAGAGGAGAGCGGAGGCTGGAGGGCAGAGGACAGGGAGAGGAGAGCGGAGGCTGGAGGCAGAGGACAGGGAGAGGAGAGTGGAGGCTGGAGGGCAGAGGACAGGGAGAGGAGAGCGGAGGCTGGAGGGCAGAGGACAGGGAGAGGAGAGCAGAGGCTGGAGGGCAGAGGACAGGGAGAGGAGAGCAGAGGCTGGAGGGCAGAGGACAGGAGAGGAGAGTGGAGGCTGGAGGGCAGAGGGACAGGGAGAGGAGAGCGGAGGCTGGAGGGCAGAGGAGAGCGGAGGCTGTAGGGCGGAGGCTGGAGGGCAGAGGACAGGGTGAGGAGAGCGGAGGCTGGAGGGCAGAGGACAGGGAGAGGAGAGCGGAGGCTGGAGGGCAGAGGACAGGGAGAGGAGAGCGGAGGCTGGAGGGCAGAGGACAGGAGTGGAGAGCGGAAGCTGGAGGGCAGAGGACAGGGAGAGGAGAGCGGAGGCTGGAGGGCAGAGGACAGGGAGAGGAGAGCAGAGGCTGGAGGGCAGAGGACAGGGAGAGGAGAGCAGAGGCTGGAGGGCAGAGGGCAGGGAGAGGAGAGCGGAGGCTGGAGGGCAGAGGACAGGGAGAGGAGAGCGGAGGCTGGAGGGCAGAGGACAGGGAGAGGAGAACGGAGGCTGGAGGGCAGAGGACAGGAGAGGAGAGCGGAGGCTGGAGGGCAGAGGCTGGAGGGCAGAGGACAGGGAGAGGAGAGCGGAGGCTGGAGGGCAGAGGACAGGGAGAGGAGAGCGGAGGCTGGAGGGCAGAGGACAGGGAGAGGAGAGCGGAGGCTGGAGGGCAGAGGACAGGGGAGGAGAGTGGAGGCTGGAGGGCAGAGGACAGGGAGAGGAGAGCGGAGGCTGGAGGGCAGAGGACAGGGAGAGGAGAGCGGAGGCTGGAGGGCAGAGGCTGGAGGGCAGAGGACAGGGAGAGGAGAGCGGAGGCTGGAGGGCAGAGGACAGGGAGAGGAGAGCAGAGCAGAGGCTGGAGGGCAGAGGACAGGGAGAGGAGAGCGGAGGCTGGAGGGCAGAGGACAGGGAGAGGAAAGTGGAGGCTGGAGGCAGAGGACAGGGAGAGGAGAGCAGAGGCTGGAGGGCAGAGGACAGGGAGAGGAGAGCAGAGGCTGGAGGGCAGAGGACAGGAGAGGAGAGGGAGGCTGGAGGGCAGAGGACAGGGAGAGGAGAGCGGAGGCAGGAGGGCAGAGGAGAGCGGAGCTGTAGGCGGAGGCTGGAGGGCAGAGGACAGGGTGAGGAGAGCGGAGGCTGGAGGGCAGAGGACAGGGAGAGGAGAGCGGAGGCTGGAGGGCAGAGGAGAGCGGAGGCTGGAGGGCGGAGGCTGGAGGGCAGAGGACAGGGAGAGGAGAGGGGAGGCTGGAGGGCAGAGGACAGGGAGAGGAGAGCGGAGGCTGGAGGGCAGAGGACAGGGAGAGGAGAGCAGAGGCTGGAGGGCAGAGGACAGGGAGAGGAGAGCAGAGGCTGGAGGGCAGAGGACAGGGAGAGGAGAGCGGAGGCTGGAGGGCAGAGGACAGGGAGAGGAGAGCGGAGGCTGGAGGGCAGAGGACAGGGAGAGGAGAGCGGAGGCTGGAGGGCAGAGGACAGGGAGAGGAGAGCAGAGGCTGGAGGGCAGAGGACAGGGAGAGGAGAGCAGAGGCTGGAGGGCAGAGGACAGAGGACAGGGAGAGGAGAGTGGAGGCTGGAGGGCAGAGGACAGGGAGAGGAGAGCGGAGGCTGGAGGGCAGAGGAGAGCGGAGGCTGTAGGGCGGAGGCTGGAGGTAGAGGACAGGGAGAGGAGAGCGGAGGCTGGAGGGCAGAGGACAGGGAGAGGAGAGCGGAGGCTGGAGGGCAGAGGACAGGGAGAAGAGAGCAGAGGCTGGAGGGCAGAGGACAGGGAGAGGAGAGCGGAGCCTGGAGGGCAGAGGACAGGGAGAGGAGAGAGGAGGCTGGAGGGCAGAGGAGAGCGGAGGCTGGAGGGCGGAGGCTGGAGGGCAGAGGAGAGCGGAGGCTGGAGGGCGGAGGCTGGAGGGCAGGGAGAAGAGAGGGGAGGCTGGAGGGCTGAGGACAGGGAGAGGACAGGGAGGCTGGAGAGCAGAGAACAGGGGAGGCTGGAGGGCAGAGGACAGGTGAGTCTGGAGGGGGAAGAGGACAGGTGAGGCTGGAGGGGGCAGAGGACAGGTGAGGCTGGAGGGGGCAGAGGAGAGGGGAGGCTGGAGGGGCAGAGGACAGGGAGGCTGGAGGGGGCAGAGGAGAGGGGAGGCTGGAGGGGCAGAGGACAGGGAGGCTGGAGGGGGCAGAGGACAGAGGAGGCTGGAGGGGGCAGAGGACAGGGGAGGCTGGAGGGGGCAGAGGACAGGGGAGGCTGGAGGGGTTAGGGCACAGGGGAGGCTGGAGGGGTTAGGGCACAGGGGAGGCTGGAGGGGTTAGGGCACGGGGGAGGCTGGAGCTGGAGGGGTTAGGGCACAGGGGAGTCAGGAGGGGTTAGGGCACAGGGGAGGTTGGAGGGGTTAGGGCACAGGGGAGGCTGGAGGGGTTAGGGCACAGGGGAGGCTGGAGGAGTTAGGGCACAGGGGAGGCTGGAGGGGTTAGGGCACAGGGGAGGCTGGAGCCTGGAGGGGTTAGGGCACAGGGGAGGCTGGAGGGGTTAGGGCACAGGGGAGGCTGGAGGGGTCAGGCACAGGGGAGGCTGGAGGGGTCAGGGCACACAGGGGAGGCTGGAGGGGTCAGGGCACAGGGGAGGCTGGTGGCTGGAGCGGGCAGGGCACAGGGGAGGCTGGAGCGGGCAGGGCACAGGGGAGAGGCGGCTGTAGCGGGCAGGGCACAGGGGAGAGGTGGCTGTAGCGGGCAGGGCACAGGGGAGAGGCGGCTGTAGCGGGCAGGGCACAGGGGAGAGGCGGCTGGAGCGGGGAAGAGGAGGCGGCTGGGACAGACTGGAACGTTCCTGGCCGGAACTTCCGAAATCGGAACGTTCCTGGCCGGAACACTCCTCCACCGGTCCCTGTAGCCGGGCGCCGCCCGGCTACAGTGGACTGGTGACGTCACCAGCATGGGTCCGGAGGCCATCACGGAAGTACCCATCGGGTTTTCCGGAAGTGGCCTTTGGCTTTTATATTATAGATATCCTTCATCCTGGTATACATGTCCCCAATCCAGGCATACATGTCCCCCATTCTTGTATATATGTCTGCCATTCTGGGCTCCTTCTTGTTATATATCGTAAATGATAAAAGAAAAGACGGCACTAACCCTGTTTTTCCTTGAAGGTGGATTTTCTTTATTCCATATACATGGAGTGGGTTACAAGAGGTTAGGGAGGGAGGGGGGTGCGGTGGAGGATGACAGACGCACCGTTTCGCCTTGCTCAGGCTTCTACGGGTCCAACAAACTAGTGTCGATGACACGTCATATAATGTGATTAACATTGTGCAAAAAAAATTTTTAAATAAGAAAAGATAAATCTCTGTCCCAGTCTCAGCTCTTTTGCAGACTCCAACAGGTTTTCTTCCAGAATGGTCCTGTATTTGGCTCCGTCCATCTTCTCATCAATTTTAACCATCTTCCCTGTCCCTGCTGAAGATAAGCAGGCCCAAACCATGATGCTGCCGCCACCATGTTTGACAGTGGGGATGCTGTTTTGAGGGAGATGAGCTGTGTTGCTTTTACACCAAACATATCGTAGTGGCCAAAAAGTTAAATTTTGGTTTCATCTGACCACCTGTCTCCCAGGCGGCTTGTGGCAAACTTCAAACAAGACTTTTCATGGATATCTTCAAGAAATGGCTTTCTTCTTGCCAGTCTTCTATAAAGGCCAGATTTGTGCAGTGTACGACTGATTGTTGTCCTATGGACAGACTCTCCCACCTCAGCTGTAGACCTCTGCAGGTCATCCAGAGTGATCATGGGCCTTTTGGCTGCATCTCTGATCAGTCTTCTCCTTGTTCGAAATGAAAGTTTAGAGGGACTTGGTAGATTTGCAGTGGTCTGACACTCCTTCCATTTCAATATGATCGCTTGCACAGTGCTCCTTGAGATGTTTAAAACTTGGGAAATCTTTTTGTATCCAAATCCGGCTTTAAACTTCACCACAACAGTATCTCGGACCTGCCTGGTGTGTTCTTTGGTCTTCATGATGCTCTCTGCACTTGAAACAGAACCCTGAAGGCCACTTCACACACACAGATATCTGAGTCCAATATCTGAACAGATCTCTGGTTGCAGTGAAATCATGGACACATTGCTCCATGTTGTACACAGCCATAAAATGGAACAATGTGTCCATGATTTCACTGCAACCAGAGATCTGTTCAGATATTGGACTCAGATATCTGTGTGTGTGAAGTGGCCTTGAGACTATCACAGAACAGGTGCATTTATATGGAGACTTGATTAACACACAGGTGGATTCTATTCATCATTACCAGTCATTTAGGACAACATTGGATTATTCAGAGATCCTCACTGATCTTCTGGAGTGAGTTTGCTGCACTGAAAGTAAAGGGGCAGAATAATATTACACGCCCGACTTTTCAGTTTTTTATTTCTTAAAAAAGTTTAAAATATGCAATAAATTTCGTTCCACTTCACGATTGTGTCCAACTTCTTGTCGATTCTTTACAAAAAAATTAGCATTTTATATCTTTACTAGCTGTGAGCCCGATTCTAAAGAATCAGGTAGTCTAGAATCCATATATAGTTTAATTACTAATATTTAGGGGAGTGCGGTGAAATTAATTGTGTGTATACAGGTGGCTCAGTGGGTAGGAGAGTATACGGTGGCTCAGTGCTTAGCACTGCGCGGTGGCTGAGTGGTTAGGACTGCGCGGTGGCTCAGTGGTTAGCACTGCGCGGTGGCGTAGTGGTTAGGAAAGTATGGTCGCTCAGTGTTTAGCAGTGTACGGTGGCTCAGTGGTTAGCAGGAGTATGGTGGCTCAGTGGTTAGCAGTGAGTGCGGTGGGCAGAGTGGTCAGCGCAGTGCGGCGGTCAGAGTGGTCAGTGCAGTGCGGCGGGCAGAGTGGATAGCGCAGTGCGGTGGGCAGAGTGGTCAGCAGAGGATAGAGGCACTGTGCCTGTCATACTTACCAGTGGGTTATCGTCTTCCCTGCCACGGCATTTTCACTCCGCCGTCCCCAGCATCTTGGCTCCACTCATGCAGAGCATTGCTCCTGTGCAGCCTCCTCTCTGCTGAGTATTGCTCCTGTGCAGCCTCCTCTCTGCAGAGCATTGCTCCTGTGCAGCCTCATTACTGTAGAGCATTGCTTCTGTGCAGCCTCCTCCTCTCTGCAGAGCATTGCTCCTGTGCAGCCTCCTCTGTGCAGAGCATTGCTCCTGTGCAGCCTCCTCTCTGCAGAGCATTGCTTCTGTGCAGCCTCCTCCTCTCTGCAGAGCATTGCTCCTGTGCAGCCTCCTCCTCTCTGCAGAGCATTGCTCCTGTGCAGCCTCCTCCTCTCTGCAGAGCATTGCTCCTGTGCAGCCTCCGCCTCTCTGCAGAGCATTGCTCCTGTGCAGCCTCCTCCTCTCTGCAGAGCATTGCTCCTGTGCAGCCTT
Source organism: Allobates femoralis (assembly GCA_033576535.1). NCBI lineage: Eukaryota > Metazoa > Chordata > Amphibia > Anura > Aromobatidae > Allobates > Allobates femoralis. The sequence continues at coordinate 274,933,446 of JARQOC010000006.1, forward strand.
CTCCTCTCTGCAGAGCATGGCTCCTGTGCAGCCTCCTCCTCTCTGCAGAGCATGGCTCCTGTGCAGCCTCCTCCTCTCTGCAGAGCATTGCTCCTGTGCAGCCTGTACACACACACTATACACAGTATATACACACACACTATGCACAGTATATAGATATAAGCCTGTATACACTCACTATACACAGTATATAGATAGAAGCCTGTACACACACACTATACACAGTATATAGATAGAAGCCTGTACACACACACTATACACAGTATATAGATAGAAGCCTGTATACACTCACTATACACAGTATATAGATATAAGCCTGTATACACACACACTATACACAGTACATAGATAGAAGCCTGTATACACACTATACACAGTATATAGATAGAAGCCTGTATTCACTCACTATACACAGTATATAGATAGATAGAAGCCTGTATACACACACTATACACAGTATATAGATGTAAGCCTGTACACACACTATACACAGTATATAGATAGATAGAAGCCTGTATACACTCACTATACACAGTATATAGATAGATAGAAGCCTGTATACACACACTATACACAGTATATAGATGTAAGCCTGTACACACACTATACACAGTATATAGATAGATAGAAGCCTGTATACACTCACTATACACAGTATATAGATAGATATAAGCCTGTATACACACACACTATACACAGTATATAGATAGAAGCCTGTATACACACACTATACACAGTATATAGATAGAAGCCTGTATTCACTCACTATACACAGTATATAGATAGATAGAAGCCTGTATACACACACTATACACAGTATATAGATGTAAGCCTGTACACACACTATACACAGTATATAGATAGATAGAAGCCTGTATACACTCACTATACACAGTATATAGATAGATAGAAGCCTGTATACACACACTATACACAGTATATAGATGTAAGCCTGTACACACACTATACACAGTATATAGATAGATAGAAGCCTGTATACACTCACTATACACAGTATATAGATAGATATAAGCCTGTATACACACACACTATACACAGTATATAGATAGAAGCCTGTATACACACACTATACACAGTATATAGATAGATATAAGCCTGTATACACTCACTATACACAGTATATAGATAGATAGAAGCCTGTATACACACACTATTCACAGTATATAGATGTAAGCCTGTACACACACTATACACAGTATATAGATAGATATAAGCCTGTATACACTCACTATACACAGTATATAGATAGATGGAAGCCTGTATACACTCACTATACACAGTATATAGATAGATAGAAGCCTGTATACACACACTATACACAGTATATAGATAGATATAAGCCTGTATACACACACTATACACAGTATATAGATAGAAGGCTGTATACACTCACTATACACAGTATATAGATAGATAGAAGGCAGTATACACACACTATACACAGTATATAGATATAAGCCTGTATACACACACACTATACACAGTATATACACACACACACTCTACACAGTATATAGATATAAGCCTGTATACACCCACTATACACAGTATATAGATAGAAGCCTGTATACACACACTATACACAGTATATAGATATAAGCCTGTATACACACACCATACACAGTATATAGATATAAGCCTGTATACACTCACTATACACAGTATATAGACAGAAGCCTGTATACACACACTATACACAGTATATAAATATAAGCCTGTATACACTGACTATACACAGTATATAGATAGATAGAAGCCTGTATACACTCACTATACACAGTATATAGATAGATAGAAGCCTGTATACACACACTATACACAGTATATAGATAAATATAACCCTGTATACACACACTATACACAGTATATAGATAGATAGAAGCCTGTATACACTGACTATACACAGTATATAGACAGAAGCCTGTACACACACACTATACACAGTATATAGACAGAAGCCTGTATACACACACTATACACAGTATATAGATAGAAGGCTGTATACACACATTATACACAGTATATAGATATAAGCCTGTATACACACACTATACACAGTATATAGATAGAAGCCTGTATACACTCACTATACACAGTATATAGATAGATATAAGCCTGTATACACACACTATACACAGTATATAGATAGAAGCCTGTATACACCCACTATACACAGTATATAGATAGAAGCCTGTATACACTCACTATACACAGTATATATATAGATATAAGCCTGTATACACACACCATACACAGTATATAGATATAAGCCTGTATACACTCACTATACACAGTATATAGATAGATAGAAGCCTGTATACACTCACTATACACAGTATATAGATAGATATAAGGCTGTATACACACACTATACACAGTATATAGATATAAGCCTGTATACACACACCATACACAGTATATAGATGTAAGCCTGTATACACACACACTATACACAGTATATAGATAGATATAAGGCTGTATACACACACTATACACAGTATATAGATATAAGCCTGTATACACACACCATACACAGTATATAGATATAAGCCTGTATACACACACACTATACACAGTATATAGATAGATATAAGGCTGTATACACACACTATACACAGTATATAGATAGAAGCCTGTATACACACACCATACACAGTATATAGATATAAGCCTGTATACACACACACTATACACAGTATATAGATAGATATAAGGCTGTATACACTCACACTATACACAGTATATAGATAGATATAACCCTGTATACACTCACTATACACAGTATATAGATAGATAGAAGCCTGTATACACTCACTATACTCACCTGTATCCTGGAGATCAGCTCTTGGGGGCTCAGTCCGGGGTCCTCTGTCACCTCTATGTTCCCTTATGATCGCAGGATGTCAGAGGCAGAGAATCACTGATGAGGACACATCTGATGTGAGACAGCGGCGTGATGTCTCCTGTGCTGAGAGTGCAGCAACGAAAGTGCCTGTGATGATGTCAGAGTCATGTGATATAGCCCCGCCCATACCAGTGACATCATCTCAGGTGCTGCAAGGAGAGAGGATTCGCAAAGGCATTGCGAGTGAGGAGAGACTCTGCAAGGACTCGCAAAGGCATTGCGAGTGAGGAGAAACTCGCAAAAGCATTGTGAGTGTGGCAGCCACGCATACGACGACGGAAACACTGCCGAATATGACGGAAGTGGCCTTAGGGTAATTATATATTAGATGTTTGAAGCCTGAAATGTTGCAAAAGTTTGAAAATTTTCAAGGGGGCCAAATACTTTCACAAGGCACTGTAAATATTATAATTATTATTATTATTATTATATTATTAGATGGAGCCCAGGAGATATCGCATCAGAAGGGTGGTGAAGTCATGATGGGGGCGGGCTCTGTGGCACTGAGGGCTGCGTCCGTCTCTCTCCTCATGTGCAGCCTCCCTTGACAGCTCTCTATCTCCCACTGTGTGCTATTTCTTACCCCCATCCTCTCTCCCCATTGTGTGTTATGATGTCATAACACTCCACTATGATGTCATAATACCCAATTGTGATGTCATGATACCACATTTTGATGTCATGATACCCCATTGTGATGTTAAAATGCCCTATGATGTCAAAATACCCTATTATGATGTCATAACACAACACAATGAGGTAATAATACTCTTTGTAATGCCATAATACCCCTACTGTGATGACATAATACTCATTGTGATACGGGAACAACGGGGCAAATGAGGCAATGCCGGATGCCACAAGGCAATTAATTATTATTACTATTTATTTATAGAGTTCTATTGATTCCATGTTGCTGTACATGAGAAGGGGTTACATATAGACAAATTAAAACTACAATGGACAGACTAACAGTGACAGGCCGATGCAAGGGAAGAGAGCATCCTTGATTGTCCTCATATATCACCATTGGCTGAGTTAACGGTTTACCAAGATCATCCATCAGTTGTCTTAGCCAAATGATCTCCTGACTTGCATAGGCTGCGGACACATACTCAGCTTCTGTGGATGTGGATGACAAAGCAACAGATACTAGTTTTCTACTAGACCAGGAGATTGAACTTTCTCCAAGTTTAAATACGTATCTGCTTGTGGATTTACGATCATGCAAATCACCAGCCCAATCTGCGTCAGCATAGCCGGTGAGTTTTAGATTTCCTGCTGCAGATAATTTTAAATTTACCCCTTGTGTCTCTTTTAAATATCGGAGAACTCTTTTTTCTCCACATATCTGCACAATATTCCAACTGCTGTTGTAATATCTGGTTGAGTCATAGTCGATATGTATAGAAGTGCCCCCACTGCCTGTCGATATTTCTCATTGTTAGGCAACAGGTCATCTTCCAGTTTCAGGTAGGATGATTCCATTGGTGTGGATACACCTTTGGCTTCTGTCATTCCAAACTGATTCAAAATTGAATAAATTTTTGCACTTTGATTTAGAAGAAAACTTCCATCTTCCTCTCTCTGGATATGGGTCCCTAGATAATATGTTACATTTCCAAGGTCATTTGTTTCAAAATACTGGTTCAACATCTTAGTAATTTTTCCAATTTCGGCTTCTTCTTGATGAACTACAATTACATCGTCCACATATAAGAGAATATACATCCACTTTCCATCTGTGTATCTCGTATATAGGCATGAATCCGCTTGACCTCTTTTAAATCCTTCTTCCAACAAGACTTTGTTCATTTTGGTGTTCCATGCTCTTGCCGATTGCTTAAGACCATAAAGAGATTTTTGTAGTTTGCAAACAATATTCTGTTCACCTTCCTTTATATAACCTTCAGGTTGAGTCATGTATAAGTCCTCCTCAATGTCACCATTTACAAATGCAAACCTAATGAGTCCTGCACACAAAGAGAACGTGTCTGTATGGTCACGTTCACACCGCCAAAAATCTGATACAAAAAACCTTGTCCATTAAACGTGTATAGTACTCTGCAGTAAAAAAGGTAAAAATGCAAGTGCAGTAAAAAACATAAATAAACAGGGTACTTGGTCCATACGTTTTTTGCGCATAAAAATATACGTTAAGCTGCCTCACCTCTTCACGGTGTACCCATATCGAGGCAGTCCTATCTGTTGTATTAAAAACCTGATCAAGTAATATGTATAACCTTTTTTACTGCAGAGTACTATACACGTTTAATGGACAAGGTTTTTTTGTATCAGATTTTTGGCGGTGTGAACGTGACCATACAGACACGTTCTCTTTGTGTGCAGGGCTCATTAGTTTTGTTAAAATTTGCCTCTTGCCTAGCAAGAGATGTGAGTTCCCCGCCCCTCACTTGGGCTCTGCACACAGATAGCTGCCTCCAACTTCAGTCCATATCGGACACTGGACCTGTTTGGACCCTGTTCACTTTATACATATTACTTGATCAGGTTTTTAATACAACAGATTGGACTGCCTCGATATGGGTACACCGTGAAGAGGTGAGGCAGCTTAACGTATATTTTTTGCGCAAAAAACGTATGGACCAAGTACCCTGTTTATTTATGTTTTTTACTGCACTTGCATTTTTACCTCTTTTACTGCAGAGTACTATACACGTTTAATGGACAAGGTTTTTTGTATCAGATTTTTGGCGGTGTGAACGTGACCATACAGACACGTTCTCTTTGTGTGCAGGGCTCATTAGTTTTGTTAAAAATTTTTGTATCACATTTAAAAATGCAGTTTTGATATCCAAATGTCTGACAAACATCTTTTGTACAGCAGCTACGACCATCAAGGCTCTAAATGTTGTCTGCTTGGCGACTGGGGAAAAAGTAGCATCATAGTCCTCGCCATATTTTTGAGGATATCCTTTTGCGACCAACCTCGCTTTAAATCTGTGGACTTTACCTTCAGAGTCATATTTGGTTTTAAATACCCACTTGCACTTGATTGCCTTTTTACCATGTGGCAACTCAGTGAGTTTCCAAGTTTGAAGTTGATGAAGCGAGTTCATTTCTTCATTAGCGGCATTGATCCACTTTGTTCTTTCATGAGCAGGCAGTTTTTGCATTTCATCCCATGACTGCGGCTCTGACTCAGGTAGTGTCTTGACAATGTAGGATAGACGTTTAGCTGGTATTCCTTTGTTTGATTTTGACGATCGTCTGATTTCAGGTTCACTTAGGCTTTTTGTTGTTTCTTTCAGTGGTTGAAGAATCTAGCCAGACTTCTACATTCTCCCTTTTGTTGTCTTGTGATTGTGACTGAGATTGTTGTTGTTGCTTCATCTGGACTACTGGCATAATATCACAAAACTTGCGTGACACAAAATTTTCATCAATCACTACATCTTTGCTTATTGTGACCTTGTTTGTCTCTGGGTGTAGAATTCTATAACCTTTCTGGGTTTCACTGTAACCTACCAGAATGCCTTCCTTAGCGTGAGATTCCCACTAAGGCTAGGGTCACAGTTGCATTTTTTACAAGCGTTTTTGGAGACCTGCGTTTTCAAAAACGCATGTAAAAACGCACCCATAGGCCCCCATGTTAAAAAACGCATGCCCTAATAGCAAAAACGCATGCGTGACAGTACCATGCGTTTTTGGTGCATTTCCAAAAACGCATGCGTTTTTTAATATGGGGCCCTATGGGAAACGCATGCAAAAACGCATGTACAATTAGTACCATCCAAAAACGCATGCGTTTTCCATAGGAGCCCATGTTAAAAAAACGCATGCGTTTTACAAAACGCATGCGTTTTTTTGACATGGGCTCCTATGGAAAACACATGCGTTTTTGAATGGCACTAAATGGTACTAATTGTACATGCGTTTTTGCATGCATATTCCATAGGGGCCCATGTTATAAAAACGCATGCGTTTTTCAAAACGCACCAAAAAATAGTACATGCACTATTTTTTGGTGCGGATTTAAAAGCGCAGCCAAAAACGCAGGGAGCCATCACACACCTTAAAAAACGCATGCAGAAATGGAAAAATGCATGCAAAAACGCATGAGTCACTAAAAAAAAACTCACGCCAACTGTGACCCCAGCCTTAGTTCGTTTTTCTTTGGGAATGTGTGCAAATGCTTTGCTATCTGAAAATCCTTATGTGCTGTAGTTTTGACTTTGCAATATTCCATTGCTCAAATAGCGTTTTCTCTGTCGCTTTACCTGGTATTCTGTTCTGAAGATAGCAAGCCGTCATAATAGCTTCGCCCCAATATTCTGTAGGCAGATTTGCATCAAATAACACACTCCTTCCGCTTTCATAGAGTGTTCGGTTCCTTCTTTCTGCTACACTATTTTGCTCAGGGTTGTATGGTACAGTAGTCTGAAATATGATTCCATTTCTCTTTAAAATGCTCTGTGTCTCATTACTTGTATATTTAGTCCCATTATCTGCACGTAGAATTTTTGGCATTCTCCCAAACTTGTTATATTCTTCAGCTAGATATATTTCAAGTTTCTCTGGAACTTCATTTTTGCAGTGAAGTAGATAGACAACTGTGTATCTTGAATTGTCATCAATAAATGTAAGAAAATATCTCTTCTTTCCAGGGGTCTGAATACGCATTGGGCCACATATATCTGTGTGTATTAAATCTAGTGGTTGTTCTGTTCTTGTAGTACTTTTCTTAGGAAAGGCCTTTCTGGACATTTTCCCTTTGATACAGCTGGTACACCTCATTGTCTGGTTACATGGATCAATTGTAATATCATCAGCTAAGTGTTCTTGAAATAACTTTCTTATTGCTTCTGGGTCTCTATGTGCAAGCCGTCTGTGCCATACATGAATACAGTTCTTGTGCATTTCTTGCTTAGCTGTGCATACACACTCTTTACATTTCAACTGATACAGTTCATCTTTGATTTTTCCTTTTGCTAGTGTGTGACCCTCCTTTGAGATGATGCAGCTATCGTGCTTAAACGTAACTTCATTCCTTTGTTTTGTAAAATTTTTCACGGATAATAGATTACTTTCAAGACTAGGCACATATAGCACATCCTTCACAGGAATCCTTCTGCTTTGCGTTGCAGAGATGTTACAATCAATATAACCATCTCCTATGCCTTCTGAGTTCATACACTGACCATTTGCCATTATCACTTTCTCTGACTTGCTTTGGTTAAGCTTAGTAAAGAAGTCTCTGTTATTGGTCATGTGACTGGTCTCACCAGAATACACCACGCATGCTTTGATTTAAATGCATTGACTAATGTGAATGCAGACTCAGTATTTACAGGATCATTATTTTCAAATACAGCACTCTTAACTCTTTGTTTACTGTTTTGCTTTTTCAGCTGATTCATTTTAGCTTTCCAGACTCTGCATTCAGCTTTTAAATGACCTGGCTTCTTGCATACAAAACATTCACGTGTTTCTTTAGGATGGTTTCTGTTGGTGGGCTCATCCTGTGTTTGTAAAGCAGTTTCCTTGTTGCATACTTTGCTGCTCACACTTTCTGCCTTTCTCTTATATTCATGGACGTCGCTATGCATTAAGAATCGGGGATGCAGCCCCGATTCTTATGCATAGAGCCCCGAATCTCGCCGGCGGTCAGGCGGTCATCCATGAGCCGACCTGCTAGCAAACATAGGGGCGGCATCCCGGGGGTGCCCGGTGGCAGCGTGGATCCCCGTGGATGCCGCTCCCGCTTCTGAAGTCCCGGCCGCCGCTTCCGGCCACTTTCTCTTAAGTCCCGGCCGCTCTACAGCACAGCTTGGCAGGGGGAGGTAACAACATCACAGAGCCGTGCAGAGCGGCCGGCAGACACTGAGAGGAGACTGGAGCAGCTCACTGAGGACTGAGGAGAGAGAGGTGAGTATTTATGTTGTTTTTTGTTTTCTACACTGATGAGGAGACTATGGGGATGCAGTGCATGGGGAGATTATATGGCTGGTGCAGTGCATCAGAGACCAGAGTGGCAAGGGGCCCCGGAGCTAGGGAAAGAGAATGCCGAGACAAAGTTAGTGCTGACAGGAGGAGGTGCAGGGACAATGTGCTGCAGATGAGTATGCTGATAATGCTGCTGCTGCTGGTTGTCTGTATAGTCACTGAGGGGGGAGGGAGAGGCACTCAGTGTGGCCCCCTCTGTTTTTTGTGCTGCTGCTGATCCTGAGAGAGAGGGAGCAGGACATTAACCCTATCATACCCTCCATAAGAGGGAGGGGGCTGTGCAGTGTGTCCCCTGCTCCATCCATATCACTGCACACAGGGACATCTGTGCCTCATCTCCTATCGGCCAATCACAGATTTCACTTTATAAGCACATCTGTGATTGGCTGCCAGCAGATAGTGTCCCCTGTGCCCTGGAGCTGCAGATTGCAGGAGCTGGAGCAGGAGACATCTGTGGCCCCTCTGACACCATAGAAAGATTCACAGCCTCTGGGGAAAACTGTGTAAGAATATTTTTTTTATAAATATTTCTCTAAAACTTAATTTCTGTATGCACATGTTGGCAGTAGTAGTTGACTTGCCCCGTGGGGGCTGTGGGGTACTTGTCTTCAAGTGTCTGGGGTGATGTCACAGTGGCGTGACCCGGTCTGTGGCCACCCAGATGGGCAGTCAATAAAAAGGGGGTTAAAGTATTAGGGAGTAGTTTGTCATGACGCCACCCGTGGTATGCAGCTGTAGTGGCCGCTGCTGCAGGCCGGGATCTCTGGGTATGATGGAATTGCAGCTGAGATGGTGTCGCGCCCCACGGGTGGAGCAGATGCCCAGGGCATCTAGAATAATGGAGTGTTAGGGTGCTGGGGAGCCAGCGGGGCTGATCGTGCTGCAGGGAAGGATCGAGACCAGTGGCGTAGCGTGGGGGGGGGGCGCGGTCCGCCCCAGGCGGCACGTGTGTGGGGGCGGCAGCAGGGCTGTATTTAAACAACAGGGGAGCGCAAGTGTTTTTTTGTTTTTTTTTCTTTACCTCCCTCCCCCAGACTCCATATGAAAACTGGAGTCTTTGTGGGGGAGGGAGGGTGTTGCCGCTGGTAGTGCATTGCCGCCCGGCCGCGGCACCCGCATGTACTGTGCCCCCTCCTGGCCCCCCAGCGCTGAGAGCGATCACGCTGACAGGAAGCCACTGGGAACTCTGCTGCTTCCTGTCCCGTGATGGCTCCAAGTGCTGGTGCGGTGGAGGCGGCTGCGGTGCTGGCGGCTCCTCCACCCAGCTGGCCCCCCATGGACCTGGAGTGGTGAGGGAAACTGTGCAGGGGATAGGGGACAGGGGAGCAGAGGAGAAGAGGACAGGGGGACAGAGTAGAAGAGGACAGGGGGGCAGAAGGACAGGAACAGGGGGACAGAGAAGAGGACAGGGGGGCAGAAAGACAGGAACAGGGAGACAGAGGAGAAGATGAGCAGCTGGAGGGACAGAGGAGAGGAGGACGGGTGTGCAGCAGGACAGTGGAGAGGAGGACAGTGGAGAGGAGGACAGTGGTGCAGGAGGACAGAGGAGCAGCAGGAGGGACAGAGGAGAGTAGGACTGGGGTGCAGGAAGGAAGAGGAGAGGAGGATGGGATGCAGGGGGACAGAGGAGAGGAGGACAGGGTGCAGGGGGACAGAGGAGAGGAGGATGGGGGTGCAGGAGGGACAGAGGAGAGGAGGACGGGTGCGCAGGAGGAGTGGGGCTGTGTGTGGTGATAATGGCAGCTGTACCAGGTGTCTCTGCCTCCATGCGGCAGCCTCCACTTTCCTGTGTTGGCAGGGTGTGGCATGCTGGGAATTGTAGTTCTCCTACCTGTTCTGGCATTACTGTATGGTTTCTGGGTAGTGTGTTGGGTGCTGGGAGTTGTAGTTCTTCTGGGTGGGCTCAATGTTCTCCCGCCTCCTGTCTGTGGTTATTGTGCCTCTTCTGGGATGTCCTCGGCTCCGTGCTGTGCATAGACAGTGTACCGTTATTGTCTGTGCATAGCAAGGTGCTGGGGAGTTGGTGGTACACTGTCTACCGCCGCCTTAAAATCGGTCTGTTTCTCATCCAAGAGAGTCGGATGAGTGTCATCTGTTTTTTGGTCTGTTTGGCAACTGCTGTGCGAGTGTCCGACATTTTTCTCAGATCACATCCGTGTGCAATCTGTTCTTTCCTCAGAAGCTATTACTGTATAATCATTTACAGGAACATGTTACATTGTTCTCAGCAACAGAATGAGAATGTATCAGTGAAAAAAAAATGATGCCTCTCGGATGGTCCGTGTGTGGTCCGTGATTTTGTCGAACCCATAGACTTGCACTGGCGAGTTTCGGTGTGAATCGCAGACTGTCACAGCATGTTGTGACTTTTTTCTCATCCTGAATCTGGATGAGAAAAAAGCGTCCAACACTCGACAATCTGCTCTCAGAGATTGATTGCAATGCGAGAAAATCACACATTGCACTCATCCGAGTTTCACGCCAGTGTGTCCGTACCCTAATACTAAAATCCATATAGTAATCCTACTGGTATGAGGAGGATTTATGGCTCAGTACACACTCCATACTTCTTGTTATTAACCAATTAATGCTCTTTTGTCCACCGCACTGCAGTGTCAAAAGAGGAAGACAGCGACATGGGCAGCAACATGGCATCAGAGAGCCCCTGACCTCGAAATACAAGATCCTCAGATCCCGGTATTGTGACATCATATTAAGAATAAAGTTTTTTTTGCACTTATATTACACTATGAACTCCACAGTACAGCAGTGAAAATTGCTCCGGCCCCGGGTCCTCCTTGAGTCCAGCTTGTTGCCATACACTGGGGTTGCGCAGAAGTGGCGGTGCACAGTGACAACCCCAATAGGTGAGTGGCCATTTGGCCCAATACTTACCCCCCAATTGCACCCTTTCTCTTTTAGTATAGTAGTTATATTCTTGTATATAGGGGCAGACAGTGTATACTATGTATACTTCCGGATTATCAACAACCAAAGGGGCGGCAAATTTTTCGGCCCCGGGCGCCACAAACAGTGGCTACGCCACTGATCAGGACATCTCCCAGGCATGCTCCTGCTGCCTGCGTGGTGTTTCAGCCTACCACTCCTCAAGTAGGAAAGGAACAGTCTCACACAATTCTGAGTTCCCAACCCGGTTTACTTCAGTTTTCTCTGCATGTACTACAGGTCACAGTTCAAGTACATTGGCGGTGCGGGTAGTCTGCTCTCCTCCATCCTGCACACGCCTCCGCGCACAGAGACCCAATCCAGCAGTCACAGGCCTTGTCGGGCTACCGGCTGTTTCCTCTGACCCTAATACAGCTGCCTACTCGGCGGATGTGCTGGGAGTTGGCCACAGCTCCTCTGGACCTCGTGGACACCAGGTCTGTGGTTGGAGCTTAGAGTCTACTTCCTACCTTTCAGGGTCAGGTCCCTGGTGCTCGCCCTGACCCTCCACTTCACTGCAGACTCGGGCGCACAGGCTCCTTCCGTCTCTCCACAGTGTTGTCCCGGGACAAGCCTCATCTTTGCTCAAGTCCTCCGGGTCCTTTCTCTCTGTCCTCCTGTATAGAACATGTTCTTTAATGGGGTTTTTTGACAGCGAAATTCATGCACTTTAAAATCACGGTATTAACGCCAGAAAAGCGCTCATGTGAAAGAAGCCTTAGGATTACTTGGATGTTGGCTTAATACTGTTATATTTTGTGTATTTATTGAGTGCATGTTGGCAATCTCTATAATGTTTTAAAGCATTAAAACTGTTAATATTATATATGTAGAGTGTCACTGCTTATTAAAGTACATTTTACTTGGGTTTTATTTAAATTTATTCCGAAAAATGCAGCTCAGTGGGCCCGAGCCCCGGATGTTTTTTGACCCTAGCAACGCCCCTGCTTATATTCATCTACAAGCTTTCCTCTGACGTACTCCAATGTAAGCTCATCATCTGGGCGTGCATCTAGTGCAGTTACAAGCGTGTCATAGCTTTCTGGGAGACCACTAAGTAGTAGTGCTGCTACATGGAAGTCCTTCATATCTTCCCCAATGCCCCGCAGGCGCTCTACAGTCTCTAGAGTGCTTCTAATGTAGTCCTGCATGTCCTGGTCACTGTGTAGCTTAGACTGATATAGCTTTCTCATTAAATAGAGTTTGTTAGGCTAGGGTCACAGTAGCATTTTTTAAAAGCGTTTTTGGAGACCTGCATTTTCAAAAACGCATGTAAAAACTCACCCATAGGCCCCCCCATGTTAAAAAAACGCATGCCCTAATAGCAAAAACGCATGTGTGACGGTACCATGCGTTTTTGGTGCATTTCCAAAAACGCATGCGTTTTTTAACATGGGGCCCTATGGGAAACGCATGCAAAAACGCATGTACAATTAGTGCCATTCAAAAACGCATGCGTTTTCCATAGGAGTCCATGTTAAAAAAACGCAAGCGTTTTAGAAAACGCATGCGTTTTTTTAACATGGGCTCCTATGGAAAACGCATGCGTTTTTGAATGGCACTAAAAGGTACTAATTGTACATGCGTTTTTGCATGCGTTTTCCATAGGGGCCCATGTTATAAAAACGCATGCGTTTTCTACAAAAACGCTTGCGTTTTTCAAAACGCACCAAAAAATAGTACATGCACTATTTTTTGGTGCAGATTTAAAAACGCAGCCAAAAACGCAGGGAGCCATCACACATCTTAAAAAACTCATGCTGACATAAAAAAATGCATGAGTTTTGTTAAATCACTAAAAAAAACTCATGTCAACTGTGACCCCAGCCTTACTTAGATTTATCCTCTCATGTGCTTTCTGCAACTGCTCCCACATTTCCTTTGCAGATTCACACTTACACACATGCACGATCTGATCCTCCTCTATGCTGAGTGATATGGTGCTCTGTGCTTTCTGATCCATCTCTAGCCAGTCCTGTGGTACTGGGTCAGGCTTGGGCTCCTGAGTGTATTTCCTTCTCTTATCAGCAGCACCTTCACCTTGAATTTCCAGGATTGGTAGTTCTGGTTATTCAGGCTTGGCACTGTAAACTTTGCTGAGCTGCTGGTGGTGGCCATCTTTACTTCTTCTCAGTTCGCTGTTGTCTTTCTATCTCTGTGCTCTGGAGGTCTGGGACTTCTGTGACTCCTGGGCCCATAACCTGTTAGCAGCGCGTTAATGAGCATGATGTCCACAGAGAGCAACAGAGAATGTTCATTTATTCAGAATTAACAACATCCAGCTTATAACATGAGAATAGGATCAATCTGGTTTCTGGAGAGAGAGAGAGAATTCTGCTGTGACTTTCAGCTTCAGTTCTACACTAGAATGTGCATGCAGGGAGCAGGGGGAGGGACATCCTGTCTCTGACTGAGGACCTTTTTTTTTTTTTACCTTTGTTGACATCTGAACAATATGCATGCAGACATAAAATCACATCATATTAAACAAACAATAGTTGTTGCAATACATACAGATCAATATGCATTATGCCAACAGCAGGAATAATTGACATGCTGCAGATTTTGCTGCAGGTAAATCTGCAGCATATACGCAAGACAAAAATCCACAGCATGGGCACGACATTACTAAAAGCCCATACACTTTGCTGTGAGTTTGAGAAACCTGCTGCAAATATACTGCCAATACACAGTGTGGGGACATAGCCTAACATTGCTTGGCAATTGAAGGAGTCAATATTCCAAACCATTGGCAAGATCTATGAAGAGGGCATATGAAAAGGTGTAAAATATTAGAGGAAAACTATACCTAAAAAAAAATTAGAATTGATCCCAAAGCCACAAATTAGTAATTAAACATAACAGAAAATAAAGACGAAACAGAATTATGTAGATAACTAAAATACATAAAGCAAATTATCTATCAATGTCATAAAAACTCCTGAAAGCTGTACATTACCTTCTACATTGAGGACTGGAGATTCTTTTTTTACCTTCTACATTGAGGACAGTACCCATAGTGTTCCCCTCAAAAATAATATATACAGCCAGTGGCGTAACTTCAGGCCCAGGGGCCCCGATGCAAAGGCTCCAACATGGCCCTCAATTATTGCAAATCTTTAATAGTATTAGTCTTTTTCTATAGGCAAAAGGGACTTTTGGGGCCCCCAGGCTCCAGGGCCCGGGTGTGATCGCAATCCCTGCACCTGTTGTAGTTACGCCCCTGTATAGAGCCATCCCCACCCAGTGTCCAAAAGAGCAGCTCATCCTGGAACAGATAAAGAGCAGTAGGGAACATGTGGTACCACCAGGGGCGGACTGGCCCAGGTGGCAGGGGTGCAAGTGCCCCCCAGGCTGGTGGTATTGCCCTCACCTAGGGCCGCCCCCACACTGAAGTGGGCCGGTGGCTCTGCTTTGCAGCCGCAGCTGCTTATTTCACAGCGGCTGAATATCAGACGCGCCCACCGGGAAGTGTGGTGAGTGGGCCGCCTGACACAATCCCTTCACCCCCCACTCCTCACCTCGTCCGATAGCACCCTTACTCCCCCGCTCCTCACCTCGTCCGATAGGACCCCCCCACCGCTCCTCACCTGCAAGGGCTGGAAACATCACACTGCCTCCCGGGGCAAAGTGCACTAGCCCGCCCCTGGGTACCACAAAGTACTGTAGAGAGGTAGTAATACAGGTGATTTACCGGTGAATTGTTCATGCCTATACGCTGGATCTCCTGGTTAATTATGCTGAATATTGAAAGTGTGGCGTTATAAAGTGAATGTGGTTACATGTTGTTACAATGGCCAACTGTATTGAACTCCAAGCTCAATTGATGTCAGACAATCGATGAACAGTACCACCCACTGGACTGCTAATGCTAAGTCCTAAAAGAATAGAGATATCAATTATTAAAATACAATAATACTGTATTTTCACATATATATTTATTTGTATGCATATATACACCATGTTCCAAATTATTATGCTAATGTTTTTTTTTCTCTGATTTTCCTAAATGGTCGGTGCAAATGACAGTCAGTGTAATAAAAGTCATCACCCGTTAAAGTATACATCAAATTTTATTGAAGAGACGTCCCAATGATAACAGTATCGTCTTCAAAATTAAAAAAAAAACTCTAAATGCGCTATTCCAAATTATTAGGCACAGTAGAGTTTCTAATCATTTGATATGTTTGAAAGAGCTGAAAATGCTAATTTGTTGAATTTGCAGCATTAAGAAGTCACATTCACTGAAATAAAAAGCTATTTAACTCCAAAACATTCTTTGATATCACCTTCACAATTCTTGCATCCATTGAACTTGTGAGTTTCTGGAGAGTTTCTGCTTGCATTTCTTTGCATGATGTCAGAATTGCCTCCCAGAGCTGCTGTTTTAATGTGAACTGGCTCCCACTCTCATAGATCTTTTGCTTGATTATATTCAAAAGGTTCTCCGTAGGGTTGAGGTCAGGGGAAGATGGTGGCCACACCATGAGTTTATCTCCTTTTATGCCTATAGCAGCCAATGACACAGAGGTATTCTTTGCAGCGTGAGATGGTGCATTGTCATACATGAAAATGATTTTGCTCCTGAAGGCACATTTTTGCTTTTTGTACCATAGAAGAAAGTTCTCTATATACCGTATTTTTCGCTTTATAAGACGCACCTGATTATAAGACGCACCCCCAAATTTGGTGAAGGAAAAGAGAACAAAATATTTTTTAATGTTAAATGGGGTCCGTCTTATAATGTCAGTGTCCGTCCTACAAATCATATACGGTATATGTCTCTCATAGTCGCCTCTTCCTGGCACATGGTCCTCATCTTGGGATATAGCTCCCCCATCCTAGATATGGCCCCCTTATTCTGGTTATGACTGGCACACGTCCCCCAGGGCTGGCATACGTCCCCCAGGGCTGGCACATGCCCCCCAGGGCTCTCACACATCCCCTAGGGCTGGCACATGACCCCCAGGGCTGGCAAGCATCCCCCAGGGCTCTGACACGTCCCCCAGGGCTGGCACATGCCCCCCGGGGCTCTCACACATCCCCCTGGGCAGGCACACATATCCCTGGGCAGTCACACGCCCCTCAGGGCTGGCACACACCTCCCAGGGCTGGCACACGCCCCCCAGGGCTATCACAAGTCCCACAAGGCTGGCACCTCCGCCTCAGGGCTGGTACATGCTCCCCAGGGCTGGTACATGCCCCCAAGGGCTGGCACACGTCCCCCAGGGCAGGCACATGCCCCCCAGGGCTGGCACAAGTCCCCCAGGGCTGGTATATGCCCCCCAAGGCTGGCACAAGTTCCCCAGGGCTGGCACCTCCGCCCCAGAGCTGGAACATGCTCTCCAGGGCTGGCACAAGTCCCCCAGGGCTGGCACCTCTGCCCCAAGGCTGGCACATGCCCCCCAGGGCTGGTATATGCTCCCCAAGGCAGGCACAAGTTCCCCCCAGGGCTGGCACTCGTCCCTCTGGGCTATCAGAAGTCCCCCAGGGCTGGCACATGCCCCCCAGGGCTGGCACAAGTCCCCCAGGGCTGGCACCTCTGCCCCAGGGCTGGCACATGCCCCCAAGGGCTAGCACACATCCCCCCAGGGCAGGCACAAGTCCCCCAGGGCTGGCACATGCCCCAAGGGCTGGCACATGTACCCCAGGGCAGACACATGCCCCAGGGCTGGCACAAGTCCCCCAGGGCTGCTATATGCCCCCCAAGGCTGTCACAAGTTCCCCAGGGCTGGCACCTTCGCCCCAGGGCTGGCACATGCCCCCCAGGGCAGGCACAAGTCCCCCAGGGCTGGCACATGCCCCCAAGGGCTGGCACATGTACCCCAGGGCAGGCACATGCCCCCCAGGGCTGGCACAAGTCGCCCAGGGCTGCTATATGCCCCCCAAGGCTTTCACAAGTTCCTCAGGGCTGGCACCTCCGCCCAGGGCTGGCACATGCCCCCCAGGGCTGGCACAAGTTCCCCAGGGCTGGCACCTCTGCCCCAGGGCTGGCACATGCCCCCCAGGGCTGGCACATGCCCCCCAGGGCTGCCACAAGTCCCCCAGGGCTGGCACCTCCGCCCCAGGGCTGGCACATGCCGCCCAGGGCTGCCACAAGTCCCCCAGGGCTGGCACCTCCACCCAGGGCTTGCACATGCCCCCCAGGGCTGGTACACGGCCCCCCTTGCTGCTGGGCAGAAAATAACAAACATTTTATACTTACCTCTCCGGCGCTTGCCTTAGTCTTTCAGTGCCTCTCTCCCTGACTGCCGCAATCTCCCTCCGAGGTCCCAGTGAAGCCGGTCATGTGATCGGGCGCACACTGATGACATCACACGCACTGCAGTCATCAGTGTGCGACCGATCACATGACCGGCTTCACTGGGACCTCGGAGGGAGATTGCGGCAGTCAGGGAGAGAGGCACTGAAACACTAAGGCAAGCGCCGGATAGGTAAGTATAAAATGTTTGTTATTTTCTGCCCAGCAGCATGGGGGGACTGCAAGAACATTTAAAATGCCCTGCTCCCCTGTCCATACCTCGGCGCTAGCTTCAGCACCGAGGTGATGGACAGCGGTAGTGCATATTAAATGAGTTAATGAGCGGGGGTCACGTGACCTCCCGCTGCCTCCTACAGCCCGCAGCCAGCCAGCCCCAGCGCCTGGAGACACTCCTGAGCTGCCCCCACTCTCCCCTGCACCGTATGTTCGTTTTTTAAGACGCACCCCCCACTTTCCCCCAAAATTTGGGGGAACAAAAGCGAAAAATACGGTACTTTGCAGAGGTCATTTTCACACATTCAGGAACCTTAAAGGGGCCTACAAGCTGTTTCCCAATGATTCCGGCCCAAAATATGACTCCTCCACCTCATTGCTAATGTCGCAGCCTTGTTGGGACATGGTAGCGATCCACCAACCATCCAGTACTCCATCCAGCTGGACAATCCAGGGTTGCTCGGCACTCATCAGTAAACAAGACTGTTTGAAAATTAGTTTTCATGTATGTCTGGGCCTACTGCAACTGTTTCTGCTTGTGAGCACAGTTTAGGGGTGGCAGAATAGTAGGTTTATGCACCACAGCAAGCCTTTGAAGGATCCTACACCTTTAGGTTCGAGGGACTCCAGAGGCACCAGCAGCTTAAAATATCTGTTTGCTGGTTTGTAAGGCCTTTTTAGCAGCTGTTCTTTTAATCCGATGAACTTGCCTGGCAGAAACCTTCCTCATTCTACCTTTATCTGCACGAATATGTCTGTGCTCAGAATCAGCCAGAAATCTCTTCACAGTACAATGATCACTCTTAAGTTTTCGTGCAATATCTAATGTTTTCATCCCTTGTCCAAGGCATTGCACTATTTGTTGCTTTTCGGCAGCAGAGAGATCCTCTTTCTTTTCCATGTTACTTCAAAACTGTGGCCTGTTCAATATTGTGGAACACCCAGTTTTCCTTTCATTGGGCTCACCTGCCAAACTAATTATCACAGGTATCTGAGATTGATTTCAGTGCTCCAAAGAACCCTGAGACACAATACCATAAATGGGTTTCATTAAAAAAAAAAACGGAAAAACTCTATAAGACTTAAAACCTATTTGCATAATAATTTGAAACATGGTTTATTATATATATATATCTATATATATATATATATATATAGATATATATATATATACTAGATGATGGATGATGGCCCGGTTCTAGCACATCGGGTATTCTAGAATATGTATGTAGTTTACATACTGTGACTGACAGAACTTGTGCAGTCAACGTGAGTGAACTACACCGCTCCTCCTGTCACCGCTCCTCCGTCTCTCCTCCTGTCACCATTCCTCCTGTCCCCGTTCCTCCATCTCTACTCCTGTCACCGCTCCTCCTGTCCCCGCTTCTCCTGTTACCGCTCCTCCTGTCACTGCTCCTTCGTCTCTCCTCCTGTCACCGCTCGTCCTTCGCTCTTCCTGTCACCGCTCCTCCTGTCACCGTTCCTCCTGTCCCCGCTCCTCCTGTCCCCACCCTTCTGTCCCCGCTCTTTCTGTCCCCACTCCTTCTGTCCCCGCTCTTCCTGTCACCGCTCCTCTTGTCACCGCTCCTCCTGTCCCCGCTTCTGCTGTTACCGCTCCTCCTGTCACTGCTCCTTCGTCTCTCCTCCTGTCACCGCTCCTCCTGTCCCCGGTCCTCCTGTCCCCGCTCCTCCTGTCCCCACTCCTTCTGTCCCCACTCCTTCTGTCCCCGCTCCTCCTGTCCCCGCTCCTCCTGTCCCCACTCCTTCTGTCCCCGCTTTTCCTGTCACCGCTCCTCCTGTCACCGTTCCTCCTATCCCTGCTCCTCCTGTCCCCGCTCCTCCTGTCCCTGCGGATTTCCATTACAGACAGAAAGACGCGATTAGATAATTATATAGTAGAATGTAGCAGAGCTGGTGCTTTATTTTTTGTGCATTGTGATGTCTGTATGTCCTGCAATAGATTGACCTGCACACTAATAGCAAACTATGAACGATACACAAACCATTTCAGCTCTGCTATGTCAAACTCAACTGTGCTACATCTACACTTATATACTGCTCCCAGCCTTCCAACAGTTGCCATGTATATATTTAGATGTAGCAGAGCAATTATATAGTAGGATATGTATCTGCTCAGCATCTCCTGCTCAGAATTACCAAGTTAACAGGTTCCCTTTATATTCTTAAATAGCTTTAAATTTTTATTGGCAAGTGTTATTATGCCAAAAGCTGTTCTGGCACTGGTAAAGGGTATAACAAGCAATGCTTTCCCTAGAAGTCATATCTGGGACTTTGTACATACACCATTATGTGAAAGTGGAAGATAATAAGCTCAGATACCGTTATACTATATTGTATTTATAATGTGTTTTGCATTTCATTGTTCTATGTTTACTGTATATAGAGAAATAGAAATCTCAATAAAATAATTCTGAGCTATTCTGACTGCTGCCAGAGTCTAAGGCTGGCTTCACACTACGTTTTTGTCCTGTTCGTTTGGATACTGTTTTTTGCAGGATCCAAACGAACAGGAATGGACAGCACCGGACTGGCTCCTTCAGATGCTATTTCTGTGTCTGGTCCGGTATCCGGACGCAGAAAGAGCGGCAGGGAGCTGAGCCGCTGTCAGCGCTGTGTGAGAAGTGCTGTCTAATATCATTTTAGCAGTGTATATCTATATACACTGCTAAAATGATATTAAATAAAGGGATAATAAAAAATGAAAAATCATAAATACTCATCTTCCAGCGACTTCTGAGTGTCCCACGCTGAATCTCCTGACATTTGAGTACCTTGCATGATGTCACTGGAGGGGCGTGGCAAACTGGTCACATGACCGCATCAGCACCAATTAAAACCCGCTCTGATGTGGTCATGTGACTGGGTTGCCCCGCCCTTCCAGTGGCATCATGCAAGGTCCTTGAATGGCCGGGAGCTTCAGAGTGGGACACTCGTTGTCGCCGGAAGGTGAGTATTTATGATGTTCTATTTTTAACCATCCTTATATTTAATATCACTTTAGCAGTGTATATAGATACACTGCTAAAGTGATACTAGACAGATTTACCATGGGTACAGAGCAGCGCACCTGTTCTGCGCATGCTCTGTACCCTGGCACCGGATCTGGGAAACGTGTATTTCCCGGATCCGGTGCCATAGGCCCCCATGTTAAGTGTGTCGGACAGGGCAGAACAGAATTCGTTTCTGTCCTGTTTTGTCACCGGAGCCCAAAAACACTGCAGGCCTCGTTTTTGGGACCGGTGATAAACAGGACAGAAACGAATTCTGTTCCAGATTCACAAAACCGGATGGCCAAATAGGGCCAATCCGGTGCCATAGGGATACATGGGGGCAAAAAACGATCCTGTTCTTTTCGTTTCAAAAACGAACACAACAGGATAGTAAAAAACGTAGTGTAAAAACGTAGCCTTAAAGTGTGGTGGCAAGCTGTTTAATATTTTCCTATTGCTATATGTGTATTCCAATGAAAAGAAAGCCTAGAAGCGCAAAGCAAGACATCCACTGACAGCAAGTAACATTCCTACTCATCTCACATGATCATTCCACAACATCGGTCTTGGAAAGGTGAACTTACTAACTTTTCCCTTTGAAAAGCTATGGGTCTTTGATTCCATATTTGCATTCACAAGTTTTTTTTTCCAATGATTAAAATGAAACGTTCCTGATATGCTGACTACCCATTCCATGTGACCGGATTAACATAACATGTGAAAGATCTGGAAGAATGACACAGCTCCCAAAAATGACTTGGGTTATTAGTCGGACCAACAAGGAAGAAAAAAAAAGGATGGGAGGGTGGCTTGGAAGGGCAGTTGCTTACAAACAAAAACGTTTCCTTTAGGAAGAGCCAGCAAGCATGAAAGGATTACCATTCCAATATGACATTCCTGCATTCTGGCTTGGCTCCACACCCCGGAAATAAAGTCTCTTTTCCTGTGGCACACTTTCAATTTCATTTATAAAAGCTATGTATTCTCATCTGTCATGAGTAAAGCCAGGACACATAGTTTCCCCTTAAGGAATGCTGTTTAACCTGAGAGATTTATCTATGTCTATACACAATGTATACATGCCTTTGATTTATTGTCTAATATACAATGTATTCATTTTAATAACAGCAAGTAGCAAAGTCAGGATAAACATTTCACTTTGTGGCTATTCTACTGAACTGTGGTCCAGAGGGTAAAACAATCACCACTCGCTCTACTAACATTAGGGCCCGACTGAAAAGAAGCACTATTAGGCCGGGCAGAGCCTCCCTCTATCTGAATCTAACAGCTTTCTTTGTATTATATTTTTTGAAGCAACACAACTCTAAGGACTCATTCAGACTCCTGTTCACATAGGTCCTATCTTGGATGGCCGGGCAGTGGGCTAGCAGCATTTCTTGTGCTAGTGTCCCACTGCTGGTACCACGCAAGGGGCTAGTACTGCCAGCAAGTGCCATATTGGGACATCCATCACTTGGGTGTGTGAATATGTGTTCCGCGTGGCTTCAGGTCGCACGGTGAGTTCTGGTATATGGCCTCATCCCTAAAGAAGTTGATGACAGTCCAGCAGTGCTCCTGCTGTCAGTTTTAAAAATCAGTAGCGGTGGCAAACTAACTTATGCCAACCACAAACCACCCCTTGCTGCCCTTCACCTTCATGAAGGTGACATCCTCCCTAATATAGAGTGTTCAGAGTCTTTATAAAGATGGTCATGCAGTGGGGTGGACCAGTTGACGTAGCACCAAAGACCAGTCTCTTGTTCGGCTATGAAACCAATCCCCATTTCGTGGATGAACGCTACTGCTATGCCTCAGGTTCTTTGGTCATCAAAGGCATTGGCCTTAGGTACATGCAACCACTCGCTGGCGATTCTTCTGCCTCTACTAACTCCTTTTCTTCATCCTCCTCATAATCATCCTACTGGATTTGCTGATCTACCAGCTGCGGCACAGGTTACAGGTGTAATAAAGCCAGGCATGCTGCAAGATTCTCCTAAGTATTATATCTGCAGCGCCCAGTTGGAATGGGGAATGGCTCTCCTCCTGACTGTGACCTCCTCAAGACCTCCTCTTGCATGTGAGACCAGCTCTAGAGCCTGACCTTACTGCATATGAAGCCAAATGCGGGTTGCTCGATGGCACTCAAGGTGACAAATGTGTCCATGTCCTGTGTGGTCGGCTTCGATTCTAATGCTGAAGCACCCTATGCCCCTTGGGTGGTGAGGAAGATCACATGCTCCAAAGCTAGAGTGTCTTACGGTGGATCAATCACATAGCCAAACTGCGCACTGCAAGCAAACGGTAGTACAGTTGTACTGCACTTGCAAGATGGCACTGGTCTTCACGGTGATTCCTCTTTGCTTTCCCTAGAGGCACGCCTCTGACAGTACCAGGACACAATCACTAACAGAATAATATTGTATATACAATCATGTTGCCTAACTTATACATAGAGGAAACCAACCACCAGGATTTTAGTGCTATACAGCAGGTGATTGACGTGTTCAGCGTGACATTACTATTTTTTTTTTTTTTTTTTTATTACTCCCATGTGAGCTAGTCTTTCGATTGTAAGCAAAACCCCCTCCCTCTCTTCCAGCCAAGACAAGCCCACAGGAGAGTAATAAAAAAAATTGAAATAGTGATGTCATGCTGCACGCGTGAATCACCTGCTGCATAGCACTAAATCATGGTAGTTGGTTCCTTTTAATCCCTCCATGATGAGGCTGCCGAAGGTACATGTCTTGCAGGTCCCGTTCCCCATGTCACAGGAAAGACATGATCTTGCAGTTGGATGGAGTGATTATTACATCTTGACATATTAGGAGTGGAATTAAGAAAAATAATATAGTTTATTCATATCACCACCAATTTATCTGGAATGTTCAATAAGACTAGTGGGCAACAATGCATGTACAGGTCCAATATTAATGAATTAAAGTGATTGCACATTTTCAAAAAGCAATATCCATAGTATGCTGTTTCATGAGTGCGAACAGACCAATAAGACCATGTATGTAAAGCATATAATGGGCATATGATATTTTTATATGAATTGTTATCACATAAATGTAGAAGAGTTGGCCTTGCATGATGCTAACCCTCTGCAATATTAAAGGTTTGCTCTCCAAAAAAAATTATAATTCAATAAAGTAAAAGTAGTACTAATAAAAACTTATTCCCAAAAAAATGTAAAAAAAATACTAAGCTCTTTAAACGGATGTTTAAAGGACATTGTAAGGTTCCTGGACTTCACAGCTGCTGTCACATCTGACACTGTTCCAAAGATTTGACACTTGCAAACTCCAGGAATCTTAAAAATATTCTTTTAAAATGCCATTAAATTCTACAAGTTGAAAGAAAACAGTAAACCATAAGGTTAGATGTTGTTCCCAGCCAGGTGGTCTTCCAGCGAGTGTTTTGGCCTCAAAGATTCAGCGAAAGTTTAAGGGCAATTTTAAAATGTCAACTTTTTCCTGAACAATGTCATGTTCACAAATTTTTTGGTGAACTGCTCAGGTTTCACGAACTGAGTCTGCAATGTTCGTGCTGAATTTGAAATTGGCAAACATAGGCCATGTTCACACACAATTTGCGTTTTTTTTAGCACTCCTAAAACCACTTGCGTTTTTTTTAAGAGTGCCAAAAAATGTGCCTTGTGTGGTGTAAAGCATTGAAAACGTTTTTGCAAATAGTCATTTTTTCACCAAATACCCAAATAACAAAAAACGCATGGCATAAAAATTTGTGTTTTTGCTGAAGGAATTTTTTTTTTCAGCTTTCCTGACGACCAAGGGGGGGGTGCTATCATAAAAATTATTTTTTTTATTTTCTTGATTATATAGGGGGGGGGGTGCTATTGGAAAAAATTTTTTTCCCTTTTTGAAGACCCCTTTACAAAAACGCTACTGTTAACGCAGGTGTCTACATGTGCCCTGCGTTAACGCCTGCGTTTCCCATAGGGGCCCATGTTAAAAAATGCATGCGTTTTTGGGGAAACACACCTGCGTTTTTTTCCAGCACCCAAAAAGGCTGCATGCGTTTTTTGGGCTATGGGAAAAAAACGCAAGTGGCCCTGAAAACGCATGTACACTCACCCTGCGTTAACGCACCTGCGTTTTTTTTCACACCCCAAAAAACGCAGAGATGGGCAAAAAAACGCATGTGTGTGAACAATGCCATATTTGGGGAACGTTTGCGCATCTCTACTCCTAACCTTAAAAGCTTAATATATGAATGCAAGGCTGCTGAGCTCCCATCAGAAAATGCACGGACAATCTTTCCATTGCGTTCCGAGATCGGAATGGTCAAGTAAATTACCTTTTAAGAAGGCAAATTGTGGGAATACCGAACAGGTATAGGTAGGTGCACAGTGGTAGAAATGATCCAATGGTAAGAGACGATACCATGGTAGGCCATGTTCACACACATGCGTTTTTTGACCATCTCTGCGTTTTTTGGTGTGTTAAAAAAAAACGCAGGTGCGTTAACGCAGGGTACATTTGAGTGTACATGCGTTTTTTACCTCCACCTGCGTTTTTTTCCCCCAGTCCAAAAAACGCTGCATGCAGCGTTTTTTGGGTGCTGGAAAAAAACGCAGGGGTGGTTTTCCAAAAACGCATGCGTTTTTTTAACATGGGCCCCTATGGGAAACGCATGCGTTAACGCAGGGCACATATAGGCACCTGCGTTAAGGCATGCGTTTCCCATAGGGCCCCATGTTACAAAAACGCAGGCGTTTTCTAAAAAAATGCATTTTTGCCTGCGTTTTTGGGCAAAAAATGACTAAGTCCAATAAGGATGAAAATCCTTTCAGACACACAAGAGACATTTTTTAGCACTCTTACAAAAACGCAAGTGCTTTTAGGAGTGCTAAAAAATGTCTCTTGTGTGTCTGAAAGGAAATTTAGCCTTTTTGGACTTTCCTCAAAAACGCAGGCAAAAACGCAAGCGTTAACGCAGGGTGCATAAATGTGCCTTTTAAAAACGCATGCGTTTCCCATAGGGCCCCATGTTATAGAAACGCATGTGCGTTTCAAAAACGCATGCGTTTTTTTAACATGGGCCCTATGGGAAACGCATGCGTTAACGCAGGGCACATATAGGCACTTGCGTTAACGCATGCGTTTCCCATAGGGGCCCATGTTAAAAAAACGCATGCGTTTTTGGGAAACCACCTCTGCGTTTTTTTCCAGCACCCAAAAACGCTGCATGCAGCGTTTTTTGGACTGGAGGAAAAAAACGCAAATGGAGCTGAAAAACGCATGTACACTCAAATGTACCCTGCGTTAACGCACCTGCGTTTTTTTTAAGAGCCCAAAAAACGCAGAGATGGGCAAAAAAACGCATGTGTGTGAACATGGCCAATATTAGTCAGTGAAAATTGATTAATGATATCTGTTTGCTGCCTCATTTGTTTCATGGATCCATGCATTATCATTGCTTAGTTTGAACCAACACTCAGACCCATAATGGACATTTTTCTGGGATTTTGTACCAACTAGAGATGATTGACGCTTTAAGGTCTGGTTTCAGTGGTGCTTTTTGAGAAATAAACTTGACCTGAGCCATCACTGATTGACTGTACGGTTCTCCACCTGCATACAGCCAGCCATAAGCAAAACACTTCCAGAAGTGGGAGGGTGGGGATTTTTCAGTTTTTTTACGGACAACGTACTAGAGTAGAAAACGCAGATCTTACCCTCGGAGCAATCTGATCATACACTGCAAGCATCTCACACTGGACAGAGCACTAAGCCTACCGGAGCACAGTGATGCATGCTTCTGCAATTTGAATATGGAAATCATCCGAACTCCAGCCTGAAAAGGTTCGTTCATCTCTACTACCGACCACTTCAACCACAATATAATCATGGACATGTGAACAATGTCCATAAAATTTTATATTTGCAAGTGCTATAAAAAACAAACGATTAGCAATCGTGTGTGAAAAATTGATAATTGAATGAGCACCAAGTGATATTACTGTGTAGGAGTGTAAAGAGGGTCAATCATTGATCATGGATGCACAATAACTAAAATTGTTATAGGCAAATTTTGACATGCAACATAATATTTTTACCCAACTGGGCTGTCGTTGACATCAGAAAATATTAAAGGAAATCTCCGACGAGCAAAGTTCTTTTTAAAGTTAATGTTATTTAACAGATCTTGAAATAATAAAATGTTCTTGTGCTGCGATAAACTTATATATAGCCTTGTTCACACTCACCTGCGTTTTTGGCATTCTCTGCGTTTTTCTGCAGTTTTCCAAAAACGCAGGTGCGTTAACACAGGATGCAATTGAGTGTAGATGTGTTTTTTCACTACACTTGCGTTTTTTCCCCCAGGCCAAAAAACGCTGCATGCAGCGTTTTTTGGGTGCTGGAAAAAAACGCAGGGTTATTTTTCAAAAACGCATGCTTTTTTTAACATGGGCCCTTATGGGAAACGCATGCGTTAACGCAGGGCACATATAGGCACCTGCGTTAACGCATGCGTTTCCCATAGGGCCCCATGTTAAAAAAACGCATGCGTTTTCTAAAAAACGCATGCGTTTCTATAACATGGGGCCCTATGGGAAACGCATGTGTTTTTAAATGGCACATTTATGCACCCTGCGTTAACGCTTGCGTTTTTGCCTGCGTTTTTGAGGAAAAAATGACAAAGTACAAAAAGGCTGTATTTCCTTTCAGACACACAAGAGACATTTTTTAGCACTCCTAAAAAAACGCATGTGGTTTTAGGAGTGCTAAAAAAACGCAAATTGTGTGTGAACAATGCCTCTGTGTTCCTGCTATGTACTGTATACTGGTCTACAAACTTCGGTCACTTGCGTCATCCTTTGGCCTCACCCAATGGTCCTCCACAACTTCCCACACAGACAGACATAGGCCCCTTTCACATCTATGCGTCTACTGCGTTTTGCTTCATTTGCGTTTTCATGCGTTTTTACCGCAAAAACGCATCAAAATGCATGCGTTTTTGTCCCATTGATTTTAATGGAAATGCATGAAAACCGCATGCAAAAACGCATGTAAAAACCCATGTGCGTTTGAAAAAACGCAGCTCAAAACGTTATTTGCAACTTTGACGCCTCAGTTCTCCATAAAACGCATGCGTTATGCGTTTTTGCAAACGCACATCAATTTTACATGCGTTTTCGCATGCGTTTTTTATGCGTTTCCATAAATCATGAGACAAAATACGGCATAGCGTTGATGCATTTTTGCGGTAAAATGCATGAAAACCCCATAGCAAAACCAAGGATGCATAAGACACATTGTCAAAAATTGCGTTTTTTGCACTCCTAAAACACGTTTTTTTAGGAGTGAAAAAAAATGGTTCTGTGTGTCTGAAAGGAAATACAGTTTTGGGACTTGTATTGTGTCCTCAAACGCAGGCAAAAACACAAGCGTTAACCGCAGGGTGCATAAAGGCCATTTAAAAATGGGCGTTTCCCTAGGCCCCCACTGTAACGAAACCATTCTTTTTTAAAAACCACTTTTAACATGGGGCCCATGGGAACATTGCCGAACGCGGGATCAAGACATGCGTATACGGATGGTTCGATGGGCCATTTAAACAACCGTGTTTTGGACCCCCTGGTTAACCAGCGCCAAAAACATGCTGCCTCTTTTTTGACTGGGAGAAAAAGCAGTGCGGTATAACGCAGACACTCAAATGTACCCTGCGTTAACGCACCTCGTTTTTTTAAAGCCAAAGAATCCGCGCCGGTTGGGCAAAAATGCAAAGCTCAAAGGACAGGATTGATGAAAAGGCCTAACGTGACCTATCCCCTCCTATACATGCCATTCCCCAATTTGCTTTTTTTACACCCTAAAACATTCCAATTAAGATGCAAAAAATGTGTCTTGTGTGTGGAAAGTTTAAAATTTTTTTCAGTTTTCTTTCACCAAACGGGGCAAGGTAAGAAGTGTAATTGTGTTTTGTGAGGGATTGTTTCGTTTCTGCGAGTGGTGCGTTTATATCATGAGGGGTGATTTAAAAAATTAAATGCTTATATTGGGGGTGTGCCTTACATAGAACGCTCGGTTATCCAAAAGTTCGCAGTAACGCATGCTTACGTTTGCGTTGGCCTGCGTTTCCCATAGGGGCCCATGTTAAAAACGCATGCGTTTTTGGGGAAACACACCTGCATTTTTTTCCAGCACCCAAAAACGCTGCATGCAGCGTTTTTTGGGGTGTGGGAAAAAAACGCAAGTTGTCCTGAAAAACGCATGTACACTCATATGTACCCTGCGTTAACGCACCTGCGTTTTTTTTTTAACACCCCAATAAACGCAGGGATGGCCAAAAAAAACGCATGTGTGTGAACATAGCCTTTGCAACGTTTTGAGCTGCATTGCCAAAAACGCATGCGTTTTTGCAAACGCACATGCATTTTTACATGCGTTTTTGCATGCGGTTTTTATGCGTTTCCATTAAAAACAATGGAGACAAAAACGCATGTGTTTTGTGCGTTTTTGCGGTAAAAAACGCATGAAAACGCAAATGAAGCAAAACGCAGCAGTGCATAGCAGTTAACCAATTTGCGTTTTTTTCATCTAGGCAAAATTTTTTTGGGTCCCTTTGATTGTCATCTAAAACGCAGCAAAAACGCACGTTAAGCAGTCATAATCCATTTAAAACGCATGGTTCCATGCCATGTTATAACATGCTTTTTGAAAACGATGCGTTTTTAACACCCTAGCGTTTTTTGTTGCTGGGGGAGAAAAACGCAGCGTTTTGGGAAACCGCATTTACACCAAAAAACCTGCATGCAGTGTTTTGATAGAAAAAAACGCAAGTGCAACAAAAAATGTACCCTGCGTTAACGCACCTGCGTTTTTTTTAACAGCCCAAAAAAACTCAGAGATGGGCAAAAAACGCATGTGAACATGCTATTGAACCAGCTGACTCATCCCCTCTGACTACATCTACTTACTTTCTCATCCTTGTCCTCCTCACCTGCCCCATGTCCACCATCTCGCACACCCTCGCAGAAACCTCACACATCTTGACACTCACACTCTCTTCAACACCATTTTACTGCTATCATCCATATCCTCACTCCACGACACAGATAATGCCACAGATTTCTACAACTCTATACTCACATCAGCTATTGATGCAGTTGCCCCACTCGTTCGTGGCAGAACACGATAAATCAACAGACATACCTGGCACACAGACACCATTAAAGAGCTGCGGCGGGCGTCTAGGGTTTTCTGAGCGGCACTAGAATAAAACTCATTCACAAGAAGACTACACAGCATTCAAACAAACACTTCTAACATTCAATTCAGCACTCACCACCCTAAACAGAATTACTTCCTTAACTTCATATCCTCTTTGTCTCACAACCCCAGGCAGTTATTCAACACATTTAACTCCCTCCTTCGTCCCCCACTGCCCCCTCCTACTTCTCGTATTTCTGCAGAAGACTTTGCAACACACTTCACCAGCAAGATTGATCAAATCCGACAAGTCTTTGCTATCCAACCACTACAACCCCTATGCATACCAGACCACTCCTCTCCCCCATTAACCCTCCTCCCCTCCATCACTGAAAGAGAACTGCACACCTTCACTCCAGATCACACCTCACCACCTGTGCAGTGGACCCATCCCATCTCACTTTCTCCCCAATCTCACCACCACACTCATCCCAGCCCTAACCCACCTCTTCAACCTATCACTAACTTCTGGTACCTTTCCTTCTGCTTTCAAACATGCAACAATCAAACCTATCTTAAAGAAACCATCTCGACCCCACCACTACATCCAGCTACCGGCCCCATATCCCTGCTCCTGTTCACCTCCAAACTTCTCGAAAAGCATGTCCACACTGTAATCTCATCCCACCTCTCATGTAACTCCCTCTTTGACAACCTTCAATCTGGCTTCTGTCCCCACCACTCCACTGAAACTGCCCTGACCAAAATTACTATTGACTTACTCACGACCAAAGCTAACAGATAGTTCACCATCCTCCTCCTTCTAGACCTGTCCTCTGCATTTGACACAGTTGACCACTGCCTCCTATTACAGATCCTCTCTTCCATTGGTATCACTGACCTTGACCTCTTCTGGATCTCCTCCAACGTTTCCAACCAGACATTTAGTGTCTCCCACTCCCACACGACCTCCTCGTCCCATTCCCTCTCTGTCCCTCAAGGCGCTGTCCTGGGTCCCCTCCTTTTTTCCATCTATATCCTTGGTCTGGGACAACTCACAAAGTCCCATGACTGCCAGTGCCACCTGTACGCTAACGACACTCAGATCTTCCTCTCTGGCTCTGATGTCACCTCTCTGCTGTCCAGAATCACAGAGTGTCTATCAGCCATATCCTCCTTCTGTCACTTCCTAAAACTCAATGTAGACAAAACTGAACTCATCATCTTTCCTCCATCTCACACACCTTCCTTACCTGATCTATCTATCACAATAAATGACATCACACTTTGCCTTGTTCCTGAAGTCTGCTGCCTCAGAGTAATCCTTGACTCTTCCCTGTCCTTCAAACCACATATCCAAGCCCTTGCCACCTCCTGCTACCTCCAACTCAAAAATATTTCCAGAATCCATCCCTTCCTCAAGCCTCAATCTAGTAAACTACTAGTGCATGCCCTCATCATCTCCCGTCTCAACTACTGCAACCTCCTCCCCTGTGGTCTCCCTGCCAACACTCTTGCACATTTCCAATAAGTCCTTAACTCTGCTGCCCGACTAGTCCACCTCTCTCCTCGCTATTCCTCCACTTCTCCCCTCTGCAAATCCTCCACTGGCTCCCAATTCACCAGTGTATCGAATTCAAACTACTAACATTGACTTACAAAGCCATCCACAATCTGCCTCCCCCATATATCTCTGAACTAATCTCCCAATATCATGCAACTTATAACCTCCGATCTTCCCAAGACCTCCTCCTTTCCTCCACACTTGTACGTTCCTCATCTAACTGCCTGCAAGACTTCACCAGAGCATCCCCCATCCTCTGAAACTCTGTACCCCAAATGTCCCATTGTCCCCTACACTCGGAACCTTCAAGCGGAAGCTGAAAACCCATCTCTTCAGAACAGTTTACAACCTGCAATGACCACGGTGCCACCTCACCACCACAGGACCTGGCGCTCCACCACCATTGGACCTAGCACTCCACCACCATTGGACCCGGTGCTCCACCACCATTGGACACGGCGCTCTACCTCCACCAGAGCAGACCGAACCTACTGTCTCTCCCAACTGCCCTGTAGAATGTAAGCCTGCAAGGGCAAGGTCCTCTTTCCCCTCTGTACCAGTCTGTCACTGTTAGTTTGCTCATTGTATTTTTAACTTGTTTTTATGTATCCCTTTCTCATGTACAGCACCATGGAATCAATGGTGCTCTATAAATAAATAATAATAATGATACTGGTCGTGTCTGATCATACAGGGACACTGTCTTATTATACCACAGCTTCTGGGCAGCAGAGGACGCGAACCAAGTAAACAGATGACTCACCCAGGCCAGGGGACTCAGATCTCAGGCGCAGTCTGGAGGTCACGGGTGGCGGTGCCTGAGGCTGTGGCCCTGGTGGTCAATGAAAAAGGTGGAAAAGAAAAATAAAAGAGTAAAATTTGTTCGTGATGCCACCTGTAGGTCCCGGTGATGGCACCGGCGCTGCTGGAACCTCCGGGTTGATGGGCGGCAGCAAGATCAAGTGGCTCCCTACAGGAGGAGCGAGATCCCCAGGGTGTTGGAAGTAGGAATAGATGGTGTAGTACGGCAGCGCAGTCACTGTGGAGCAAGGCAGGTAAAGAACAGTTCAAGGGATAACGCACTGACACGTTGCTCACTCTGGACGAGTATTTACTCCGGTATTCTGCAGGCATACAAGGTAATGCAGTTCTTGTTGTGGAGTAGTGGACCGGGTGGTTCTGGCAATGAGTAGTGTCCCCCTGAAGCTCCTCTGGTGTTCCTTCTCTATCATGTTCTGTCCCTTGCTCTGCTGCCCTGCTATACCCATATGGGAGAACTGAAAGCACTCGTTTGGGTTGCCGCTGCTGACGTCTCTCCACGGTCCCTGGCCCTCAATTGTGGGTGCTCCTGGTATAGTCTGCGATGGCCTTTGGCTGATGGGTCGTGCTCCTAGAAAGACATCGACCACTCCAGGTTTTGTGGTTCAGGGATGTAGCCATCTGGACCACTTCAGAGCCGGTACTCCGGGTTTGGACTGGACAAGGATATTCAGTTACCCTGTTCTATTCTTGGCCCCTTTCTCTTCTGGGTCACCCGGTTGAGGTGCCATCCCCGTTAGCTTCTCTCTTTGCTGTTCTGTCACTTCTCCAACTCTGCTTCATCTGCTGCGCAGCTCTGTGCAGCTTCCTTCTGGCTTCTCAGCTCTTTTCACTCACTTCCTGGTTCTAACTCCTTGCTGCTTTCCCCACTGCTATATAACCTAGCTTCTCCTCCCACCAGGACCGGTCACCCTAGTAACAGGTGTCTAATTGGTCCTCTAAGTGTTGCATGTGGTGCTAGAGCTTCAGACTTCTTCAACTCATTACTAAAACAAAGAATATGACACCTTCAGTCAGGGGTGTAGTACCCTTTTTGATGCACTCTTAGTGGGGCGCCACACAGACATGACAGCACAGGATCATAGCTCATTCCTATTTTGAACTAAAACATTTCCCTGACAGTTTTTTAAGAAATGTTTTATTTCAATGAAGTACGTATTTGAAATCCTGTGCTGTCATATCTATATATTCTTTTGCACCCTCCCCTGCCCAAGAAGGATCAAATCACACTCCGTGTACAGTCAGAAATAACTATTAAACAGTTCATAGCAGGGACACATACAGTGGGTATGGAAAGTATTCAGACACCTTTAAATTTTTCACTCTTTGTTTCATTGCAGCCATTTGGTAAATTCAAAAAAGTTCATTTTTTTCTCATTAATGTACACTCTGCACCCCATCATGACTGAAAACAAACAGAAATGGAGACATTTTTGCAAATTTATTAAAAAAGAAAAACTGAAATATCACATGGTCATAAGTATTCAGACCCTTTGCTCAGACACTCATATTTAAGTCACATGCTGTCCATTTCCTTGTGATCCTCCTTTAGATGGTTCTACTCATTCATTGGAGTCCAGCTGTGTTTAATTAAACTGATAGACTTGATGGGAAAAGCCACACACGTGTCTATATAAGGCCTCAAAGCTCACAGTGCATGTCAGATCAAATGAGGTCAAAGGAACTGCCCCAGGAGTGCAGAGATAGAATTATCAAAAGGCACAGATCTGGCCAAAGTTACAAAAGAATTTCTGCAGTACTCAAAGTTCCTATGAGCACAGTGGTCTCTATAAGCATTAAATGGAAGAAGTTTTGGGACCACCAGGAGTCTTCCTTGATCTGGCCGTCCAGCCCAAGAGAGCAATCATGAGAGAAAAGCCTGGGTGAGAAAGGTAAAAAAGAACCCCAAGATCACGGTGGCT
The DNA here is from genome assembly GCA_033576535.1 of Allobates femoralis. NCBI lineage: Eukaryota > Metazoa > Chordata > Amphibia > Anura > Aromobatidae > Allobates > Allobates femoralis. The sequence goes on from JARQOC010000006.1 coordinate 274,968,255, forward strand.
GAGCTCCAGAGATGCAGTAGGGAGAAGGGAGAAAGTTCCACAAAGTCAACTATCACTGCAGCTCTCCATCAGTCAGCCTTAATGGCAGAGTGGTCTGACAGAAGCCTCTCCTTAGTGCACGACATATGAAAGACTGCATAGAGTTTGCAAAAAAAACACATGAAGGACTCCAAGACTATGAGAATTAAGATTTTCTTGTCTGATCAGATATAGATAGAACTTGTTGGTGATCATCCTAAGCGGTATGTCTGGAGAAAACCTGGCACTGCTCATCACCTGCCTAATACAATCCCAACAGTGAAACATGGTGGTGGCAGCATCATGCTATGGAGGCGTATTTCAGTTGCAGGGAAAGGGATGACTGGTTGCAATTGAAGGAAACATGAATGCTGCCAAGTACAGAGATATCCTAGATATAAACCTCTTCTAGAGTGCTCTGAACTCACACTTGGCTGAAGATTCACCTTCCAACAAGTCAAAGACCTTAAGCACACAGCCAAAATAACAAAGGATGTGGCTTCAGAACAACTCTGTGACCATTCTTGACTGGGCCAGCCAGAGCCCAGACCCCTTTAAGCATCTCTGGAGAGACCTGAAAATGGCTGTCCACCATCGGTCAACATTCAACCTGACGGAACTGGAGAGGATCTACAAGGAAGAATGACAGAGTATCCACAAATCCAGGTATGAAAAACCTGTTGCATCATTCCCAAGAAGATGTGTACTAGCCCAAAATAGTGCTTCTACTCAATACTGAGCAAAGGGTCTGATTACTTATGACACATAGTTTTTCTTCTTTAATAAATTTGCAAAAATTTCTACATTTCTGCTTTTTTCAGTCAAGATGGGATGCAAAGTGTGAGAAAAAAATGAACTTTTTTGAATTTACCAATGGCTGCAATGAAACAAAGAGAGAAAAATTTAAAGGGGTCTGAATGCGTTCCATACTCATTGTATATAAGATTATGTCAGCACTCTAACTTTTTTTTTAACACATCCAGTTGGGGAAATTATTATTATTCCAAGATAAATTGACTAAAATGAACTTCAAAATTCAATTTGTTCATAGGAAACCCCCTTTAAGCTTAATGTCTACACTCACTAGTGTAACTGTCTAATGTGCTGCAGTGCAAAATTTTAACCTGGTTCTCCTCCTCCACATGTTGGTCAGATATATTGGCCCTTGTAGCCTTCAAAATCCTATAAAAACTTGGGTTGCCCCCCCCCCCCGCCCCTTCATTATGTTGTAATGGCCCACATCCTAGAGTAATGTTCCTCATGCTGGTAAATATGTCCCCTATCCTGGTAAATGTTTCACTGTTCTGGCGCTCCTCCCTGGTAAATATGTCCCGATCCTGATATACATGTTGCTCTCCTAGTCCCCTTCCTGGTAAATATTTCCCCAGTTTTGGTTTGTGTGTACTCATCCTGTTCTCCTTCATAGTAAATATTTCCCTTATCCAGACATATATGTCCACCATCCAGGTATATATGTCCCCCATCCTGGTAAATAGGTCCCCTTTCCTGGTATATTACTTTCCATCCTGTGCCTCTTTCTGGTGATTATATATCCGCTACCCTGGTATATTTGTCCCCTATTCTTGGCCACTTTATAGTAAATATGTCCCAAATCCTAGTATGTATGTCCTTTATCTTTGAATTTATCCCCTTATCCTAGGCTCAATTCTGGTAAATAAGTCCCACATCCTGGTATATGCATCCCCATACTGGTCCAATTCCTGGTATATATTTCCTTATCCTAAGCTCCTTCCTATATATAATAAGATAAAGATAGATAAGATAAGATACACTTTATTGATCCCGGAGGAAACTTACAGTATTACAGCAGCAGAACAAAGATCAAGAACATTTCACACTTTACAAAATAAGTCTATATGGACAGCAGATGTGGGTAGACTGGTACATGTCCCTCACCTATTCCCCCATACACATAGAACTTCACATAGTCTTGGGACGCTTTACACTTATACATTTGTTAAACATCCCCACCGCTGTCGGAACAAACGATTTTCTGTATCTTTCCTTTTTACACATTAGTTGGATTACATGCTTGCTGAATGTGCTCTTTGCTTCGCAAACAGTTCAGAGAGCGGGTGTGTATTGTTGCTCATTATAGCCTTGCATTTCTTATTAATTCTATCCTCTAATACCTCCTTGAAAGTCCTAAGTTGTAGACCCACCGCCGCACTAGCCTTCTTGATAAGTTTATTCAGCTTATTAGCGTCAGCTGTGCGCACACTACTACACATGGATATATGTCCATATCCTTGGCCCCTCCAAGGTATATATAGTCCCAGTTCTGTAACTTGCACATAAGAAGCCGAAAAGACATTCTACTCACCTTTCCATACTCCCATGCATGTTGCATCTCCTCTGTAGCTAGCAGAGTGGTCAACAGCTGACATCGGCATGCCTTCAATGGCGATGCATGACGTCACGGTACTGTCAGTGCCGAGGTCAGCTGCCAGCTTCTGTTTGGCTGGCAGCATGTATTGCAGTACATACAGGGTTCTCTTTCCTGCAATGCATTTCATCTGCATATGTGTACTTGGATGCACATCCAGCTGAAGTAGGCGCTGGGGTCGGTGCGTTCCCTCCACCCCTGGGCCCAATTGAGGTCGGAACCTCTGCAACCACAAACATTATGCTCCTCTCTGCACTCCTCCATACCAATCACAATAGTGATCAACTGGGTAATTCATGAACAATAATTATTAATATCATTTATGTATTCTTGATACATCCTAATTCATGTTAAGTAATGGAAATCATGCAGAAATCAGAGGCAGGCTTCAAATTGTAAATAAGTATGTTTTTTCTCCAAAAAACACCTAGGGAAGGACTTTTAATTAGCCAGAGCCAGGCAGAGAGAAACTAGCAAGGGCACACCCTGATGACTAATCTTCCTATTACCCTTCAGCTTTACGCTTTGGTGCCAGATGAAAAATTAGTAATTAAAAAGGATTTATCATTTTGGATGACTTTTCAGAAAAGCTATCATGCATACGTAAATGAGCCGTAGCACTGTTTTGAGTCAATGCATGACTAATAAATGGAATTTTTCAACAGTTTTCCTTAATACATGCTCCATATATAATTCTCTTTTTTTTCCTAAGGTAGTGTAGTTGTTGAAAGTGAGTTGCTATGATGTTTCCCCTACATTGTATACAGAGAGAAAAAGATACCCTGCTCCCTTAAATCAGGCAGCAGCAGTATAGAGGACACAATGCAGCTGTAGTAAGCAGTATAAATCGCCTACAGGCCCATTCACAACGGACCAAGTTTCATCAGAGATTTTGACCAGAGTTCCACCAGAGCTGTTCTCATACATGAAGAAAAATAACGTTCTCACCATCTGTTCTTCTTTCTTACAGTTCATAAAAATCGGACTACACTTGAATGGCATCTTAGTGCTATCTGTTTTTTTAACCAGAACCATAGACTTGCATTACTGATCTTGATCTGACACATAGATGAAAATCGTACATGTGAATGACCATATTCACTGCTATAGGTATGAGTACTATCTGTGAAAATCACAGATAGCTCCAGTTCAAAACAACTATGACATACAAAGCCATCTGACCCACCCCAGGGCCATGGGAGTACCCAGTCCGGGTTGTTGCAATAAGGGGATGTCACTGGTGGCTTGCCCAAGCCCGTGGCCCTGGTGATCCTGACAAAATGTGTAAAAAGGGATAAAAAATAAAGGAAAGTCTGTGACGCCACCTACAGTATCCGGTAATGATACCGGCGCTGCTTTCAGACCTCCGGGGCGATGATGCTGCAGCCAGATGGCAACGCTCCCCGTAGGTGGAGCGGGGCCCCGGGCAGTGATGTGGAATAGGGATTTTGCACAGGGAGGCAGCTCTCCACTCAGCCTTGTCTCTGGTGCTGCAGGAGGAAATGCTGGCAGGCAGTCTGTGTTAAGGGCAGGATGAGGGGCCGTAATAACACACACACACGCTAAAAGTTGTTTCCGTACCTTTTACTGATGTTGTTGCAAGGTAACATCCAGGATACACTCCAGGTGGTCGGAAGGCACATCAGGATCTCCACACCCGGTGAGTTGTAAGGCCGCCTTGTCCTAGTGTGTGTGTTTAAGTCCTGGCCTGTCTGGAATCTGGCCTGACCTCCTCTTTTGTCTTTCACTTGTATTGCAGGTGGTGAGAACCTTCTGCTGGCTGCCGCTATCTCTCATGCGGTTTCTGGCTCTCGTGGTTGATGTGCTACAAGTGTCCCAGAAGACTGAAGTCTCCTTGGTTGACCGGTGTTTTCTGCTGGGCTAAGTAGTCACTGGCAGACTCGGACTCCGATGTCCAGACGTGCTTCCTGGGGTGAACCGGTATGTTCTTCTGCCCCCACTCTGTTCCTCGCCTTGCCTCTGACCCTCACTTTTCAGCCCCTGCACAGGCTAGGCTTCCCTCTGGTATAGGCCTAGCGTGGCTCCGTTCACTAGGATGTCTTCACAGTGATGCGCCGTACTGCACTGCCTAACTTCTCCCGCCGGGCCTGAATTTATAGGGGACCTTTTCTGAAGGCAGCACATAGAGCTCCTCCTTCAGGTCTGAGGTGGAAGGTGTTGTGTGGAGCCCACTGGGACGGGATACTCGGTACCGGACCAGGGTATCACAGAGGGTATCACGGCAGTCGTGTCCTGAGACCACAAATAATGGGGTATTTACAGGGGAGAATGTCGTGACGCCACCCACGGGTTGTGGTCAGGGTGACCACCACTGCTGCAGAACCTCCATGGATGATGGTTGGCAGCTGGTGATGTAACGGCTCTCCACGAGGAAGAGCCTGGTTCCCCGGGGCAGTGGTGATAATAGTTTATAAATGGATGCAGGGCAGGGGTAGTAGTAGAGATGACAGTTTGTGAGGGAGAAATGGGTTTGCAAGGATCACACAGACTCTTTGTAGTTTTCAAAGTCTTTACTGCAGATTTTGGTAGCAGAGTACTGTCCCGGAGTCTGTACAGGGGCCGGTTCTCCCACCCTGACTGGGTCTCAGCTTCCTACTCCTGCGCCTTGTGTGTGGGCCTGCTGCTGCTTTAGCTAGGCTGCTGGCCCTGTTTCTCCTCACAGGTACCCTCTTTGCTAGCAACTTGAGTCTTTCTGTGTGCTTCTGACCCCGCCGTGTTGCTTCGCTGAGGTACAGTGTAGATCTACAACCTCCATTATCCTGGTGTTTTCTGTGCTGCGTGTTTCAGTCACAGATTCGGATCTGGTATCCAGTCTGCGCTCCTCTGGGGCGAGTTATGAGGTAACTCAGTCTCCCAGATGTTCCTCTGTTTCTTGTACTCCTCTCCTCAGACCCTGGCCTCAGGCCTGAAAGTAGTCAGTGGTCGCGCTTAGGAGCTCAGCACTGCTCTCACTTACAGGTCCTCCTCCTAGTGCTCCCTGCACTCAACTGAACTGTCAACTTTTAACTATCAACTAATTACTTCCTCCTCAGAACAGAATATATCAGGGAGCTGCTGTAGCTCCCCCTACTGGCCTATAGGTGCTAGTGCAGTGACCAGTGTTGTGTGGGGAGTCAACCCTTGTGATGTTACTGTGGCACATTAACCCCTGGGGTGCCACATTCCCCCTTAGTGAAAGACAGTACTCCGAGACTGTAGAAAAACAAACAAAGAGTTAGTATAACAATTAATATTCACAGAGTCTTCAAAAATAAAAATACAAAAATCACTAAAATTCAAAAAGAGTCCAAAAGTTCAAAAGCAGTCTTTCCGGGGGTTTAGTCTATTGCCTCCGGGCTGATAAATATTTACAAAAGAGTCTTTACCACAACTATCCGTGTAAGTATGGTCCATAAATAAGTAAGAAAAGTTCAAAGAATATGCAAGAAGTTCGTGCAGGATAGTCTTGTGTACTGAGCTTTTTTAAACATTGCAAATAAATATAAACACGTTCGGATCTCTGATTAAGTGCAGTAGCTCAGGCCTTGGGTCACCGCATAAGGGCAATTTCTACTCTCGTGGCTGCCACCTAACACCAAGCTACTCTCACCCTTACTATAATTTACACCTTACCAGGTTCTATTACTTTTACACAAACATATTTAGATTTCACAGTTTATTTTACATTTTAAATTTTGTACCTTGCCGGTATCTGACCCTTGGTACTACGCTCGGATCTACGTAATGCTAGTGTACTAGGTGTACTTAGCCTGATGGTGTGGGTGGATGTGTACCTACTTGGAGTGTCTGGTACTATTGCAGATGGGGATCTGACTGTAGGACTGGCAAGCTCACTGGGACCAGGAATTGGTTCTTCCTCTTCAAGCATAACTTCCAGTTCTTTGGGTCTTGGGACTTCTGTTGTATAGGTTCTGGTGTTGGTTCAACGATTGGAGGGAAAGCAATCATTGGGACTACAACTGCTCCGTAGTAATTTGGCCATGTTTTGGGAAAATCTCCTAGAACGGTATGGAAAACTTCTTCTTCTTCTTTGACAGGTTGGACCTGCACGGGTACTGTTACATCTGGTGTCTTCAGGGTTTCAGGACACTGGTTTGAGATGGTCTCTTGACACAACTGCTGATGTTCTTCCTTCGTCTTTGCTTATTAGACACACTTTGGCATTGTCTAAATTTGATGGTAGGACTGTATATGGGGTGGTTTCCCACTGATTATCCAATTTGTTGGTGCGTCTCTTTCTCTTGAGAACTTGCTTACCAGGTTGTAATGGAGTTGTTTGAGCACGTTGGTTAAAGGTTCTCTCTTGTCTTGCTCTAGCTTGCTGAAGATTTTTTTCTACGCACTCTTGTATTTGCGATACTGCGGTTTACATAGGGTATCCCAATTTGATTCTTTAACTTCTGCGTCTGGTTTTAGAATTCCCATATCTAAATCAATTGGCAGCTTACCGGGTCTTGCATGTATAAGGTAGGCTGGGGTACAGTTTGTAGAACTCACCGGGACGTGGTTGTACAAGTCTACCAAATCGGGTAATTTCTCTGGCCATTGATTTCTCTCAGACTCTGGTAATGTTTTCAACAGGTCAATTACAATATGGTTCATCTTTTCGCATAAGCCATTGGTTTGGGAATGATAAGCTGTCGTGCGGATCTTCTTACAGCTGTACTATTGCAAAACTCCTGGAAAATGTCTGATTCAAAAGCTGGACTTTGATCTGCAAGGACTTGTTCCTTGTAGCCATGCAGTGTACAGAAATGTGTCTGAAATGCTCTTGCAGCCGTCTTCGCTACCAGGTTCTTGACGGGAACCACCACTAAGAAGCGGGAGTAATGGTCACGATGGTTAAGGCATAGACCGGCTTGGTGACAACTTGACGAGGTCTAATGCAATTAACTCAAATGGTTGCTTGGTTACTATGGACTGGAGTGGGCTCTCTGTTGATCTTTTCTTCTGAGGTTGCACGGGCCACATTTTCTACACTAATCCTCGATTGATTTTCTCATGCCAACCCAGTGGAATCTCTCTTTAAGAGCACTTCCAGCTTCTTCCATCCAAAATGACCTGCACCGTCGTGGTAGGCTTCTAAGACCAATTTGACGTCTCTCTTGGGTACGATAATCTGCCAGATCAACTCATGTGTTTTAGGGTTGATGTGCCTTCTACAGAGCTTCCCTTGATACAGGAACAACTTTCTTCTCTCCTTCCAGAGGTATTGGGTCTCAGCTGGGGCGTTCTGATTAGGGTACGCACCTTGTTGTGTAAGCAGTTCTTTCACTAGCTTCATAGCTGGATCACTATCTTGGGTGCCAGCCCATCCATGGTGTGCTAACGGGGTGAGATTTGCCTCCTGCTGTCTTTGGTAGATGCCGGGTTCAACTTTTCTACCTTAGAACGTGAAAGGCCGGTAGCTAAATCTCTTCTAACTCCTCTGGTTCCTCTTCCACGTCTTTCAGGTGTGGCATCCGAGATAAGCATCTCCATTCCCGTTCTTGCGGCCTGCCCTATATTTGATAACAAAATTGTAGTTAGATAGCCGGGCTATCCATGCTGCTCCAACACACCTAATTTTGCTGAGTCTAGGTGGGTCAGCGGGTTGTTATCAGTGTAGATGGTGAATTCCGCAGCCTCCATTAGTGCTTGAAATACTCGGTTTACAGCCCAAACTACTGCCAGTAGTTCTAACTTGAAGGAACTGTAATTCTCGGGGTTTCTTTCCGTAGGCCGGAGTTTCCTGCTTGCAAAGGCAATAGCTCTCTCTTTGCATCCTTGCTTCTGTGACAGTACTGCTCCCAGTCCCACATTACTGGCATCTGTGTACAGAATGAAGAGTTGAAGGTAATCCGGGTATGCCAGGATCTCTTCTCCTGTCAGTGCACACTTCAGCTTGTTGAAGGAGTCTTCCCTCTCTTCACCACACTGGAAAGGAGGATTACAGGTTGAAGACCTTTTTGACTGTCCTACCAGGATGTCTTGCAGGGGAGCTGCTAACTTCGTGAATCCTCTGATAAATCTTCGGTAATAGCCTACCAGGCCCAGGAATTGCCTCACTTCTTTCACATTAGTAGGTCTTGGCCAATCCCTTATCACGGTGACTTTATCAGGATCCGGTGCTACTCCCTCTGAACTTACGATGTGTCCCAGGTACTGTACCTTTGGCTTGAGAAGGTGGCATTTGGATGGCTTGATTTTCATGCCGTATCCGGATAAGGCCTCAAACACTTCTGCCAGGTCTTGTAGATATTTTCATATGTCTTGGAGTAGACTATGACGTCATCTAGGTACAGGAGGACAGTTTCAAAGTTCTTATGTCCTATGCAGCTCTCCATCAGGCGTTGGAAGGTATCGGGTGCGTTGCAGAGTCCAAACGGCATACAATTTAACTCACTGATGCCCATCGGCGTGGTAAACTCTGTCTTCTCCTTGTCGCCCTCGGCCACAGGAACGTGCCAGTACCCACTAGTGAGATCAAGGGTAGAAAAGTAGTTAGCAGCTTTTAATGCAGCTAATGACTCCTTAATCCTAGGTAACGGATATGCGTCCTTATGTGTGATGCGGTTGATCTGCTTGTAATCTATGCACATTCTCATAGTCCCGTCCGTCTTTCTAACCACAACTAAAGGCGCTGCCAGGGGCTACAACTGTCTCTTATTACCCCTGCAGTTTTCATCTCTTTGAGCATGTCTTTGGTGGTTTTGTAGTGAGCGCGTGGTAATGGTCTATACCTCTCTTTTATAGGCTGATGGTTACCTGTGGGTATAGTGTGCTCTACCTCTTTAATTTGCCCAAAGTCTAACGGGTGTTTGCTGAATATCTGCTCATATTCTTTCACTACCCGGTATACTCCATGCTTTTGATGGGGAGGTGTAGAACTGGTACCCACATGTAGCTTTTGACACCAATCCTCCAGTTTTTCTCCTGAGCCATTGTCATCCGCCTGACTTGACGGGTTCAAGGGCTCGACGGCTGTGATGGCGTTGTTATCAACCAGTGAACAATTTAGCCATGTAGCATACTTTGGTAATGTGACCTCATCTTCTCCACAATTTAGAAGGTGTAATGGCACTCTTCCCCAGTGTACTTCAACTACCCCTCTGACTGTTAGTATAGTGGGTCTACTGTTCTACCAGGGTTGATAGTCTCGCCCTTTAATGCCTATTGCGGCTCTACACCAGACCAACATTTCAGTTTTGGGAGGTATTACAATGGGTATTGGATCACTTACTCGTACACTGCTGATTTCACTTTTATTTCTTTGTGCAGAAGTGTCTGTTGCCCGGCTCTGGCAGTCTCGGTGATTTGCTGTAAGACAGTAATTACCTTGGAAAAACACTTTTCAATTACATTCATTTCTAGTAACATTACTGGTTCACGATCTCGCCGGGTCAACATCTACAATTATAATACCCTGGTTCTGCAATTCTACCTTCCCAATCTGAATGGTCATTTCTCTGAACCCAACTTGTGGTATTAGTTGACCATTACTAGCCCATAAGTTCACTACAATGTCAGTTGGACCATTATTAATGTCTGAATCAACCCAGTACCTTTTGTACAGAACATGTGGAATCGATGTTATCTGGGAACCCGGTATCCAACAAGGCACTAAGGGGAATGCCATCCAACACGATAGGGATGACCGGACATCCTCCCACGAATCTGTCATACCAGGCTGAAGGACCTTGAGAGTTTACTCCTGGGAAGAGGCCCACCTGCCCAGGGAATCCTCGTTTAAAGCACATTCCCGGGCAAAATGACCTGGTTTCTGACAACGGCGGCAAATGGGCTGTCCATCGGCTGATAGCGGTCGCTGGGTCGTCCTCTCGTCGCTTGGTACCTCCTGGCCTCATCAGGGGACATCCTCCTTGCTGGTCACCAACTCGATCTTGGGTGCAGGCTTGGATCCTCGCAGCTCCTTGATAACTTTAGCCATGGAAATATCTGTCAGGGCATCTAGTTTTTGGTTGAGGGCCTCATTAGAGATAGGCTCCCTGTGTTCAGCAGCAGTCTCTGACATAGCTGATGTTATTGATACTCCTGGCTACTGGGGTACTGCTGTAGGGCCTTGGGTGAAGTTTAGATCCTGGGGCGCCTCTAACTGCTGCAGACGGATGGCTCTATCTTTTAACTCAGCAAATGTCATTTCATGATTCTGGATAATCATCATACTCAGCTGTCCTCTGTGAGAAGGGGATAGGAGGCCACTCTATAAACTGGTCAATTAGCATTTTGTCAGCTCCCGGGGCTAAGGCAGGTTCTGCTAGTTTAAGTGCTTTGAGTGCTTCCTGCAAGTTTAAGGCATAGTCTCTTGCACACTCCATAGGCTTTTGTTGACATCCAATGAACCTCATTTTAGCCCGGGTGTCAGTACTGGATTCAAATAGCTGCTTTTAGTCCAGCTACAAGATGCTCTACAGTGTCCTTATCTGTGTCCAGCCAGGACGCTACTTCCCGCTGTGCATTGCCAGTTAATTGTCCAATAATCATGCCGACACGCTGGGCATCAGTTAGGGGGTACATCACATAGTAAGCTTGTATTTTTGTAATAAAGTCATTAAGGGTGTTAGGCTCACTGGAGCATTGGGGCAGCCACATTGATCCCGGAGTATATGGCATCAGGAGTGGAATGATGGGTGCTGCTCCTTGCGACACGGCACCACCGGGTACGCCGCCGGGTGCTCCTCTGTTAACCGGTGCTGGATTTTCACCGACTGCTCCGCCGCTGCCCGGCGCTGCTGTTTCTCCCGGTTGTGACATCCTGTGCCCCATTAGTTAAGGTTGGCCCTCCTGTCTTCCGCTTCCATCCGGATGTCTAACAAAGGTTCGAGGTGCACCAGGGATTCTCTTCCCTTCTGGATGACGTCAGAGCGCTTTGCAGAGTGCCGCCAAGCATGATACGCCCCCTTTTCTTCCCACGTGTTCGCGCGCTCTGTAATGGCGGAATTCAAAATTACAGTCCTTGTGGCGCAGTTCAAATTCTGCTTGCCTCGCGCTGTGCAATGGCGGCAGGTTCAAAACAGTCACAAATCACGGCACACAATGCCCGATTTGCCAGGCACGGTAGATCCTGTTCGTGACGCCAATTTGTGGAGCCCTCTAGGATGGGATACTCGGTACCCACGGGTTGTGGTCAGGGTGACCACCGCTGCTGCAGAACCTCCGGGGATGATGTTTGGCAGCCAGTGATGTAACGGCTCTCCCGGGAAGAGCCTGGTTCCCCGGGGCAGTGGTGATAATAGTTTATAAATGGATGCAGGGCAGGGGTAGTAGTAGAGATGACAGTTTGTGAGGGAGAAACAGGGTTTGCAAGGATCACACAGACTCTTTGTAGTTTTCAAAGTCTTTACTGCAGATTTTGGTAGCAGAGTACTGTCCACGGAGTCTGTACAGGGGCCGGGTTCTCCCACCCTGACTGGGTCCTCAGCTTCCTACTCCTGCGCCTTGTGTGTGGCCCTGCTGCTGCTTTAGCTAGGCTGCTGGCCCTGTTTCTCCTCACAGGAACCCCCTTTGCTAGGCAACTTGAGTCTTTCTGTGTGCTTCTGACCCCGCTGTGTTGCTTCGTGAGGTACAGTGTAGATCTACAACCTCCACTATCCTGGTGTTTTCTGTGCTGCGTGTTTCAGTCACAGATTCGGATCTGGTATCCAGTCTCTGCGCTCCTCTGGGGCGAGTTATGAGGTAACTCAGTCTCCCAGATATGTACCTCTGTTTCTTGTACTCCTCTCCTCAGACCCTGGCCTCAGGCCTGAAAGTAGTCAGTGGTCCCTGTCAGGAGTACAGCACTGCTCCCATTTACAGGTCCTCCTCCTAGTGCTCCCTGAAGTCAACTGAACTATTACCTTTCAACTATCAACTACCTACTTCCTCCTCAAACCAGAATATATCATGGAGCTGCTTGAGCTCCCTCTACTGGCCTAAGGTGCTAGTGCAGTGTCCAGTGTTGTGTGGGGAGTTAACCCTTGTGATGTTACTGTGGCACATTAACCCCTGGGGTGTCACAGTTGCATGTGTGGGGTACCTGATGTGGAAATCCCTCTGTGCACTAGGTGGTTCTGTGGCTACCTATACCGCAGGGTTGCACACATCCACAACTTGTTTCCTCCATATATCTGACATGGTCTCCTGGAATTTACCTACATGCAACCTGCGATTCTCTCAAGATCTCCTTCTATCCTCCCCTCTTATCTTTTCTTCCCACAACCACATACAAGATTTCTCTCAATGCTTCTCCCATACTCTGGAACTCTCTGCCCCAACACATCAGACTCTCACCTACTGTGGAAGCCTTCAAAAGGAACCTGAAGACCCATCTCTTCTGACACATATACAACCTGCATTATTCCTAAGTCCACTATACTGTCGCACGACCAGCATCTGACCTTTCTTGGTGTATCCTCACCCATCCCTTGTAGACTGTGAGCCCTCTCAGGCAGGCTCCTCTCTCTTTCTGTACTTATGTGTGCTTTATATTGCTTTATTGAACTTGTCTATGTATGTCCCTTTAGACATTTAAAGCGCCATGGAATTAATGGCGCTATAACATTAATAATACTAATAGCACTTGTACACAAAGAGGGATGTCTGAATGAGGCCTAATACTGAGATAGATATATAAAAATCTGGACTTGGAAGAAGCAGAGACTAGGAAGGGAAATAAGTGGGAAAATACATTTTTGTTTAAAACATTAAAAGCTTCTCATTTTCACTTGTTAAAGGGGTTGTCCGGCTTTTTGGATAATTTCTATGTGCATCCAGGCTCCAAAATGTTGACAGTTTGTAATATACATCCTATCAACAGTTTGCATTGTCACCCAGATATCACCTTTTTGCATCTGCCAGGGATCGACCAAGGGCCAGGTTTGTGTTGGAGCCTGCATGTAAATGGAAAACGGGTCGTTTACGCCCAGACTCCACCAAACATGTGCCCTCCCCCAGTCTACAGTATGCCCGGCAACCCCCAGGATCCTACAGGCCCTCCCCAACCACCAATGTGACCACCCACCCCCATTGCACACAGCGGTCTCCTGCTCCATTGGCACAAATCCGCAGCTGTGTAAAGTAGATAGTGTCAGTACAGGAGGGGATCTGAATGTACAGCAATATAGTGTGTGCGCTCACCTAGTCCTCTTTGGCCGTGCTGTGCAGTGGAGCCCAGGACCGCAGCTGCTGGATCTCTGTGCATAGACATGACCGGCTCCACTGCACAGAGAGCCGGTCCTGTCTATACTGCAGCTGCCTGCTCTCTATGCCCTGGAGCCTGTGCTGTCTATACTGAGGCTGCTGGCTCTCTATACCCCGCTCTGTGCTGTGGAGTTAATGCTGCTCTCTGTATCACTGCAGCACAGAGCGGGGCATAGAGAGTCAGCAGCTGTGGTATAGACAGGACCAGCTCCAGGGCATAGAGAGCTGGCAGCTGCGGTATAGACAGCTGACAGATGTACAACAGCTATTTAATGTCCCCAACCCCCTTCATATTGTAAGCTTGCACCCTTTAGTGTGTTTCATGTGCAACTAAATGGTGTTTAGCCTTGTACTGAAAAACAAAAAAAATTAACTAAAAAAAATGAAGCGGGGTTCCCCCTATTTTTATTGCGAGCTAGGGTAAAGCTGGCAACTGCAGCCTTCAGCCCAAATCTGACAGCATTACCTTGACTGATTATCCAAAGCAAAGGTCATCCTATCCTGCTTTTTTAAATTATTTATTTATAAATAAATATTTCCAAATTGGATCACCAATCAAGATGAAGCTGACATCTGGGGTCTGGTATTCTCAGGATAGGAATGGCCATATTTAATATTCCCTCCCCACCCTAAAATACCAGGTCATTAGATGTACCAATCCTTGCACTTAGCCCTGGCTCTTGCTACTGCATTGGTGCTTTGGCAAAGGGGTAATGATATTTCAGATTGATGCCAGTTGTATAATGTCAGCTGGCATTAAACCTAGGGTTTAGTAATGTTGAAGTATCTATCAGATACCCGACATTACTAACTCACTCACCAAAAGGATAAAGATAGACACCAATAAATATTTTATTAAAAGAAAACATTCCCCAACAAATTCCATCTTTCACCAATTTTATAAAAAAAAAAAAAAAAGAAAAAAAACAAGACAAAACAAAACACAACATTTTTTAAAGAAATCTGCAGTAGTCAAGGGATTCCACAATAGTCCACCGAATGCAACGAAGGCTGCAAAAGTGAACCTGCAAGACATAAAAATAGAGAACTAGTGAACAAGTAAAGACAAGAAACACCCTCATAAACCAATTTATTCCCCTGCAAATCCGAGGCAGGCCTGACGTGGTCCCATAGAGGTCCCACAAAGAAGTCTAAGTCTCCCAGCATATGGGAGGCATACCCATACAGGGGGAAGCCTGTGAACCATGGGTCTGATGTGTGGCAACCTCGCTGACATCACTGCTGGTCACACTCCTAAGCTTGAGGATACCATCTGAGTGAACAGGGAGCTTCACCTGCGGCAACCACATGCAGGCTCGGACTGGGCTGTCTGGGGCCCACCAGGGTAATTAACTTCAGGGGCCCACTCACTCTTCAGTTATATGTAAATACCTGTTAGCCGTTATACCCATTATGATGGCAGCTCCTGCACATCACTGTGCGCTCACCAGAAGTGCAATGTACTATTACTGTAGTTTACATTAAAAGATTTCTTTGATGAAAACAAGTTATCAGTGATCCACAGGTTCGGTAGGTGATAACCTATTTATTGGTGAAATCCGACCAGTGGAGCCGCACCATCAGAAGAATGTGGCACTTTTATCCCCATTATGAAATGCAGCGGCTGGTAATGACGTGACTTCAGCTCCATTCATTCCATTTGGGGCGGCCTGAAAAAGCCAAGTGCAGGGGTCAGATTCACTGAGGGAATCAACAGATGAGTGGTTGAGTCGTACATAAGCTCTAGTCTAAGGGTATGTGCACACTATCCAGAGGCTCTGCGTGTTGGACACCTCTGGACCTATCCGAACCCATGGGAAATGCTGCGTGACCGCCACCGCCCTGTACTCACGATGTGTTCAGTGCAGGGCGGCTTCTCCCTGTATTCACCTGCAGAAGTCCTCTCCCGTCTCTGCAGCAATAAATTAACATGCTGTAGAGATGCAGAAGTCCAGCAACCGCCACCACAGGTAAGATAACGCTGCGGAGGGGAGAAGCACACTGAGTATGGGATTTTTAGATATCCCATCCACTTTGCTTGTACTTTACAACGCAGAGTTTTGGTCACAACCCTAACACCGCTGCATCCAAAACGCTGATATTCCAGATTGTGTGCATGCAGCCTTATGGGTATAAAAGTTGCACATTCTGACAATCAGTGCAGGTTCCAGCAATCGGACCCCACCAACCAATAACTTATCACTTATCCAAAGGCCAGGTGCACGCTTGTGTATTTAGTGAGTTTTTTAACTCAGTTTTTGTAGCCAAAACCAGGAGTGGAACAATCAGAGAAAAAGTATAATAGAAACACATCACCACTTCTGTATTTACCACCCACTCCTGGTTTTGGCTCCAAAAACTGAGGTAAAAAAGTCAAATACTGAACATGTGAACTTGGCCTTAGATGACTACGGTACTTGTTTTCACTGGAGGACCTCTGTAAGTGCATATTTGACACTATGTAATGGACACTTTACACACACCAACTTATCTGTCCAACTTCTGAACAGAT
The DNA here is from genome assembly GCA_033576535.1 of Allobates femoralis. NCBI lineage: Eukaryota > Metazoa > Chordata > Amphibia > Anura > Aromobatidae > Allobates > Allobates femoralis. Next base: position 274,984,391 of record JARQOC010000006.1, read on the forward strand.
CTCTGGTTGCAGTGAAATCATGGACACATTGTTCCATTTGTACACAGCCACAAAATGGAGCAATGTATCCATGATTTCACTGCAACCAGTAAGTTGTTCAGAAGTTGGACAGATAAGTTGGTGTGTGTAAAGTGGCCCTTAGAGTTACAGGACAGGGAGGGGTTAAACAACTCCCAGTATCTCTATTGGAAATTAAAAAAAAAAATCTTCCACTTATTAATACCAGAAATAACAATTCACCAACCACAATCCACTATACCAAGACCAATAATACCACATACAAGGGAGAAAGACCACCACACCTTGACCAGACCACTTATTACCACCACAGTGACCGAATAATACCACATAGGGAGAAATACCATATCATGAACAGACCACATATTAATTTCCGACCACCTAGTGATCAGTATTGTAGTATTCAGTCACTAACAAGAAACAATACTAATAATAATATTACCATCAGTGACAATAAACACAGGAGTTCTATATATAGTGTATAGAGTAAGTGTACAGGTAATACCGTGACTTTCCAGTGATATCTCTAGGTGAAGTCATTCACTTTTGCTTTTCCTCTTCATAGAACACAGACTATTATCAGGTCTTCCAGCAAGGACTCATCCCTTAATTGGCCCTTAAAGCAATTAGGTCCCTCAGTTGTCACTAAAAACTATTAATGTATCTTCCGCATTCTGGCCCCCATACAGTAAATATGTCCCACATCCTGGCCCCTTCTGAAATAATGACACTGACAATGGGGTACAGGATAATTAAACTGACACTGGGGGCGCAGGATAATGACACTGACACTGGGAGCGCAGGATAAGGACACTGACACTGGGGGCGCAGGATAATGACACTGACACTGGGGGCGCAGGATAATGACACTGACACTGGGGGTACAGGATAATGACACTGACACTGGGGGCGCAGGATAATGACACTGACACTGGGGGCGCAGGATAATGACACTGACACTGGGGGCGCAGGATAATGACACTGGGGTACAGGATAATGTCACTGGGGGCGCAGGATAATGACACTGACACTGGAAGCGCAGGATAAGGACACTGACACTGGGAGCGCAGGATAAGGACACTGACACTGGGAGCGCAGGATAAGGACACTGACACTGGGGCGCAGGATAAGGACACTGACACTGGGAGCGCAGGATAAGGACACTGACACTGGGGGTGCAGGATAATGACACTGGGGGTACAGGATAATGACACTGGGGGTACAGGATAATGACACTGGGGGCGCAGGATAATGACACTGACACTGGGAGCGCAGGATAAGGACACTGACACTGGGGGCGCAGGATAATGACACTGACACTGGGGGCGCAGGATAATGACACTGGGGGCGCAGGATAATGACACTGACACTGGGGGCGCAGGATAATGACACTGGGGGCGCAGGATAATGACACGGACACTGGAAGCGCAGGATAAGGACACTGACACTGGGAGCGCAGGATAATGACACTGACACTGGGAGCGCAGGATAATGACACTGACACTGGGAGCGCAGGATAAGGACACTGACACTGGGGGCGCAGGATAATGACACTGACACTGGGGGCGCAGGATAATGACACTGACACTGGGGGTACAGGATAATGACACTGACACTGGGGGCGCAGGATAATGACACTGGGGGCGCAGGATAATGACACTGACACTGGGAGCGCAGGATAAGGACACTGACACTGGAGCGCAGGATAAGGACACTGACACTGGGAGCGCAGGATAAGGACACTGACACTGGGAGCGCAGGATAAGGACACTGACACTGGGAGCGCAGGATAAGGACACTGACACTGGGGCGCAGGATAAGGACACTGACACTGGGGGTACAGGATAATGACACTGGGGTACAGGATAATGACACTGGGGTACAGGATAATAACACTGGGGGTACAGGATAATGACACTGGGGCGCAGGATAATGACACTGACACTGGGGGTACAGGATAATGACACTGACACTGGGGGTACAGGATAATGACACTGGGGGTACAGGATAATGACACTGGGGGTACAGGATAATGACGCTGACACTGGGGGTACAGGATAATGACGCTGACACTGGGGGCGCAGGATAATGACACTGGGGGCGCAGGATAATGACACTGACACTGGGGGCGCAGGATAATGACACTGGGGGTGCAGGATAATGACACGGACACTGGAAGCGCAGGATAAGGACACTGACACTGGGAGCGCAGGATAATGACACTGACACTGGGAGCGCAGGATAATGACACTGACACTGGGAGCGCAGGATAAGGACACTGACACTGGGGGCGCAGGATAATGACACTGACACTGGGGGCGCAGGATAATGACACTGACACTGGGGCGCAGGATAATGACACTGACACTGGGGGTACAGGATAATGACACTGACACTGGGGGCGCAGGATAATGACACTGGGGGCGCAGGATAATGACACTGACACTGGGAGCGCAGGATAAGGACACTGACACTGGGAGCGCAGGATAAGGACACTGACACTGGGAGCGCAGGATAAGGACACTGACACTGGGAGCGCAGGATAAGGACACTGACACTGGGAGCGCAGGATAAGGACACTGACACTGGGGGCGCAGGATAAGGACACTGACACTGGGGGTAACAGGATAATGACACTGGGGTACAGGATAATGACACTGGGGTACAGGATAATAACACTGGGGGTACAGGATAATGACACTGGGGGCGCAGGATAATGACACTGACACTGGGGGTACAGGATAATGACACTGACACTGGGGTACAGGATAATGACACTGGGGTACAGGATAATGACACTGGGGTACAGGATAATGACGCTGACACTGGGGGTACAGGATAATGACGCTGACACTGGGGTACAGGATAATGACGCTGACACTGGGGGTACAGGATAATGACGCTGACACTGGGGGTACAGGATAATGACGCTGACACTGGGGGTACAGGATAATGACGCTGTCACTGGGGTACAGGGCAGGGGAGCTGACACTCGGGCACACAGCAGGGGCACAGACACTTTGGGGCATATCATGAGATAATTAAGTTAACACGCGTCCCTTTCCCTGAGTAACAAGCTATCCCATGATATCAGACCCCAAGATTAGCTGGATGCTGAGGAAAGAGCTTCTTTCCTCAGTGTATGCCGTACCTGCACCAGAAGTGTATGTATGTATATATTGTCGCACAAGAGCGCACGTTGCACAGGACCACACAAGTTGCACAAGCACCACACATGCCCGTCGCACAGGCATCACACACACACACCACACAGGCACCATGCACGTTGCACAGGCACCACGCACGTTGCACAGGCACCACGCACACACGTTGCACAGGCACCACGAATGCACGCAGGCACCATGCCCCTTGCACAGACACCACACACGCATGCCGCACAGACACCACGCACCCACATCGCACAGGCACCACGTACGCATGTCACACAGATACCATTCAATTTGCATATGTACCATGCACATATTTCTCACAGGCACCACGCACGTCACACGGGCACCATGCACATTGCAAAGGCAACACGCACACCGCACAGGCATCAAGCACGCACACCACATGGGCACCATGCACCTTGCACAGGCACCACACACGCACGTCACAAAGGCACCATGCACACGTCTTACAGGCACAACGCACAAGCACCATGCACGCACATCACACAAGCACCACGCACGCCACACAGGCACCATGTACATTGCACAGGCACCATGCACACATGTCTTACATACATAAAGGGGCACACACAGCATGCAGGGGCATTTCACATGTGACTATCCAAGATGGAGGGGCAATGGGGCACAGTGTGCAGCAGCAGTATTTACCATCATTTGCCCTGTGTAGTTCCAGACAGTCCTCCACCGTCTCGCATCCTGACCAATGACCCCACATTGGTTCAAATTTTTTAATTACTTGTCTTTATCCCTGCAGTGCAGCACCAGGACTAGCACACACTGCACACACACAGCCTGCGCAAACACAGACACACACAGCCTGCACAGCGCGCACACACACACAGCCTGCACAGCGTGCACACACACACAGCCTGAACAGCGCACACACACACACAGCCTGCACAGCGCGCACACACACAGCCTGGACAGCGCGCACACACACACAGCCTGCACAGTGCACACACACAGCCTGCACACACACAGCCTGCACAGCGGGCACACACACAGCCTGCACACAGACAGACAGCACACAGACAGCCTGCACAGCACCTTCTCTCCTCTGTGCTCTATGCTGTGTCCCTGAAGGTCTTCAGCCAGGCCCAGGAAAGGGTGAATCAGGTGGTGCCTGTGTCACATACATTATACATGCACACATTCCCTATACAGTACATGCATTATACATGCACACATTCCCTATACAGTACATGCATTATACATGCACACATTCCCTATACAGCACATGCATTATACATGCACACATTCCCTATACAGCACATGCATTATACATGCACACATTCCCTATACAGTACATGCATTATACATGCACACATTCCCTATACAGCACATGCATTATACATGCACACATTCCCTATACAGCACATACATTCTACAGTACATGCATACATACCCTATACAGCACAATCATTATACATGCACTGCACACATTCCCTATATAGCACATACATTCTACATGCATACATTACCTATATCAAATACACGTAAATAGCGCACATTCCCTATATAGCACATACATTCTACATGCATACATTACCTATATCAAATACACGTAAATAGCGCACATTCCCTATATAGCACTGCACATCCATTCTACATGCACACATTCCCTATATAGCACTGCACATCCATTCTACATGCACACATTCCCTATATAGCACTGCACATCCATTCTACATGCACACATTCCCTATATAGCACTGCACATCCATTCTACATGCACACATTCCCTATATAGCACTGCACATACATTCTACATGCACACATTCCCTATATAGCACTGCACAAACATTCTACATGCACACATTCCCTATATAGCACTGCACAAACATTCTACATGCACACATTCCCTATATAGCACTGCACAAACATTCTACATGCACACATTCCCTATATAGCACTGCACATACATTCTACATGCACACATTCCCTATATAGCACTGCACATACATTCTACATGCACACATTCCCTATATAGCACTGCACATACATTCTACATGCACACATTCCCTATATAGCACTGCACATACATTCTACATGCACACATTCCCTATATAGCACTGCACATACATTCTACATGCACACATTCCCTATATAGCACTGCACATACATTCTACATGCACACATTCCCTATATAGCACTGCACATACATTCTACATGCACACATTCCCTATATAGCACTGCACATACATTCTACATGCACACATTCCCTATATAGCACTGCACATACATTCTACATGCACACATTCCCTATATAGCACTGCACATACATTCTACATGCACACATTCCCTATATAGCACTGCACATACATTCTACATGCACACATTCCCTATATAGCACTGCACATACATTCTACATGCACACATTCCCTATATAGCACTGCACATACATTCTACATGCACACATTCCCTATATAGCACTGCACATACATTCTACATGCACACATTCCCTATATAGCACTGCACAAACATTCTACATGCACACATTCCCTATATAGCACTGCACATACATTCTACATGCACACATTCCCTATATAGCACTGCACAAACATTCTACATGCACACATTCCCTATATAGCACTGCACATACATTCTACATGCACACATTCCCTATATAGCACTGCACAAACATTCTACATGCACACATTCCCTATATAGCACTGCACATACATTCTACATGCACACATTCCCTATATAGCACTGCACATACATTCTACATGCACACATTCCCTATATAGCACTGCACAAACATTCTACATGCACACATTCCCTATATTGCACTGCACATACATTCTACATGCACACATTCCCTATATAGCACTGCACATACATTCTACATGCACACATTCCCTATATAGCACTGCACATACATTCTACATGCACACATTCCCTATATAGCACTGCACATACATTCTACATGCACACATTCCCTATATAGCACTGCACATACATTCTACATGCACACATTCCCTATATAGCACTGCACATACATTCTACATGCATACATTCCCTATATAGCACTGCACAAACATTCTACATGCACACATTCCCTATATAGCACTGCACAAACATTCTACATGCACACATTCCCTATATAGCACATACATTATCTTTGCACACACAGATGTATACTTGTATATGATAAGTGCACTCACTTGATGTGTAGACTGCAGGATCTGGGTCTCCCCTGCAGTCCTCGGCCCTGTGTAGTGGCCATACTGGAGGAGGCTCCCTCACACAGTAAGCAGTCAGTGTGCCTCAGCTGCCTCCCTCCTCCTCCTTCTTCTCTCTACCGACTACAAGCTGTGTGTGTGCTGCACAGGAGGGAGGAGGTGGTAAGGTGGTGCCGCACGGGAAGCAGTCTCAGGGCGATGACGTCATCGCCCTGAGACTGCTGTCCTGCGCACGCGCGGCAGGAGTCAGAGAGGCTCAGCGGCGGCAGCAGGCAGAGCAGGGAGATCGGTCCTCCCTGCTTTGCAGCTGCAGAGGGGCACAGGCATCGCTAATCATATCGGCAGTGCTGCCGATATGATTAGCGATATTACCGGACCGGGGGGGGGGGGGAGGAGGGGGGGGCCCCGGGGGTTGTATGGGGGCGGGACTTGGGGGGCGGGGCACAAAGTCTTGGGGCCCACCGGGGATTCTCCCGGTGCTCCGGTGGGCCAGTCCGACCCTGACCACATGTCACACTTGCTGTCTCTCACAGAATATAGCAAATATCACGTGATAGTGAGTGTAATGTATGGTGATGTCAGTGAGGTTACTGGGGGTCATACTCATGCGATACGCATTGTGTGACCCAGCAAATGTGATCTGCAGTAACCACCCCTCATCACACTTGCCATGATTCGGGCAGTGGCTGCTCTTCCATGGTATGGGGGATGCGCTCTCTGATTGTGTCTCCCATACACTAGAAGACAGAGACTTCGTGGGACCTCCATGGGCTTGAGTCGGACCTGCCTCGGATTTCCATGGGCAATAAATTGGTTAATGAGGGTGTATCTTGTCTTTATTTGTTCACTAGTTCCCTCTTTTTATGTCTTGCAGGTTTGCTTTCATGGACAACATCAGATTCGGTGAACTATGGAGTACCAGGACTACTGCAGAGGGGTTTTTTCATTGTTTTTCTATGTTTTTTTTTTTTTCTTGGAATTTTCTTCAATAAATTGGTGAAAGAGGGAATGTGTTGGGGAGTGTTTTTCCAATGAAGTAATTTTAGGTGCCTTTTTTTCTTAGTTCTGACTGGATTAGTAATATTGGGTTAATAATGTTGGGTATCTGATAGGTGCCTCAAATTTACTAACCCCAGGCCTTGATGCCCGCTGACGTAACAGAGCTGGTATTAACCCCAAATTCCATTATCCCATTTTCCACTGCACCATGGCCAAAAGCCAGGGAGAAGAGTTAGGATTGGCACATCTAATGGAGGCGCCATTTCTGGGGTGGCTGCGGTCTGCTGTTTTTAGACTGGGGATGACCCATTAAACATGGCCCTTCCCACCCTGAGAATACCAGACTCCAACTGTCAGCTGCACTTTGATTGGTGATCCAATTTGGGAGAACTCCACTTTGTTTTAATAATTTATTTATGAATAAATAAATAATTGAAACAAACAGCATTGGGTGACCTTTGATTACCATACAAAAATGGAGGGGACCTCATGAAAGCCACTAAAGGGTCCAAGCTTAGACTATATAGGGGGGTGGGACGCCTGTATAGCTGTTGTACTTCTATTTAGCTATCGATCATCTATCTATCTATATCTTTATATGCTCGCTATATTATTTTATCAAACTTCCCAATGTAGAGTATTGTCAGAGGTAAAGAATGATGTTAAAAACACATTGCATACGGATGGCATATGCATGTCACACAGATGCTATGGACATATAGACACGGAAGCTAGGCGAGAAAAATGCATGCCTGCATAGTACTCACATGTCATACAGATGCTAGGTAAGGAAAAAAATGCATAACAGCATGGGCGGACTGGCCCAGGTGGCTAGGGGGCAAGTGCCCCTCAGGCTGGTGGAATTGTCCTCATTTAGGGCCACCCCCATACTGAAACGGGCCGATAGCTCTGCTTTGCGGCCGCAGCTGCTTATATCTCAGCAGCCATCATCGGACGTGCCCGCCGGGAAGCATGGTGAGTGCACCAACCCCCCCCCCCGGCTCCTCTCTTCGTCCAACAGCACACACCCGCCCGCTCCTCACTTTGTCCACCAGCACCAACCACCTCCCCCCCCCCGATCCTCACCTGCGAGGGCTGGAAAAAACATACTGCCATCCGGGGCAAAGTGCACCAGTCCACCCCTGCATAACAGTCCTGACACTAGACAACTTTTCTTGCTGAGAATCTCAGCGAGTCTATATATGCAGATATAAGCATGCCCAGAAAATCAGTGCCATCGACTCGAAGTTTAATAACTGTCATAGCCCCCGATTTATCATAATTTTTTCTAGTTGTCTAGTGCAAAACTGCTTAAAATTTCAAATTTGCTATATCTTGTAATTGCTCAAAAGTGTTACAAATTTTGTCATTTTTACACTAATTACAGCCAATTAAGTCTTCATAATTTAGGCTAAAAAAGTGGCATACATAATGACAGAAATGTACTACAGTATAAAAATGGCAGTGGCATGCAAAATGACAATTTGGTTTAATCAGGAACAAAGTGCACACATATTATGACCCTTAATGCCTCATAAAATGTAGGTCTGTACCTGGTCTTCTTGATTATAGTGGACAATCATGTTGCAATGTCCATTCACTACAATATATCTGATCAAAAAGAAAAAGATAAGTGAAGAAGTCAAGTTAGTGTGACAAATAGTTGTACACGTTAACAGCAGCCGAATAGGTTTAAGTCGTCAGTCACTTATCTGCTTCCCAACCTTTAAGGTTTCTGTGGTTCATTTAGATGTTGTTTTAATATTTTTGCATCCCACCCATACATATCTGTGGGTTCATGAAGTGATCAGCTGTGACGACTTGCTGCCTCTAGACGTATTCATGTGCAGGAATGGGAGGGTCAGGGCTATTGACATACACCAGTATCCTGTTGCCTATTATTTCCTGTACTTTCTGGCATACCACCAAAACCCTAGTATGACAGGTGGATGAAGTTCACAAGGAAATAATGTCATGGACTAGTTTTCCAGGAAAACCTCTAACTATAATCACATATTTGAGGCTTAGAGCTAACCAAGAATTTTTAATACAGGTGTTTAATCACTGCACAGTCAAATGAAAGGAAATGGCAATACTTGGATAAACTAAATTATTAGAAATGAACATATAGCTTGAGAGTACATTCTGAAAATGTGTTTAGGCAAGAGTCAGTAATAACATTTGGATACATTATTATGGATGCAGAATTATTATACCTTACATGGTTGTCCACTACTAGGGTAAACCCTTCTGATTCCACATGTCTCACCCAGGTAAAATAAAAGGACCTGTAATCACCTCCCATGCTGGTGCCTTTCCAGTGGTGTTCGTAATTGTGATTCAGGGGCTCAAGTGACATTGTGACATCACACGGACCACATGATACAGCCAGGGGCAGAAGGGGAACTCGATCATTTGAAGGGGTCATTGATGAGGGGAGAAGTGGGGGGGTTATTTACAGGGGATCGAGATGCCACCTGTAGTTCCCGGTAATATGGTACCGGCGCTGCCAGCCGGCCGCTGAGGTGATGGTTGGGTGGCAGAAAAATGTGGTACAGCTCCCCACAGGTGGAGCTATTCCTCAGGGCAGCAATGAAAGTAATGGTGGATGGTGATGGGGATGAGGGAGTAGTAGTAGATGTTGTACTGCAGTTCTTACCCCTCTGCTGAGCTGCTGATGATGCTGAGCCCTCTGGGCACCACAGTAAGGAAGATAGAGTCCAAAGCAAGTTTACTCCACTTTGGTAGGTACCGGCAGATGATGATGGTGTACGGTACAATCCGGTTTACTGGGGGTCGGTCACCAGCTCCAGGTTCCCTGTTATAGAGTCACTAGATGTCCTTCGTTCTATGGCTTTCTGGGTTAACTTATCTTCCTTACTCTCCACCCTCGCAGAGCTCTCTCGCCAGTCCCCTGATCTCCTTCAGTGAGGCACGGTTATCCTTTCCCGGATTTATGAGGAGTCGTTTATCTCCTCCGACGTCGGTATTCGGGCCGTTACCCCACCGGTTCTGGATCTATTGTGGTCCTGAGCTGCGAGGTACATTGTGATGCGTACGGCAACCCAGTTATGTTGGGCCCGCAGTTTGTCAGTCTATAGCCAGTGGTAAACACCTGACTACTTCGGCTACCCGCACTGCCAATGCTTCCCCAACGTGACCAGCCGGCTCCAACCAGTCCTGGTCCACTGCCTTCTGTCCTGGGCCCCCACTTGAAGATGGGGCTCCCTCCTGTCAGCTGGGCTGTCAGGCCTGACCTTCCTGCATGCCTTCTCAGCACCGTCTGAGGTAAGCTAAACTGTTCCTCTCTCTCCTCTATCCTAGGATCCACTCCCACCCTCCTGGGACCTACTAAATTACCGGCCCCCCTATGCTAAGAGGTGTGGTCCTAAGTGGGAAGCGGGTGTAAGTACAGACTCCATAAGGATTAACCCTGAACTGACAACTTTACAGGGAAAAACACATTTTTTAATATTAAAGTGTAATACTACCCTGTGGCGCCTAGCAGCAGGGGTGCCATACCACACATCCAATTGCTGCCGACTTCTCTAGCCACATCTTCATAAAAAGGAGCAATCAACAGGAAATGAGTGGCTTACCCAGCGCTCACTTCCTTTTGATTAACTCATTTGGTCTGTAGTCAGGGAGACAGAAGCTAGTGGTGATTGGACTTGGGGCTCCCGTGACATCACAAAGTCATATGAACCACGATTACTGACACTACTGGAAATGTGCCGGCACGGGAGGTGAGTACAGGCTCTTTTCTTGTAGCTGGAATGTGGTATCAGGTGGGTTGTCCTAGTAGTAGCCAACCCCTTTAAGGAGGCTTTGTGTAATAATGCATTTCCTCAGAAAGAAGTGACTGGAGTACTTTGGACAATGCAATTAAATTTCTTCCATAATGACAGTGTCTATATATTTATGCATACTATGTAGGAAACATGCAATGTATGACAAACAGTGCCCAAAAAGTTTGGCTGCACCGCCCGAATCTGAACTTCAGAAGGTTCACTCATTACTAAAAATGACTAAGTATGGAATGGACAAGGCAACAGTTTAGGTGGATTCATAATTAGCTTAGTGGTCAGACCCAAAGAATGGTCATAAAAGGCCACACATCCAGTTGAAAGAATGACTAAACTGGAGTACCACAGGACTCTGTCCTGGGTTCAGTGTTGTCCAACATCTTTACCAATGATTTGAATGAAGGAATTGAAGGTAAACTGATTAAATTTGCTGATGGTACAAAGCTAGAAAGGATAGCTAATACTAGAGAAGAGAGAGGTTTCAGAGAGATCTAAACAAACTTGAAAAGTAGGCAGCAACTAACTAAATGGTATTTAACAGGAAAAATGCAAAGTCATATATTTGGGCATGAAAAATGAAAAAGAAAAGCTATATAAAAAGGGAGGCATAGGGCTGAGAAACAGGTTGTGTGAAAAATACTTGGATCTACTAAAAGATCACAGACTGAACATGAGTCAACAGTGTGATGCAGAAACAAAAATGCAAATACAATTCTGGGATGTATTAACAGAAGCATACAGTCTAGATCATGTAAAGTCATTATCCCCTTTAACTCCTCTTTGGTCAGACCTCATCTGTAATACAGTATCCAGTTCTGGGCACCACATTTTTAAAAAAATATATCAACAAAATGGAGCAATTTCAGAGAAGAGTGTACAGAATGGTGACTGATCTGCAAACCATGTCCTATAAGGAATGGTTACAGGATTTGGGAATGTTTAGCTTCCAAAAATGAAGACTGAGAGAAAACGTAACAGCTGTCTACAAAGATCTCAAGGGCTGTCACACCTTAGAGGGATCAGGTTTATTCTCATTTGCACAAGGAAAGACTAAAAGCAATGGGATGAAACTGAATTGCCATGAGAGATGGGGAGTTCTCCTTCAATGGAAGTCTTCAGAGGCTGGACAGACATCTGTCTGGAATGATTTAGTGAATCCTGCTTTGAGCAGGGGGCTGGACCAGATGATCAAGGATGTCCCTCCCAACTCTACCATTCAGTGATTCTATGTATGCCGAAGCTTAAAAGTGTGATTCATTGTAGAACATCTAATGCCTTTTAGTTTTGAACACTTGAATGACATGTAATCACCTATAAGAGCGCCATGTGATCAAAAATACAGTGTGAGTTAAGAAAGTCTGGTAGCTTATACCGGCAGTATATACATTTGAATGATTTAGCAACATTATGAAGAGTTGTGTCAAGCCAACATAGTCTAAGGAGTGGTGCATGCAAGGGGAGTATAAAGGTTGTGAATGTAAGCAGACAAAATGCACCCTATGCATTACATTGGTTCATTTTTCTGTGTCTATGTCCAAATTCCACACGTTTTATATAATCCTTTTGTTTTCACAGAATGGCTACAGTATTCCTTTACAGTGTAACATTTACTGCTTAAGTGTTGGCTCCTTTTGAATCACAATAGCTGGGAAATCACTGGCAGGGATTTCAGGAAGGGTGAGCCAGACTATTGTGAATGGTCTATCCACTCCCACCACAACTCTCCTTACTTTAAGGGGCCACTTGGTGTTCAGAATACCTTTTTTGCATCAGCAGGAAGACCTTCCCAGTTTAAAAGCAGCACGACAATGTCCCACTTCAGATTACAGCCAGTTTAATAGTATCCTAAAAATCAAAGCTACAGTGCACATAATGTAAAGTATTCTAACAAACTGCCTAGCAAATCCAGTTGCAATCAAGATTATTAGCTGCCCAATGCAAATTAGAGTTATCAGCAAAATCTACAAAGATTCTGCTGTTTGCTGTAAAAAATACTCTGCATTTAAACACACGTTATAGTTTATTTACTAGTAAATATTAAATGCCGTATTTTTCGCTTTCTAAGACGCACCGGATTATAAGACGCACCCAGATTTTGGAGGTGGAAAATAGGGAAAAAAATATTTGAAGCAAAAAATGACTTTGATATGACAGTCAGGCCCTGCGACCAGTCAGCGCTGGCATCTGTCTCCTTCGGATGCAGGAGCAGCATGTGAGCAACACCAATGACTTCTTGCTCCAGTGTCTGATGGCGGGGAGACAGACGCCAGCACTGACTGGTCGGAGGGCTGAGTCTCATATCAATGTCACATGGGAGATGACTATGCAACTTCTGACAATGTTGGAATCGCTGCAGCATCGTGGGTAAGTATGGTCTTTTTTAGGCTGGCTTCACACTAGCGTTCCCCTCCGCTGCTTCCTGTGGAGGGGGACCGCAAGCTGAGTGCAGGCACCACAAGTCCCTATGTTTAACATGGGGACGCGGGTGCCTGCGCTCAGGGGCAGATTGGCATGGCACCCATTCACCGCCATGTATGATTTGTACGCATGTGTATACTTGCGCACAAATCACACACTCTCGTCCACACCCTGAATGCGACATGTGTTCCTAGTGCGGACGAGACTGTATGATTTGTGCGCATGCATCCCCTGCGTACAAATCATACATTGCAGTGAATGTGTGCGCACGCCAATCTGCACCTGAGCGCAGGCACCCACGTCCCCATGTTAAACATAGGGACTTGCAGTGCCTGCGCTCAGCTTGCGGTCCCCCTCCGCACGACGCCGCAGAGGGGGACACAAGTGTGAAGGCAGCCTTAATTATACAAGGGCCAAAAAGGTGAATGAGATGGGATTTGTTCATGTAGTGGCAACCCCTTTAAGAACTATAACTCCCAGCATGTACTGTAGATCCTATAGCATGCTTGAAGTTCTAGTTAAGCACAGTATTGGCAGTGTTAACTTTATTAGTGGTTATGTTACATATACATGTGCACTCACTTTAATGTGTCCTGCGCCATCACCCTGCTGAAATCAAGGAAGTGGCGATAGTCTGCAGATCAAGTTCTGATGTGATGTCCTGTAAGAGGGAGGGGGTCTATACACTGTGCTGAAATATAATGCTCCAGCCCTGTGTCCTAATTACAAGTCACCACAGCAGAGCTTGACCTGTAGATGCAGGATGTAGATACAGGAGCTGTACACTGGTGTTATGCAGGCTCCAGCCCTGCTCTAATAGTCAGAAGCTCCTCAACTGCAGACCGAGCTTCCTGGATTTCTGCACTGTGCTGGGCTCAGCAGAACACATTACAGAAAGCACCACACTGTGATAAGGTACCGATCTCCCTGCTCTGCCCCTGACTACATGGCAGTGAATCAGCACAAAGCTCAGTGCTGATTCACTTACAGCAGCTGTGCCCCGCTCCTCCGTTCTCACTATCTCCAGCACACAGTCTCCCCAGCCACTGCAGGAAGCTGGAGAGAGACCATGTGTGCCGGCTAAGCAGCTTCTCCTGCTCCCTGTGCTCTCACCTCTCCTCGCTGTCTTCAGTGCAGAGAGGTGGGTGGAGACTGGGAGCAAGTGAAGTGAATATCTAAGTAGATAATGAGCCGGGGACACGTGGTGCTCCTGCCGCCTGATTCTTCAGCAGGGACCATTCCCTGTCACTTCTGTCCCCACTTCACTGCTGTCCCCCCCTCCCAAGCAACTGAGGATGCTAGAATGTTATATTCCTTTTATAAGACGCACCCCCACTTTCCTCCAAAACTTGGAGGAAAAAAAGTGCGTCTTATAAAAGGAAAAATACGGTACATCAACCAAGAATAATACTGGCACATAGAAAAATAAATTTCTGTTTTCTTCCACAGACAACACTAAATTCGTTTTGCATTATTTTGAACTTTATAATTAAAAAAAGCAAACACTAATTGCTTATTGTGGGGCTGAGGAATGTAGTATATGCACTAATCAGAAGCAAACATAGTATCATGGGTGGACATGTCACTGGTGCAACCTGTGAAGCCGCACAGGGGACAATGAGATGAGTGGGCCCAATTCTACCTCCAATGCACATGCAATTGTGAATTATGATGAGCTATTGGACAGAAAATGATCCATATATTGTCCTGGCACCAGGGCCAGTGTCTCCACAGTGTATTTGCACCAGCTTATCAAAATATTTTCCACCCATTTTCTCTTATTTGGTGAGAAATCCACTAGCACAAGAAGCAGTTGACAACAAAAGTGACCTAAAAAAGACCCAGATGAACAAATAAGACCTGAATGCCTCTTAGTTAGTCCCTGTTTTGTCGTTTCTTATTGTTTTCCTGATTGCTGAGGTCGGTGATTGGCAACAGCAGTCTAAGGGTACCTTTACACGCGGCTACATTTCTAGGGTGGCTACAGGTAACTTACTGGTTGCAGTGACATCATGGAGAGATTATTCCATTTTTACACAGCAACAAGATAGAACCTTGTCTCCATGATTTCACTGCAACCAGTAAGTTACCTGTAGCCACCCTAGAAATGTAGCCGCGTGTAAAGGTACCCATATGCTTAATTGGTAACAGGTCAGCTGCCGAAGAAAATGAAAATTGTGGTACTCAAATAGTTATGGCTTAATGGATTAGGGTTCTCTCTTTTTTTATTTACAGTAATTTTTTCTTATGACATATTCACATACCCTGCCTTTTGCAAAATAACTAACTAAATAAAAATATACACATACAGAAAAACACACACATACAGTAGGTACGGAAAGTATTCAGACCCCTTTACATTTTTCACTCTTTGTCTCATTGCAGCCATTTGGTAAATTCAAAAAAGTTCATTTTTTTCTCATTAATGTATACTCTGCACCCCATCTAGACTTAAAAAAAACAGAAATGTAGACATTTTTGCTAATTTATTAAAAAAGAAAAACTGAAATATCACATGGTCATAAGTATTCAGAGCCTTTGCTCAGACACTCATATTTAAGTCACATGCTGTCCATTTCCTTGTGATCCTCCTTGAGATGGTTCTACTCCTTCATTGGAGTCCAGCTGTGTTTAATTAAACTAATAGGGCTTGAGTTAGAAAGGCACATACCTGTCTATATAAGACTCACAGCTCACAGAGCATCTCAGACCAAATGAGAATCATGAGGTCAAAGGAAATGCCCAAGGAGCCCAGAAACAGAACTGTGGCAATGCACAGATCTTACCAAGGTTACAAAAGAGTTTCTCCAGTACTCAAGGTTGCTAAGAGCACAGTGGCCTCCATAATCCTTAAATGGAAGACGTTTGGGTCCACCAGAAGTCTTCCTTGACCTGGCCATTCAGCCAAACTGAGCAATTGTGGGAAAAGAGCCTTGGTGAGAGAGGTAAAGAAGGAACCCCAAGATCACTGTGGCTGAGCTCCAGAGATGCAGAAGGGAGATGGGAGAAAGCTCCACAAAATCAGTTATCACTGCAGCCTGGGCCTTTATGGCAGAGTGACCCAATAAAAGCCTCTCCTCAATGCAAGACATATGATAGCCCGCATAGAATTTGCAAAAAATAGAACACATGAAGGACTCTCAGAATATGAGAAATAAGATTCTCTGGTCTGATGAGACAATAATAGAACTTTTTGGTGATAATTCTAAGCGGTATGTGTGGAGAAAAACAGGCACTGCTCATCACCTGCCCAATACATGCCCAACAATGAAACATGGTGGTGGCAGCATCATGCTATGGGGGTGTTATTCAACTTTAGGGACTGGTTGCAATTGAAGGAAACATGAATGCGGCCAAGTACAGAGACATCCTGGATGAAATCCTGTTCCGGAATGCTCTGGATCTCAGACTTGGCCGAAGGTTCACCTTCCAATAAGACAATGACCCTAAGCACACAGCTAAAATAACAAAGGAGTGGCTTCAGAACAACTCTGTGACCATTCTTGACTGGTCCAGCCAGAGCCCTGACCTAAACCCAATTGAGCATGTGTGGAGAGACCTGGATGTGTACCAATGTTCATCCAACCTGAGAGAATTGGAGAGGATCTGCAACGAAGAATGGCAGAGGATCCCGAAATCCAGGTGTGAAAAACTTGTTGCATCATTCCCCATGGCTGTACTAGTTCAAAAGGTGCTTCTACTCAATACTGAGCAAAGAGTCTGGATACTTATGACCATGTGAAATTTCGGTTTTTCCTTTTTAATAGGTTTGCAATGAAACATAGTGAAAAATTTAAAGGGGTCTGAATACTTTCTGTACGCACTGTATGTATATAAATATATATATATATATATATATATATATATATATATATATATGCAGTATGTGCACAAATACTCTGGACAGCTTTTATATGTGTATATTTTTGTTTAGTTAGTTATCTTTCAAGGGGCAGGGTATATGAAGAGAGAGTTATATAATAATGGAACTGTTGAAATAAAGAGTTTCTAATTATTGAATTAATCTAATTTTAGAGCAGTTGTGTTAAATTACTCATAAACTCACTACAATTGCTACTACTAACACGTAGTGACTTTAATGTAATGTAATCTATCTATCTATCTATCTATCTATCTATCTATCTATCTATCTACGTATATTGGTTATAAGAGGGTTATTTTATTAACCTGCCAAAAATGGCCACCTAAATAGCTGACATTCCTGGCTTAGTCGGCTGGATGAAGTTCTGGGCAGGCCAAGAATGAATGTACTTGAAGAGGTTAAACTCACAACCAAGTAGCAACCGCAATAAACATAACGCAAATAACATGAAATTCCATTCCCCCTCCAACGTCACTGTGACCAGCATACATCAGCTGGACTAGGCTTTAGACTGCTCTAGGAAACCTTAGTCAACAGCTGTAGCTTCCAGTCCCACAAAACACCTAAACTGTAGCGTACTAAAGC
This sequence comes from Allobates femoralis, assembly GCA_033576535.1. Taxonomy (NCBI): domain Eukaryota; kingdom Metazoa; phylum Chordata; class Amphibia; order Anura; family Aromobatidae; genus Allobates; species Allobates femoralis. Next base: position 275,002,476 of record JARQOC010000006.1, read on the forward strand.
TCACTCCCGTTCTGGCAATGCTATAACAAGAAATCCCTTTTTCTTTAATCCACCTGTTCAATTATTTATCATGCTATGTGTTTCCTGTTAATTGTCACTCATGCACAGGCTTTATGTTGTAAGTGGACACCCTAATATTTTTAATGACCTTAAGCAAAGTGATTGACATTGGATAGCCGTGTCAGGTGTTCCTAGTGACGCAATATGTTCTCCCAGCAGCAGGAAAGCTTCCTGTCGTGATTAAGTTGGAGCTATGAATGTAACAAAATGTGTTGTCAACTTTCCTCTGATGCAAGACATTTTATTATAGTGTCTGGTAACAGAGCAATGTAGCAACGCAAACAGTGGCTTTAAATACACCGCTCTGCTCTGCTCTCCCCCATCCAGCCTTTTACATGTATAGCAAGTCCTAATTTTAAAACACTGGCATCGGAGATATTTATCAATCCACCGATGTGTCCTCAAATCTCCAGATGTATCCAGAATTTATCTGTGTATACCTCTGAATCTTTAATATAATACAATTCTGGACCTGTGTATGAAATTCTAGATTTTTGTGTGATTATATTAAATAAAAAAAATGGTTTGGGTATGTTTACTCCAATACCATTTTTCAATTAAATATTCATATTTAAATTTTTTAACTTTTTACCAAAAGAAGAATTGCAAAAGCTCTTTTAAAAAAAAAGTTGTTTTACTCCACTTTAAGCGGCCGTCACAAGCACAGATATCTCTTGCGATATTGTAAGCGATCACGTGCACGCGCTCACATCGCTGGTGAGCTGTCACACAGACAGACTCACCAGCGATGTGGAGCCGCGATCTCGCTGGTTACTATGGTACACATCGGGTTACTAGGCGCCGCGCGTCGCTTAGTAACCCGACGTGTACCATAGATACCATCTCCCAGCATAGGCTCTGCCGCTGGGAGATCGTTCCTCGTGGTGTCATACACCACGATGAAGCAGATCGTGACATCGTTCATCGCTAGATCTGAGCTCCGGAGCTCAGATCTGCGATGTCACGATCAAGCGATTTTACATAGTAAAATCGCTTGATTACATGCAACGATGCCAAAACGATATCACTTAAGCGATCAAAAAGGAGATCACTTAAACGATATCGGGCTTAAAATCGTTGCGTGTGACGGCCGCTCTACATGGATAACCACACATATAGAGTAGGTATGCCTAAAGCCATAGGATAGCGGGAAAGAAGGAGACTATAAGTCTACTCTTAGGGTACCGTTACACGCAGAGATATCGCTGGGAGATCTCTAAAGATCTCGGGAGCGCGCCGCTCGATGAGGACATCTGTTGGACATCGATGGGGAGTTGTTACACGTGCAGATATCATGCACGACGCCCCTCCGATGTTGTGAGCAGAGATCGTTCACACAACCCAGCGATCGGTCCCTGTTCATTGTGGTCAATGGGCAAAATCTTTATCCACATCAATATCGCGGTGTCACACACAAATATACAGCAGGTTTGTTGATCGCAGATCACTTGATTTAGCAACAGGTTCTCAAATTTGTGATGAGCAATCCAAAGATTTATCACACCCATATCTCGGTTTTACACGCAACGGCGTCCTAATGATGTCGTTTGATCGATGCAAAACCCGTGACGTATCAGCGATCAGGATATCTCTGCGTGTAACGGTACTCTTATGGAGACCTGGTTTAACAAGACCAAACATACTGTATACTTGTCTAACTAAGCTAATGACATAATGATTGAGGCGAAAAGTGAGGGATTTCTGAAAAAAAAATGCTTGCAAATGTAGTTCAGTCGGAAGTATTACGATGTAACATGCATTAACTTGACACGTCTTTCAGTTGTTCAGACCTTTTTTTTCCAAATTTGCCTATGTTTGTAAAAATATATATATTTACCTGCTGATTGCCCACTGCTCTTCTTTAGAGCTGCTTGTGTCCCCTAGCGGTCTTCTCTTCTAATGGGAACAGTCATGTGATTGCTGCAGAGACGAACAACTTATGAAAACTAAGTTTTTACTGCAGATGTTTTTGTAGTTTTTTTTTTTTATACAGGGCGTTATCTACCACTGGTAAACCTTTTTAATGGGCCCAAGGATTTGGGAAAAAAGTTATTCTCATCTCCCAGACTACAGTGCTCCTTCATAGTTAACATTGTGTCCCCCATTAATCTGCTGGGGATCCGCATCCAGCGGGGGCATCTTGTGAGCTCTGCAGCCAACCAGCAGCTGATTATCAATTTTTAGAGCTAGATGAGACATTGACTACAAAGAAGAAGCCCCAATATTGTCCTCATCTCCCTGCATGCAAGAATAAGGGATCGTCTGGCAGTGATGTTTTATTTTTTTTTTGGCTAAAACATTTCTCCATTTATAGTATGTACACAGCGGATAAAAACATAAATTCCTGGCGCATTGCTGACCCAATTTATATAATAGGTCTAAGCTATGAATATAGCCTTTGTGGATTTACATTTTGACAGTTGTTCTTCAATGGGAAACAGTTAACCAGTCTTCACATGATCATACAAATCCCTGTTGATTTCATATTGCACCTCAAGCTGAGCAACCTGTGGATATTTCTGTGTTGAAAGTCGGATGTAATTGTTCCTTTGAACAAGCGATATGACAGTGAGAACTTCCTATGAGTTTATTTTTTCCTCTAGAGCTGTAGGATTCATGTTTAGTGATAGTAAAGGCTTTATAAAAACAGCATTTTTTTCCTTGATTACTACTGTCTTTTAGGGTACTTTCACATCAGTGCTTTTTTTAAATCGCGGCAGTTGCGGTGAAAAAAACGCAACTGCCGCATTTATCGCATAACGGCTGCACTTGCGGCACACTTGCGGCAAGCCCCATACAATGTATATGCGGGCTTGCGGCAGGTGCGGCAAGTGCGGTTTTGGCACTTGCGGCAGGTGCGGCCGCGAAAAAACCGCGGCTGACCACGGTTTTTTTCGCTGCCGCAAGTGCAAAACCGCACTTGCCGCACCTGCCGCAAGTACGCCTATACTTTGCATGGCGTTTACCGCAACCGCGCCGCAAGTGCAGCCGGTATGCGGCAATTGCGGCAGATGCGGTTTTTTCACCGCATCTGCTGCAAATTTCAAAAAACGCTGATGTGAAAGGGCCCTAAGGCCCCTTTCACATCAGTGTTTTTTTTAAATCGCGGCAGATGCGGTGAAAAAAACGCATCTGCCGCGATTAACGCATAACTGCGACACTTGCGGCACAGTTGCGGCAAGCCCCATGTAATGTCTATGGGGCTTGCGGTAAGGGTGCGGCAGGTGCGGTATCGGCACTTGCGGCAGGTGCGGCCGCAAAAAAAAACGCAGTCAGCAGCGTTTTTTTCATCAGGGATCCCTGATGAAGGTGCCAAGTGGGCACCGAAACGCGTCGGAAAATAAAGAAGGATCTGATTAACTCTTCATCTGCCAGCGTTTTCTTTGATGCAAGTCATCCTGGTAGCGCGGACCGTCATACACCTTTTCCCAAGTAACTAGATGCTTTTCCACGGATGAGTGGTTCGGTGGAGGTCCAGCAGCAGCCATCAGGATATTATTTCTAACAAGTCTTCAAACCAGTTGTGAGTGACACAACTGGATCAGGTGAGTGATTTGCTTTGCTCACCGGGTTGTGAACTTAGTGTCCAGTGATAAGGGCACTATTGCGCCTCTTGTTCCCCTCCCCTTTTGTATTTGTCACATATCTTTAAGGCCATGCGCACATGTTGTGTTACTTGGTGAGTTTCTTACCTCAGTATTTGTATGATAAAACCAGGAGTAAAACATTCAGAGAAAAAGTATAAAAGAAACATATTCACCACTTCTGCATTTTGTACCTACTCATGGTTTCGGTTAACAGATACTGAGGTAAAAATCTCACCAAATACTCAATGTGTGCATATGACCTGAAAAATACGTGAACACATTAATGTGTTATTCCCATCTCCAATAACCTATCCCAATATATTGTAGGCATAATAATATTATTAACAACTACTTCCAATTAGAAATGTATTATATTTCTAATGCTATAGCCATGTCTCTTAGGCCAGGTTCACACATACAAATCCGTTTTTTGAGCCATCAGTTTTTCTAAGGGTGCCAATAGTGTCCCCTGAGGTCCTGGACGTTTTTGGCAAATTTTGGGACTTAGTCATTTTTTCATTAAAAACGCATATGTGTTAACGCATGCATTAACGCAGGTGCCTATAAGTGCCATGCGTTAACGCATGTGTTTCACATAGGGCCTCATGTTTAAAAAACGCATGCATTTTTTGAAAGCACCCCAAAAACGCATGTGTTTTTTTAAAAAAAAACGCACACACATGCGTTAATGCATATGTGTTTTTGGACTTAGAGAAAAAAACGTCCAAAATGATTCCAAAAACGGATTTAAGGCAAAAACGGATTTGTATGTGTGAACCCGGCCTATGTTTATGATCGACTCATATAGTGATAGTAGTTAGTTAGATACTCATGGTTGTGAGCTCGGTCATATAGCAATTGTTTGATCAGCTTGTAAAGTATATAAACCCATGGACATTCACAAAATAGGTAGACAATCTTTTCAGTAATTCAATACAAAAATTGATTTGCATATATTATATAGAGTCATTACAAACAGAGTGATCTATTTCAAGTGTATGTTTCTGTAAATGTTGATGATTATGGCTTACAGCCAATGAAAACCTGGAGGTCATTATCTCAGAAGATTGAAGAAGGGGGGAGATCAAAGATTAAAAACGGCACTGCTGTATTCTACAAGCCATTAAAAGGTGAATATAATCTTAATTTATTAGTCAATGCATTTCAGGACTTCCTGAAACGCCCTGACACATGGCAATATGATATCAATTTGTCATGAGGAAGGGGCGAGGGAGCCCTGAGACATGGCAATATGATATTACGGTAATTTGTCCTGAGGAAGGGGCCAGGGAGCCCTGAAACACGTTAATTGATAAATCAATATTATATTCACCCTTTGATGTCTTGTGCAATACAACAGTTCGGTGTTTAACCATTCATCCTCCCTACTCTATATGCACCACGCTGGGGACTGCAGCAGTTGTGATATGCTTTTATAGTGGTTGTGACTCTCAGAGCTACACAAGGTGAAGCCTCTGATACCTATTTAGGTAATATTTTATCTCCTACCCTTTATCCTCCCTACTTTAATTTTCTGAGTTAATGATCTTTGGGCTTTCATTGGCTGTAAGTCATAATCACCAACATTAACAGAAATAAACACTTGAAATAGATCACTCTGTTTGTAATAACGCTATATAGTATATGCATTTCCCGTTTTGTATTGAATCAATGGAATAAATTAACTTTTTAATAATATTCTAATTCATTTAGGTGCACTTGTATATGTAATGTTCAGCTAAGCCTTGTATTTCAATCATGACACAAATTTGGATCCAGACAGAATAGTTCAATAATGGTGAAATAAATCTACACAAATAAAAGATTAATCACCATAGCTTGAATTGATAAACTTTTATCAAAAACATGGAAAAAAAATAATATTACCTCAATGCAGAATTTAAAAAAAACCATCACAGACAATAAGGAATGTTTATATCAAGTGATCAAGGGAGTTCCCTGTGGAAACTATATTATGCATTTCAGCAAAATGTTCTACACAATACTTGAGAAAGATCTAAAATTGGTAATAAGATTTAAATACAATAATTCTGAACAAAAAAACACAGCCATAATAGCAGCACTATTTTTTAATAAAACATATATCTCATACAAAAACAGACCAAAAAGTGCTAGTTGAATAAGTTTATCGTTAATTTACAAAAGGTGACCCATTTAAGTATAAATCACATTTAAGACAAACAATTACAATTAGCCATCTAAATACACTGTAAATACACCATGAGTAAAAAAATTCTACTAGTACCACCATTTACTGCAGCACAAAGAAGTACTGACATCCAAGATTTTATTTCATATCTATGTCACAGACACTAGATTAGTTTTCTTGCACTTTAGTCTCGTGGAATAATTGCTACAACTACAGACATTTCATTCATCACTGAATTTCCAAGATACAGTTTTGATTATCTGCAAAGCTGAACGTATAGAAGTCTTTTAAATGCATATTATTTGTGGAGACAGAAAAGGGCAACCATGATGTTTGCCAGATATACCGTCACTGGTTGCTTTAATAATAGGATTGAATGTGAGTTTCTAGAAATGATACATAAAGCTTATTATACTAAGTTTGGGATTCATAGTATATTCCGGATGCAGAGATTGCCAAGAGCAAGTTTAAAGACATTTTACTCTTGGGCATAAATTGTTAGATTACAGGGATGTAATATAGAGAGCATAGAAATTACAAATATCTCCAAGGCCTGGTGCCTGATAAAAGCCCAATGGATCTACTACTATATAGTATGATGCTGGGAAAGGCCCCAATTTGAGAGGCTCACATAAAGGCCAATGACTACACTACTACATAGGAAGAGAACAGCATAATACTTGGGAAGAACCCACTTGCGAAGAGGCACGTAAATTCCAAAGGACTCACTACTACATAGGAGGACACCAGATTAATGCTTGGGGAGGCCCACATCAAGGCCAATGACTAAACTACTACATATACATACGAGGAAACCAGCATAATAGTTGAAAAGAATCCACCTCAGAAGGCCCTCATAAATTCCAATAAACCCACTACTACCTATTTGAGCATCACAATGATGCTTGAGGAGGCCAAATAAAACCTATTTGCTTCCTCACTAGATGAGAGGACACCACATGAAGCTTGGGTAGGCCCTTGTAAAGTTTAGCCTTAAGTTACACCTATTAAAGGGAATATATCAATAGGGTGAATTATACTAAGTTGTCTTCATTGGCATGCATGTCATGGGAAGTTTAATAAAACGATACCTTAATATCTGCGATCGGAAGTCTAATTCCAGAGAAATACAATTTTTTCTTAATATGTAAATGAGTTGTTAAGATCTGTGGGCTGGACATAAATCTCCCTGAGAATCTGCCCCAGAGCTTATTTTAAATGAAAGGAGGTGTTACCAGAGATACGTAGATCAGAAGAGTAGACTGAAATCCAAGAAATAGTGCTTCAACGATCCACGCTGCTGTGGAGGAAAACAGGACCATATGAAATCTTGATGTAATGGTGTTTATTCCCAACGCGTTTTCGAGCCATCCCAGCTCCGTCATCAGGGTACAAATAGGACCATATAGGACCATACATTGTGCCAGCAATAAATACTAACATGAGGACGCCGACCAATTAGTAATGTCATTATGACATCAAATGTTGTGGGTGTCATTGTGCACACCCACAACATTTGACGTCATAATGACATCATTAATTGGTTGGCGTCCTCATGTTGGTATTTATTGCAGGCACACTGTATGGTCTTGTTTGTACCCTTGATGAAGGAGCTAGGATGGCCACAAAACGCGTTGGGAATTACATCAATAGCTTGTGTGGTCCTCTTTTCCTCAAAAGCAGCGCGGATCGTTGAAGCACTATTCTTTGGATTTCTGTATACATGCCACATTGCACGTGGGAGTGCTGATCCAGCAGCAGCTGTACAAGCGCATATACCAGTTGTGGGTTTACACAACTAGCCCAGGTGAGCACATGCCATTGTAGGGTATCAATTGTCCCTAAACGATAAAACCCATTGGCTGTTTGCCTCTCACTTTCAGATAATAAAAGAGTAAAAAGTCAGTCAATACATAACTAGTAAAACTTGAAAAAAGCTCTGTACACAGGCTCTTCGATACATAAGTCTACGGCACATTTATATAATAAGAAAAATATGGATTTCTCTGGAATAAGACATTGGAATACAAATATCAAAATATGATTTTATTCAACTTTCTTTTACATGTCCACAGTCCTAAGGACGGGTAATCCTACTGATGGATTCCCTTTAAATAGAATGGTAGAGTGAACATCTAGTGCTCCCACTTTCTGCAACTTATCATTTCCACCTTGAGAAGCCAGCAAAAATCCTGTAAAAGTTGGAATTGCATGTTCAGAGGATGCAGTCCGCGCTGCCAGAATTTTCCGCTTGTAAATAATGCAATTAGGCGATGTCCAAATCAAACCTTTCTTTTATTTCTCCAACGCGTTTCAACGCCCTCCTGGCGTCTTCATCAGGGATCAACTGATCAGAGATCCCTGATGAAGACGCCAGGAGGGCGTTGAAATGCGTTGGAGAAATAAAAGAAAGGTTTGATTTGGACATCACCTAATTGCATTATTTACAAGCGGAAAATTCTGGCAGCGCGGACTGTGGCACACCTTCCTTTCCCAAAACTTCTGATTTCGTTTCCACGTGTGGAGACCGGTGGAAGTCCTGCAGCAGCCATCCGGATACATACTCGATCAGGTCTACTAACCAGTTGTGGGTTTCACAACCGGTATAGGTGAGTGACCCCTCTTTGCTCACCTCTAGAGATTTGGTGTCTAGTGATAAGGGCACTATTGCGCCTCTTGTCCCCCCCCCCTTCTCTTATGTTCAGAGGATAACATTTATCATTTCAAATATTCTTACAATATAAAGTAAACATGTATCGTCCTGCAGAATAATTATAATTGATTTTCCCATGAAGTATGACACTAGAGAGAATTGGTCCAAGGCTTTACTGTAGTTTATAATACCCATTTTCTATCAATTAAATGAAATATATTACACACGTGCATCTTTGAAAAGTCTATAGGTACAGAGACAAAAGGGAAAAGTTGGTTAAAGCATGGTCAAGTGTATTATAAGTTTCAGCTTATCCCATATACCATCCATTCCTTTCCTAGTCACAGATCTTATGAAGGAAAGAGAACAGAAGATGCTGTGGGGAGGCAGGAGTTGGGGTTGGGGCATATTAATTTTGCCATGTTCCTTCTACGTGTATGTACTTGCTATTATACAGTATTATTATGCTGAAAAATCATCTAAATTTACCAAAAGCTTAGTAACATAATGACAAGGAGACGATGCACCCACATGGGGATTATCTAAAACCTGACATCTTTTGGTTCTTGCTTTTGATATTTGTACTGGGAAATTGATAACTGAAAGTCATAATAGGACAATTAAATTAGATAAATTTAATTTATTGAAAACTGATTGAAAAAATATATTTTGTCACTAGGTAACAACTCGAGATGCCAAAAGGTTCTGTCTATAGAATATATTTGATTCTGACATATCTTTTCTCTGTACGTCTTCATTTTACTTAGAATATTTATTAGGCAGTATGTGAAGGCCAAAGCCTTATAGCCCATAGTTAAATTAGTAGATTCAAGAAGTATTTTCCTGATCTGCTCATATCTATTCATTTTTAATACTGCATATCACTCGAGGTTTAATATAGTTATTACGACTACTGCAGTGTCTGCAAGTAGTTTTGTGCAAATTAGACATGAATCACTCATTAGGACGTAATTCTTAATCTAATGAAACATCTAATAGGCTTCTAACATCTTTATAACTATTATTACATTATTCATGTGCAGTTCCCCTTATTGATTTCACTTTAATGTGGCTTGAGTTATAACAGAACATTACTGCTGTTACCTTACATTAATTCACATAAAAAATGACTGAATAACACAACTAGCCTAACATAATAAAGTAAACTTAGGCTACATTCGTGTCCAGTTTTTCCTGCAAAAATGGACAAGATTTGGGCAAGAAATGCTCCCATTGAGGAAATCATTGGCCTCTGTAGTGAAAACAACACTGGATAGAACAAAAAATATGCAAGTATGTACATAACATTATGTCTGAATACAGAATAGGTGTATTAAAGGTAACTTGAACCAACCGAATATTGCTATTATATTCTGACGTCCTTATAATATCCAACCTGTAGGGCACAATTTCAGGAACTGAAATTACAAAACTGTATGAGAAGTGCACTGACCATAAATGTAAAAATGAACCCTATCATAATCGTCACAACCTTATCTCAATGCACAAATAAATGGCAAAGCTCATTTGTTTAAAAAAAAGTTCAGTCTGTCCATCTAGCGTAGACCAGTTGCAGTCCACATCATTCAAGATATCCTCCACGTTAAGCAAATAAACTCCTTTGGTTTGCAACCAGTGCTGTTTGGCTCTCTCTCCTTTTAGCTCTCTTTTTCCGTTGCCTAATTTTCCAGCACAGTGCACTGGAGCAGACCAGAAGAAGTCCAGAAGAAAGTAGGACCAGCCCAAAGACAGATATAATGGATCCATGAGAGTTGAAACTGTATGCCACTGCTGTGACCACAATGCCTGCTATTAGAATAACCACTCCAAAAGGGATTGTGCAACGATAGCAAGATAGCTCTGCTCCACCTGTCGCTGCAGTCAGTTGAGTTTCATTCACTCTTGGAATAGTTGTAATCACACAGTCATTGGCACGCTTCTCCATCATCATGGGGTCTGAAGACTTTGGAGAACCCAAAAGTATATCTTTGATAGGCTGCTCCATCATTTTGTTTCCATCAAGTTTGAGGTGGAAATTTATGCAACTTCTTTATTGGGTCCAAACCTAATTAAACTGTGCAAACAAAAAAAGCAATATTAGTTGAATAAAATGCATATCTAAAATGTAAGCATAACAAGTCTACATCTAAGACCAAAATAATACATGTTGTAAATTCATTTGAATGAGTGCGATTTCAGCTGGATGTTGTACTGTAGGGCTTTGCAACTGGACCAAAGTGTTTTAAATGGGCAATAAGTTGGTTGGTTGCAAAAATGATACAACCCCTTTAATGGGTGCTATTGTGGGGACCTGAAATTCAAAGCTGGCCACACTGTATTTATATATTAATAATATTTGAAAAAGAGGATGGATTTTCCAGCTCAATCCACATGGGTTAAATTAGAACTTTATTTCAAACATTTAAAATCCATGAAAGAGTGGTGAGTGGATACTGATCATCAATGCGTTTCAAACAGTTCATGATGATCAATAAGGCATATAGCTTTTGAACCATATTGATGATCATTATCTATATACCACTCTTCTATGGATTTTAAACATTTGATCGAGAGTGCTCGTTTTAACCCATTTGGGTCCAGCTGAACTACCCAATCTCTTTTTTCACTCGATCTCTGCCTTACAAAAGTTTCTGATCCAGGCTCGCTAAAATCTAAAGTTGGAAACATAGATGAGCTGGTGTTTTCTTTTTTTCATATTAATATTAATAGCATACAGGTTTAAATCTTTAATCAGAAGAAAGTAAAAATATGTGTACCGTGTTAAGCCAGTAGATTGAAAAATATTAGAATCTGAGAGTCCTCAGTGGTTGATACTTTTTAATGGCTAACTGAAAAGATGGTAAGACAAAGCTAGCTTTCCAGACACTAAGGTCTCTTCATCAGGCTAATAATGACACAAATTCTGAACACACATATATACAAATGGAGGGTTGGATAAGCAGAGCATAGTTGTCAGTTCTGGGTCAGTTTCCCCTCCCAACACTGACCACTGTGCTCTGCTTAACCAATTTATGTAAAATCTTGAGCTAAAAAATAACTTTAGTGGTAAAAAATGGATTATTTTCTCCACCACCCAATGGTATAAAGTTCAGTGACAAACCTTGGGTTTTAATATGTTCACTGCACCTCTAGATGAATTTAATAAAGGGTGTTGTTTGCAAAATGGGGTCAGTTATTATGGGGGCTTTGCTGTTCTACGTAGTACCTCAGGGGCTTTGCTAATGTGACATGGCACCCGCAAACCATGGCAGCAAAATGTGCGCTATAATATGGCACTTCTTACCTTCTGATCCTTGTATTGAGTCTGAAAAATGTTTGAAGATTAGATGTAAGGTTTTGGTGTACTCATAGGAAGTGGCACAACAAATTGTGTGGTTCACTTTCTCCTGTTACCCTTGTTAAAATAAAAATTTTGAGGCCAAGACACTGTTTAGGCTCATCAGGGACTCTGCAAAGGTGACATGGCATCCACTATCTATTCCAGACAATTTTTCACTACAAAAATCCAATGGTGCTCCTTCCCTTCCAAGCACTGCAGAGCACCTAAAAAGTAGTTTTCCACCACATATGGGGTATCAGTGTATTCAGGAGAAATTGTAAATTGTATGGAGCATTTTCTTCTATTGCCCTTGTGAAAATGAAAAATTTTGATCTAAAGCAACATTTTTGTAGGAAAAATATAATTTCTTCTTTTCACAGCTCACAGTTATATAATTTCATGTAGTACCTGCAGGTTCAAGGTTCTCAACACCCCTCTTGATAAGTTTCTTTATGGGTGCAGTTACTAATATGAGGTTACTTGTGGGGGTCTCAATTGATTAGGCACATCAGGGCCTCCGCAAACGCAACATGGAGTCTATCTATTGCAGCCAATTTTGACCTCCAAAATGGTGTCCTTTTTTTTTGGGTGCCTTCTATCACACAGGCTCCTCAAAGTCATATCAAATGGGATGTGGTGCCTAAAAAAATGTTTGTAATAACGTACTAACAAAAAAAATCATGTTTAAAGAAAATGGTAAAGATGTAAAGAAATCATATGGCAAATGTAAATTATTAATGACTTTGTGTGATATACGGTGAATATGTTGTTTAACTACATAACAATTCACAGTTCAAAAAATGCTTAATTTTTTACATTTTTTGTCAACTTTTTATTATATTCAGAAATAAATTATTAGGTTTATCTCTAACATGAAGAACAATATGTCACAGAAAACAGTCTTAGGGTATGTGCCCACTGGACGTTTTATGGGCTGTTTTTTAGCGTTTTCCGCCGGCGTTTTCCGCTGAGTTTTACGTTAATTTATGTTAATCCTAACCAGCGGTTGGCTTAACATGCTAGTCAATGGATTTTAGAAAACGCTGTGTACATGAGAACGTTTTTTTTTGTCTTCTTTCCACTTTTTTCACCGGTTTTCCACCGGTTTTCAAAGATAGAGCAAGTGACTTCTTTTGAGCGTTTTTCCAGCGGTTCCAGCTTACAAGTGCACAAAAAACGTCTTTAAAACGCTAAGAAAAACCGCCAGAAAACCGCCGATAAAACGCTGTACAAACGCTATAAAACCGCTCAAAAAACGCTCAAAAAACGATGGACACTGCTGAGGTCAGAAAACTCAGTTTCTGCAATTCTCCACCGGTTTTCTGACGGTCTGCAAAGATGCAGAACCGTCCAGTGGGCACATACCCTTAAGGTCCCTTTACACGCGGCCACAGGAAGGTAGGAACAGGAAGGTAGGAACAGGCAGGCATCGGACACAATTGTGCCTGTTGCCTTGAAAAGACCACGATGTGGCGGCGTGTAATTCAGGACTTTCCTTCCTGTGTCTTCCCTGAAGGAAAGAAAGTCCTGAATTACACGCCACCACATCGTGGTCTTTTCAAGGCAACAGGCACAATTGTGTCCGATGCCTGCCTGTTTCTACCTTCCTGTGGCTGCGTGTAAAGGGACCATTAGATTCACTGAGATCTACCAAAGCGTTCCAGAGTTATGGCTTTATAAAATGACATTGGTCAGAATTGAAAAATTGCCCTGGTCAGGAAGGTGAAAACAGGCTTCATGGGGAAAGGGTTAAAAATTATTTCAAGTACCGTAATTATACTGTAATCTTAAGAGAACCTGTCAGCAGGATTTAGCAATGTGAAGTGAAGGCGGAAGGGCTGGGGGCTATAGATGTGCGAACTGTCTCCAAACATGTTAGACATTTTAAAATTCGCCACAAATATTGACGATGTGGAGTTTCGGCTATAATCCAATAGCCTTTTTCAAAAGTCGCAGGTGACCTGCATCCAGGGCTTAATGCTGTGTAGATATGGAGTCCATGTATGGCTATATACACATGTAATGTGTGCTCTTATTGAGCTGGTTAGCCTCTTTAGGTATGGTGAAAGCCCCTGTGTGATGGTCAAGTACCTTAGATGAGGATTCTCCTGTGCTGTTATGCCGGCGCCTCCCGCGCTGTGGCTGGTATGTGCTCGTTCTGAAAGCGGAGCCAACCCGAAACTTCAGGTTCGCTCATCTCTACTGAGGGCCAGGTCTACTGCTCCTACCACTCTGTCTGGTCCCTGTTATTCTATGATAGGTCATTGATTCTTCATTGATCTGCCTCCTTTTCAAAATTTTGCACTGCCACTGTCATTGTCATGGAAAAATGTGCTGCTTGATTCCACAACTGGTGTTTAGGTCTTCACTAAAATGGAATAGGAAGCAGCACATTCCCAAATCAAGATCATAGCTTAATGGAAACTTCAAAAAGTCAAGATCTTGATCTGCGTATGTGCCACCTTTAGGTGCCTATTTATTGAAGACCTGAAGCCCAGCTTTGGAATCAAACAGAACATACATCACCCACATTAAGGATGGCGGCAGTGCAAAATTTAAAAAAAGAGGCAGGTTACTGAAGAACCAGTGAACTGTTGAAGAAACACAGAAACCTGAAGACCCTGTCCTCAGTCCTGCCCCATGCACAGATATATCATCAGAAGAAAACTTCAGATACTGACTAAACAAGAACCACACAACAAATTTGTTCACCAAAGGTATTAATTTAATCAATAGTACAGTGCCATTATGGCCTTTATATGGATAAATCATGCTGCCAGGGTTTCTTTAATCTCAAATGTAGCATTTTCTGAAATATTATCTGTACCATGTGCCAGGGCTGCTGCAGAAAATTATGCAAGTAATAAGTGACTCACTAAATAGATGCCCTTTTGCCTTTGTAATGCTCCAGCAGTATTTCAGTCATTGGTCAATGATGTTTTTGTGTCATTTATTTCATCACTTACATTAATGATATGCTCATCTTTTCAAGGGACCATGCACACATAGGGCAATTGTGCACCATTCTGAAAAGATTAGACCATCATCACTTGTATATCAAACTAGATTGGGGTACCTGGGAGTTATCCTTTCCAATGGTAGGGGGAGTTCAGATGGACCCCATGTAGATAAAGGTGGTGTTTGAGTAGACCCAACCAGGCTATTTCAAAACTTTACAGCATTTCCTATGTTTTGATAAATATTACAGGAGGTTTACCAAAGGGATCTCCAAGGGAGTGAAACCTCTCACCTCATCTTTCTCATAAAGGGGCAGATGTCTCTAACTGGTTTTAGTTTCCTGAGCAACTAGGTAGATTTCTCTTTTGGCCACAAATGTCATGGTAAAATTGTGCCAAACCTCAATGGGGTGGATGCAATGTGCTGGGGAAATATGGCTACAAGTTTGGAGGAGAGTTTACAATAGCAACTGGGAATATGTGAGGGAAATCAATGTACATGCGTGGAATTTAGTGTAGATAGTAGCCAAGGACAAAGAATAATAAAATACAGGTAGAAGTTTGTTATAAATCTCCCAAGTATAATGGAAGCAGAAAAAAATAAAAATAAATCAAACAGATGAGGTCTCAAATCCGGGAGAATTATTATGGGGGACTTCAACTAACTGATATACAATGGGGAGCAGAAAGATTTAGGTCTAGCAAATGAAAAGGTTTTTCACAACAATAAAAGATTATTACAATTACCACTGGATCAGGACAAAAAAAAGGGAGAGGAGCAATTCTAGACGCCTTAATGACACTCGCAGGCATAGACTCGAACCTGTTTTGGAACTGATTAAGGCCAATTAACCTCTTAAATACTGCTGTCAGTCACAACAGTGGTATCTGAGTGTGAAAAAATCCATTTTAAGGATCGACCACCCGTGATTGTAATCGCATGTTCCGATACTTGCCATGGTACCCTGAAGTCATCTGATGACCCGAGGTTATGGTGGCCTGTTAGATCCTGTTATAAGCAGGGTCTAACAGGATCTGTCAGTAAGTCACTCACAGGTCTCTTGCACTGCTGTACACTAAAATTAATAAACCAAAAAGTCTAATTATTATAACGGAATGCTTTCTGAATTTCAATAGCTTCAAAATACTGATATATAAACCCTCATTAGGTGAAATAAACCCCTGAGAAAAGAATCTCTTAAAGGGAACCTGACCCCTCCAAATCACCCCCAACCATATTAATACCTGTCCCTGCACCATGACATATCATTATTAGTGGTCCTTTTCTATAAAAAATGCGTTCTGTAACATTGCAAAAATCAATATTATGCACTTACATATGTGCGACTTCTTGGCTCTGAATAAGTCTCACAGGGCGTCCCCTGTGAGACTCTAAGCCCTAATCTTCCTCGCCCTGCTGTAGGGGCGTAATAGCCGGTGTGACACTATTTGCGTCACATCCGGTCTTTGTGACGTCAGTACACCCTCTAGGTGTACGCCGACCTCACCATGTGCATTGCGCATGCGCGGCTTTAGATTTACACCTAAAGGGTGTACAGACGTCACAAAGACCGGATGTGTCACAAACAGCGTCACACCGGCTTTTACATCCCTGCAGCAGGGTGAGGAGGACTAGGATTACTTATCACGCCCATCGAGGCGTGATAATGAGCAGCTAAGGAGGGCTTAGAGCCTCATAGGGGATGCCCTGTGAGACTTATTCAGAGCCAAGAAGTCGCACATATGTAAGTGCATAATGTTGATTTTTGCAATGTTACACAAAGCATTTTTTATAGAAAAGGACCAGTAATAATGATATGTCATGGTGCAAGGACAGGTATTAATGGGGTTGGGGGTGATTTGGAGGGGTCAGGTTCCCTTTAAGAATATGATAAAATGCTAATTTTATTGAAATATATTAAAAAAACTATTCAGACACTATTCAAGGCTACTATTAGTATCATACTGAAACATGACTTAACAGAGTCCCTTTAACAATTCATCACGTGCAAAGTTACAAATGTTATCAGTGAGATTTGTGTAATATATTTGATGGAAATAGATCCAGTAAGAGATATGTACTAATAATTGCAGAAAGATATGACTAGTAGTAGTGATAACAATCCAAAGAAAGGATATGCACTAATAGAGACTTAAAAAGTACGCATAATTGGAATCGACCGGAATGACCCAAGCTATAAAACTGTAAAAATGAAAGAAATCAAAAAGTCATATAAAAAAAATGGTGTAAATGAAAATGGCAAGTCATTCCACAAGAAAAAAGCCCTGAAAGGGCTCATTAGGCAAAAATTTAAAAAAAGATACAGCTCTCTCAAAAATAAATGAATTACTTTTTGTAAAATATCGGCTTTAGTGTGTAAAAGTAGCAAAGCATAAAAAAGCTATATAAGGCCCCTTTTACACTAGTGTTTCTGTCCGGATCCGGCAGATCCAGACAGAAAACAGCATCTGTCGCATTTGCTGCCTATCGGTGGCATTTGCAGCACACTTGCAGCAAGCCCCATGCATTGTCTATGGGTCTTGCAGCAAGTGCGCCGTGCAAAAAGACTGCAGCTGACAATGGTTTTTTTCGAGATCTGAGTCAAACATAACCCCAAAACAGCAGGCATACTGCTGAGGAGTAATGATAGAACCACATACAGAAATGGCAATATTAGGTTTCAGAAGATTAGGATAGGTAGGAAACATGAGAAGTTCAGTCTTCGACAGTTTCAGTTTAAGGTAGAGAGAGGACTTAATGTTAGAGACAGTAGACTGACAATCACTGGTATTTTGTAGTAATGCATGGGAGATGTAAGCAGAAGAGGTGTATAATTGGGTGTCGTTAGCATACAGATGGTACTGAAAACCAAATCTACTGGTGGTTTGTCCAATAAGGGCAGCGTATAGAGAAAAGAGAAGGGGACCTAAGACTGAACCCTGAGAAACCTCAACTGTGAAACGAAGAAGAGAAGAAGAGGAGAAAGCAAAAGATACAGTGAAGGAGAGGTAGGAGAACCAGAAGAGAGCAGTGTCCTTGAGCCCAATAGAGCAGAGCATAGAGAGGAGGAGCAGGTGATCAACAGTATCAAATTCAGTGGTGAGATCCAGGAGAATCAGCAGGGAATAGTGACCATTAGATTTAGCTATTAGTAGATCATTAGAGACTTTAGTAAGGGCAGTTTAAAAAGTGTAAGGAGTGGAAACCAGATTGTACAGGGTCAAGTAGTGAATTATCTGAAGGTACCGTCATACGCGGCAATGTTGCTTGCAATTTCACTGGCAATTTGCTGGTTGCAGTGAAATCATGGACACAATGCTCTATTTTGTTGCAGTGTACAAATGGAACAATGTGTCCATGATTTCACAGCAACCAGAAAATTGCCAGTGAAATTGCTAGCAATATTACCGCGTGTGACGGTACCTTGAGAGACGGCGGATCAGACCAGAGTGGAACAAGTGAAAGAATTAGCTGCGATCCCCAACTGGGCAATGTCTGTATAATCTTTTAATTACTCCCCTGCCTAGGAGCTGTGGTATATCCGACGTGTTGCTGCATGGTCAGACACATACATTACACAGGGGCACCTTTATAAGAGTATCTTGGGTCAGGAAAATTTTTTGTTAATACATTCAATAGTAGAACTTATTTTTATTCTAAGACTAGTAAAACGGCCCGATGCAATTGCATCGGGAGCGCGGTGAAATGAATTGTGTGTATACAGGCAGGTCAGTGGGTAGCAGAGTATACAGGCAGCTCTGTGGGTAGCAGAGTATACAGGCGGCTCTGTGGGTAGCAGAGTATACAGGCGGCTCTGTGGGTAGCAGAGTACACAGGCGGCTGTGTGGGTAGCAGAGTATACAGGCGGCTGTGTGGGTAGCAGAGTATACAGGCGGCTGTGTGGGTAGCAGAGTATACAGGCTGCTGTGTGGGTAGCAGAGTATACAGGCGGCTGTGTGGGTAGCAGAGTATACAGCGGCTGTGTGGGTAGCAGAGTATACAGGCGGCTGTGTGGGTAGCAGAGTATACAGGCGGCTGTGTGGGTAGCAGAGTATACAGGCGGCTGTGTGGGTAGCAGAGTATACAGGCGGCTGTGTGGGTAGCAGAGTATACAGGCGGCTGTGTGGGTAGCAGAGTATACAGGCGGCTGTGTAGGTAGCAGAGTATACAGGCGGTTCTGTGGATAGCAGAGTATGATGTGGCAGGAGGCTGGAGGGGTGAGGAGAGCAGGTGCTGGAGGGGTGAGGAGAGCAGAGGCTGGAGGGGGTGAGGAGAGCAGAGGCTGGAGGGGGTGAGGAGAGCAGAGGTTGGAGGGGGTGAGGAGAGCAGAGGCTGGAGGGGGTGAGGAGAGCAGAGGCTGGAGGGGGTGAGGAGAGCAGAGACTGGAGGGGTGAGCAGAGCAGAGACTGGAGGGGTGAGGAGAGGTCCGGCTGTAGGGGTGAGGAGAGGTCCGACTGGAGGGGTGAGGAGAGGTCCGACTGGAGGGGTGAGGAGAGGTCCGGCTGGAGGGGTGAGGAGAGGTCCGGCTGGAGGGGTGAGGAGAGGTCCGGCTGGAGCGGCAGGACGTGGCAGCGTGCTGGGGCTGAACGCAGTCCCAGTGACACGCCATTGTCCTCTGCGGTGGGGTGGGGGCTGCAGAGAGGGATCAGTCCATCCCCTCAGGTCACACATGTGACCTGAGGGGAAGGAGCGGATTGGGCGCTCTGTGGGAAACACAGGACGGCCATCCGATTGGTCCAGGAAGCCGAGTCCTGGCCAATGGGATGGGCGTCGTGTGTTTACAACACAGCGGGCAATCCGCTTGTAGGGGCGACGGCGGGCAATGGGAGTGAGCAGGGCGTGTCATGCTTTGCAGCCTGACACGCCCCGCTCACTCCCATTGGCCGCCACTGCCGCCGCCCACAGGACCATGTCACTGGCTCCTGGCACCCGCCCACAGCCCCTACACCGCTACTCCACCAGTATGGGGACACCTAGGCCCCAGCGGTGAGAGAGCGGTGGTTTTTGTGGGTCCTGGGCGAAAGAGTCCCAGCGGGCCCCTTTAATACATACCAGAACTTATGATGCACTGATATGGCATAGAGATATATAGGTTTAGTATAATGCCTAATCCTTCATAAATATCACCCACCCACCCAACCCAGGGCCCAGCCAGCACACTCACCCTGTATATTATAGTGTATTACTGTATATTACTCCACCCCAAGGGCCCAGGCAGCACCCTCACCCTGTATATTATACTGTATTACTGTATATCACTCCACCCAAAGGGCCCAGCCTACATATATATTACCCCCCCAAGGCTACCCCCTCAATTAAATGTATCACCTCCCTCCAGGTAGGGCCCAGCCGATAAGACACACATAGCTCTGTTAAATGCATATAAAGGCTACGTTCACACGTTGTGTAATACCTGCGTATTTATGCAGTTCTGCATATTTGTCTGTACTTAGAGTTTGCTGGGATGCGTTTGCAGAGTAGCATTTCACAGCATTTATGCAAGTGCTAAAAAGCGGATCGTAAATGGTGAATTACGCAGCGTGTGAACGTAGCCAAAGACACTATATACACAAACATGCAACCCTGCAGCAGGCACACTTATTACACTAACACACACACACCCCTGCCGCAGGCACACTTATTACACTAACACACACACCCCTGCAGCATGCACACTTATTACACTAACACACACACACCCCTGCAGCATGCACACTTATTACACTAACACACACACCTGCAGCATGCACACTTATTACACTAACACACACACCTGCAGCATGCACACTTATTACACTAACACACACACACCCCTGCAGCAGGCACACTTATTACAATAACACACACACACAAGCCTGCAGCAGGCACACTTATTACACCAACACACACACACACCTGCAGCAGGCACACTTATTACACTAACACACACACACCCCTGCCGCAGGCACACTTATTACACTAACACACACACCCCTGCAGCATGCACACTTATTACAATAACACACACCCCTGCAGCATGCACACTTATTACAATAACACACACCCCTGCAGCATGCACACTTATTACACTAACACACACACAAACACACCTGCAGCATGCACACTTATTACACTAACACACACACACACACCCCTGCAGCAGGCACACTTATTACACTAACACACACACACACCCCTGCAGCAGGCACAGATATTAGACACACACCTCTGCAGCAGGCACACTTATTACAAACACACACCCCTGCAGCAGGCACACTTATTACAAACACACACCCCTGCAGCGGGCACACTTATTACACACACACACACCCCTGCAGCAGGCACACTTATTACACTAACACACACACACACCCCTGCAGCATGCACACTTATTACACTAACACACACACACCCCTGCAGCATGCACACTTATTAGACTAAGACACACACACCCCTGCAGCAGGCACACGTATTAGACTAACACACACACCCCTGCAGCATGCACACTTATTAGACTAACACACACACCTGCAGCATGCACACTTATTACACTAAGACACACACACACCCTGCAGCAGGCACACTTATTACACTAACACACACACCCCTGCAGCATGCACACTTATTACACTAACACACACACACACCTGCAGCATGCACACTTATTACACTAACACACACACCCCTGCAGCAGGCACACTTATTACACACACCCCTGCAGCAGGCACACTTAATTACACTAACACACACAGCTGCAGCATGCACACTTATTACACTAACACACAGACACCCCTGCAGCAGGCACACTTATTACACACACCCCTGCAGCAGGCACACTTATTACACTAAGACACACACACACCCCTGCAGCAGGCACATTTATTACACTAACACACACACCTGCAGCATGCACACTTATTACAGTAACACACACCCCTGCAGCATGCACACTTATTACAGTAACACACACACATCCCTGCAGCATGCACACTTATTACACTAACACACACCCCTGCAGCATGCACACTTATTACACTAACACACACACACCCCTGCAGCAGGCACACTTATTAGACTAAGACACACACACCCCTGCAGCAGGCACACTTATTACACTAACAGACACACACCCCTGCAGCATGCACACTTATTACACTAACACACACACACACACACCCCTGCAGCATGCACACTTATTACACTAAGACACACACACCCCTGCAGCAGGCACACGTATTACGCTAACACACACACACACCTGCAGCATGCAGACTTATTACACTAACACACACACCCCTGCAGCATGCACACTTATTACACTAACACACACACACACACACCTGCAGCATGCACACTTATTACGCTAACACACACACACACCTGCAGCATGCAGACTTATTACACTAAACACACACACCCCTGCAGCATGCACACTTATTACACTAACACACACACCTGCAGCAGGCACACTTATTACACACACACACACACGCACAGACACACACACACACCCCATACATTACCATATCATGAAGGTCCTGATTGATACCCAGCAGGAGAGGAGCCACTACGACCTGCACAAAAGCAGTAAGCATCTGCAGGACCTTTGAATGTAGGTCACATGACAGTGATGAAAGTGTTTCATTTGCCGGGCTCCTACAGGCTCTTTGTAACTCCCGGGGCTTTCTTCAGCTTTGTACAGATCACACAAATCAGTGCACAGAGCAGGAGAGAGAGGGAGAGAGGGCAGCTTGTGTGTGAGAGTGTCTCCTCACTGCTTCCCTCGGACACAGCAGTGGGCCCTGTCACTTCTTAAGGGCCCAGCATGTGGGCGGGTATGGCGGGTGCTGATGCCGGGGCTGGGTAGTGCGGCTGCGGCTCGCGATGACCCTATCGCGTCATCGCTCGCAGTGCCGCTAAGGATTTTGGGATTAGGCTACAACGCCCCAATCCCAAACTCCCGATTATATAAGTAGTTCTATTGAATAAAATGTACAATTGCTCGTAACACAACCCCCTTTATACCATATTAGGTGTAAAAGGCAAAGGCAGCATAGTGCCCACAATCTATTTCAGCCAAATTTGTCCTCCAAAATTCAAATAGTGCTTCTTCCTTTATATGCCTTATTGTTTGTCCAAACAAATGTTTCTGACCACAGATGGGGTCTCAGGGAGTTCAGAAGAAACTGGGTAAGGGTGCTTTCACATTGGCATTTTTGAAAAAATGCGTCAGATTGGGTAAAAAACCCTGCATCTGCCGCATTTTCCGCCAAACGGCTGCACTTGCGGCACAGTTGCGGCAAGCCCCATGCATTGTCTATGGGGCTTGCGGTAAGTGTGCGGCAGACGCGGCAAGTGTGGTTTCAGCAAATGCAGCCACAAAAAACCTGCCCCTGACCGCATTTTGTTTCGCGGCCGCATCTGCTGCGACTGCAGAAACCGCACTTGCCGCAAGCCCCATAGACAATGCATGGGGCTTGCCGCAACTGTGCCGGAAGTGCAGCCGTTTGGCGGAAAATGCGACAGATGCGTTTTTTTTTTACCGAATCTGCCGCATTTTTTCAAAAACGCCTTTGTGAAAGAGGCCTAACAAAACGTGGGGTCTATTTTTTTTATTGTATCTTATGTAAAGTGAAAAAAATTAAGGCTAAAGCAACATTTTAGAGAAGAAATTTAAAAATTGTTTTTATTCCATTTTTAATTAATTCCCATGTAGCATCTGAAGGGTTAAAACCTTTCCTGACAGCAGTTTTGAAGTATTTGAGGGGTGCGGTTCTTAAAATGGTATAACTTTTGGGATTTTCCAATGCAAAGGCCCCTTAAATTCCATTTAAATCTGAACAGGGCTGTAAAAAAACAGGTTTTGTAAATGTCTTGTAAAATTAGAAATTGCCGCTAAACTTAGGAATTGCTGCAGATATAAAATAGACATATGGGAAATGTGATTTATCATTTATTTTGTACAGCATGACTAACTGGTTTAAGGATTTAAAAATGTGAAGTTATAAAATTGCGAACGTTTTAAATATTTTAACAAATATACACAAACAATATACCGTAAACCTGAATTTACCATTAACCAAAATCACAATGTGTCACATATCACAAAAAATCATTCTTAGAATAGCTGGTATTCTTTGAAGAGTTATTACCACAAAAAATGACACTGATCAGGTTTCCAAAATGTAACCCTGTCATTAATGTCTAAACTGGCTCAGTCACTTAGGGGTTAACCAAAAGACCTGATAGAGTATCAAATGTATGGGTTGGGGATTAATTAGCGATTGCTAAAAAAGTTTTATTTATGCTTTAAGGAGATATTAGTTTTGTAGGGGATTACAAAAACGCTAGACTTCAGGAAAGCTATTTTCCATAGGAGATTACATTAACGCCGTAAACTGGGAAAATGTCCTCTAATATAACAGTGCACAAAGGAAAAGGGACACTTTATTAAGCATCCTGAATAGGGCCTGTGCATGATAAGTACCCTACAGAAATAAACAAGTTAGAAATAGGAGAAATCCATTATGGCTAAATAACGGTAAGAGCACAATAAATGAGAAAAGGAAAATGTTTAGACAATGTAGTTGTCCCTCTCATGCATGCCAGAGCATGACGAATCAATAGACAACCCTGGTTTGCCGTCACTAAAAAGCTACGTGGAGTGTCTAGGGTTGCTGAGCAGCATTGGAAAAAAAAACATTCACAAGAAGACTTCATAGCATTCATACAAGCAACTTTCACATTCAAGTTGGCCCTCACCTCAACTAAACAGGCTTACTTCATAAGTTTCATACTCTTTGTTAAACAACCCCAAGCAACTCTTTGTTAAACAACCCCAAGCAGTTATTCAACACTTTTAACTCCCTCCTCCACCCACCAATTTCCCATGCGACCTCCCGCATCACTGCAGAAGTCTGTGCCATTCACTTCAAGAACAAGATCAACCAGATCCGACAAGTCTTTACTGCTCAACCATCACAGACCCTATGTATACCAGACCATTGCTCTCCCCTCAATAACCTTCCTCCACTCTATCACTTACTCATCTCCAATTCAATTAGCACCTCACAAATTTTGGGCTGAATTCCATCCCACCTTCTCCCCAATCTGACCAAAATGCTTATCTCATCCTTTACCCATCTCTTCAACTTATCATTAACTTCTGGTACCTTTATTTCTGCTTTTAAACACGCCCCAAATACAACTATCTTAAAGAAACCATCCCTTGACCTAACCTATATATCCAGCTATCGGCCCATATTGTTGCTCCTGTTCGCCTCCAAATTCCTTGAAAAACATGTCCACACTGTACTTTCCTCCCACCTCTCATCTAACCTACTCTTTATTAACCTTCGATTTGGCTTTCACCCCCATCATTTCACCGAAATTACTAATGACATACCCCAAAGCTAACAGACAATTCTCTATACACCTCTCCTTTGAGACCCGTCCTCTGACTTCGACACAGTCTACCACTTCCTCATACTACAGATCCTCTCTTCCATTGGTATCACAGATCTGCCTCTCCTAGATCTCTTCATACCTCTCTAACCACACATATAGAGTCTCCCACTCCCATACTACCTCCTCACCCTATCCTCTCTCCATCCATATTCTGGCTTTTCAATGCACTGGAGTATTAGGTGCCTGAACTATCATTTCTTTTGGAGTACTTACATGCAAACAAGCAGAGATGTGGCTTTACACACAGTGTTACTTTGTTGTTGAAACCAGGTGAATATGCAGTGTTTTTGCAGACTCTATGTAGGCTGATCTGGGTTGTAGTTATAGCTGGAATGTATTTTTTCCTGGCTGTAAGCTGTTTACTGGTTCTGATAGCAGTTTAATCTTTTTACTATTCTGGCTCTTCAATGCAATGGAGTATTAGGTGCATAAACTATAATTTTTTCTCATATTTGTATTGACCGTTGTGCTCACATGCAAGCACCCCCAGACAGTTTAACTCGACCACAAAGACTTCGTATTAGAATCCAAGAGGAGCGGAGATGCTTTTCACTGAAAATCTTGTACTAGGGTACAATGAAGCAGGTAAAAAAGTGAATCTTCATAGAGCAGTAATACATGTGTCCATAGTATAATGGCTACAAAACAATTACATGGGGAAGAAGGGAGGAGTAAGCTGACATCACAGAGCTACAGGGAATGGAAAGGGACAAAATATCAAATGCAATGCTTCTGCCTAGCAACACAGCAGTAGACGGCACTAAAAACAATGAATAATTCCCATTCATGGGACATAACAGGTGTCCCTCAATTCTCTGTCCTAGGACCCTTCCTCTTCTCCATCTATACCTCCGGTCTCAGACAAGTCATGAAGTTCCATGGCTTCCAGTACTATATGTATGCTGATGACACTCAAATCTACCTCTTTGACCCTGACATCACCTCTCTACTGTCCAGAATCTCAGAGTGTCCATCAGTTATATCCTTCTTCTCTTGCTACCTGAAGCTCAACATAGATAAAACTGACCTCATCATCTTTCCTCCATCTCACATATATTCCCTACCCAATCTACCTCAATAAAAGACATCACGCTTTCCCCTGTAGTTAAAGTCAGCTGCCTTGAAATAACCCCTGACTCTGTCTCGTCCTTCAAATCGCACATCCAAGCTTTTGCCACCTCCTGCTGCAACTAAAAAATATTTCTGTCCTTTCCGCCCTTTCCTCAAGCCTAAATCTATATTCTCTATAAGTAAATAATAATAACAACTAAAGCTAGAAGGTTATGATGAGGTATAAGATACTTACTGTATGTTTTAGACCATGTCACACACTTTTTTACCCCAAATTGTGGGGGAAAGTGGGTTTGCATCTTATGGTCCAGATATATGGACATATGCTGGCTGTCCTGGCTGTGGGGCTGTACTGGGTGGAGCAGCGGCTCTGGAACTTACTAGTGGAGGCTGTACTGGGCTGCAGAGGCAGCAAATGATCATGTGGGCACGCTCATTAGGCTCATATAATATGCACTGCATCCCCCTATCCATCACCTCAGCACTGAAGCCAGTGCTGAGAGGGGGGCCATATCAAGCATGGGGGGGCATATCCAGAATGGGGGGCAATATCCCGGGATGGTGGGCCATATCCAGGATGGGGGGACAGATCAAAATGGGGAGGCTATGTACCAGGATGAGGGGGTCATATCCAGGATGGGGGACATATCCAAGATGGGGGGGCATATCCCAGGATGGGGAGGCATATCCCAGAATGGGGAGGTTAAGTACTGGGGTAAGTGGGCTATGTACCAGGATGGGGAAGGCATATCCAGAATGTGGGGGCCATATCCCAGGATGGGAAGCCATATCCCAGCATGGGGGGGCCATTTCTATTATGGGGATCATATATTCCCTAGAAGAGACCCAGAATGGGGACATTATCCCCATAACAGTGTCAGGAGCCGATTCTACCACCCCTCATAACAGTACAATATAACCACTTTTTTTGCGTAATTTTTTCCCCCTATTTCCTTCCTCTAAAATCTGGGTGCGTCTTATGGTCAATTGCATCTTAAAGTCCAAAAAATACAGTATATAGAGAAAAATAAATTGTGTAGATAAAAAGAAGATCTCATTGCCAAAAAGTAAGAATAATCCAAAAATATTTTTGTAACTTAATAAAGAGTAATAGACCCCAAAAAAATTATACAGTGTTTTCACACTTAAAAGTAATTTTGGTGAAACGGTGGAGGAGGATGAAGGAAATGTCATTCTATTAAATTCTTTCGTCTCTGCAGTATTTACGCAACAAAATCCTATGTCAAATGACATGATCAGGGATAACTTGTACGCAAATTGAATGTAACCTGCTTGCAGGAAGTACGGTGCTGCTTCAAAAATAAAATCATACAACAAATTAATGGGCCCCAATGGAGTACTGCAAGAATTACCGTATATACTCGCGTATAAGCCGAGTTTTTCAGCCCAAAAATTGGGCTGAAAAGTTCCCCCCTCGGCTTATACGCGAGTCACTACACGGGCGCCCCCCCAGAGGTATACAGGCCCCCCATCAGTATCCAGGGCCCCCCCATGCTCCGGTAACCTGTAAAGGAAGATGATTATACTTATCACTGTCCCGCTGCCGTCCCCGCTCTGCATCGTGATCCTCTATCTTCATTCTCCGTCTTCCGGCTTCCTGTGTTCGGCGCCGACAATGACGTCATTGTCGGCGCAGAACACAGGAAGCCGGAAGACGGAGAATGAAGATGGAGGAGCGCGATGCAGAGCGGGGACGGCAGCGGGACAGTGATAAGTATAATCATCTTCCTTTACAGGTTACCGGAGCATGGAGGGGCCCTGGATACTGATGGGGGGCCTGTATACCTCGGGCTGCTGCTGTATAACTGTGGGGCTGCTGCTGCATAACTGTGGGGCTGCTGCTGTATATAACCGTGGGGCTGCTGCTGTATAACCCTGGGGCTGCTGCTGTATAACCCTGGGGCTGCCTCTGTATAACCCTGGGGCTGCTGCTGTATATAACCCTGGGGCTGCTGCTGTATAACATTTGGGCTGGTGGTGTATAACAGTGGGGCTGCTGCTGTATAACCCTGGGGCTGCTGCTGTATAACCCTGGGGCTGCCTCTGTATAACCCTGGGGCTGCCTCTGTATAACCCTGGGGCTGCTGCTGTATATAACCCTGGGGCTGCTGCTGTATATAACCCTGGGGCTGGTGGTGTATAACAGTGGGGCTGCTGCTGTATAACCCTGGGGCTGCTGCTGTATAACCCTGGGGCTGCTGCTGTATATAACCCTGGGGCTGCTGCTCCTGTATATAACCCTGGGGCTGCTGCTCCTGTATAACCCTGGGGCTGCTGCTGTATATAACCCTGGGGCTGCTGCTCCTGTATATAACCCTGGGGCTGCTGATGTTATAACCCTGGGGCTGCTGCTGTATAACCCTGGGGCTGCTGCTGTATATACCCCTGGAGCTGCTGCTGCAGTATATAACCCTGGGGCTGCTGCTGTATATACCCCTGGGAAGGCTGCAGTAACACTGCTGGGGCCTGTATATACCACTGGGGAGGCTGCTGTATACCACACTGCTGGGGGCTGTATACTACCACTGGGGAGGGCTTTATACTATCGGGGGGGGCCTGTATACCACACTGCTGGGGGCTGTATACCTGTGCTGGGGTCCACCCTCGGCTTATACACGAGTCAATAGGTTTTCCCAGATTTTGGGGGCAAAAGTAGGGGGGTCGGCTTATACACGGGTCGGCTTACACACGAGTATATACGGTAAGTACAGCAACAGACATACCATTAATTCTAATATTCAACAATTTTATAATAAAAGCGTCCACAGACCTGAGACATAGTAAATGTGTCACAAGAACTATTGGGTTGTGGAGTTCGTAAACTAAGGGGAAGAGATAGCGCAAAATAGGGTCTTATCTGAGCTAAAAATCAAACCACGGTGTTGTTGCATTCACCTGAAGAGGTTGTGCCGGTCACAACACCTCAATAAGTTCATGGGCTGCAGCACCTCCTGCTGAGAATGTTGCCACGCCAACTCCTATTGCTCCTTTCATCTGCCAAAGGACTATTGGGAAAAGGGAAACCAGGGCACCTGATCTGCCCGTCAACCTAGAGAGCTCTGAATTATCCCTAATTCAGGGGTACTCCTGATGGTAAAGAGGCCCCACCTTCTCCCTGCTCTTGTACAGCCCTGAGTTGATTCCCACTCCCCCTCTCGCCATGGAGCTGGGAAGCAAAGAAACCCATAAAGACTGACAGGGGGGAACCAAAACACAAACTCACAGTACTAACACACAGTGAGAATACAATAAGTAATAAGGGAGAAAACAAGTACAAGCAGGGGCAAAAAATACTACAAGGAAGTTTTCATCAAACAAGTAGCAACTGATACCAGATTACTGCAAGACCAGGATAAGGACTAATATTACAGGAGCAATGCCGAATCTATAGTCGGCATGAGAAAACAGATTTCACCATCTTAAAAAGGCAGGAGCAACTGTGATAGGTCTCCAAGAACATGTGATCCAAGAGGTAATCAGGAGTCATACAGAGATTAACTCCTGCTTGCCTGATCACTACTAAGAGCACAGATGGTCAATGCCCAAGCCTACCTGTGGAACTCAGCAGCCTCAAAGATACCATAGTGTGAAGTGTCAGAATCTGAAGTGTGAACAGCACCCGGTGCCACCATCAGTTGTAAGGAATAGGTGTATCACGGTCCAACGCTGCTGTGCCACAAATCACGAGGAAGACAATGCTTCAATCAAACAACTTTCTTTATTCTTCCTGTCCTACGCATTAGTGATGTCCCTGAGGAAGGAAACGCATAGGACAGAAAGAATAAAGAAAGTTGTTTGATTGAAGTATTGTCTTCCTCGTGATTTGTGACACAGCAGCGCGGACCGTGATACACCTATTCCTTACAACTGATACAGTTTTCCACGTCCAGTGGGAGGTGGAGGTCCTGCGGCAGCTGTATTTTGCACTCCAGCCAGTTGTGTGTTTACACAACTAAGCAAGGTGAGTGGTCATTACACATCACCGTTTTTCAACAAGTGTCATCATTGATAGGGCACTATTCTGCGCCTTGCTTTGTCTCCTTGTGTTTACACAAGGTGCCACCATGACACTCTACGAGTTTTGAGCAAAACGTTCTGTGGCAAAATGTGGTGCCAATATTCAAAAGGGGTCTACAACTGAGCCTGCAAACAATATAAGCCTACCTTCTACTAACAGGTTAAGTACCATATTGAACTAGGGTAAGACTGTGGATATTGCCTATCTGGACTTTTCAAATGTGTTTAATACGGTGCCAACAAAAGGATGGTACATACAACAAGATCAATGGGACTAGCATAAACTATGTGTAATTGGGTTAACAAAAGGCACAGTGATAAAAAACAGAGGGTGCATATAAATAAAATACACTATGATTGGGTCATAGTTAACAGTCAGGTAACATGGGTCATTATTGGGCACTTTAATTTTCATATACTTATTAATAATCATGTAGAGGGCATACTAAATAAAAATGAATTATTTTCAAATGCTACTAAACTCTGGAAGGTAATCAACAGGAGAAAAAATACTACAGGGGCTTTGAGGGAGATGGAGGCTTGGATGGAGAAATAGCATTAGAAATGTAAAGGGAACCTGTCACCCACCCAAGGCCTATTAAACTAAAATTGCCACCTTCAGCAGTGCATATACTGCATTTTATGAAGGTGTCTATAAACCCTCTACCCAGGGACACCTAAATAAAGATTGTATAAAAAATTACTTTAGGTCCAGGAGGTATACTCCCTTATCTGAACCTGAACACCTTGCTGGTGTTACTCCTCCTCCTCTTTCCTCCAGTACCCTCCTTTTATATCTTCCTGGTGACATTGCAGCACCTGCATAGATCCCTCAGTTCTCGGGCAAGCTCCGTGACCTCTGCCCGAGAACAGAGGTCACATGGTGTCCGAACAGTTAGTGGCGCCCCTACGACCAGGGTGGCCACAGGTAAGAACTGCAGCCAGGGAGGTGGAGACAGTTTTGTATAGACACCTTCACAAACACACCCACAGACACCAGACCGAACCCGGAGCCCCGGCGGGCAAGGGGTGGTAGGGCCAGTCACAGTGGGTGGGACGTAGGCAAGGTGACAGACCGGGCACATATGGGGAAAACCAGGAAGTAGCAGTAGTAGCCAGAGGGTGCCAAACAGAAAAGACGTAGTAGGCCAGAGGGTGCCGAGCAGTAAAGACTGAGGAGAACGGACACCGGACCAGTGCATCTGGATCCGGAGGAAAACGGCAGTGGTGCCATAGGACGACCAGAAGGAAGAGACCCCCTATGTACGCTGTAGTCACACGGGTAGGAAAGAGCCTGGTGATCCCCTGAAACAAAGGGACACTGGAAGGCTAGGCCGGGACCAGACAGTCGGCTCTGAGGTGACCATAGCTACAAGCCGGATCGCAGACATACCAATGGGGAGCTCAGATTCCAAGTCTGATTTCCTACCACAAGTGCAGGAGGTACAGTTGCACATAGGGCTCAGAGCTTAAACATATCCGTACACAGGGTTAAGCCGACAAGTAACCGAGCGACCTACCATACAACACACAGGGAGAAGAGAAGTTTAGAAGGTCCTGAAAGGAACCAAGCAGGAGAAGGGTCTAAGACAGAAACCTGGCTGCAGTGGGCTTAACCGAATGGCTAAAGCTTGGAGTTAAATTGTGAAAAGCTGAAGTAACTTTGTGAACTGTACTGTGAAGAACTTGAGTAGAACCCGTAAAACCGGTGAACCCTGCCAGAGTCTCCAGTGTGTGCTTCCCTGCATGTTAAACTGTTTTACACCCTGTCAGGAGTAGCCCGACCCATGGCGGTCTCATCCATCCGGCTGCAGCACATCCATCCTTCTGGCTGAAGCAAGCAGCAGCGGTGGTCCCCCATTGACCACAACCCGTGGGTGGCGTCACGACTCAATCCCTGTAAATAACCCCTTTACTTGTGAGCACCGGACACGGTCCGGACCAAGACCGCCATGATAACCCCGTGAAACCCCGGTCCGGTACCGAGTACCTCGTCCCAGTAGGCTCCACAATTGCACCTGCGTAAAATGCAGGCACCAGATCCTGCCCTGTGATGGCTTATGCTATATGCAGACTGCTGGGCTGGAATCTGGCGCCTGCGCAAACTGCATGGCTGTGCCTGTTCCCTCCTTGAAAGATTCCCAGCCCCACATTTTGCATACAGGATAAGCCAACTTAGGCCAGGATCTGGTGTCTGCGTTATGAGCAGGCGCAATTTTCGGAAATGATATGACCTCAGTTCTCAGGCTGAGGGATCTGCGTAGGCACCGCAATGTCACTAGGAAGAAAGAAGATCCCAGAGGAAAGAGGAGGAGTAATAACAGCGATGTGTTCTAGTCCAGGCAAGGCAGCATAACTCCCAGAACTAAAGTAAGTTGTTATAAAGTCTTTATGTACGCGTCGCTGGAGGGGTAGAGGGATTTTAGCCACCTTCACAAAATGCAGCATAGGCGCTGCTGAAGGTGGCACTTTTATTTTAATAGACCCGGGGGAGAAATGACAGGTTCCCTTTAACCCCTTTATGACCTTGAACATACAGGTATATGCAAGGTCACCTTTGATACGGACTCAAACACTGAGCCAACATATTTCCTTGCACATGTCAGCTGATCTGATCAGTTGATGTGTGCCTCTGCAAGCCTCAGGCAGATGTGAGAGCCGTCTGCCGCTGTTAACCAATTAAATTCTACTGTCAATCTCTGCCAGCAGGCTTTAGCATGCCCTGGCGGGAAGCGTGACATTTCTTGCTCCCATTGGCAGTCTCATGACGTCATTGTCATTGCGGGGTACTAATGAGTTGTCATGACAGCCAAGGGTCAGCTGATGACCCCTGTGTCTGTCATGATATACTTTCTGTGGAGACTGAGTGCTGGCATTCATAGATCAGCATTTCTGGTGTACAGAGTAGTGCTAATGTTCGGCTCTGTACAACACAAGTGGTCAGACAGTGGCAGCTTCAAGTCCCTAGTTAAAATAATTAAAAATTGGAAAAAACGTTTTTAACAATATGAAAATCTTTTAAAAAAACACCCCCCTTTTGACCTATTCAAATACAAAAACATTGCTACATATTTTGTATTGCGCATTCAGAAATATAAAATAAATTCATTTGATCAGTAAACTGTGTAAAGGAAAAAAAATTAAAAATGACAGAATTAAGTTTTTTGGCTGCCACAATATTGCAATAAAATGCAATCCCACAGTCCCATATACTGAAAAATGAGTCTTCAGATAATGGCAACAAATGCAATTGTGAAATTGCATTTTTTTTTTGCAATTTCCTATTTTCAGTACACTTTATGGTAAAATGAACAATGTCATTCAAAAGTACAACTAGCCCCACAAGAAAAAAAAAAAGCTTGTCTTCATATATATGAGCAGAAAAATAAAAAAGCTATGGCTCTTGGAAAAAGGGGAGGTAAAAACTAAAGACAAAAATGACAGAAAAGGCAAAGTCATAAAGGAGTTAATGTAGATGAATGTAAGGTCATGTACTTAGGAAGAGGAAATAAATTGTACAATTACATAATAAGTGGTAAAACAATGGATAAAACTGCCACTGAAAAAGACCTGGGTGTATGATTAGACAGCAAACTCACACTTAGTGGCTAGTGTCAGGAAGCTGCTGCAAAGACTAACAAAAGCATGGGATAAGCAATTTTTCATTTTCGTTTTTTCCTCCTCTTCTTCCAAGAGCCATAACTTTTTTATTTTTCCATCAATATAGATATCTGAGGTCTTGTTTTTTGCAAAACGAGTTGTACTTTTAGATGAAATCATTTATTTTACCATATAGTGTACAGGAAAATGGTAAAAAATTCCAAAAGTGGTGAAATTGCAAAAAAAAGTGCAATTACATGTTTGTTTTTGGGGTTTTGATTTGCCATGCTCACTATATGGTAAAACTGACGCGTGGGTATGATGACTCGGCTCGGTATGAGTTTGTAAATACCAAATATGTATACTTTTACTGTTATCTAAGTGGTAGTGTTGGGTGAACCCGAACTGTAAAGAACCTAGTGTTAGGGCACAAATCTCGAACAAAGACTTTCCTGGGAAGTCCGTGTTACAGTTCGGGTTTGTGTCTGGAGGCGGCGGAGCTGTAAAAATAAAAAAATAGTTATTAATCAGCATTATACTTACTGCATGCCACCGCGCCGCCGTCCCACTGCATCTACTTTCGGAGCTGCTCATTATCTAGATATTCACTGCAGGGGGGACCAACAGCCAATCACAGTCACTGTCACAGAGAATGGGCTTCTGCTTACAGAGATATGCAGCATAACTGAAGATGTTACCTGTGGATTACGTCGGAGGGAAGGGTTTTTTGGTTTATTAAAAATGGTAAACAGGATTGTCTTGTATTTTATTTGTATTTTATTTCTAAAAAATTTTTCGGTGTTGTTTTTTTTTTAACTGCTTACACTATGAATTTGAGGCTTAGAGCCAGCAGCTGATACAAAGCTGGCATTAATCTCTTTATTACCCAACATGCCAACACCATCAGGACTACTGAAAAAGTCGAGGTACAGTGCTTTTATGAATGTACCATTTTTTGGAGCAGCTGTGGGCTGCAATTCACAGCGGGGAAGCCCCAAAAAGCATGGGCCACCCTGCGCTGAGGATTCCAGCCCTCAGGTGATTAGTTGTAAACGGCAAAGCCCCATGTCATTTTTTTTAATTACTTATTGAGATTAATGAAATAATTATAAAAAAGGGGTTCCCTATATTTTTGGTTTCCAGCCAGATAAAAATAGGCAGCTGGGGGTAGGGGCTGCCTGTAACTAGCTGCTATACCTGGATGGCATACAAAAATATGGTTTCAAGAAATAATTATATAAAAAGAGTTCAACTGTATTGCATTTTAGTGATTTTTTTGGGCCAGGAGATGCAAATGAACACATTGAATACATTGAATACATTGAACACAATGCACACAAAAAAACATGAAATCTGCAGCAAAAAAAAAAATGCTGTAGTTTTGGTGCTTTTTTTGGGCCAGGGGATGCTGATGAACACACTGAGCATAATGCATGCAGTTTTGTGACAAAATTGCACCAAAAAAGCATGAAATGTGTGTCAAAAACCGTATAGTGGGCTTGGTACTCTTTTTAGCCAGGAGATGCAGATTAACACATTGAGCACAAAGGAAAAACTGCATCGAGCTTTTGGTGCGCCAATAGTCTGTGACAGCATCTGTGATTGGCTGTTTGGTCCCTCTGCAGTGAATATCCAGGAAGTTAATGAGCGGTCCCGAAAGTACAAGTGGGTGGCGCCGATAAGTATAATGCTGTGTAATAACCATTTTCTTTCTTTTACAGCCTCCTAGCCCCCATTACATAACTTTACATTCCGAGCTCGGACTCAAGTTTGAGCCACTTTCAACCCTGAACCCAAACTTTAAAAATATTCAGGTGAGCTCGTTGAATCCGAACATCGTGGGTTCACCCATCACTACTAAGTGGTGAAAAAAAATTCAGAGGTTTAAAATAGAAAAAAAATTCCAAATTTTGCGCCATGGTCCGCGACCTGTAGCGTTCTAATTTTTCGGGATCAGGGGCTGTGTGATGGCTTATTTTTTGCAGCCTGAATTGACGTTTCTATTAATACCATTTTTTGGGGAGATATGCTGTTGCAGTGACCAAAATAGCATAATTTTTGTGTTTTGACCTTTTTTTCCATTATGCAGTTTACAGCTCTGATTAATTTATTTTATATCTTGATAGATTGGGCATTTCTGAATGCGGCGATGCCAAATATGTATATTTTTTTAATACCATTATTTTGAATGGCGTTAAAGGGGTTGTGATTTGAACTTTTGTGTTTTTTTCATATTATTAAAAACTTTATTTTATTAATACTTTAAAGGGAACCAACCACCCCAAATAACCCCCCCGGACTATTAATATGGTTCCCTACACCAGCACATACATGTGCTGCAAGGTTTTTTGCTAAAAAAACTGTTTTTTATAAGTGAAGATAATGCTTTAGAAAGTTTATAAAAGAGGGACGGGTGGGCGTTACTTAGCTGGTTATACAGCCGAGATTCTGCTGCCAGTCATCTCGTGTCCTCGTCACATCAGTAACGGCCAGCCCTTTTTTCAGCATCACAGGCTGGTGCCCGGGATGTCATGCCCGTGCACACGTCATCAGCTACAGCCGGGTCACGAGCGCGCGCTCTGACTTCCTTCGCTCAGCTATGGAAGTCAGAGCGAGTGCTCGCGACCCGGCTGTAGCTGATGACGTGTGCACGGGCATGACATCCCGGGCACCAGCCTGTGATGCTGAAAAAAGGGCTGGCCGTTACTGATGTGACGAGGACACGAGGATGACTGGCAGCAGAATCTCGGCTTTAGCCCCAGCTAAGTAACGCCCACCCGTCCCTTCGTTATAATCTTTATAAAGCATTATCTTCACTTATAAAAAACAGTTTTTTTAGCAAAAAACCTTGCAGCACATGTATGTGCTGGGTGTAGGGAACCATATTAATAGTCCGGGGGGGTTATTTGGGGTGGTTGGTTCCCTTTAATTTTACAGTGCCCCATAAGGTGCCACAGTGCTGCACAGTCTGATCATTTGTGTTACGTCCTGATGAGCTGCAGCACATCGGGACATAGCACAAATGATCACTTTCTGTGTTTGGCAGTGCTTGCCAAACACTCACAGGAGGTGATCCCTCATAGCATCCGGGTCACTGCAAATGACACACAGGAAACGTCTTTTAACTATTTATTTATTTTTAAACCTCTATGATGGCAGGTTTGTTGCCAATAGTAGCCAAGTATAGACAATGGCACAATGGGTGGGGGCGCAACAGCCAATCACAGATGCTGTCACAGAGAGTGGGCATCTGTGATTGGCTGTTTATAGCAGAGTCCAGTGAATTAACTGGAGATTAATGGGCAGGACTTGGAAGTGGTGTTAAAAGCATGTTGTCCTCCGTAAGAATAATGCTGTTGCTTTAATCACTGTTTTGCTTTCTTTTACAGCCCCTCAGCTGAGCACGAATCCACACAAAAACATGACTTCTCAGGTGTTCAGCACAGACTCTGAACTTTACAGTTCAGGCTTGCCCATCACTACTGTTAAGCTATCTTGATTTCTGTTTAAAAGGGCCATAAAGCAGGCAATTGATAACTACCTCCTTGTTCAAGCAGCTCAGACCAATCATGGACCACTCCTGCCATTGATTCTGCTGTTTCCCATCATCAGAGCAGCTCCTCATTTTCCAGATTGCTCTGTGGAAGGGGTGTGACTCACGATGCCATGTTGAATAACATCCAGCTAGCTGCATTTTAGGCAACATAAAGCCGATTGTCAATCAGCATGACAATGGTAGTTATGATCTGTCAGCAGAGTAGACTGGAAAATAAGCCTTTGCTGTGTCAATGTCGGCTGAAGATAGAGAGTAATCAGCAGGGGCAACCTGTAAAGCTACTTTCACATTTGCGTTCCCCTCCGCGGCGTTCTGCGGAGGGGAACCGCCATGTGAGCGCAGCACCGCAAGCCGCTATCTTTATAATGGGAGCGCACGGTGCTGCGCTTGACTGCGCATGACCGTGCGCACCCATTCACTGCCATATGTGATCTGTGCGCAGGCGGATGCCTGCGCACAAATCACCCAGTCTGGTCCGCACCAGAAATGCAACATGTTGCAGATCACATATGGGAGTGAATGGGTGCGCACGGTCATGTCAAGCGCAGCATCGTGCGCTCCCATTATAAAGATAGGGGCTTGCGGTACTGCGGTCACATTGCGGCTCCCCTCCGCAGAACGCTGCGGTGGGGAACGCAAATGTGAAAGCACCCTAATACCTCTATGCTGGCAAATATTAATGGCAAGCAGAATATTTCTTAGGCCTATATTAAAAAAATAAAATAGTCTCAAATAACCCCTTTAACTTTAGAGCGATTACGAATGCAAGAGGTAGAAGTAATAAAGTAAATAAAAAGGTATTTTTCTGAGATAAAGTACATAAGGATACGTTCACATGTTTAGTTTTTGGTCAGTTTTTCACATCAGTTTTTGTAAGCTGAAACCAGGAGTGGATGCAAAATACAAAATGATGACGTCTTTCTATTAGGCCATGTTCACACGTGGAGTATTTGGTGAGTTTTTTACATCAGTATTTACAAGTCAAATCCAGGAGTGGAACAATCAGAGGAAAAGAATAAGACTAGGGTCACACCTGCGGTTCTGTTTGCAGATCCTGATCCGGTTTGGAGCATAAAAAATGCTCAAAACCGCATCCGGATCGGCAGCTATAGGCTTCAATAGAAAAACTGGATTGCACTATTTGCAATCCGGTTACTCATCCGGTTTTGCAGCCTGCGGTAACAATCATGCAGGCTGCATTTTTCGGAGCGGTTGCAAAGCCGGATCCGGTTTTTGTAACATGGGCGCCTATGGGAACTGGATCCGGCACCGCAAGGTACATATGTACTTTGCGGTACCAGATCCGGATGCGGTTTTCAAAATTGCAAAAACCCACATTCCAAAACCGGATGCATTAATGCATCCAGATCCGGAATGAGGGTTGCAATTTTACTAACAAGTGATAGTATGAAGGCACACAGTAAAACAGCATCCGGTAATGGATGTGCCTTTCAAGTATGACCCAAGCCTAATAGAAACACGTCACCATTTCTGTATTTATCACCAACTGCTGGTTTTCGCTACAAAAACTGATGTGAAAAACTGACCAAAAACTGAATATGTGGACGCAACCCTTTGCCTCTGATAATATTGCATAAAATTATAATTTTATGCTGAGCCGGAAGAATGAACAGTAAATAATTTGAAATTATTGCCATATTAACCTCTTCACCCCAGGCGACTTTCCATTTTTTCGGTTTTCATTTTTCCATCCTCTTCTTTCAAGAGACATAACTTTTTTATTTCTATGTCAATATAGACATATGAGGGCTTGTTTATTGTGGGACAAGTTGTAGTTTTGAATGAAGTCATTTGTTTTACCATATATTGTACTACAAAATGGGAAAAAAATCTAAGTAGAGTCAAATTGCAAAAAAAAGTGTTTTTTTTAATGGTAAAACATACATGTCAGTTGCCTCGGGTTGGAACGATTTTGTAGATACAAAACATGTATACATTTTTCCTTTTATGTAATTGGTGAAAAAAAAATACTGAAGTTTTTAAAGAAAAAGAATTGTACTTTTGGCGCCATTTTCCGTGACCCTTAGCATTCTCATTTTTCGGGATCTGGGGCTGTATGATGGCTTACTTTTTGCATCATAACCTGACATTTCTAATGATACCATTTTTGGATAGATGAGCAGCTTTGATCACTTGTTATTGCATTTTATTGCAATATAAAGGCGACCAAAAAACATACCGTATATACTCGGGTTTAAGCCGACCCGTGTATAAGACGACCCCCCTACTTTTGCCCCCAAAAGCTGGGAAAAGTTATTGACTCGCGTATAAGCCTAGGGTATCAAATGCAGCAGACCCCCATCCTATTATATAGCCCCCCATCACTGGTATATAGGGCCCCTCAGCAGTGGTGTATACAGGCCCCTCAGCAGTGGTATACAGGCCCCTCAGCAGCGGTATACAGGCCCCTCAGCAGCTGTATACAGGCCCCTCAGCAGCGGTATACAGGCCCCTCAGCAGCAGTATACAGGCCCCTCAGCAGTGGTATACAGGCCCCTCAGCAGTGGTATACAGGCCCCTCAGCAGTGGTATACAGGTGACTCACCGTGGCCGGGACTCCGGTTTAGACAGGCGATGCTTCCTTCCTCCTTGTCACGGGTGGACCGTGCCTGCCGGTAGTGGGGCCCGGTGTAGTGCAGATCAAAAGGGTTGAAGACGTCATGTAGGAACAGATTAAAGGGTTTAATTTATTCGTGACGCCACCTATGAGTAGGTTCGGTAATCGTTACCGACGCTGCGGAACCTCCGGGGGATGGACAGCAGCAAGATGGAACGCTCCCCACAGGCTGAGCGGTGATCCCCGGAGGCTGGAGCTGCTTAAGATGTTGTGCGGCAGCTGCGGTTACCTTGTAGTGCGGACGGACAGTTCATATGGAAGCATGGACACAGAAAGTCTCTGCAACGGGTCTTTACTGTAACCAGCAGGCAGTACATGGTATACAGTTCACGGGTAGTGGACCGGTGGACTCAGCAGTGATGGTGTCCCTTAGAAATCCGCAGTGTTCCTCCATTCTAACTAAGTGGTTGCCAGTGTCGCCCAGGAATACCAGGTCGGGTACGGGGAGGCTGCTTCAATGCCCTATCCAAGATGTACGTTATGGATGTTTTGGGAGCC
This sequence comes from Allobates femoralis, assembly GCA_033576535.1. NCBI lineage: Eukaryota > Metazoa > Chordata > Amphibia > Anura > Aromobatidae > Allobates > Allobates femoralis. The sequence goes on from JARQOC010000006.1 coordinate 275,043,091, forward strand.
TTGGATCCCTCAGTGGGTACACCGCTGGTTAGGCAACTGGAAGTTGGCTGGTGGTGGGGTGCTCCTGTGAAGCTGCTCCTCCACGCTTCTGGTTCGCGTAGCAGAGGTGAACTGCTGCCAGCTTCGGTACCAGTGAACCGGCTGTGAAGTTGTGGGCACGGGAGTCTTTTGGGAACCCGTAGTTACGATGCCCAATCCCCGACCGGTGACGGCCCGGGGGCTGCACGGGGTGCAAAGCCCCCGCTCCTCTCCAAGTTCTAGACTGCTCAGGTCAAGTTCTAGATCCCTTCTCTCTATGACTAAGGGTCTGTTCTCCTACACACTTCCCTAGCACTCCGCCCACCAGCACCTAGGATTGGTCCTCTGTTCTAGGTGATGCATGCAGGGTTGGATTTCTAAGTTAACCAGATCGCTGCTGTGTCAGAGAATATTGCGGCTGCATTTATGGCTGCAATACCCTCTTGTGACGCACTCGTTGCAGGGCGCCACACAGGCCCATCAGCAGCGGTATACAGGCCCCTCAGCAGCGGTATACAGGCCCCTCAGCAGCGGTATACAGGCCCCTCAGCAGCGGTATACAGGCCCCCTCTGCAGTGGTATACAGGCCCCCTCTGCAGTGGTATACAGGTCCCTTCTGCAGTGGTATACAGGCCCCCTCTGCAGTAGTATACAGGCCCCCTCTGCAGTGGTATACAGGCCCCTGTGCAGTGGTAAACAGGCCCCCTCTGCAGTAGTATACAGGCCCCCTCTGCAGTAGTATACAGGCCCCCAGTGGTGGTATACTGGCCCCCAGCAGTAATACACAGCCCCCCTCCTTATAATGTGTCCCCCAGGCTGCGGCACCTGTCAAAATAACAAACATTTAATACATCACCTCTCCAGCGCAGCTTCTCCGGTCCCGGCTTCTTCCTGCTTGTGCCGGCTTCTAGTGCTGTGACCGGGCGCAGGAGATGACATCATCAGCTGCGCCCGGTCAGATGACACCGGCACAAGCAGGAAGAAGCCGGGAGCGGAGGAGCTGTACCGCAAAGGTGATGTATAAAATGTTTGGTATTTTGACAGGTGCCGCAGCCTGGGGGACACATAATAAGGAGGGGGGGCTGTGTATTACTGCTGGGGGCCAGTGTAGTGCAATATGCACCACTCCCCCCGCCGCTGATGGACGGGGGGATGCCGTGCATATTCATTACACTAATGAGGCGGCCCCACGTGACCGCCCGCGGTCACTGCGGCCCCCTCCTGCCTCCTCCAGCCCCCGGTCACAGCTTCCCCCCAAGCAAATACCCAGTGACTCGCGAGTATATACGGTAATTTTGGTGTTTGGACTTTTTCCATTACGCAGTTAACAGATCTGATTATTTGATATTATATTTTGATAGATTTCAGAATGCTGCGATATCAAATATATGTATTTTTCTTTTTTGTTAATAGTTTTATTTTCAATGGGGCAAAAGGGGGGTGATTTGAACTTGTAGTTTTTTTTATATATGTAAAAAGTTTTTTTTATTATATTTTTGTTTATTTTAATTGGCCTACTAGGGATCCTCAGGGCTGCACAGTCTGATCGCTTCTCTCATCTTTCGATGAGCTGATGCAGCATCAGAACACAGTGAAAGTGATCATTTTCTGCTTTAGATCTCATTGGGCAATCGCCAGCAGGAAGTATTTGCAGAAAGCTTTCAGGGTCATCAAAGGACCCCAGTCTGTTCAAGTAACAGATGAAGGTCCCGTGATCACATCATGGAACATGGGATCATGGCGGGGAACAGCACAATCCTTGCCGCAGGGCTTTGCATCGCGCTGTCAGTCACTGACTGTACGATCCAAGGGGTTAACATCGATCCAATTGGAGGTTTTAGCTACACATCTCAGATGATGACATCAGCTGAGATGTGTGGGGGGGGGAAGATGCGAGCTCAGCGCGTGAGTTCGCATCAGGGGGTGGGACACGGCCAATGGCCTTGGTCGTGAAAGGGTTAATGATTCAGTCACAATAATACTTGTATACTAGCAATGCGGCTTCATTTTTTAAAATGTAATCTCTAAAGCACAATCCAAAATGCTCACCCTTTTAGTAATTTAAAAATGGACACAGAATGTAAAACTTGAGATATTAATATTCTGACTACACGAGGTTTCCCATGAACAAAGCTAATTTTAAAGTTTATTTTAATGAAAAAATCTTGGAATAATAATTTCCACAATTGGATGCGTTTAAAAAAAGGATTCTGAGATGAGATAATCTTATAAATCTGTCCATGCTATGTACAGTTAAATGGCTTTTCTGACTATACAGGGACATGGTCTGATCATACCACATCTCCTGGGCTGAGATAATCTTATAAATGTGTCCCTGCTATGTACAGTTAAATGGCTTTCCAGACTATACATGGACATGGTCTGATCATACCACATCTCCTGTGCTGAGATAATCTTATAAATGTGTCCCTGCTGTGTACTGTGTAATGGATGTGTCTGACCATACAGGGATATGGTCTGATCATACCACATCTCCTGTGCTGAGATAATCTTATAAATGTGTCCCTGCTATGTACAGTTAAATGGCTTTCCAGACTATACAGGGACATGGTCTGATCATACCACATCTCTTGTGCAGGGAAGAACATAAAAAGTATACAGACATTACCGAATGGAATTGCAAATAACTTTTTCTGTGAGGTAAAACGTTTTTTAAAGCAGACAGTAATGTGTTTTACCTCACAAAAAGTATGATCTTTGATCCCATGTTGTAATGTCTTTATACTCTTTGCATTCTCCATTGCCCAGGAGCTGTCGTGTGATCAGACCATGTCCTGTACGGTCATACACAGCAATTACACAGTACATAGCAAGGTCACATATACAGGTGAATCTCAATAAATGAAAATACTGTCAAAAAGATCATTTATTTCAGTAATTCAATACATAAAGGGAAATGCTTATATTATCTACAGTCATTACAAACAGAATGATCTATTTTAAGTGTTTATTTCAGTTAATGTTGATGATTATGGCTTACAGCCAATGAAAACCCAAAAGTCATTATCTCAGAAAATTAGAATATTATATTTGATCAACTAAAAAAATGATTTTTAACTCATAAATGTTGGCCTAATAAAAAGTATGTACAGTAAATCCACTCAATACTTGGTCGGGGCTCCTTTTGCATGAATTATTGCATCAATACGGCGTGGCATGGAGGCGAACAGCCTGTGACACTACTAAGGTGTTATGTTTGCATTGTTGGGTCTGGCGTCTCTCATCTTCCTCTTCACAATACCCCATATATTTCTATGGGGTTTAGTTCAGGTGAGTTTTCTGGACAATCAAGCACAGTGATACTGGGGTCATTAAACCAGGTATTGGTACTTTTGGCAGTGTGGACAGGTGCCAGTCCTGCTGGAAAATGAAAACTCCATCTCCAAAAGCTTGTGTAAGAGGAACATGAAGTGCTCTAAAGTATCCTGGTAAACAGCAGCGCTGACTTTGGTCTTGATAAAACAGTGGGCCTACACCAGCAGATGACATGGCTCCCCAAACCATCACTGATTGTGGAAACTTCACACTAGAGGTCAAGTAGTTTGGATTGTGCGTGTCGCCACTCTTCTCCAGACTATGGGACCTTGATTTCCAATGACATTTGTGGTTTACCCTCCTTCTGGAGTGTGTCAATGACTGCCTTCTGGACATCTGTCAAGTCAGCAGTCTTCTCCATGATTGTGTAGCCTACTGAACCACACCAAGGGATCATATTACAATGCTTACTAAGCCTTTTCAGGTGTTTTGTGTTAATCATTTATATTTTCTGAGATTATGACCTTTGGGTGTTCATTGGCTGTAAGCCATAAATCAACAACATTAACAGAAATAAACACTTGAAATAGATCACTCTGTGTGTAATAAATTCAAGAAGAGGATTAGCTCCACCACCTAATATTCCCAGGACTCCCAGGCAAACCGGAAGGTGGCTTGGTAACCACCAATAGCAATAGAATAAAGGTGTAGAATCCGGAGCCACAAAATTTATTTTTATTTTCAAAAAATTAAAAATCACACATTCTCCAGAGGAGCTTCTGGACGTGTGTCGTTGGTCTATCCCACTTAACCGTCAGTCCCACAAAAGTGTCCAGAAGCTCCGGATTCTACACCTTTATTCTACTCTGTGTGTAATGACTCTACATGATATATATATGTAATGAATTACTGAAATAATCTTTTTGATGATGTTCTGATTTATTCAGATGCACTAATATTAGATTATCTCAGAAGAGGAACAATGTTTTTATTGGAATAACGTCCTCCAATTGTGGAAATTATTATTATTCCAAGATCTATTGAAAACCCCTCTAATATTATGGAATAAGCATCACTGTAAATGTTAGTCTAGATGAGATACAAATACAAACTTCAACATAGACATCAAATAAAGTTGTTTTTCCAGAATTTACTGTATTTATTTGGCCCATCGTAAACATAATATTGGTTCAGATATCATTTTCCTTTAATGTAGGGTATTTTTAATGAATCTGTCACTAAAACATAAGTTTTTAAATCTATGGAAATCATTATACGTATCGTATGAGTGCATTTAAAAGGATCTAGACATATAACAGGATAATATATCAGAGGGGATCTGGATGATCGTTGATCTTTTGAGCTCCGTATATCGTAACCTGTCAAATACTTGATCTTAATTTTTGTAACTTTTGGAACAATAGACTACCGTATGTATTTGTATGTGGCCTCAATGGGTTGACTTGTATATCTATTGAAAGAAATCATGGACTCTGGTTCTGGCTCATGATGATGAATTGTGAACTCAGCTTGAAGAAATTCTTGGGAAAATTAATTTTTCATGAACCGAAGTAATGCTGTAGGTCCATATAAAACCACATATAAAGTCTATTTTGCTACAATAATAAATATTTACCTTGTTTTACATCTCATTAAATTAGAAATATCAAAGTTCTTTTTTCAGCAATGCAATACAAAAAGTGAAACCCATATAATATATAGTCATTACAGAATGATCTATTTCAAGTGTTTATTTCTGTTAATGTTGATGATTATGGCTTACAGCCAATGAAAACCCAAAGGTCATTATCTCAGAAAATTAAAGTAGGGAGGATGAAGGGTTACAAACTGCGCTGCCGTATTTTATGAGACATCAAAGGGTGAATTTAAGGGTTTTAACCCTTCATCCTCTCTACTGTATATGCACCATGCAGGGAATTGCAGCATCGTGATATCCTTATATTTGTGACTCTCACAACAATATAAGGTGAAGCCTCTCATACTTATTTTATCTCTCAGACCCTTCATCCTCCTTAAGGCCACGTTACACACACAGATATCTGTGACCAACATCTGAACAGATCTCTGGTTGCAGTGAAATCATGGACACATTGCTCCATTTGTACACAGCCACAAAATGTAACAATGTGTCCATGATTTCACTGCAACCAGAGATCTGTTCAGAAGTTGGTCACAGATATCTGTGTGTGTAACGTGGCCTTTACACTAATTTTCTGAGATAATGACCTTTGGGTTTTCATTGGCTGTAAGCCATAATCAACAACATTACATAAATAAACACATGAAATAGATCATTCTGCTTGTAAATGACTCTATATAATATATGCATTTCACTTTATGTATTGCATTACTGAAATAAATTACCATTTTGACCATATTGTAACTCACTGAAATGCACCTGTAAAACTATGTATTTTTCAATGCTGTAAAAATAAATGTTTTTTTATCTCTAAAGAGCTAACATATTCTGCAGCACTTTACAACTCAGAGGGGACGTGCACAGGCAATATCAGAACATTCAGCTGATCCCAGGAGGACTGCAGGTCCCGTGCACCAGATTACTACCAGATCTAAAGCTAGCTTCACCCCATGTCTTTGTAATCTGCTGAAGCTTTTTTATTGTGTAGTGTAACAACAAAAAAACTAAATCTGCCTTTAAAGCCGATGTCCACTTTTTTTTCAACATATACCCTGCAACTGACTTCAAGAAAAACAGCAAACAGAAAATAAAACACAGATCAAAACACAGCCATACACACATAAGGGAAAGTGTTTACATACATTATGTATAGATTTATATGTAAAAAAATACAGATATGTCTAGCTTACGGTTTAAGGTTAATGAAGCAGATTAGGCTATTCTGATCCTTTAATAACAGAGATTCAAATAGAAATATGCACAAACATAAGTAAAACAGACCCCATATGACACACACACGCATTATGCTCTAGGGAAACAACTACATTGCTATTTCAAGATAGTTTTATTGATACAGATAGATATTTTCAGGGAACCTCAAACAATTTGCTTAAAATACAGAATTTCTGTATCAAAGCACAATGAAATGCCACATTCAGAAAGTCATCTGTAACCATGTCAGTGGCATGTAACAAAAATATAAAATTAACTTCTTCATATTCAGCATTATTTTTATTTATAGATAGATAGATAGATAGATAGATAGATAGATAGACAGAATCTTTTAACAGAATCATTCTATCTATCCATCTATCTATCTATCAAAAAATAGAGGCAACACTCCAAATTGAGATGTATAAAGAGGACTTTATTTAGCGCGGCGACGTTTCAGTAGTGGCTTGATAAACATGGGTTTCCACCGTAACGTCGCCGCGCCATATGGGCTAAATAAAGTCCTCTTTATACCTGTGAATTTGGAGTACTGCTTCTATTTTTTGGTAACTGTATTATTTGGACTAGTGGGTATCTAGTTTTTTGGATAGTTTGCACCTATGTTTGATTAAGTTGCAGTGCTGTTTCTATGTTTGGTTATCCATCTACCTATCTTATCTGTCTCCACAGCATTTATCTACTGTATTTATCATCTAATTTACAGTTTATGTCTGACTGTCTGTCTATTGGTCTCAGCAATTTACCAAATCAGTAATAGTAAAGAGTGATACCTACTTATGTAACCACCCTGCATTTGTAATTAAAGGGGTTTTTCCAAAAAGCAAATTTAAAGTTGATTTCAAACAATAGATCTTGGAAAAAAATAACACTTTCCACAATTGGATGTGTTTTAAAAATGTTCCTGAGCTGAGATAATCTCATATATGTGTCCCTGCTATGTACTGTGTAATGGATGTGTCTGACCGTACAGGGACAAGTCTGATCATACCACATCTCCTGTGCTGAGATAATCTTATATGTGTGTCCCTGCTATGTACTGTGTAATGGATGTTTCTGATCATACCACATCTCCTGTGCTGAGATAATCTTATATATGTGCCCCTGCTATGTACTGTGTAATGGATGTTTCTGATCATACCACATCTCATGTGCTGAGATAATCTTATATGTGTGTCCCTGCTATGTACTGTATAATGAATGTGTCTGACCATACAGGGACATGGTCTGATCATACCACATCTCCTGTGCTGAGATAATCTTATATATGTGCCCCTGCTATGTACTGTGTAATGGATGTGTCTGATCATACCACATCTCCTGTGCTGAGATAATCTTATATATGTGCCCCTGCTATGTACTGTGTAATGGATGTGTCTGATCATACCACATCTCCTGTGCTGAGATAATCTTATATGTGTGTCCCTGCAATGTACTGTGTAATGGATGTGTCTGACCATACAGGGACATGGTCTGATCATACAACATCTCCTGTGCTGAGATAATCTTATATATGTGTCCCTGCAATGTACTGTGTAATGGATGTGTCTGACCATACAGGGACATGGTCTGATCATACAACATCTCCTGTGCTGAGATAATCTTATATATGTGTCCCTGCTATGTACTGTGTAATGGATGTGTCTGACCATACAGAGACATAATCTGATCATTATCACATCTCCTGGGCTGTGGATGAAGTAAGAAAGTTTATAGATATTACAGCACAGGATCACAAATGATTCTTTCTGTGGGGGTAAAACATTTTTTTTAATCAGGCAGAATTTTTTTTTACCTCATAATTATAATTAGCTATGATCCTGTAATATCTGTATATTATTTGCATTCTCCCCTGCCGAGGAGATGTGATATGATCAGACCATGTTCCTGTACGATCAGACACGGCCATTACACAGTACTTAGCAGGGATACATATATAAGATTATCTCTGATTGGTCTCGGTGTAAGAAACAAGACAAAAATCTTGTAGTTGTGATACCTTAAGATTATCTCAGCACAGGAGATGTGATATGATCAGACCATGTCCCTGTATAGCCAGACACATCCATTACACAGTACATAGCAGGTACACATATATAAGATTATCTCAGCACAGGAGATATGGTATGATCAGACCATGTTCATGTACGGTCAGACACATCCATTACACAGTACATAGCAGGGACACATATATAAGATTATCTCAGCACAGGAGATATGGTATAATCAGACCATGTTCATGTATGGTCAGACACATCCATTACATAGTACATAGCAGGGACACATATATAAGATTATCTGAGCACAGGAGATGTGATATAATCAGACCATGTTCCTGTATGGTCAGACACATCCATTACACAGTACATAGCAGAGGCACATATATAAGATTGTCTTAGCACAGGAACATTTTTTTAATCACATTCAATTGTGGAACCTATTATTATGCCAAGATCTATTGATTAAAATGAACTTTAAAATGTATTTTGTTCTTGGGAAAACCCTTTTAAGGAAAAACAATTAACATGATAAATAGTAATAAATTCAATCAGAATAGTCTACAATATCTGCCAATGTCCAGCTCCTCTAATTAAGGAGAAACATAATATTTCAGGGACCTTAGTATAATCATTATGTCTTGATATCAAGTACAGTTCCTATTCTATTCTGGTCAGTCCAGTGCAGTAATAAAACCACATAAGACACATGCTTTCACTTACATAGATTAATACATATAAAATTTTGCTTCATTATAATTTTCCATTTTTCCTCGTTAGCTTGTCGCTGACTGTAAATCTGTTACAGTAAAACTTTTCAAGTTCTTATTTTAGCAGACGGCATAATTATTCCACACGACGTGTGTAGAGCTACATGCCAGCAATCTTAAAAGCTAAGAGATGTGTAACTATTCAGATTTACAAGCAAGCATTCAAATTTGAACCTACCGTGAAAATCTGTAATCCATGGTATGCCAAATCCCAAGGGTTCTTAGGCAACAAAACATGTATTTTGTCTCGATCCAGTTTGTGCTCGGCAGGAACACCAAGAGGAAATGCTGTGTGCCTGAATACCAGTCTGCAGCTTCAGGCTGAGTTACAGATGACACATAGTTAGCGCTGAGGTTTTCTATGGAAAGAAAAAAAAATGGGACACGAATCAGAAGAGAGTGAATAGGCGTTTGTGTGCAATTATTACTGGGCCGTACTGAGGAGAAGGGGGCCAGGCTCCAGGGAAAAGCTCGGCCTTCTACACCTCTGTGGAGATTTCATTTCTTGGCAGCAATGTCTAGCTTTCTGACCTCTTGGTCACCTATATTGTGGTATATTGGGACTAAGTGAATTTAAAAGCATTAACAGATGAAGAGACTGCCAAGTAAAGGATCAGGGGGCAAACCTACAATACCTTTCCGATATTCCACGTCTCAAGATGAAAGATATGATAGAAGTGTGTACAGATGCCTTAAAGGCAACCAACTATCAGGATTTTGGTCTCAAAAGTAAATCCAGTGCCCTACTGGCGCTAGCATCTCCTTTAGTGGAGAGATGAAATGATGAATTGCCGAAAAAAAAGTTTACGCACTTGCAGAAATGTGTGCAGTACTTGACTGACTGGTACAGCAGGGCGGCCATTTGTGGGTCAGGCCTATAGTATGATTCACTCCTCCTGGCTTGTCCCCTCTTTGTTTAGTTACATTTTGCACCACACTGCTACTGCCACTTCTGTCAGCGCGTGCAAATTGGTATTGTAATAGTGAGATCATTAAAATGGTGTTGGAGTTAGCGCATGCGTGTACCATAATCTCCAGCACCATTTTATTTTAGACATATATGAGCAGCATCTGATCTTAATATTAGCACAGATTGATCTTCGGCGGCCGTCACACAGTTCAATTTCTTGAATGATATCGTTTAAGCGATCTGCTTTTTGATCGCTTAAGCGATATCGTTTGTGCATCGGTACGTGCGATCAAGCGATTTTACAATGTAAAATCGCTTGATCGTGACATCGCAGATTTGAGAGCCGGAGCTCATATCAAGCGATCATCGCTTGTTCAATCTGCTTCATCGTGGTGTGTGACACCACGATGAACAATCTCCCAGCAGCAGAGCCTATGCTGGGAGATGGTATCTATGGTAAACATCGGGTTACTAAGCGCCGCGCGGCGCCTAGTAACCCGATGTGTACCATAGTTACCAGCGATCTCGCTGGCCAACATCGCTGGTGAGTCTGTCTGTGTGACATCTCACCAGCGATGTGAACGATATTGTTAGCGATCGCGCGTGCACGTGATCGCTTACAATATCGCTCACGATATTGCAGCGTGTGACGGCCGCCTTCTTTTCATCAGCACACATGCCCCTGGCATTCATATTCGTATAATGACAGTGCCATTATTAAAATAGTGTTGGAGATCGCAGTACACGCATGCGCTAACTCCGGCGCTATATTAATAATATTACTACTACAATGCCAATGTGCACATGCTGACAGAACTAGCACAAGATTTAAAGAAAGGGGAGCAAGCCAGGAGGAGGAATTCATACGAGACCACCCGACACATTTCTGCAAGTGTTCAAACTTTTTTTTGGCAATCCAACATTAAATATTCTAACTAAAAGTATGATTACTTTCAGCATGCTAGCACTAGTATGGCACTGACTTTCAACATGAAAATCTTAGGGGTTGGTTCCTTTTAAATGGAGTCACCAAAAATATACAAAGATAGAGAAAGAAAATGTCATTATGAATAAAATCACATTTATATTGTAAGTTAAATTGGCTATTGTCCTGTTACTTACCCTACTATACACTGTGTGCAGAATTATTAGGCAAATGAGTATTTTGATCACATGATACTCTTTATACATGTTGTCCTACTCCAAGCTGTATAGGCTTGAGAGCCAACTACCAATTAAGTAAATCAGGTCATGTCCATCTCTATAATGAGGAGGGGTGTGGTGTAATGACATCAACACCCTATATAAGGTGTGCTTAATTATTAGGCAAATGCCTCTCTTTAGGTAAAATGGGGTCAGAAGAGAAATTTGACGGGCTCTGAAAAGTCCAAAATTGTGAGATGTCTTGCAGAGGGATGCAGCAGCCTTGAAATTGCCAAACATTTGAAGCGTGATCACCGAACAATCAAGCGTTTCATGGCAAATAGCCAGGGTCGCAAAAAGCATGTTGGGCAAAACAGGCGCAAAATAACTGCCCATGAATTGAGGAAAATCAAGCGTGCAGCTGCCAAGATGCCATTTGCCACCAGTTTTGCCATATATCAGAGCTGCAACGTTACTGGAGTATCAAAAAGCACAAGGTGTGCCATACTCAGGGACATGGCCAAGAATCTTAAGACTGATTTTTCAAAGGTTTTATGGACTGATGAAATGAGAGTGACTCTTGATGGGCCAGATGGATGGGCCAGAGGCTGGATCAGTAAAGCGCAGGAAGCTCCACTCCGACTCAGATGCTAGCAAGGTGGAGGTGGGGTACTGGTATGAGCTGGTATCATCAAAGATGAACTTGTGGAACCTTTTCAGGAGGAGGATGGAGTGAAGCTCAACTCCCGGACCTACTGCCAGTTTCTGGAAGACAACTTCTTCAAGCAGTGGTACAGGAAGAAGTCGGTATCGTTCAAGAAAAACTTGATTTTCATGCAGGACAATGCTCCATCACATACATCCAACTACTTCACAGCATGGTTGGCCAGTAAAGGTAAAAGAAGAAAAATTAATGACATGGCCCCTTGTTCACCTGATCAGAACCCCATAAGAACCTGTGGTCCCTCATAAAATGTGAGATCTACAGGGAGGAAAACAGTACACCTCTCGGAACAGTGTCTGGGAGGCTGTGGTGGCTGCTGCACGCAATGTTGATCTAAACAAATCAAGCAACTGACAGAATCTATGGATGGAAGGCTGTTGAGTGTCATCATAAAGAAAGGTGGCTATATTGGTCACTAATTTTTTGGGGTTTTGTTTTTCCATGTCGGAAATGTTTTTTTCTAAATTTTGTGCAGTTATATTGGTTACTTGTGAAAATAAACAAGTGATATGGGAATATATTTGTTTTTTATTAAGTGCTTAATAATTCTGCACAGTAATAGTTACCTGCACAAACAGATATCCTCCTAAATAGCCAAATCTAAAAAAAACCCACTCCAACTTCCAAAATATTAAGCTTTGATATTTGAGTCTTTGGGGATGATTGAGAACATAGTTATTGATCAATAATAAAAATAATCCTCTAAAATACAACTTGCCTAATAATTCTGCACACAGTGTATTAATTAGACCAATGTCCAGAACCAAGCTTCACTACTGTAACCTGGAGATAACTTATACCACTGGCGGACACACACAGAAAATGGCCCTTGTGCAGAAACAAGAAATGGGCCCTTTGCAGTCCAATATCTTATCATAATGCACAATTTCACTTTCTTTGCAGATAGAAATTGGGCCCCATTACCTCTTGAGCCCTTTTGTACAGATTGCTCCAATGATATGTCTGCCCCTGACCTACACCATTACTGTGAATCTATCTGCAGGTCACAGCAGTAACTCAGCATTCAAGTAGTGTGGACAGAGGTATGAACAGCCTCTTTTTACCTAAGCATCCCATCTATCTCTAGTATGAAACAGGCAAAATAAGGCAGACAGCAGTATGAATGCCTCTTCTTATCTTGCTATGCCTGGTATCTCTATTATTACATCACAAATATTGGGTGGGCAGTAGTCCTGTAAAACGTCTTCCTACCACAAAAAAAAACTTAGCAGTCATGATGGTCTCTCTTACTTCGGGGATTTGGGACAGGTTGGGATAGGTTTTTGTCTCATTCTTGTATTGAGACTTCATTTTAAATGTGTTTCTTCCCAATGGCAGTATAGGAGTTAATGTAATTTTCTGTTGTTGCAATGCTTCTTAGCTCTCTTCCCAGGTGTAGCTACTTTATAATCACTCCTATCTCCTGGTCACATGGTCCAGCATTCTTTGCTGGTGATTGAATTTCATTACTGGCCTAGCTACCTGAGGTGGAGGAACTATTGTGGCGAAGCTAGCCATTGCCAAGCCGTCTCCTGCCTAGGAGAGTGGCAGCAGGCAGAAAGTTGTTTTTGTCATTTACCTGTCTGTCTCCCCTTCCCTCTTATTGTTATTAGTGCAGCGGTTGGGACCAGTCCTCCCGCCAGCCATCTTCCTATTTAGGGTTAACATCTGGGACAGCGAGTGGCTAGTTATCCTGCGTGGCGACGGGGTGAAAGAACTCATATAGGGAGGGTAGGGAGATCAGGGCACAGCCGAAGGTGAGTGCAGGAGGTCTCCTTTCCCCTGTTCCTATGAGCAGGGCCCTCCATTGTATTTGGTCCCCACCTGGTGTTTCCCCAGTCTGTTGTGTGTAGTGCACCGGGCATTGTTAGTCTGTGCACCACTGTCACACATGTATCCAGATGCTCTCTAGTCCGTGGCGTGACACTACCATTAGGTAAGGATAACAGATGGATAGAAGTGTGAGAAGCCTCTTTTTACATAAGGACCTATGGAATTACTAGTATTAGACAAAAGAGAGACTGCAGAGAGAGAGACGAGGAAAACACCGGACACGTATGTTACACCGTTTATTATTTTAGGGTGTGCAGCAGCATGGGGGGCCATATACAGTGATGGAGAGAGGTGAAATATCTCAGGGAGGAGCTATATACCAGGACGGGAGTGTATATTCCAGGATGGGAGAATATATATTAGAATGGGGGCTATATACCAGGATGGGTGGTTATATATCACGGATAGGGGGCTATATACCAGGATGGGAGGCTGTATATTACCTGGAGGGGCCATGAATAGGGACATTACCCCCATAACAGTGTCAGCAGCAGATCCACCCCCCATAACAGTTAATTAAAACCAAATTTTTTTACTTCATTTTTTAATTCCCTATTTTCCTCTCTAAATCTGGATGTGTCTTATAGTCCAGAAAATATGATACATTAAAAACAGAACCATATAAAAGCAGCATATACCTGGAACCTCTCAGAACTGCTCGCATGGCACTATACAGGCATCTGCAAATAAAGGTGGTCTGATTCCTTGGGTTGCGACTTTCTGAGAGCCCTTACATTTTTAATGTTTAGGATATAAAGCTGTGATGTCTTGCTTTTTGTGTTTGATAACTACGTACATACTCGCGTATAAGCCGAGTTTTTCAGCCCAAAAATTGGGCTGAAAAGTACCCCCCTCGGCTTATACGCGAGTCATATACCCATCTGTATACAGGCGCCCCACCCCATGAGTATACAGGCCCCCCCATCAGTATCCAGGGCCCCCCCCCTTGCTCCGGAAAACTGTAAAGTAAAATCATTATACTTATCACTGTCCTGTTGCCGCCGTCCCCGATGCTGCCATCGCGCTCACCCGGCTTCATCCGTCTTCTTCCGGCTTCCTCCTCTGGCGCGCAGACAAAGACATCATTGCCTGCACCGACCAGAGGAAGCCGGAAGAAGACGGATGAAGCCGGGTGAGCGCGATGGCAGCAGCGGGGACGGCGGCGACAGGACAGTGATAAGTATAATGATTTTACTTTACAGGTTTCTGGAGCAAGGGGGGGGGCCCTGGATACAGATGGGGGGGCCTATATACCTATGGGGCTGCTGTATACTACCACTGGGGTTGCTGTATACTACCACTGGGGCTGCTGTATATACCTGTATACTACCACTGGGGCTGCTGTATATACCTCTGCGGCTGCTGGGGCTGCTGTATACTACCACTGGGGCTGCTGTATACTACCACTGGGGCTGCTGTATATACCTCTGGGGCTGCTGGGGCTACTGTATACTACCACTGGGGCTGCTGTATATACCTGTATACTACCACTGGGGCTGCTGTATATACCTCTGGGGCTGCTGGGGCTGCTGTATACTACCACTGGGGCTGCTGTATGCTACCACTGGGGTTGCTGTATATACCTCTGGGGCTGCTGTATACTACACTGGGGCTGCTGTATACTACCACTGGGGCTGCTGTATATACCTCTGGGGCTGCTGGGGCTGCTGTATACTACCACTGGGGCTGCTGTATACTACCACTGGGGCCGCTGCTGTATATACCACTGGGGAGGCTGCTGTACACTGCTGGGGCCTGTATATACCACTGGGGAGGCTGCTGTATACCACACTGCTGGGGGCTGTATACCTGTGCAGGGGTCCACCCTCGGCTTATACACGAGTCAATAGGTTTTCCCAGATTTTGGGGGCAAAAGTAGGGGGGTCGGCTTATACACGGGTCGGCTTATACACGAGTATATACGGTAATTAAATTGGGGTATACACATTGTTTTGATCACCTGTTATTACATTTTTCTGTGTTTTAGCAGAGAGTACACTGCAATTCTGTTATTTTTTATTTTTTTGTTCTCATTACACTGTTTATCGATCAGATTAATTTATTTCATATTTTGATAGAGCTGACTTTTATGCACACAACAATATTGTGGTAACAGGGAGGTGATTTTAACACATATATATATACAGGATGGGCCCTTTATATGGATGCACCTAAATAAAATGGGAATGGTTGGTGATATCAACTTGCTGTTTGTGGCACATTAGTATATGATAGGGGGAAAACTTTTCCAAATGGGTGGTGACCATGGTGGCCATTTTGAAGTTGGACGTTTTGGATCCAACTTAATTTTTTTCAATAGGAAGAGGGTCATGTGACACATCAACCTTATTGAGAATTTCATAAGAAAAACCATGGTGTGATTGGTTTTAACGTAAATTTATTATTTCATGAGTTATTTACAAGTTTATGACCACTTATAAAATGTGTTCACAGTGCTGCCCATTGTGTTGGATTGTCAATGCAACCCTCTTCTCCCACTATTGACACACTGATAGCAACACCGCAGAAGAAATGCTAGCACAGGCTTCCAGTATCCGTTGTTTCAGATGCTGCACATCTCATATCTTCACAGCATAGACAATTGACTTCAGATGAGTGATGAGACAAACTTTTTTGTGAATGGTGAAGTTAACAAACAAAACCACCGCTATTGGCCTGACACTAACCCACAGTGGATAGATCCCTCCAATACTGTTAAAACACAAAAACTGATGGTATGGTGTGGTATATGGGGTACAAAGATAGAGAGGCCATTCTTTATCAATGGAAACCTCAATGCCACTGGATATCTGAATCATGTAACAATTTCATATATCCAGTGGCATTGAGGTCTCACGCACCCCTGCAGGCCCAAATTAAATGCCTCTGTCATAAACTGACAGGTTAACAGAAGCAGACGAGAGCGACTCTGCCCGCAGGTACAAATGGCTGATGAAGGCTAAATAATTCAGCCCTCATCTGCAGGGAAGGAAGCAGACACAGCCCACATCAAAGGCATGGAGACGACTTATGACGGACAAAATATGTCAAGTCCTTAAGGGGTTAAGACATTTTCTTGTAAGTTACCAAGTTCTAAGAATAAAGGAGGAGGGTTGTTTTTGTAATTAAAGATGGAGTCCCTAAATGTGTATTTTTGTTTTATTTATATTTGTCTCTTTGCTGCATTTTTTTAATGTTTACTAGAAATTCATTGTGGGTGGGTTAATTTTGCCTGACATCATGAATTTCGGGTTTAGTAACAGCTGACAATACAAAGCTGGTATTAACCCCATTATTACCTAACATGTCACCCCCCACCAGAGCTGCTGGAAGAGTCGGGGTAAGTGCTCGGTAATGGTGCTATGATAAATGCGCCATTTTTAGGGGTGGCTGCAGTTTTCAGCATGGGGGGCCCAGAATACTTGTGCCTTACCACGCTGACAATCCCAGCCCTCAGCTGCCTGGTTTTACTTGGCTGGCAATCAAAATATGGTGGGAGCGCACACATTATTTTTTAAATGATTTATTTATATAATTAAAAATACAATAATGGGCTTCCCTGTATTTTGATTATCATCCAAGGTAAAGTCAGTCAGCTGGGTGTAGCAGCCTGTAGCTGTCTGCTTTATCTGCGCTGAGAATCAAAAATACCGAAGACCGCTACGACATTTATTTAAAAAAATAAAACAAAAAACACATTTAGGAACTCTATCTTTAATTACCAAAAAAAAACCTCCATCCGATGAAATCCACAGGCAAAGCAGGTTCAGCTCTGCTTCATTGCTCTGAACAGACAAGTGTCTGTTCAGAGTGACAAGAAGGCTCAGACTCACAGTGACAGAGGTCAATCGAGTTCATAGCTGAGCCATGAACTCGGTGACCCTTGCCGTCACCGCAAACACTGCCAAGAACTGAAGGGTTCTTGACAGTGCAGTGAATGTCCCCTGAAGTTAATGAGCGGCCCTGGAAGTAGATGCGACTAGGAGAGCGGGACGTCAGGACATACGCCGGCGGGACTCTGTAAGTATTATGATAATGTTTATTAATATGTAAATATATAAGACTGGCATCGACCGTATACGTAGGTGCTGGCAGAAAATAATCATACTTACAACAACAATAGATATCTGCCGCGACACTACTATATATATATGAAAAATTCAAATTAATGAGCGGCACTGAAAAGAGAAGATCAAACTGCAATGTGAAAATGTGTAATGCAGAAAACTGCCCTGTGCTATAGTTGAAAACAGAGGTCTTGGTCTCATCAGCGGCCACTGAGGATGAAGCCTGGCACCCACATCAAGGGGCCTCCACTGCCAGGTCCTGACACTATGCCCTAGTGAAATGGTGAGCTGGTGGAATCTGTGTGGGCTTATATGTCTAAAGGTGTAATTAAAAACAGGTGTGTGCTAGGACCTCACACTGGAGTCCATGAGTGGTTACCAGACTATGAAAGGAGGAAAGGGGAAATAAATATATATATAATGGGAGCTCAGTCAAAAAAGGACAATATGTAAATATATAAGACTGGCATCGACCGTATACGTAGGTGCTGGCAGAAAATAATCATACTTACAACAACAATAGATATCTGCCGCGACACTACTATATATATATGAAAAATTCAAATTAATGAGCGGCACTGAAAAGAGAAGATCAAACTGCAATGTGAAAATGTGTAATGCAGAAAACTGCCCTGTGCTATAGTTGAAAACAGAGGTCTTGGTCTCATCCTCCTTTCATAGTCTGGTAACCACTCATGGACTCCAGTGTGAGGTCCTAGCACACACCTGTTTTTAATTACACCTTTAGACATATAAGCCCACACAGATTCCACCAGCTCACCATTTCACTAGGGCATAGTGTCAGGACCTGGCAGTGGAGGCCCCTTGATGTGGGTGCCAGGCTTCATCCTCAGTGGCCGCTGATGAGACCAAGACCTCTGTTTTCAACTATAGCACAGGGCAGTTTTCTGCATTACACATTTTCACATTGCAGTTTGATCTTCTCTTTTCAGTGCCGCTCATTAATTTGAATTTTTCATATATATATAGTAGTGTCGCGGCAGATATCTATTGTTGTTGAATGTTTATTAATAATTTGCTCAGTTTTACAACCCCCTCACCCTATCCCATAACTGTAAAGTCCAAGCTCGGGGTTCGGATGCAAGTACGAGTTATGTCCCACCCCAAACTCAGACTTTACATAAAGGTCCAGGCGAGTCTGCAGATGCTGAGCATCGATGAGTTCGCCCATCACTAGTTGGGAACGCTATTAACCTCCAGGTTAACCCCATTTCGGCAAGTTAAAATCATTTTTTTTCACTTGACAGCTGTCTTTTGACATTCAAATACACTTTTCTTGGTTGCCATTAAGAAGCTAAAGAAGGGTCATATGAAAGACAAAAAGAAAAAGGGGGTGCAATAGTGCAATATCGCCTGTGAAATGGATTTCCTTAATTATGGACCTGTGCCTTCCACCTGAGGAAGACGGTGTGTGACCGTTGAAACATGTTGTGGGGAAGGAGGTTTTGCCAATAAAAGATTTTCAACTGGACCGGAGTCCGCGCCGTGATTTGAGCGCCCACAAGAGACCGTGCTGTATATTATTTCAAGGAAGAGTCATAGGCATTAACTCATGGCGATCTCTCTCCCTATATCTCTCTCTGCAACTGACAGATGCCAACTGTAGCCTTTTCGTTTTAGCAATTGATTTGGTTTTAATTAACACTTCAGTTTCTTCAAAACACTAAATACATTTAAATAGAATGCACTATGTGTACAATTACATGAAACATTTTAGAAATATTGTGACTTTCATGGTCACTATTTTCTCTAAGACTATGTACAGACACGTTTGTTTTTGATTTTATAAATCCGCAGCAAAATATGGTGTTTCTGGCTTATTTGAAGACGACATCAAGTAATGACAAAGACCATGATTCTTTTGCTCTTACTTTTTTTTTATTTTGCATCCATTTTTCTAAATTTCTTGTACTCATAAAGTCTTTTTGTTCATGAGCTGTCACTTATCCAGTCTACCCCGATTGATTCACAGCATTCTCCCTACATTAAGCATAGGTAGATAGCTGTGAATCAGTAGCAGGTAGGTGGGGGAAGAACTGCTTATCAATATCAATGAGAGCACTTAATGGAGAGGTAATATTTCTTCTATTTTACTTCTCATTTCATGCAGTCTGTCACTGTGGTACTAGAGCAGTAATTATATGAGGGGGAACAATTGACTTTTGTGACCTCTTCTTCCTGAGATCATCTAGGATCTATCCATGAGAAAGCCTAGAGGAATGTCATTGTAAAATCCTACTAAACAGAGGCAGATCTATTTCTCACAATTGCATCTACTGTGTGTATAAAGTCAAGATGGTAAATATGTTATAAGTACAATTTGAAATAACAAAACATCCTTTACGAATGACCAATTTTTGTCCTTCAATGTTAGTTACAGATGGGAATACTAGATTGATTGTATAGATCAGAAGACTAGGCTGCTAGAGGACTGTTTTTCTATTGACCCTTATCAGAAGCTTTTATGTATGTTCCCTAAAATATGTTAAAATCATTCCATCATAATCAAGATAATTACTGGAATAAATGCAAGGTCTTGTACTACAGAGAATAATTGTACAGTTATGTGTAATATGCCGTAATAGCTGTGTAATATTACTGATAACTGTTATACAAGAGGAGGGAAAGCTCATGACTTGGTGTAGGCAAGCAATGGGCAACCAAGAGAATTAGCGGTCATAACATGCACGCTGCTAATTGGGTGTAATTGACTCATTTAATGAAAGGTGTGTTCTAATAGCAATGCAGAGCTCCATTAGTAAGGTCATTCTGTTAAGAAATAGGTGGCCATTGTTTATAGAAGGAGGGCAGCAAATGCTGTACCTGCTGGTTTTAGCCATCGTTCAATGAGTAAAATGGGTTATTCCAGATATTGTCCCAAAGGAGAAAGAACATTGATCAAGATGTTGATTAGAGAGTGCAAAAAAAAAAGGCTGTTCAGCTAAAAATATTTCCTATGCCTTAAAATGGCAAGCAAAACCTGAAACACATAGTAGAAAAATATATACTACCATCTGTAATAGATTATAGAATAACAAGAGTGGCAAAAAAAGCATCCAATGGTTGACTCTACGGATATCATAAGCCATCTTCAGTTACCCGTGAGTACTACAACTATGACAAGACGCCAACATGAAGCCAAACTATTTGCAGGACTCCCTGGTGAGGTAGCACAGGGGAATAAAAGACATGCTGAAAAGGTTACAGTTAGTCAAAGAACACATTGACTGGATTAAAGAAAAGTGGTCTAACATTCTATGGACAAGAGCAAAATTGCTCCTATTGGGTATAAAGGCTGCAGACAGTTTGTGAGATAACACATAAATGCTTAATTTAAGCCACAGTACACTGTAAACCTGTATAACATGGAGATATAAGCATAATGGTTTGGGGTTGTTTTTCAAACTCTATGGTTGGGCCAAGTTATCACATTCCAGGCAGCATAGACCAGTTTGATTATGCCAAAATACTGCAAGAAGTCATGTAGCCTTATGCTAAAGAAATGCCCTTGAAATGGGTATTTTAGAAGGGCAATGACCCCAAACATACATACCAGTAAGTGGGAAACATTCTGGTTTCAGACAAACAAGATTGATGTAATAAAGTGGCCAGCTCAATCCACAGACCTCAATCCGATTGTGAGTTTGCAGGGTTTCATCACAAATTCTGGTTTTGATGCTAAATTTAAAAATGTAAAAGAACTGTGGAAGTAGTCCTGTTAAGGAGAGCCTTAAGATCAAAATACTTAGTTAACCTTAAGATATAAGGGCATGGGAGAAATGATCTATAGAGTGTATTATTTTCACCTTACATAAGCTTGTTTCAGACAAAGATGGCTCCCATTTCCTGCCACATCCCCACATGTTCTGAGACAAAGCTGCAGTCAAGACAAAGAGTGATCAATCACAGAATGACACCTCATCAGATGGCTTCATGGATCAAACTAACTTTTGGAGACCTGAAGAACTAATTCACCTTAATGACCTCATGAACAATCCCCCTCCATGGACTAGACCATGTCCCACCAATAAATGCATTCCATTTGTCCAAATTCCTTGTGTGACCGAGCCCCCTAGAGAGCTTTGTTAAAACCCTTGTGTGATCAAATAAACTCACTTGGAGCTGTGCCTTGTGGAGGGCTGAGGAGAGCTTACACCTGATTGTGTTATCAGTGTATTTCTTTCATCGCATGCATCAGTCCATATCAATCAGGACAGGGCAGGCAACTTATTAATAATAATATTATAAAATCTTGGGACTGGAATATCAGTTTGCAGGTGTCAGATATTAGATGACTCCATGGCACACAGAAGTAAAACATTTACTAGAATAGGTTATATAATTAAATATTGTTTCAGTGATTAACAGAAAACTTTACTCTAGAAAATGAAAATGCAGACCCTGCTATTACGTTTATTATTTCTTTTTCTTCATTTTCAGATGAAATGATATTTTGTTCATGTTGTCATTTGGAATTGAATGTGCAGTGCTCACAGTGCTTTGTGTATATGGACATAAAGGCTATAATGAGGATTGAACTTGTTCTCAGTTGTTTTAAACACACTATTATTTTGCCTAGAACTGTATGACATAGCCATTTTGTAATGTAGAAATATAAAACATGGATTTTATGATTGCCAAACTTTATGACCTATTGCTATAGACTCATGGAAAATCTTAAGGTAATAGATGTTTCAAAGATTTCTTAAACAGATTTGTAATATTAATGATAAGTTTGTTGATATGATTTCAATGGCTTTTCTATGCATATAAAGTAATGCACATTTCTAATTTACTTTCTTCTCTTTTTCTTTACTACTTTATCCCATAGTGAATGTGTAGAGAGATGGGGGCTATATACAAGATGAGGGGGCCATATCAAGGATTGGAGGATATATCCAGGATGCGGGTCCATATCCATGATGGGGGGGCTATATCCAGGATGGGGGGGTCATATCCACAATGGGGGGGGGCATATACAGGATGAGGGGGTCATATCCAGGATGGGGGGGCTATATCCAGGATGGGGTGAGGGGCATATCCAGTAAGGAAGGCTATATCCAGGATGAGGGGGCCATATCCAGGATGAGGAGGCCATATCCAGGATGAGGGGGCTATATCCAGATGAGGGGCTATATCCAGGATGAGGGGGCTATATCCAGGATGGGGAGCTATATCCAGGATGGGAGCCATATACAGGATAAGGGGGCCATATACAAGATAAGGGGGATTATATCCAGGATGGAGGGCCATATACAGGTTGGAGAAATATATTCAGGATGGAGGGCAATATACAGGATAAGGGGTCCATATCCAGGATGGGGGGTATACAGTTTGGGGGATAATATATTACCAGCAAGGGCCCAGGATAGGGACATTAACCCCATATGTGTAAGCAGCAGATTCCCCCATAGCGGTGCAATATAACCTCATTTTTTGCTTAATTTTCTCCCCATTTTCCTCCTCTAAAACCTGGGTCCGCTTTATGGTCCAGTGTGTGTTATAGTCCGAAAAATATGGTAGATTGTTAGAAAATGGAAGAGATCCCTTTGTTGTCCCATTTGCCACCACATGTAATGTTATAACAAGGTACATATGGTTTTTATGGCTGCAAATAATCTAATAAAGGCCCCTATGTCTGCCATGTTAGATACTGTATTCTGACATTCTCACATTTTGTACAAAAAAAAAAAAAAAAAACAACAATTTAAAGGACACTGTCAGGTCATTTTTCAGTATGATACTAATATTACCCTTGAATAGTGCCTGGACAGACCTTTCAAAAACATGTAAAATCATTATTATAGCATTTGTAGTTTCCATGTTATCAGCATTGTCAGACCCTGCAGTAAACTCCTGGATTAGTCCTCTCAATTATAACCAAACAAGAATAGTCCGGCTGCTGTATAAACTGTCATGTAATCATGCACTCCCTCTCAGCAGCTCTCTCCTCCTCTCTCCTCCCTGCCCCTTTGCTCTAAGATAGTGCAGTGTCAGGTTTCAGTAGCTTCTGTTCTGTTGAGGAGGGAGAGAGCTATTACAGGTCTGCCTTTTCTAGACTCCATTTGTTTTTAGTTATCCCTGCTATGACAGTTTCTGTGTTGTATTTGACCTCTTGGGATGCTGTAAACACAGAGAGCAGATAGGAGACTACAGCCCCCCCCCCCAGTGATCTCCTGTGCAGCGATGTGGTGTGAGTATGTGACATGCATATTCATGTATGGGGAGTGGACAGCAGAGAACTAAGTGGATCACTCACTGTGAGTGACAGATGGAATGAATCTCTTTATTTGAAGCTTACAGAATATAGGAGGGAAATATAAATAAAATACGTTAAGAGGGAGGAATTAGAAAGTGGTAGCAGTAACATATGGATTTTTGACCTAACAGTTTTCCTTTACATAATAAAAAATAAGTACCGTATTTTTCACTTTATACGACGCACCGGATTATAAGACGCACCCAGATTTTAGAGGTGGAAAATAGGGAAAAAAATATTTGTAGCAAAAAATGACTTTGATATGACACTCAGGAGATCCAAGATGGCCGCGGATGGAGGAGGCTGTGTTAAATAGCTCCCACAAAAATCCATCACCATCCAGGCCATCCAGCACCAGGAGAGGCTGCAAAAAGCGATCAGAGTGCCCAGATCGCCTATAGCACCCATCCCGAACTATATAAGAGCTGCAAGTATCCCGATCCCTAAGAAGGGGAATAACGAGGCCCACCTCGAGGCCCACGCGAGGCCCCACCGGCACCACACCAGAAGAACACCCAGCCCGGAGCAAGCGGAAGACGACCGGAGGTGCACGGCGAGACACAGGCCCGGGAGAGAGAGCAGCGGTGAGTCGGCCGGAGACCCCCAGAGACTCGTGGACCCCGCGAATAGCAATCGGGCCCCGGTTCACCCTAAGGTGGGCGCGCGGCCACCCTTTCTGAGCCCCCTCGCCGCCTGAGACCCTAAGACCTGCGTGGAGGGCCGGTTCGCTGTTTGTCTCACCACCCCTGAGGCGAACTCCCTGCATGCGAGCGGATCCCTCCGCCGGCAAGAGAGAGAGTCGGGCACCCGAGCGAGGCCGCCCGGACGCCGTGGAGAGGTGAGAGACGGGAGACGGGAGCGTGCCGTGGGGTGCGAGCTGGAGACCCGTCTGTGAACACCCGCGGCAGACGGGCGACCGGAGATCCAGAAGGCCTTGGAGGGGAACGAGGTAGATTGTCCTTGTGCCTAGGACTGAGGTGAGCTACGTGGAGGAAGGGAAGCACAGCAGTGGAGGGCCACAGTACTCACAGCAGTGGTCAGAGGAGAAGCAAGACAAGTACCCACCACAACACCACCAAGTTGAGCCGCGCTACTAATCCCCCAGTCCTAGCTGACCCACTCATATAACCCCCCCGGAGTGGAAAAACACTTGACCTCCTATTAGAGTGACAATAAGAAAACTGCAGTACTAAATGGACTGAGAGAGAGGGTGAAAAAGGTGTCAGAGTGAACATACTACATCTGAGACACTCTTGATTCACTTAGAGGCTGCTTGGAAACCTGTTGTGGCACATAGAGACACATTGTGACACATAGGGAGCTCTCCTGTACATTAACAACACCCAAAACAAGGAGAATATAGTTTTGCAATACACAAAAATCTATAAGCCTCTCATTCTGGGCATAATTCTACTCCGATCTCCCTCTCCTGACACCTGGAGCTACCCATCTAAGCCCCAGTAGGATCTACAAAGACTCTCACTTTGGGTTGAATCTAAGTTTCCTACTATACAAAATGGTATGTTGATTTGTTGAAAATCCAGCGGGGAGGAAAAACCCTCCTAAAACAAGGCCTACTCTTATACGCACAATTCCATCATAACATGGGGAAAACATCTGTAAAAACTCCTAAGACTATATCTAAAGTGACCAAGTCAATAACACAAGCAGACGTCGACCACTTTCTACGAAATCAAAAAGAATCCACAGGAATCCAGAAGCCAAGCAAACAAACCGCTCTCTCCTGCGCTGACGACTCAGATTCAGATATGGAATGTGATTCCGATACTAGCACCAAAACAAAAGACACTCTGTTCTCGAGATCATTCCTGAAACGGGTACTAGCCAAAACTCTAGAACCTATAGGACGTGATATAGCAGATATAAAACAAGATCTTACCCTTCAAGGCTATAGACTTGAATCACTAGAAAATGCACAGAGTCAGTTAACTCATCAATCCAATGCTTTACTAGAATGCCTAGAGACCCACGAACAACAACTCCACCAAATACATAACACCTTGGAAGATCATGAAAACAGGGAGAGCCGCAACAACATCCGAATCAAAGTCCTCCCTGAGTCAATAGCATTTGAAGCACTAGGTAAAGCAGCATTAGAAATATTTGGATCAGTATTAAGAGCGGAAGACCCACACAACATCGAACTGGTCCGAGTACATCGTACACTCCGCCCTAAACCAACACCTGGCGACACACCCCGAGATGTGCTGTGTAGGTTCTTAGACTATCGCTTAAAAGACTTGGTGCTGCGTAGAGCTAGAGAAACAGATGACCTTACCTATGCAGACTCCAAAATCCTGCTTTTCCAAGACCTATCAGCCATAACTTTGAGAAAGAGACGCCTTTTAAAACCTTTCACAGGAGCGGTATTAACCAAAGGACATAAATTTCGCTGGCTTTTCCCCTTTGGCATCCATATCACAGCTGGTGAAAAATCTATAACTGCCAGAACCTCAATGGACATTAAGGCGGCTTGTACCTCTCTGGATATCGTTCTGGACACCTATCCGGACTTGGAGTCTTTTCATTCAACATCAAAGCTCGGAGCACTACCGACTCCGCAACCTTGGCAACAAGCAATGACTCCGAAATCCCAGCGCACCAAGAAAAGAACGGCGAAATCCCCATCATCAAAAGGCCCAGAGGAAGTCACCTGAGGAGATTTATTCTTCTAAATATCTTTTGAGACCTTACACATATGTCCTCACAACTTGACCCCTCTGGACAGGTGTACTTTTTCTCCAAAATTGCACCCCTTTTGTACAGAAATAGATACAAACTGCAATTAATTTTCAGGAGATCTTTATTTCTATCTAGGTCACTAGATCTAATGTTTTACCTCACATTCATTATTAATGGTTCTTGTTCGTTCATTGAATGTTATTACAGAGCAATATTATTCTAAATGATCTTAGAGACCACTGTTGACCTACCATTTCGGCTAGATCTTTGAGATCTTTTCATGAAAAGACCCTTACCTGCCCTATTTACCTCACACCCTAACAACCCTAACAACCTAACCCACGCCAAACCTACCCTTTCCAAACCCGCCTACCCCTTCCCCCCCCACATTACCACCCACCAATCCTAATATACCACCCCCGCTCCCTACACCCCTAACCGCCATCATACGCTTGATATATTTTACCCTTGTCTGAATTGTTCAATCTACTCATAGAAGCCGAAACTTGTGTACTTGCTAGGTCTAAACAGTAAATTTAAGAGAAAATGCTCTGGAAAAATTTTAATATTTAAGACACATTAAGTTAGTTTATGTTTTCTAATTGGTATTGATAACAAGATGATAATGGAGGCGTGATCCTCCCCAAGCTGGAAAGCGACGACTCAATAACCCACATTGATGGGAAATGTTAACCCTAAAAGTGAATTCTATATTGGTACTTTAATGCTTGTCTTTATTTTTCCTTCTCTCTCTATTTTCACCACACTCCTACCCCCTCTCTGCCTTTCCCCCCCTCTCCCCCCCACCCAAATCCTACTCCCCCCCACCCTATCAGGCACGAACGATCCTCGTCTCCAAAGCTCAATCAACAAACAAACAACACGAGAGTCAATGGCAGGTGGTAACGTATTAACTTATACATCTCTTAATGCTCATGGCTTTAACTCCCCAGGCACCAGAAATCCAACACTGCACACTCTTAAAAAACAAGGGACCGATATTTTATTTGTTCAGGAAACCCATTTCAAACCAAACAGGCTCCCTAATTTTGAGAAATCAGTGTTTGATAGATGGTTCCACGCTACATCCACCCAAACTGGGGCTAGAGGCGTATCAATAGCACTTAAGAAGAATACACAATTCCAACTCCGGGAATCCCTAGTGGACCCGCAAGGCAGATATATCCTAATTAAAGGCCTGCTCAAAGGCACACTAGTAACTCTTGGCAGCCTCTATGCCCCAAACAAGAAAACGCTGAAATGGATACTGGCTACATTGAAAAAAGTAGAAAGATTTAGAGAAGGACTAGTAGTTTTAGGGGGCGACTTCAACATTGCGATAGAGCCGTTACTAGATACTACCAAACAGAAGAGCTCAATCTCAGGTAGAGACTTGACTAGGATTCGTGCATGCTTACAATCCATGCAACTGATAGATACGTGGAGGTATATGAACCCGACATCTCGGGACTACACATATTACTCCAATCCCCACAAGTCTTACCATAGATTAGACTATATCTTCATGTCTAGAAGAGCTTTACCAAATATACAAACGTCCGAGATAAAACCCAGTATCTTCTCAGATCATTCAGCGGTGCTGACATCAATCTCTACCACCAAATACCGCTCGACATACAGAACATGGCAACTAAACGAAACAATATTAGAACACCCTGATATGAAAAAACGACTTATAGAGAGACTCCACCAATATTTTAGAGACAATCAGACACCCGATTGTTCAGATCAATCCCTGTGGGAGGCACATAAATCTGTGATAAGGGGGGAACTGATATCAATGGCTTCCTACTTGAATAAACAACGACACTCAGAAACCCAACAACTCTATAATGAAATTTCAGAGCTAGAGCTACAACATAAAAAACATCAAGACCCTGATATACTTAACTTATTAACATCTAAGCGGACACGATTAAAAGACTTAATTAACACATCTTCAGCGAAACACTATAGAACATGGAAAACTAAAATGTTCGTTCACGGCGATAAAGCCTCAAAATTTATGCTTTCTTATCTGCGTAAACAACAATCACGTACACAGATATATTCAATCAAAAATGACAGAGGGGTTGACTCACAAGATCAAACTCACATAGAACAAGCTTTTCTTAATTATTATACCCACTTATATAACTTGCGTTCTAATGACTCCATAGAAGATATCCATCAGAGGAGCCGGGAGGCGGAGATCTTCCTAAAGAGCCTTCAGCTTCCGACCCTATCTGACATAGATCAACAATCGCTTCTAAAACCTTTTACACTTCAGGAACTCCAATCCACTCTGTCCCGCTGTCCAAGGGGGAAGGCACCTGGTCCTGATGGATTCACCGCCCTATATTACAAGACTTTCTCCTCTCTGCTCCTACCCCACCTTCTAAAATTATGTAACTCTACACTAACGGGCCAACCATTACCTGGCCAAATGCTTGAAGCTAAGATTTCGTTGATACACAAGGAGGGTAAAGACCCAACTTTGTGTAGCAGTTACAGGCCTATATCTTTACTGAATGTAGACTTGAAACTAATGGCCGGAATGATTGCTCACAGATTGGCGTCACTTTTGCCCCACTTGATTTCAGCGAACCAAACAGGATTTGTAAGGGGCAGAGAGGGGAAGGACAACGCTCACAAAGTCCTACATCTAATACAACACGCTAAAACACACAATATCCCCCTAGTCCTTCTGGGCACAGACGCAGAGAAAGCGTTTGACAGAGTGGATTGGACCTTCCTCAAAGAAGTTCTTTCGAAATTTAACTTGCCCACGGCTTTAATTTCTTCTATTATGGCGATGTACCATCAACCCACAGCTCGGATTAAAATTAACGATTCTGTAACTCAGACATTCCCTATTGGTAATGGTACCAGACAGGGCTGCCCGTTGTCTCCGCTGCTATTCGTGATGGTAATGGAACCTCTACTGATGGCGATTCAAAATAACCATAACATAGAGGGCATCACGATAGAGGGAAAACAATTTAAAACGGCAGCATTCGCAGATGACCTCTTGGTGTTTCTGACGAATCCCATGAGAGGAGTCCATACCCTCATGGACCTGATGGACCAATACGGAAGGCTATCCAACTTCAAGATAAACGTTTCAAAATCCGAAGCTCTAGGGATACAAATAAAACCAAACATCCTTCAAAAACTGAAAGCTTTATATCCTTTATCCTGGCCTAAACAACATATTACCTATCTGGGAATAAAGATAAGTGGAAACCACCGCGATTTATTTAAACTAAACGTTCTTCCCCTTCTTTCATCCACGGCTGCCCTCATTCAAAATTGGAGAGACACATATCTCTCGTGGATGGAGAGGAAAAACATACTGAAAAGCTTAATCCTGCCCAAATTCAATTATCTTTTTCAGATGTTACCTATTTCTATCCCGACTAGCTTCCTTACTAAAGTGAACTCACTCTTTATCAGATATATATGGAAGAACAGGAAACCTCGCATATCACAGCACACACTGTCACTTCCCAAACCCCTGGGTGGTATGGGAGCTCCAGACATTAAATTATACTATAGGGCAGCACAAATCTCTAGAATAGTGGACATAATTAGGAACACCAAAGATAAACAATGGATACAAATAGAAGAGGCTCTGGCACCTTCCAATCTTAGATCACTCTTCTTAATTCACTTCAACATGAAACAAACTATATCCCTACCAAACCCTTTCACCAGATCTACCCTAAAGATTTGGCAAAAAGAAATGAAACACCTAATGCCGCCACTTACTCCATTAGCTAATCTCAACGATGTGCTCGCCCACTCGGAAACAACGCGATACCGAGAGCAATATAAACACCCTGTAGACCAGTTACAACATGACGGAGCCATTATATCCTTTAAGGATATGACACTCAGGCCCTGCGACCAGTCAGTGTTGGCGTCTGTTTCCTTCGGATGCAGGTGCAGCATGTGAGCAACACCAATGACTTCTGCTCCAGTGTCTGTTGGCGGGGAGACAGACGCCATCACTGACTGGTCAGAGGGCTGAGTCTCATATCAATATCACATGGGACATGACTATGCAACTTCTGATAACGTTGGAACTGCTGCAGAATCAGGGGTATGGGTGCGTGCACACGATGAGTATACGCAGCTTTTTGGACGCAGCGTCTTGCTGCTGTGTCCAAAATGCTGCGTAGTACAGTACAAGCATAGTGGATGGGATTTGTAGAAATCCCATACTCACTATGCTTCATCCGATCGCAGCATTCTGACAGCTACGGTGTGGGTTGCCGGCAGTCCGCTCCTTCTCAGCATGTTCATTTCATGCTGTGGAGTTGGAAGCGGCTCCCATCGTGGAACTGCAGGGAGAAGCCGCCCTGCACCCGCCGCACATGGTGAGTACAGGGCAGCTGCGGTCTCCCTGCCTCCACATGTGGCTTCACTTATGTCCGGAGGAGCTGCGTCCAACACACAGCTACTCCCGACTGTGAGCGCACACCCTTAGTATGGTCTTTATTACTTTTACAAGGGCCAACAAGATGAATGAGATGGGATTTGTTCATGTAGTAACAATCCCTTTAAGAACTATCACTCCCAGCATGTACTGTAGATCCTATAGCATGCTTGGAGTTCTAGTTAAGCACAGTATTGGTAGTGTTAACTTTACTTTATTAGTTATGTTACATATATGTTATGTTACATATACATGTGGACTCACTTTAATGTGTCCTGCTTTGCCATCACCCTGCTGAAGTGAAGGAAGTGGCCATAGTCTGTATATCAAGTTCTGATGTGATGTCCTGTAAAGAGGGAGGGCCAGGGAGGGGGTCTGGACACTGCTGAAATATGATGCTCCAGCCCTGTCTCCTAATTACAAGTCACCACAGCAGAGCTTGACCTGTAGATGCAGGGCCAGGGGAGCTGTACACTGCCGTTATATGCAGGCTCCAGCCCTGCTCTCCATACACTGAAGCTCCTGAACTGCAGACCGAGCTTCCTGCATTTCTGCTTGGTGTCAGGGCTCAGCAGGACACATTACACTGAGCAGAGGGAGTGAGGCAGGACACTGACAAACAAGGTACCTGCTGTGATAAGGTGCCGATCTCCCTGCTCTGCCCCTGTCTTGACATGGCAGTGAATCAGCACAGAGCTCAGTGCTGATTCACTTGCCACAGCTGCACCCAGCTCCTCCGTTCTCACTATCTCCAGCACACAATGTCCCCAGCAGCTGCAGGAGTGATCATGTGTGCCGGCTAAGGAGCTTCTCCTGCTCCCTGTGCTCTCACCTCTCATGCTGTCTTCAGTGCAGAGAGGTGGGTGGAGACTGGGAGCAAGTGAAGTGAATATCTAAGTAGATAATGAGCCGGGGACACGTGGTGCTCCTGCCGCCCGGATTCTTCAGCAGGGACCATTCCCTGCCCTTCTGACCCCACTTCACTGCTGTCTCCCCCTCCCCAGCAACTGAGGATGCTAGAATGTTATATTCCTTTTATAAGACGCACCCCCACTTTCCTCCAAAACTTGGAGGAAAAAAAGTGCGTCTTATAAAAGGAAAAATACGGTATATTTGTTAAATGTTTGTCTTTAACCAACTAATAACTTTTCATGAATGGTTGAAAAAATAAAAATTCCAGAATTGTTGTTTTTTAGCCACCTTGATTTCCACGGGCATATAATATAAAGTGATCAGATAAGTACACCACATTTGTTCTAATACAAACTAACTAGAAAAAATTAGGAAAAAAGAAAAATAAGAAAGTTATGGTTCTCAGAATATGGCTCCACAAACAAAAATATTTTTTAAAAGTTTTTTATTTATTATATTTTGTAACAAAGTCAATCATAGTGACTCGTGCATGCAATAAAAATGAAATGTAAAGCTCAATGGGAAAATTGCTGATGTTTTAACCCATTACAGCCAATATAGGTTTTTTTTTCTGTTCCTCCAAACATTATATAGTAATATAGCAACTGAGTTCTCAGGCTAAAAATAAAAAAGTATTGGCTTTGAAACATTTATACTTGCGGCAGGGGTGGGCTGGCAGATCTTGCCCGGGGGGGCAGTCCAGTTTTCCAAGCCAGTGGTCAAGTGAGGACCGGGGTGGGGTTGCTAGCGGCCAAGTGATGACTGGGGGGGTGGGGGTTGTTGCTAGCGCTGCTTCGCTCACCTGCCGGCTGGCTGCTCCGATCCCGCATTCTACCTGCTGCGTCCCGAGTCCTGCAATAAATCAAGTGAGTGTGTGGCCGCTCTCACTGTGGGGGCGGCCTAAACTGGGACTAAACCACCGGCCTGGTGGGCAAATGCCTCCCTGCCACCTGGGCCAGTCCGCCCCTGGCTTGCGGTCAGTAAATTGGTAATATTTGTTACTGTATTCAGGCATATGCTAGTCTTGTCTATAGGCTGTGTCTAGTATTGAAGCATAGGTCTATACGTGAATAAAGACGCACTGCAATGCCAAACACAGTCATCAGACAATAATGGGTTTTTTCTGGCAAAAATAACCCTTTTCCAATCCTAAATAACCCTTTAATATTAGGACAAATTTTAAAACTAAGAAAAAAAGTATTGTTTCCTTCTCTGGGCTTAGCGGGCTTGTGCCGAATTAGAAGGCTGCACCCAGTCATTGGCTCCATGCTATAGATGTAATATCACTGCTGCCATCTTGTCAACAAAGACCCGGGGGAAAAAGTGGATAGATTTAGTTAGCAAAGAGTTAGCATGCTAAGTTCTTTCTATTAAGAAGATCAAGTCTTTAGACCATTTTATTGTAAAACTGGACAATTCCTTTAGGCCTTCACCTCTTGCACTTCCGTGTTCTCTTATTGATGACTTTGTAAACAGTTGGGACTAGCAAGAGGAAGAGCTGGTGCAGGAACACAAGGATATTTAAAGGATTATTATACAAGATGAATACAAAGCTGTATGCAGAAGCCACTTCATGTAGCAGATGCCAGGACAACCCTTGCTTTCATGTTTTTAATACCTATACAGGGATTTGGAGTTATGCAGAGCCCTCTTGGTCACCTCCAAGAAATGGCTGCAGGCCAGGGGAATAAACTGGCGGGGGGGGGGGGGTTGCTCAATTTGGGTTGTTACAGGAGATTAGAGACAGCAACAGAATCACATGGCAGTCAGATAAAAGAAAAACAAGCCGAAATCGGGAACTAAACACCTAGAGAAAGAGGATAAAAGGCTTGGCTAGACAAAGCAATAGACAAGGGTGGTAACAAACAACAACTGGCAGTTAAGTTACTGTTGGGGCATGTGGAGTAGCTCCAGGGCTGTGGAGTCGTAGTCGGTTTTCAATTTTGGTGGAGTTGGAGTCGGTATAAAATCGACCAACTCCGACTCTTAAAATATATAATAAATTGCATATAGTAGTTCAATGCAATTTCCACTTCTCTTCATTGTAGTTTAATGCAATACTGTATATGCTGGATATTATTATTATGAAATATTAATATGCTCTATCTATGTAGCTTGACTATTGTATCATAATAATGATTAAAAGCCTAATGTTACCATTGTAATACAATACATTTATCACTTAAACATGAGCCATGTATGAGGGAGTCGAAGTCGTGGAGTCCTAGTTGGAGTCAGGGAACTTGAGAAGTCGGAGTCGGTTGTTTACCTTACTGACTCCACAGCCCTGATAGTTCCACCCAATGCTCACAGCAGAGAGGGCAGCATCGGAGACAGCATAGGTTGCTGGATAATGGACATAACAGATTCACAGCAAAGGCTGATGTAAAAGATTACATCTACACAACACAATGTAATCTGTTGTAGAATACGTTGCCCCCTAATCAAATGGCAATTTATGAGGTATTTTATCAGATTGCTTTTCTAATAGTTAATAAATGTTTACTCTGATTCATTTATCTTACTCACTTATATAGTACCATTAATGTCACAGTACTTAAAGTGTAAATGTCATTTCATTGAAAAAAAAACCAATACTGCACAGGTTGTTAATGATATGTCATATAGAAGCTAAGATAATGCTTTATTGTGCCATATGAGATTTTTTATCCCATTTTTCTGTGCTCTTTTTATAACTGCATTTTACAGATGTGTGGGTGACTCACCGTGGCCGGGACTCCGGTTTAGACAGGCGATGCTTCCTTCCTCCTTGTCACGGGTGGACCGCGCCTGCCGGTAGTGGGGCCCGGTGTAGTGCAGATCAAAAGTTGAAGACGTCTTGGTGGAACAGATTAAAGGGGTTTTTAATTTATTCGTGACGCCACCTATGAGTAGTTTCGGTAAGGGCTACCGACGCTGCGGAACCTCCGGGGGATGGACAGCAGCAAGTTGTTACGCTCCCCACAGGCTGAGCGGTGATCCCCGGAGGCTGGAGCTGCTTAAGATGTTGTGCGGCAGCTGCGGTTACCTTGTAGTGCGGACGGACAGTTCATAAGGAAGCACGGACACAGAAAGTCTCTGCAACGGGTCTTTACTGTAACCAGCAGGCAGTACATGGCATACAGTGGTTGGGTAGTAGACCGGGTGGACTCAGCAGTGATGGTGTCCCTTAGAAATCCGCAGTGTTCCTCCATTCTAACTAAGTGATTGCCAGTGTCGCCCAGGAATACCAGGTCGGGTACGGGGAGGCTGCTTCAATGTCCTATCCATGATGTACGTTCTGGATGTTTTGGGGAGCCTTGGATCCCTCAGTGGGTACACCGCTGGTTAGACGACTGGAAGTTGGCTGGTGGTGGGGTGCTCCTGTAAAGCTGCTCCTCCACGCTTTCTGGTTCGCGTAGCAGAGGTGAACTGCTGCCAGCTTCGGTACCAGTGAACCGGCTGTGAGTTGTGGGCACGGGAGTCTTTTGGGAACCCGTGTGAATAATGCCCAATCCCGGTTGTTAAGGCCTCAGGTGCTGACACCCGACCGGTGACGGCCCAGGGGCTGCACGGGGTGCGGAGCCCCCGCTCCTCTCCAAGTTCTCTCTCTCGTTCTAGGCTCTAGACTCTTCTCCTTCTGTCTAGACTATTCTGTGTTCTACTACACTTCCCTAACACTCCACCCACCAGGACCTAGGATTGGCCCTCTGTTCTAGGTGATGCATGCAGGGTTGGATTTCTAAATTAACCAGATCACTGCCAGGTCAGAGAATATTGCGGCTGCATTTATGGCTGCAATACCCTCTTGTGACGCACTCGTTGCGGGGCGCCACATGGGCGTGGCCAGCAGCTGATAGGGAGTGGTGCAATGTGACAGCAGAAAAGTTGTTAACAGAGATTATGACTGAAAAGAGAAGTAGCCAGATGACAGATCAGAAGCTTCTGCCAAGAAAAGAGGAGTTTGAAGTGACCCTAACATTCTGACATTGCTTAGCAACTGTGCTGTAATCTGAAGTAATCTGATACATTGTTTCCTCACCAGCTGCAGTCAGGATCTCCCACACAGTGTAGGCCATGTTCCTTCCCTTATATGGTTACATGCCCATATTCAGTGTGAAGACAGAAATGACTGAGAATGAACATATGTCTGCTTCACACACAGTCTAGTGGGGACATCTTGTGGAAGGTTTATGAATGGTCTTCTATCAGATTTCTCTGATAAGGTATATTTGAAAGTTTATTATAATCACTTGCTCTACATTATTATTAAATAAAATGTAAATGGCAGTTACGCTTTAACAGACTTCATCATCATCATCCCCAATGGGACTCACAATCTAAATTTCCTATCCATATATTAACAGTACTATGTTACGAGCCGCCATGCTGACATGAATTTAAAAATGTATCTTGCAAAAGTCAGTTTAAAGAGGACCTGTCACCAACCATACATGGTGATCTACTTACAGCACTGAATGCAGCATGTCTGCTGCATTCAGGCAAGGGGTCCCCCAGCCCTTGAGCCCCCCTGTACCCCGAGATAATACACTTTGAAAACTTACATAGTGGAGCCAAATAGGAAATGGCTTGTGGCTGGAGCCAAAGGGCAGTTTCACCCCCCCTGTATGTTTAATCCGCCCACTGTCGCCTCCCTGATGCCAATCATTGTCTCCCTCGCCTGCTGCATAGTACACAGAGCTTATTGCAGTGTGGGTCGCTTTGGAGCAAGGCGGAGAAAGGTGGTCACGTCACCGCAGGAGGCGGGGCAAAGTGGACAGCACTGCAATAAGCTCTGTGTACTATGCAGCAGGCGAGAGATACAATGATTGGCATCAGGGAGGCGGCGGTGGGTGGATTAAATATACAGGGGGTGTGAAACTGCCCTTTGGCTCCAGCCACAAGCCACCCCCTATTTGGCTCCACTATGTAAGTTTTCAAAGTGTATTATCTCGGGGTACAGGGGGGCTTAAGAGTTGGGGGACCCCTTGCCTGAATGCAGCAGACATGCTGCATTCAGTGCTGTAATTAGATCAGCATGTATGGTTGGTGACAGGTCTTCTTTAATATGTGATCAAAACAGTGAAGAAGAAGAAAGCTATGTCACTAGTACAAAATGTTTAATTTTATGGAAGTCTAGAGAGATCAGTAAATGGTCATGGTAAATCGTCATTGACTTAGATTAGATGACATTCTCTCCTAGAATCGTGAGTTAGTAATTAATTCTACCACTGATGTGACTAATTGAAGAGCGTGATGTACCGTACATGCTGAAACAAGGTTAGATATCCCTTATTCAGGAATCTTTTAAATAATTTTTTATGTTCTGTTTTGAATATAGTAAATGATTTATAAAATCTATCTACATGGTGTAATCTACATTAGAATGAGCAATTAATATGCTGCACTTGTCAGCCTGACAGCTATGATTTTTTAGATCTTTTTTTGATATATTTCTTAGAATTCAACTCTGTTCTACCATATGTGGGTTGTCATGAAGAAAGAAGAATAAAGGAATATTAAACAGAAGTGTGAATCATTCAGTACCTCAATAAAAAAAAAAAGGAAGATTCGACATTACAACTACATTTTTACAGTCTTACTTACCCATGTATTAAAAGGGTATGTATAACCTACATTTTTAATAATTAAAGCCAGATTCGTAACATATAAAAATTTATTTTTTTCTAATCTACTATTTATTTTGCTGTTTTTATGCATTATGCTTTTAGATTAATTTAAAGGGATCCTGTCACCCCCAAAACACCTCAAAAGCTATTAAAAGCTGTCCCTAGAGCACAGTAACACTTACCCTACACTCCTTTTATCTCCTAAATGCAGCTAGTGAAACTGAAGATAAATGTTATTACACTACCTCATTAGTGATGATAATTAGTGACTATGGTATGCATAGTCACCCTGGCAGGCTCTCCCTCTTCATGATATCACGCCTCAACAGGCGTGATCTTCAAATCAGATTCAAATGCGCGCCTCCCCGCTCTGTCCTATTCCGGCCGGGCTGCAGTGGGGCAGGGTGACGCAAATCACGTCATTTCCGGTGCCGGGTGACGGTATGTGCACCCGCGCAGCTCTGTTAGCTTCAAATGCGCATGCGCAGTGCGGGTCTTGAAGCTAACAGCGGCGCGGGTGTACATACGTCACCCGGCGCCGGAGATGACGCGATTTGTGTCATACAGCCGCACAATGCAGCGGTCCGGCCGACACAGGACAGAGCGGGGAGGCGCGCATTTGAATCTGATTTGAAGATCACGCCTCAAGCGTGATATCATGAAGAGGGAGAGCCTGCCAGGGTGACTATGAATACCATAGTCACTAATTATCATCACTAATGAGGTAGTGTAATAACATTCATCTTCAGTTTCACTAGCTGCATTTAGGAGCTAAAAGGAGTGTAGGGTAAGTGTGAATATGCTCTAGGGACAGCTTTTAATAGCTTTTGAGGTGTTTTGGGGGTGACAGGATCCCTTTAATTCTGGGGCAGCCACCATCATGAATTTGCTG
Source organism: Allobates femoralis (assembly GCA_033576535.1). Lineage (NCBI taxonomy): Eukaryota > Metazoa > Chordata > Amphibia > Anura > Aromobatidae > Allobates > Allobates femoralis. The sequence goes on from JARQOC010000006.1 coordinate 275,081,556, forward strand.
TTTTTAAGAGGAATGGTTTTTTTTTTGTCACAATCTGTGTAAAAAGTAAAAATGACCCATCTCGCAATTGTGAGACTTCCTGTTTTTCCAGGAAATCCACATGTTCATTAGCAGCGATAGACTTAGGGTTCACTCCCACTTACATATAACACGGACAATGTCAATGAAAAAACACATTGCAGTTGGACCCTTTTTATTTAACAAGTCAGTGATGATCCGAGAGTTTTTTTAAGTTGTAATTGGGATGAGGAAACTCACAGCATGATGCACATGGCCAGATATATCGGATAAGGCTCACCAATGCAAGTCAATGGGTGCGGGAAAAAAAATGGACGGCACATGGACCATCTATATGCCGTCCAATTTTTATGAATATTTTACCAATCTGCAGCAGAGAACACTGTAGATGGTCCGTCAATGATTGCACAATACTACCTGCTGAGAAAAAATAAGCATTATATGTCATATATATGCTAGGCAAGAAAGAATTTGCCCTGCATACTTGCTGACATATGGACACCAAAAGGATTTCACTCGTCCAACTTTTCTGGATGAGAATGGCATCGATTTTTTTATACACAAGTGGGAGCAAACTCTTATTCAGACCATATCTTTTACATTGACAAAGTACAAAGGTGTTTGTGAAGGGAGGGGGCCAGGGGGAACTGTGATATCACCTACTGTAAATGGTGGATTATGTATTATCTGTTGTGTATATGTGGCACCCCTCTGGCCAGTATTGCACTCCGACAACAAATGTGGTATCTCTCTAAGTTGTCAGTACAGGGTTTAAATTATGGAGTCTGTTTTTACACGCACGCACCTAAGACTAGGCCACCTAGAGTAAAAAGAGGGGGGGGACTGGTAAGGTAGTAGGTCCCAAAAAGGGGGAAGAGCCTAGGTTAGAGTAGTGAGAGAGAGTGACAGTTTACCTCAGACAGTGCTGGGAAGGCAGTCAGGGAAGGCGAGCCTGACAGTACCGCTGACAGGAGGGATCCCCATGTTTAAGTGGGGGCCCAGGACAGAAGGCAACGGACTAGGACTGGTTGGAGCCGGCTGGTCACGTTGGGGGAAACACCGGAAACACAGGAAGCCGAGGCGGTCAGCAGTTCACCTCTGACCGCAGACCAATGAGCTATGGGCCCATAATAATCGGGTTGCCGTTAGCGCCACATGGACATCTCACCCCTCAGGACTGAAACCGGTTGAGGACACTAGAGGTTGCGGACCAAAATTCCGGTGGCGGGAGAAATTGTGCGCTCCTGCTGCTCCCGTCTGTACCGGTAAGGGACCAACCTGATCGGCTAGTTACAGAACGTAATACTGGAGGGAGAGCGATGTGAAGGTGGTAGAGACAGAATACAGTTAATTGGACCCCGAAAGACAGAGAAAGAACATCTAGAGCCTCCATAAGGGGGACCCTGTGCTAGCAACATCCACCCGGTGAACCAAACTGTACCGTGTTCCATTTTAACATCTGCCGGTACCCAGTAAATTGGAGTTAAACTTCACTTGGCCTCTGTTGTCCTTCTCGCCGATGCCTGGAGGGCTTTAGCACCATCAGCAGCAGCTCACCGGAGGGGTAGGAACTGCAACAACTACTCTCCTCATCTCCCTCTCATCAACCTCCATCCCGCTGCCCTGAGGTAAAGCTCCACCTGTGGGGAGCTGTACCACACTCTGCTGCACCCACCATCACCTCAGCGGCCGGCTGCAGCGCTGGTATACCCGTTACCAGGTACTATAGGTGGCGTCGAGTTACCAATCCCGTTATTCCCCCACTATTCCTCGTCATTGAGGGTCCAGGGAATGGGACCGGGGACCGACCAGCCATGATTCCCCATCAAAGACGCCATCAGCCCTGGTACCCGAGTACCCTGAACCCTGTCGACCGCTTCATATAGATTTGTTACCTTTCATTGTAACCCAACCTCTGATGATAATGAGACAGCTGAACTCTCAGATATGAAAAAACATATGAGTTCAAAATAGTCCAAGTGGGCAGAATGAAAATGATAAGATTCCCAATTTTACCTGTTTCTTATCTATAAATTATATAAGAAAAATAAATATATATATATACTGTATATATATGTATATATATATATATATATATATATATATTTATTTATATATATATATATATATATTTATATATATATATATATATATATATATATATATATATATATATATATATATATAACATAACAAAAATAAGTACCATATTTTTTGGACTATAAGACGCAAATGGGTTTTAGGTGTAGAGAATAGAAAGATTTTTTTTAAATGTGGTCTCATGATACAGTTATGGGGAAATCTGCTGTTAACACTGTTATGGTGCTAATACCCCCGATGTTACTCTAATGTCTTCCATCCTGGGCCCCTTCCTAGTACATATGTCCTTCATTTTGGTATATATGTGGCCCATCCTTGTGCATATGTTCTTCATCCTGGTATATATGCCCCTAATCCTGGTATATTCCCCATCCTGGTATACATGCCCCTCATTGCTGGATACCTACTCCTGCCTAACTCACCCGCAGACCCGTACCGTTCTCGCCGGTGCCTGACAATCACCCAGATCCTTCCTGCAACATCAAGTACCGTCCTTTCCTTTCCTCCGGTTCCCTAGTTTCTGTGTCCTGTACCGCCTTGGGTCTGACCCACAGGTTTGCTGGTTCATTGGATCTCCTCTGGTTGCACTCAGACAATCTCTGTCTATGGGGTTCTCCTTGTTGCTCCCTTAGGGGAACCCCACTGCTCTAGTCCTGTGGACTTCCCTTGGGGATCCATTCCTATTGTTGTCAATAAACCCTAATTACTTATCTTGGCTTGTTTGTGGTATCAGCCTCCACTGTATATTCCATGGTCCAGTGTGTTCACTATTCAGCTACTCCTGTGGTGGCGTGACAAATGGGAAATTAATATTCACTGCTCCCAACACCCATATTTCTGCATACCTCTCTGCGCCAACATCAATGATAGTAAAAAAAGTTCAGTCTTTTAATATTACGGACCTTGGTGCCGAAAGGTTGGCAAGATTGTGAGTATGAAAAGCAGTAAATATAACTTCCCTTTAATGGGGAAATTAATAATCACTGTTTCTGTGATTACCTGCTTCCTGCAGCGGTGACCCTGCTCCTGCTTCTTGAGACCCCACTCCACCGTCGCCTCTCACCACAGCGAGCCAGAAACAACAAGACTATAAGACCTACCCCTATTTTCATCCCAAATTTGGAGGGGTGTCTTACAGTGCATAAAATACAGTAATTTTTTATTTCACATTTTTACTGATCTTCCTTAAGCTGTGCTAAAGATATGATACTGTATCATGGTCGAGAGTGTTGGTACCCTTGCAATTATTCTAGAAAATTAGGTGTTTCTCTAAGGGCCCTTTCACATCTGCGTTTTTCGTAATTCGCGGCAGATGCGGTGAAAAAAACGCATCTGCCGCGTTTGCCGCATAACCGTTCCACTTGCGGTACGGTTGCGGTTTTTTCCATAGGAAGTATAGGGGGACTTGCGGCAGATGCGGCAAGTGCGGTTTTGCACTTGCGGCAGGTGCGGCAGCGAAAAAAAACGCGGCTGACCGCGGTTTTTTTCGCTGCCGCACCTGCCGCAAGTGCAAAACCGCACTTGCCGCATCTGCCGCAAGTCCCCCTATACTTCCTATGGAAAAAACCGCAACCGTGCCGCAAGTGGAACGGTTATGCGGCAAACGCGGCAGATGCGGTTTTTTCACCGCATCTGCCGCGAATTACGAAAAACGCAGATGTGAAAGCACCCTAAGAAAAGTATTATAAGTACACATGTTGTGTTATACGCATGTTTAAATACTTTGTGTCTATAGGAACAACACAAATATGAGAACAAAAACAACAAAGGACATCATTTTACACAAAACCCCAAAAATAGACCTGACAAAATTGCTACCACTATCAACTTAATGGTTGTACACACCCTTTGGATTAAATAACTGCAATCAATCGCTTCCTATAACCATCATCAAACTTTTTATACCTCTTAACAAGAATTTTGGACCACTCTTCTTTTGCAAACTGCTCCAAGTCTCTCATATTTGAAGGGTCTCTTTACCTAACAGCAATTGTAATAGCTCGTTTAATGGGGTTTTGGATTACTCATTACATTTTGTCAAGCTGCAGTTTAGCTTTTTTATGTCTTTTTTTGCAGTGGGATCCTCCTGGGTCTCCTGCCATAGTGCTTCATTTAATTAAAATATCAACAGAATATTTGTGCTGACACTGATGTACCCTGAGATTGCAGGATAGCTTGAATTTCTTTGGAACTTTATTAGGGCAGCTTATTCACTCTCCTGAGTATTCTGCATTGCAACCTTTCATCAATTTTTTTTTTTGTCGTCCATGTCCAAGAACATTAGCTACAGTGCCATGGGTTGTAATCTTCTTGATTATGTTGGTCAAAGGAACATCAAGATCTCTGGAGATTGACTTGTAACCTTAACAGTGCTGATAATTTTCAACAATTTTGGTTCTAAAGTCCACAGAAAGCTCTGTTTTCCTTTTTCTCTACTCTATGCTTATTGTGGCACACATAGACATCCATTGCAAAGACTGAATCACCTTCTCCCCTTTTTATCTGGTTTCAGGTGTGATTTTCATATTGCCCACAATTGTTACTTCTCACAAGTGAGTTTAAACAAGGATCACATGCTTCAAACAAAGTTGTTTACTCACAATTTTGAAAAGGTGCTAACAATTTTCTCCAGCCCATTTTAGTACTTTTGCGTGAAATTATGTACAATTTGCCTTTATTTTCTCCTCAGTGTTAATTTGGTTGTTCCAATACACACAAATTAAAAAAAACATGTGTATGACAAAACATATATAATTGCAAACATTTTCTGAGAGAAATACTTCATTTTATGAATCAATTTCAAGGGTGCCAACACTTTTGACATGACTGTATTTCCTTGATGAAATGTTAAGATAGAAACAGGCTTCAAAGGGCTTGACACAATATGGACATCACATATGTGGTTTGGTTAAAGTATTCAGATTAAAAACTGGCTCATATCTATTGACTCCACTGCTAGTTTCAATTTGACTTCCTTATGATAAACCTCATTTTTTGCCAACAGTCCAAAAATTGCGAGGACTTTTATGTGGTTTTGGGAACATATAAATTCAACTTTATTATATAATTATATTTAAAAGGTTTATCTATTATATAAAAGCCCCGTATAGTCTGTCTGTGTGTTGATCTGTGCGTCTGTAAGTTTTTCCTAAAAAACAGCGCCATTCGTAGGACATCATGTACATTAAAAAAGGCAGTTAAACTGGCATGTGAGAATTTAAATTAAGTTTGGTTGATCAGTCAACTTTGGTTGGTAACTTAAAATCTATGCCAAGAAGGACCATAGCAAAAAGCACGCAGCTGATATGGAACTGAAAGCACAGCAGCACAACGGAGAAGGCAACAATATGCAAACATGACTACGACCAAGCCACTGCACAGAAGTGCATGCATGTCGCTAAGGACTCTGCTCAGTGCTGACGCCCACACTTGATCAGCGCCATTACCAGCTCGTGTCAAGGATTGCCCGGTGCAAGTTTACTGGTATGTGACCCACATGTCTATACATTGACACTGCTTTAATACCGCTTGACATCCATAACCTGCACATTGTCAGCTATACTAGCGGCAGGTTCATCCCTTCTAGTGCACTTGTATAACTTTGTCTGACACACACCAGCCTGAGCAACTTCAGTCATAGCAGTGGTAGTAGAGGTTACACTTATACACTGCAGCAACATTTGTTGACATTCACACTGCGGCAAGATCCAAACCGGGGCTGTCAGGGGTGAACCTGACAGCCCCGGATGGGATTTGCAAACAGAACCGGAGAGCAAATAATGCCCTCCGGTCCGGTGTGCAGCTGGATGGCTCATTTGCAGTCGCAGCTACTGATAATTCAAGATCGCGGCTAGCGGGGAGCTAGCCGCAGTCCTGAACTGTCAGCAGGGGACAGCTGGTGGTGCTGAAGTTCAGCACTGGCTGGCGCTGAGCTTCAGCACCCAGCGTCCAGCTCCCGTGTGTGGTTCCAGGGCAATCCGGCACCATAGACCCTCATGTTAGGGGCGTCAGATCATACCAGACCAGGAGGAAGCAGGAGCATCCAGGAGGATCAGCTTTTTTTCCCTGGATACAAAAATGCTGCATTCATCCAGGAGAAAAATCCAAATCCTCCCGGATTCTCCCGGACAGATGGAAACCAGATGGCAGATAGCTGCCATCTGGCTCCAAACGGCCCCATAACATACTATGGGGCCGAAATCCGGTCTGGGGCTATCAGGTTTACCCCTGACAGCACCGGATCGGATTTTACCGTGGTGTGTAGCTGGCCTTAAGATGTCTTGCACCGTGGATTTTATATATCTACCATGCTATGTATCACGATGCATTTATATTTAATACTGTATGATGACATTCTGCATGGTCAGTGTGGTGCTACTTTCACTGCATCTGCACTTTAAAGCTCTTGTTTGGATACTTGACTCTAATAAAATAAGGTTTTACTTGCAATATTGGACCCTTGACCGTTTATTTGGTAGTGGTGATGCTTAATTATGGTTTGTCCGTTGTCCTAGATACATACACATAGGACTCTTCAATAGAGTCCTATTTAAGGTTTTGAATATGCTAGTGGTGCTAACCAATTAGATTGTCAAAGGATGCCATTTTGTAGTGACAGTGCCGACAAAATGAATCTCTGGTGTCAAGATCAATAAGACACTCACAAGATGCTGCATCACAGCAAGCATGCTGCACAGGACAGGCGAGTCTCCAATATCAAGGTCTAGGAGGTTGAAAAATAATGCAGTATCACAGCGCAAGTAATGTGAAGAAGATTCTCCACTGTCCACATCTCCGACACTGTTACAGCATCATTACATCGCTGGCAATGTGACCACAAGTTTCCACAATCCAGATCCATGAGACTGTCACAGGCACTGCCATAAAGACAAATCTGCGGAGTACACATCTTTCAGACTGTCACAAGATGCAGCATCCCACCACCAGTACTGTAATGACGAATCTATGAAGTACAAATCTATCAGACTGTCAGAGGATGCAACATCCCACCACCAGTACCTTAATGATGAATCTACAGAGATCAGATCTAGCAGACTGTCACAGGATGCAGAATCCTACTGCCAGTGTTGTAATTATGAATCTACTGAGTACAGATCTATCAGACTGTCACAAGATTCAGCATCCCACCACCAGTACCGTAATGAAAAATCTACGGAGTACAGATCTGTCAGACTGTCGCAGAATGCAGCATCCGACCACCAGTACTGTAATAATGAATCTCCAGAGCCCAGACACTATCATCCTTTCATATTTATTTTCGTTACTCCACCATGACTAGCAGCATTTTCATCTCTAACAGCATTAATGATATTTAACCTACACATACCAACTGTGTTGTTTGCATGTCATACAATCCTACTGCTTTTTTTAATTTCATTTTTTCATTTCAGAACCTAAAACATTAACAACATAGTTCAAGCAATATATTATCGCACAGGTTCTAGAATCGGGCACACGTCTAGTATATGAATATTGGAATAATGTAAGAAAAAAAAAGTAATGAATACCAGAAGTCATTCAGCATTCAGCTTGAGATGGGAATGTCTGATACTGAGCTATGTTGTAAGTAGATGTTAATGTATATATTAGGGTATGATGACGTGGTAGATTTTTTTTTCAAAAAGGTTTGTGATTGTGCAATTCATCTGAAACCAATCCTGCAAAACATTCAGAGGCATTATCATTAATAAGGTACCTTTACACACAGAGATATATTGCTTGCAACTTCACTGGTTGCAGTGAAATCATGGACATATTGTTCTATTTTGTTGCTGTGTACAAATGTAACAATGTGTCCATGATTTCACTGCAACCAGTAAGTTGCCAGTGAAATTACCTAGCAATATATCTTAAGAAAATCCTTCCTTTTACTAATATTGTGCAAAGCACACATGGACATGTTGTGTAAAGCATACCATTTATGTGAAGCAACAATTAATTTTCAGGGACCTTTATATTGATAGCCCGTGAAGATTTGATCAATATGCATCAAGCTCAACCTTACTGAGAAGCTGTGAGCTGCAGGACGAGGCACAGTCCCAACTCCCAATCAACTCTATAGCACTGTGTCCGGGAAACATTAAATGGGATGCTGTGAGTCATGTACATTACAGTACAGAAGAGGTAGGCACGGGAATTAATTTCTGTATGGACTCATTTTATGAACTAAAACCGTAAAATATAAAAATGTTTGTATTAGGGCCGTCACACACTACGATATCATTAACAATGACGTTGAAACGTCACAGGTTTTCAGTCGCTACTAACGACTGTGTGAAATGTCGATCTTACAAGCGATAAGTGGTCTGATCGTTCATCGCAGATTTGAGAACCGGACCCCAAATCACATGATGTCCATCATGCAATCTGCTTCCATCGTTCTGTGTGACACCGCCAGGCCCGGACTGACAGGCGGGAGGACCGGGACTTCTCCCTATGGGCCGGCCGGTGGCGGGGTGCGGGGGCCGCCCGCTCCTACCGCCGCAGCCGGTCTGGCTGTATAAATGATTTTGCGGCCGCCGGCATAGTGGGGAGCGGGACCGGCCGCCAATTTGCCGGCAATGCCGCCGCACCGCCTGCCGGTATAGCGGGGAGCGGGGCCGGCCGCCAAGTTGCCGGCAATGCCGCCGCGCCGCCCGCCGGTATTATGCATCATAATGAGAGTGAGCCAGTTGCAGTGTCGCACAGTGAAGTCGCACTGAGACGCACACCAATCAGCGGCTGAGGGCGGCCCACGCAATATCCTTCAGTGCTGTGCTGTGCTGTGTGACGAAATCACACAGCGACAGCACGTTCTTTGTGGGTGGAGAAACGCCATAACAACGCTGGCCATTAGAAGGTGGTGGGAGCTGACCTGAACAAGGCAGTGGCGGCCGGGCCGGCAGCGGACAGTCTCCTCCTCGCTCCTGTGACCTGTCAGCTGCCAGTGCGGGACAGCAAGCCGAGGGAGGCACAAGGTAAGGCATTTTTCACTGTCTGAGGCACTTTCACTAATGTCATCTAAGCCTCAGATGATAGTGCAAATGCTTCAGGTGATAGTGAATGTGCCTCAGATTCTGAGGCACTTTCTCTATCATTTGAGGCACTTTCTCTATCATCTGAGGCACATTCACTATCATCTGAGGCACTTTCTCTATCATCTGAGGCACATTCTCCATCATCTGAGACACATTCACTATCATCTGAGGCACTTTCTCTATCATCTGAGGCACATTCTCCATCATCTGAGACACATTCACTATCATCTGAGGCACTTTCTCCATCATCTGAGACACATTCACTATCATCTGAGGCACTTTCTCCATCATCTGAGGCACATTCTCTATCATCTGAGGCACTTTCTCCATCATCTGAGACACATTCACTATCATCTGAGGCACATTCACTATCATCTGAGGCACTTTCTCCATCATCTGAAGCACATTCTCTATAATCTGAGGCACTTTCTCTATCATCTGAGGCACATTCTCTATCATCTGAGGCACTTTCTCCATCATCTGAAGCACATTCTCTATAATCTGAGGCACTTTCTCTATCATCTGAGGCACATTCTCTATCATCTGAAGCACATTCTCTATAATCTGAGGCACTTTCTCTATCATCTGAGGCACATTCTCTATCATCTGAGGCACTTTCTCTATCATCTGAGGCACATTCTCTATCATCTGAGGCACATTCACTATCATCTGAGGCACTTTCTCCATCATCTGAGACACATTCACTATCATCTGAGGCACTTTCTCTATCATCTGAGGCACTTTCTCTATCATCTGAGGCACTTTCTCTATCATCTGAGGCACATTCACTATTATCTGAGGCACTTTCTCTATCATATGAGGCACTTTCACTATCATCTGAGGCGCTTTCTCTATCATCTAAGGCACTTTCACTATCATCTGAGACACTTGTTTGTGTGTGACTGGGGCTGTGTGGCTGGGGCTGCGTGGCTGGCTGTGTGTGGCTGACTGTGTGTCTGTGTATGGCTGGGGCTGCATGGCTGTGGCTGGCTGACTATGTCTGTGTGTGGCTGGGGCTGCGTGGCTGTGTGTGGCTGTCTATATGTCTGTGTGTGGCTGAGGCTGCGTGGCTGGGGCTTGGTGGCTGTTTATGTGGCTGGTTGTTGCTGTTTGTGTGGCTGGCTGTGGCTCTGTGTGTGTGGTTGGTTGGCTGTGTCTGTGTGGCTGGCTGGCTGTGGCTGGCTGGCTGTGGCTGTATGTGTGTGGCTGGCCGTGTGGTTTGCAGTGTGTTTGTGTGTGGCTGGCTATGGCTGTCTATGTTGCTTTCTCTGTGGCTGTGTGTGGCTGGCTGTGGCTGTATGTGTGTGGCAGGCTGCGTGTGTGTGGCTGTGTGTCTGTGTAGCTGGCTGTTTGTGTGTGGCTGGCTGTTGCTCTGTGTCTGGCTGGCTATGGCTGTCTATGTTGCTGGCTCTGTGGCTGTGTGTGGCTGTCTTTGGCTGTGTGTGTGGCTGGCTGTGGCTGTATGTGTGTGGCAGGCTGCGTGTGTGTGGCTGTGTGTCTGTGTAGCTGGCTGTTTGTGTGTGGCTGGCTGTTGCTCTGTGTGTGGCTGGCGGTGGCTGTCTATGTGGCTAGCTGTTTGTGGCTGGCTGTGTGCATGTGACTGGCTGTGTGTGTGGCTGGCTGTGGCTGTGTGGCTATGTGGCAGGCTGTTTGTGTGTGGCTGGCTGTGGCTGTCTATGTGGCTGGCTGTTGGTGCAGCTGGCTGTGGCTGTGTGGCTGTCTGTGGCTAGCTGTTTGTGGCTGGCTGTATCAGTGTGTGGCTGCATGTGGCTGGCTGTATGTGTGTGGCTGTCTATGTGGCTGGCTGTTTGTGGCTGGCTGTGTGTGTGGATGGCTGTGGCTATGTGGCTGGTGGTTGTCTATATGGCTGTATGTGTGTGGCTGTATGTGTGTGGCTGGCTGTGTGTGGCTGTCTATGTGGCTGGCTGTGTGTCTGTGTGTGGCTGGCTGTAGCTGTGTGTGTGGCTGGCTGCGTCTGTGGCTGGTTGTATGGCTGGCTTTGGCTGTGTGTGGCTGTCTATGTGGATGGCTGCGTCTGTGTGTGGCTGGCTGTGGCTGTCTATTTGGCTGGCTGTGTGGCTGGTGGCTGTCCATGTGGTTGGCTGTATGTGTGTGGCTGTATGTGGGTGGCTGGCTGTGTGTATGTGGCTGTGTGTGTGTGGCTGTCCATGTGACTGGCTGTGTGTGGCTGGCTGTATGTCTTTGTGTGGTTGGCTGAGGCTGTGTGGCTGTCTGAGGCTGTGTGTGTGTGTGGCTGGCTGTGTGTGTATGTGGCTGACCACTGCAACACCACAATCCTGAGAAATGGAGCTTTGAAGAGCACCATGTAAATGGAGCTGTGGTTGATTATTCCTTTTGCTGCACCATTCACATGTGGCTCTTCAAATAACTCTTTTAAGAAAGTGGTGAGGTTCATGACAACGTAAAAGCAACATTTACGGAACGGGGCTGATGGGTTATATAGTGTGTGGGCTGGTGTGGCCTGTTTTCCAGCGCTGCTTTTTGGTCCCAGTCCGGCCCTGGACACCGCCATAACGATCTCCTTAACGATTTCACGACATTGACAAGCATCAATTGCTGGTTGTGTGAACGACACCTGCAGGCAACATTGTTGGTGCGTACAGAATGATATCTATACATTGACACCTCACCAACGATGTCCACAAAATCGTAGTGTGTGACGGCCCCTTATGTCGCATAATGAAGAGGTGACGTTTCTGGAAGATGTTTCTTCACAATAAAAAATCTTTCGGCAGACACACTATTGGATGGAAGATGTATTTGATCTATCTATCTATCTATCTATGCATATATTGATCTATCTATACATCTATCTATGCATTTATAGACACACTATAGGATGGAAGATGTATTTGATCTATCTATCTATTTATCTTTGTATAAGTCCATATCTCATATTTTATTTTAATTCTTTCGTTTGTTCAAAATGATTATAGATAGATAACAAAACAAACAACCATCGTGCAACACATGTTCATTTAGGACATTGTACATTTGTGGTTTAAAAGACAAAATCATTAAGAATAGTAGGCAACGCCTATAGGTTCACTAAAGACAAGCCAAACAGTACCAAATTCAGATGACTTAGCGAGAATATGCCTCTGTCCTACAAAGAAAACAAGGACCAGCAGCACTGAAATCTTTTGTAGGAGTGTCGTTAATGAATAACATATTTTAGAGTCATAACTTGTCCAATCCTAACTTTGCACAAGAAATGTTATATTCACAAGTCTTTATATATTGCATCGAAACATATGAAGTCAACTCAAGACATTCCAGCACAGTTACAATATTGGCGTAATGAAGGATTTTTTAGAGCTGAACCTATTTCTAGGCGGTGTATGATCATCATACACAAAATACCTTACTGCAACTGTAACCATCAAAGTATTACCAGACGTGGAGCTGATTTTGCAGTAAGATTTGTACAAAATGTTATTTCAAAAGCAAGATGATGCAGTAAATGTAGGTGTAGACCGGTGTGAAATCATACTTGACACATTTTGATTTTCTATTGGTAAACTGTCTCCAATGACATGTTTACCTCTACAACAGCTCAATACATGGATCTGTTTCAAGAGGTAGCGGAACTGGTTTATTGACACTTTGTAGAGATGCCACAATGGGTCCAATCATCCTTTTAAATGCCACTATAGATGGGTACAAAATTGTGATAAGATTTTATTTGCCCACTTTACACATGATGAAGGTTTGCAGTGTGAATACGGTCTATGGAGTTGTACTTTTTTTACCCTATGTTTGGATGTGGCGACTCTTGTGAGCCACGTATAATATACACCGGTAATTCATTGCCAGTAATAAAATGTAATTATATGAAAATGTCCTTGCAGCAAATAGCTGCCCACAGCATGGCAAATTACTAACTACTGTACACAATCACACAGATATCTGCTATCATTTATTTTCACAACATAAAGGTCATTATAATAGGTATCTGAATTAAATTACAGTGTTTTAATATGATGATTGATTGTACTTGCTTTACACAATTAGTCCAAAGTTTGCTCATAATTCTACATTATGTATAAATATGATGAATGTATGTAAGTAAATCAACAATGTAACAAAATAAAGAAAGCATGCCTAATCCTCTGCACAAATGAGCAGCTAGAGAAGCATAGGAGCCAGAGCTTACCTTCAGCAGGCTGCAACTGAACTGAGCAGACACATGGACAGAAAAAAGCAGTGAGTGAATGCAAATCACACACTGTAAGGGAATGTCTTCAAATTGCTGTTTGGCTCAGCTCTTAGGGAGGGTGGTAAAACAGTCACAACAGTTCAGTTAGTCCAAAAAAAGTTCAACAATTCTACATGTAACACCAATAAACATATATGCTGCAGCAGCTAAGGTAATGAGAACTGTCTAAGGGTACCTTTACACGCAGCAACTTTTCTAGGAATTTCACTGGCAACTTACTGGTTGCAGTGAAATCATGGACACATTGTTCTATCTTGTTGCTGTGTACAAATGGAACAATGACTCCATGATTTCACTGCAACTAGCAAATTGCCTGTGAAATTCCTAGAAAAGTTGCCGCGTGTAAAGGTACCCTAATATGTACTCTATGTCTAATCTTATTTCTTCTTTCTACATAAGTATCAGTACAAATTATATTGCATCATGGGCACTACTAGGAAGGCAGTATGTACTGAAAATGGAGTCTAAGGCTACATTCACACACAGGGTTTTTTGCCGAAACATTACCAAGTATGGATCCTCGCAGTCTTGTGTGTGTCAACGTGTGGCGTTATTCTTACCTCGCTGGGCTCCCACAGTGATCTCCAGCGGTGTCCTGTCATCCCCAGAGGCCGCAGTGTCGCTGCCTCTAGGACCCTGCGACCTGGTCATGTGACCAGGTGATGTCACTCGGACACAGCATGCAGTGCCAGGTCTTCCCGTAGGTCCTGCTGCCTCGGTATGAGGGGACAGCTGGAGATCACCATGGGAGCGCGGGGAGGTGAGTAAAAAGCGCAGGTGAAAAATGCCAAATAATTGACATGCTCATTCTTTTTACACATCCGTTCTTGGGCCCAAGTATTGATCAGTAAAAAGTGCAGTGTGTGAATACAAAATAGTGAAATGCATTGACTTGGCTGGGACAGCTAACGTCACTGCATTCCACTGCAAATAGTGGATCTGTACAAAACGCTACACTAATGGTGCAATAACGCACCGTGTGAATGTAACCTAAAAGGAACCTGTCAGTCAATTAAAGCTACTACAAGAATTAGGGTTCACTTACTTCAGCGTACCTTGCATCGCTGAGATTCTCATCGAAAAAAAAAACTGAGAATGAGATTAGTGTCATTTGTTTTTTTCTCACCGGGCATCAGTTTGAAATACGTATGGCATGTGAGTGTACAAGGTTTTCTTGGCTGGTATCTGCATGACTTGTGTATGACATTCAAGTGTGCATTTTTCCTTGTTGAGCATCTGTGAGTCCATGCATATGCTATGCGTTTTTAACATTGTCTTTTACATAACCTATATACTGTAAGTCTGTCAATTTAAAGCTAGTTGTCACAGTTTTATAAAATAATGTTGTCTAAAGAGATAGATAGATAGACGTGGGGTCCTCCTATTTTTGATTGCCAGATAGGGTAAATCAGACAGCTGGAGCAGGAAAACCACAGATGGCAGCTTTTTCATGGATGGTACCAAAACAGAGATCACCCACCGCTATTTTTGATATTTATTTATAAGTAATGGTCCCCCCATTTTGTAAAACCAGCCAAGGTGAAGATGAAGACGACAGCTGGGGTCTGGCATTCATAGGGTGGGAAAGGCCATGGTTATTGGCCCTCCCCAGCCTAATAATAGCTGACCGTAGCTGCCCAGAACTGGTGACTGTATAAGATGCACCAATCCTAGCGCTTAACCTCAACTCCTCCCCCTGCCCTGGAGCAGTGGCAAACAGGGTAATAGGAAGGAGTTAATGACCGCTGAGAATTGACAGCTGTCATTAAGCCCTGAATTGGTGATGTTCTTGGCTCTATTAGACCCCACATTACCAATTCAGTCAGTAAATGGATAAAAACACACACAGAGAAAAATCCTTTATTTGAAATAAAACACACAAACACCTACTTTTACCTATTTATTAACCCCAAACATACCCAGCTCTGACAGTAAATCCACAACACAATCCTCAATGAAGCTCTGCTGCATCACAATAAGCGGTTACATTTCAGTAACCACTCACTGCAATCACTGCAATCAGGGCTTTCATACTGATTAGTGATGAGCGAGTACTAAAATGCTCGGGTGCTCGAAGCTCGGGCCGAGCATCCCGAGATACTCGTGTACTCGGCCCGAGTAACGAGCCCAATGTTATCCTATGGGAGACACGAGTATTTTTATGAAATGACTGCCGGCTGCCTGGAAAAACCCTAAAAATGTCACAAAAGTCTCAGAAGAGTGCTGAAATGACATGGCAACACCATGGGAAAGACCCCTGGAAGCATTTCTCACTCAAAATTCACAGCTCTGAACAATGTTGTCCGAGTTTCACGCCAATTTTACGGAGTGTCCAGAAAACCTTCCAAAATGACACCAAAATGAATATTTAGGTTGGAAATGTTAAGGGCACATACCCAATAGTGAGATACAGCTGGTGTATGTCACTTTTTGTGATTACATAAAAGATTTAACGTGAAAACATTGTGCGACACTCCGATGACCCTGACAAGAGACGTACATGAAGCCCTGTCTAGAAATAAAGTGCCCATTTTGAGGAACTGGGTCTATTGTAGTATCTTCCTTTGCAAGGGCAGTCAAAAATTGGGAGGCTCACCAATGCCCCTGGATACAGACATGCAGGATGGC
The DNA here is from genome assembly GCA_033576535.1 of Allobates femoralis. NCBI lineage: Eukaryota > Metazoa > Chordata > Amphibia > Anura > Aromobatidae > Allobates > Allobates femoralis. Next base: position 275,097,579 of record JARQOC010000006.1, read on the forward strand.
CTGTAAACAAGAACTGGGTGTATTTTAGTATAGCCCTTTGGTCAGGGCAGCCAAAAATTGGGAGGTTCAACAATGACCCATGCTTACAGACATGTAATAGGGCCTGTAACCCTCAAGTGGGTGTATTGTAGTATAGCCCTTTGGTCAGGGCAGCCAAAAATTGGGAGGTTCAACAATGACCCATGCATACAGACATGTAGTAGGGCCTGTAACCCTCAAGTGGATGTATTGTAGTATAGCCCTTTGGTCAGGGCAGCCAAAAATTTGGAGGCTCCTCTTTGTCCCTGGATAGAGATGTGCAGGAGGGCCTGTTAAGAACAGGGTGTATTGTAGTATAGCCCTTTGGTCAGGGCAGCCAAAAATTGGGAGGCTCCTCTTTGTCCCTGGATAGAAATATGCAGGAGGGCCTGTAACCCTCAAGTGGGTGTATTGTAGTATAGCCCTTTGTCAGGGCAGCCAAAAATTGGGAGGCTCCTCTTTGTCCCTGGATAGAAATATGCAGGAGGGCCTGTAACCCTCAAGTGGGTGTATTGTAGTATAGCCCTTTGGTCAGGGCAGCCAAAAATTGGGAGGCTCCTCTTTGTCCCTGGATAGAGATGTGCAGGAGGGCCTGTTAAGAACAGGGTGTATTTTAGTATAGCCCTTTGGTCAGGGCAGCCAAAAATTGGGAGGCTCCTCTTTGTCCCTGGATTGAGACGTGCAGGAGGGCCTGTTAAGAAGAACAGGGTGTATTGTAGTATAGCCCTTTGGTCAGGGCAGCCAAAAATTTGGAGGCTCCTCTTTGTCCCTGGATAGAAATATGCAGGAGGGCCTGTAACCCTCAAGTGGGTGTATTGTAGTATAGCCCTTTGGTCAGGGCAGCCAAAAATTGGGAGGTTCAACAATGACCCATGCTTACAGACATGTAGTAGGGCCTGTAACCCTCAAGTGGGTGTATTGTAGTATAGCCCTTTGGTCAGGGCAGCCAAAAATTGGGAGGCTCCTCTTTGTACCTGGATAGAAATATGCAGGAGGGCCTGTAACCCTCAAGTGGGTGTATTGTAGTATAGCCCTTTGGTCAGGGCAGCCAAAAATTGGGAGGCTCCTCTTTGTCCCTGGATTGAGACGTGCAGGAGGGCCTGTTAAGAAGAACAGGGTGTATTGTAGTATAGCCCTTTTGTCAGGGCAGCCAAAAATTGGGAGGTTCAACAATGACCCATGCTTACAGACATGTAGTAGGGCCTGTAACCCTCAAGTGGGTGTATTGTAGTATAGCCCTTTGGTCAGGGCAGCCAAAAATTGGGAGGCTCCTCTTTGTCCCTGGATAGAAATATGCAGGAGGGCCTGTAACCCTCAAGTGGGTGTATTGTAGTATAGCCCTTTGGTCAGGGCTGCCAAAAATTGGGAGGCTCCTCTTTGTCCCTGGATAGAGATGTGCAGGAGGGCCTGTAACCCTCAAGTGGGTGTATTTTAGTATAGCCCTTTGGTCACGGCAGCCAATAATTGGGAGGCTCCTCTTTGTCCCTGGATAGAGATGTGCAGGAGGGCCTGTTAAGAACAGGGTGTATTGTAGTATAGCCCTTTGGTCAGGGCACCCAAAAATTGGGAGGCTCCTCTTTGTCCCTGGATAGAAATATGCAGGAGGGCCTGTAACCCTCAAGTGGGTGTATTGTAGTATAGCCCTTTGGTCAGGGCAGCCAAAAATTGGGAGGCTCCTCTTTGTCCCTGGATTGAGACGTGCAGGAGGGCCTGTTAAGAAGAACAGGGTGTATTTTAGTATAGCCCTTTTGTCAGGGCAGCCAAAAATTGGGAGGCTCCTTTTTGTCCCTGGATTGAGACGTGCAGGAGGGCCTGTTAAGAAGAAAAGGGTGTATTGTAGTATAGCCCTTTTGTCAGGGCAGCCAAAAATTGGGAGGCTCCTCTTTGTCCCTGGATAGAGACGTGTAGGAGTGCCTAAAAACATTTTTCCCATTGAAAAGGAGCGGGTCTCCTGTCGTTGTAATGCCCATTCTAACAGAATGGGCTAAAAAATTTACCACTGCGGGTATACCTCAAACAAGAGCCTAAGTATTCTAACGCTCATCATGGTGTCACCTGAGGAGAAGGAGTAGCAGTCCAGCGATTAGCCAAAGTACGGAAGTGTGTACCCATGGGTGAGTGGAGGTACATGTCAAATTCAAATAACAAAATTAAATTCAGTTGTCATTTGCTGGTGGTGTGGTGAAGTCTGGCCCAATCCAACCCTTGTTCATCTTGATCAGAGTGAGCCTGTCCGCATTTTCAGTTGACAGGCGGGTGCGTTTATCAGTGATTATTCCACCTGCTGCACTGAAAACACGCTCTGATAAAACGCTAGCGGCAGGGCAGGCCAGGACTTCCAAGGCGTAGAGAGCCAATTCATGCCACGTGTCCAGCTTGGAGACCCAATAATTGAAAAGCACCGATGAATCTCGCAGTACAGTTGTTCGATCTGCAAGGTACTCCTTCAGCATCTGCCCAAACTTAGCATTTCTGGTGGCACTACCCCGCACCTCAGGGGCTGTGGTACGTGAGGGGCTGAGAAAACTGTCCCACATCGTAAAGACAGTTCCCCTGCCTCTGGCGGATTGGACTTGTGCCCCTCTCGGCCGTACGCCTTGGTTGTCCATCGAATCCTGACCTATGCCGCTAGCGTTTTGTGAGGGGAAGGATTTCACAAGTTCCGTGACTATGGCCCTCTGGAACTGCAGCATTTTGGCTGACCTCTCCGCCTCAGGAATGAGAGACATAAAGTTCTCCTTGTAGCGTGGGTCTAAGAGTGTTGCCAACCAGTACTGATTGTCGGCCAAGATGTTCTGAACGCGAGGGTCACGAGACAGGCAGCTTACCATAAAGTCAGCCATGTGCGCCAGACTCTTAACAGCCATCACTTCAGTATCCAGACCAACACGATGACTGAACATGCTGTCCTCCTCCTCCTCCTCCTCCTCCTCATCTCCCCTGTCCTCTGGCCAGCCACGCTGAATCGAGGGTATGACTGGTGTGCATGTTATATCCCCAATTTGGCCTGAGAGTTGCTCCATGTCTTCATCCTCCTCCTCCTCCTCGTCATAGTCCTCCACTACACGTTGTGATGAGATGAGGCTGGGCTGTGTGTTTTCACCCACACCCACTACAGTTTCTTGCTCTAAGTCATCGCGCTCGGCCTGCAATGCATCCTCTTTTATTTTCAGCAGAGACCGTTTTAGAAGGCAGAGTAGTGGTATGGTGACGCTAATAATGGCGTCATCGCCGCTCACCATCTTGGTGGAGTCCTCAAAGTTTTGGAGGACGGTGCATAGGTCCGACATCCATCTCCACTCCTCAGGTGTTATGTGTGGAGTTTGACCCATTTCCCGACGGCTTAGGTGATGCAGGTAGTCCACAACTGCCCTCTTCTGCTCACATATTCTGACCAACATGTGCAGCGTTGAATTCCAACGCGTGGGGACATCACACACCAGTCTGTGGGCCGGAAGACGCAAACGGCGCTGAAAGCTGGCAAGGCCGGCAGAAGCAGCAGGTGACTTGCGAAAATGTGCTGACAGACGCCGAACTTTTACCAGCAGGTCAGACACCTCCGGGTATGACTTCACAAACCTCTGAACCACCAGGTTGAGCACATGGGCCACGCATGGAACATGCGTCAGCTGCCCTCGCCTCAAAGCTGCCACCAGGTTCCGGCCATTGTCACACACGACCTTTCCTGGCTTTAGGTTCAGAGGTGTGAGCCAGTGATCTGCCTGCTGTTTCAGAGCTGTCCACACCTCTTCTGCATTGTGGGGTTTGTCACCTATGCAGACTAGCTTCAGCACAGCCTGTTGCCGCTTTGCAGAGGCAGTGCTGCAGTGCTTCCAGCTTGGGACTGGTGTGGAGGGTACAGTGGATGAGGATGCGCAGGTGGAGGAGGAGGAGGCTGAAGAGCATGACATTCCGGAGCTGTAGAGTGTCGGTGAAACCATGACAGAGGTAGGGTCTGCTATCCTTGGTGTGGGAAGGACGTGTTCCGTCCCTCCCTCAGACTGGGTCCCAGCCTCCACAATATTAATCCAGTGTGCCGTCAAGGAGATGTAGCGGCCTTGCCCACAAGCACTTGTCCACGTGTCAGTGGTTAGGTGGACTTTGGCTGAAACAGCATTGTTCAGGGCACGTGTGATGCTGTTGGACACGTGGTTATGCAATGCGGGGACGGCACATCTGGAGAAATAGTGTCGGCTGGGGACCGAGTAACGTGGGACAGCAGCCGCCATCAGGTCGCGGAATGCGTCCGTCTCCACCAGACGGAAAGGCAACATTTCTAGCGCTATGAGTCGCGAAATGTGAGCATTGAGGACTGTGGCATGTGGGGCATTGGCAGCGTATTTGCGCCTGCGTTCAAATGTTTGCTGAATGGATAATTGAACGCTGCGCTGGGACAAGGACGTGCTTGATGGTGGTGTAATTTGTGCTTCAGCAACTTCAGGTGCTGGACCGGAGGCTTGTCCGCGGCCAGCATGGACAGGGGATTGGCTTGCATGCACAACAGCCGAAGATGTAGCAGGGACATCAGCACGCACCGCTCCTCGACTCTGTGGTACTTCCCACAAAGTCGGGTGCTTGGCTGACATGTGCCTGATCATGCTGGTGGTGGTCAGGCTGCTAGTTTTCGTACCCCTGCTGATAGTGGCATGGCAGGTGTGGCAAATGGCCTTTTTAGAGTCTTCTGCAGCCAACTTAAAAAACTCCCAGACTCGGGAAGACCGAACATTTGCACAGGCACCTTGAGTCGTGTTGTTGTTCCGGGGAACGGTTGCCTGCCTTCTGCCTGCGGACGCAACCCTGCTTCGTACTGGCTGTTGGGATGCTACGCCTCCCTCCCCCTGTGCACTGCTGTCCTCGCTATGCATATCCTCCTGCCATGTAGGGTCAGCTACTGGATCATCCACCACGTCGTCTTCCTCTTCCGCACCCTGATCCTCCTCCTGACTTCCTGGCAATTGTCTCATCATCGTCCACCCCTTGTTGAGACACTTTGACAACGTTCCGTTCGTCATAACGCGGCTGCTCAAATATTTGGGCATCTGTACATACCATCTCCTCATGACCCACTTCAAGAGGAGGTGGCGACAGGCCAGATTCTGCGAATGGATACGTGAACAGCTCTTCCGAGTATCCTAGTGTGGGATCTGAAATGTCCGTGGACGTGTACTCGGCCAGGTGGTAGCAAGGAGGATCAGGTTGGGAAATGTGCGGTGCAGTATCACAGCTACTGACAGTTGACCGTGCGGAAGACAGGGTGTTTGTGGAGGTGCCCATCTGACTTGAAGCATTATCCGCTATCCAAGTAACAACCTGTTGACACTGGTCTTGGTTCAACAGTGGTGTACTGCTGCGGGCCCCAAGAATTTGGGACAGGAGGTGCGAGCGAGGAGATGTGGCCCTTTGTTGTTGCGAAATGAGTGCTTGCACACGACCTCGGCCTCTGCCTGCACCACCATAACGTCCACTTCCTTGTTCCTTGCCAACGCCCTTGCCAACGCCTTGTATAAACGTATGACGTACAACAGTGTGGTGACTGTTGAGATGACAAGAGTTAGGATTTTAGTTCCCTAACCTGTATAAACATATGACGTACAACAGTGTGGTGACTGTTGAGATGACAAGAGTTAGGATTTTATTTCCCTAACCTGTATAAAGGGTATGACGTACAACAGTGTGGTGACTGTTGAGATGACAAAAACTAGGCTTTTAGTTCCCTAACCTGTATAAAGGGTATGACGTACAACAGTGTGGTGACTGTTGAGATGACAAGAGTTAGGATTTTAGTTCCCTAACCTGTATAAAGGGTATGACGTACAACAGTGTGGTGACTGTTGAGATGACAAGAGTTAGGATTTTAGTTCCCTAACCTGTATAAACGTATGACGTACAACAGTGTGGTGACTGTTGAGATGACAAGAGTTAGGATTTTAGTTCCCTAACCTGTATAAACGTATGACGTACAACAGTGTGGTGACTGTTGAGATGACAAGAGTTAGGATTTTATTTCCCTAACCTGTATAAACGTATGACGTACAACAGTGTGGTGACTGTTGAGATGACAAGAGTTAGGATTTTAGTTCCCTAACCTGTATAAAGGGTATGACGTACAACAGTGTGGTGACTGTTGAGATGACAAGAGTTAGGATTTTAGTTCCCTAACCTGTATAAACGTATGACGTACAACAGTGTGGTGACTGTTGAGATGACAAGAGTTAGGATTTTAGTTCCCTAACCTGTATAAACGTATGACGTACAACAGTGTGGTGACTGTTGAGATGACAAGAGTTAGGATTTTATTTCCCTAACCTGTATAAACGTATGACGTACAACAGTGTGGTGACTGTTGAGATGACAAGAGTTAGGATTTTAGTTCCCTAACCTGTATAAACGTATGACGTACAACAGTGTGGTGACTGTTGAGATGACAAGAGTTAGGATTTTATTTCCCTAACCTGTATAAACGTATGACGTACAACAGTGTGGTGACTGTTGAGATGACAAGAGTTAGGATTTTAGTTCCCTAACCTGTATAAAGGGTATGACGTACAACAGTGTGGTGACTGTTGAGATGACAAGAGTTAGGCTTTTAGTTCCCTAACCTGTATAAAGGGTATGACGTACAACAGTGTGGTGACTGTTGAGATGACAAGAGTTAGGATTTTATTTCCCTAACCTGTATAAACGTATGACGTACAACAGTGTGGTGACTGTTGAGATGACAAGAGTTAGGATTTTAGTTCCCTAACCTGTATAAAGGCTATGACGTACGACAGTGTGGTGACTGTTGAGATGACAAGAGTTAGGATTTTAGTTCCCTAACCTGTATAAAGGGTATGATGTACAACAGTGTGGTGACTGTTGAGATGACAAGAGTTAGGATTTTAGTTCCCTAAGGGCCCTTTCACATCAGCGTTTTTCGTAATTCGCGGCAGATGCGGTGAAAAAAACGCATCTGCCGCGTTTGCCGCATAACCATTCCACTTGCGGCGCGGTTGCGGTTTGTCCCATACAAAGTATAGGGGGACTTGCGGCAGATGCGGCAAGTGCGGTTTTGCACTTGCGGCAGGTGCGGCAGCGAAAAAAACCGCGGCAAACGCGGCAGATGCGTTTTTTTCACCGCATCTGCCGCGAATTACGAAAAACGCTGATGTGAAAGGGACCTAACCAGTATTAAGGTAGCACGTACACCTGTCTGGTGACTGTAATGGTTTGAAGAGGGGATTTTAGTCCCTAACCTGTATTAAGGTAGTACGTACACCTGTCTGGTGACTGTTTTGATGACAAGAGTTAGGATTTTAGTTCCCTAACCTGTATTAAGGTAGTACGTACACCTGTCTGGTGACTGTAATGGTTTGAAGAGAGGATTTTAGTCCCTAACCTGTATTAAGGTAGTACGTACACCTGTCTGGTGACTGTTTTGATGACAAGAGTTAGGATTTTAGTTCCCTAACCTGTATTAAGGTAGTACGTACACCTGTCTGGTGACTGTAATGGTTTCAGGAGAGGATTTTAGTCCCTAACCTGTATTAAGGCAGTACGTACACCTGTCTGGTGACTGTAATGGTTTGAAGAGAGGATTTTAGTCCTTAACCTGTATTAAGGTAGTACGTACACCTGTCTGGTGACTGTTTTGATGACAAGAGTTAGGATTTTAGTTCCCTAACCTGTATTAAGGTAGTACGTACACCTGTCTGGTGACTGTAATGGTTTGAAGAGAGGATTTTAGTCCCTAACCTGTATTAAGGTAGTACGTACACCTGTCTGGTGACTGTAATGGTTTGAAGAGAGGATTTTAGTCCCTAACCTGTATTAAGGTAGTACGTACACCTGTCTGGTGACTGTTTTGATGACAAGAGTTAGGATTTTAGTTCCCTAACCTGTATTAAGGTAGTACGTACACCTGTCTGGTGACTGTAATGGTTTGAAGAGAGGATTTTAGTCCCTAACCTGTATTAAGGTAGTACGTACACCTGTCTGGTGACTGTAATGGTTTCAGGAGACGATTTTAGTCCCTAACCTGTATTAAGGTAGTACGTACACCTGTCTGGTGACTGTTTTGATGACAAGAGTTAGGATTTTAGTTCCCTAACCTGTATTAAGGTAGTACGTACACCTGTCTGGTGACTGTAATGGTTTGAAGAGAGGATTTTAGTCCCTAACCTGTATTAAGGTACTAAGTACAAGAGTGTGGTGACTCTAATGGTCACAGAAAAGCTTGGATTCCAATCTGTATCACCCTGCCTATATCCTCCTAGATTAGTCCTGAGAAGGACTGTTCTGGTCACTGGAAATCTTGGACTCCGATCTGGATCACCCTGCCTATATCCTCCTAGATTAGTCCTGAGAAGGACTGTTGTGGTCAGCAGCAGCAGTTTGCAGCCCTGCTCCGGATCTACCTGTAAGGGCCGCAAATCTGTCCCTAAGCAGCAGCAGACACTCTCCCTACACTCACTGTCTGGATGGCTGTGTGCCGAGCACAGCGCGCCGGGAGTTATAAAGGCTCGGTGACGCTGTGCAGGGCGGCCAATCACTGCTATGCCACAACTAACAGGGCTGTGGCATTGCAGTGGTCTGTCAGCCAATCCCTGCACGTGGGCTGGCTCTCAAAAGAGCGCCAACATGGAGAGATGACGACCACAAGCACAGCACGAGTATCGCGAGATTACTCGGTGCTCGGCGAGTCGCCCGAGTACAGTGATACTCGTGCGAGTACCGAGTAGTGCCGAGCATGCTCGCTCAACACTAATACTGATGGATCTGACTGCCACAGATGTTGGCATCAGAGAGTTCATCTGAGGTCAAAGCTGACACAGTGCCCGCGGTACCTCACCTGTGACCTCAAATGAACTCTATGCCGTTTATATTTACTCTTTCAGGATGCTAGTGTGGATGACACTGTATAGCCATGGCTACCCAAATGCTATCATGTTAAAAGAAAGTATACTGAATGGAATAGGTTTTTGCTTATACAGTGGGTATGGAAAGTATTCAGACCCCTTTAAATTTTTTACTTTTGTTTCATTACAGCCATTTGGTAAATTCAATACAGTTAATTTTTTTCTCTTTAATGTACACCCTGCACCCATATTGCCTTAAAAAAACTGAAATGTACACATTTTTGCAAATTTATTAAAAACAAAAAACAGAAATATCACATGGTCATAAGTATTCAGACCCTTTGCTCGGTATCGCGTTGAAGCACCCTTTTGAGCTAGTACAGCCATGAGTCTTCTTGGGAATGATGCAACAAGTTTTTCACACCTGGATTTGGGGATCCTCTGACATTCTTCATTGCAGATCCTCTCCAGTTCCGTCAGGTTGGATGGTGAACGTTGGTGGACAGCCATTTTCAGGTCTCTCCAGAGATGCTCAATTGAGTTTAGGTCAGGGCTCTGGCTGGGCCGTCAAGAATGGTCACAGAGTTGTTGTGAAGCCACTCCTTTGTTACTTTAGCAGTGTGCTTAGAGTCATTGCCTTGTTGGAAGGTGAACCTTCAGTCACGTCTGAGGGCCAGAGCACTCTGGAAGAGGTTTTTATCCAGGATATCTCTGGATTTGGCTGCATACTTGTTTCCTTCAATTGCAACCAGTTGTCTTGTCCTTGCAGGTGAAAAACACCCTCATAGCAGGCTGGATGGTGAACATTGGTGGACAGCCATTTTCAGGTCTTTCCAGGAATGCTCAATTGAGTTAAGGTCAGGGCTCTGGCTGGGCCAGTCAAGAATGGTCACAGTTGTTCTGAAGCCACTCCTTTGTTATTTTAGCTGTGTGCTTAGAGTCATTGCCTTGTTGGAAGGTGAACCTTCAGTCAATTCTCAGGTCCAGAGCACTCTGGAAGAGGTTTTTATCCAGGATATGACTGGATTTGGCTGCATACTTGTTTCCTTCAATTGCAACCAGTTGTCTTGTTCCTGCAGATAAAAAACACCCTCATAGCATGATGCTGCCACCACCATGTTTCATTGTTGGGCATGTATTGGGCAGGTGATGAGCAATGCCTGCTTTTCTCCACACAAGCCGCTTAGAAGTATCACCAAAAAGATCTTTGTCTCATCAGACCAGAGAATCTTATTTCTCATAATCTGGGAGTCCTTCATATGTTTTTTTAGCAAACTCTATGCGGGCTTTCATGTGTCTTGCACTGAGGAGAGGCTTCCATTGGACCACTCTGCCATAATGGCTCGACTGGTGGAGGGCTGCAGTGATAGTTGACTTTGTGAAACTTTCTGCCATCTCCCTACTGCATCTCTGGAGCTCAGCCACAGTGATCTTGGGGTTCTTCTTTACCTCTCTCATCAAGGCTCTTCTCCCATGATTGCTCAGCTTGGCTGGATGGCTAGAATCTAAGAAGACTTCTGGTGGTCCAAAATGTCTTTCATTTAAGTATTGTGGAGGCCACTGTGCTACTAGGAACCTTGAGTACTGCAGAAATTCTTTTGTAACCTTGGTCAGATCTGTGCCGTGCCACAATTCTGTCTCTGAGATCGTTGGGCAGTTCCTTTGACCTCATGATTCTTATTAAGTCTGACATGCACTGTGAGCTGTGAAGTCTTATATAGAAGTGTGTGAGCTTTCCAAGTCAAGTACTATCAGTTTAATTAAACACAGCTGGATGGAGGAGAACCATCTCAAGGAGGATCACAAGAAAATGGACAGCATGTGACTTAAATATGAGTGTCTGAACAAAGAGTCTGAATACTTATGACCATGTGAGATTTTAGTTTTTCTTTTTTAATAAATTTGCAAAAATTTCTATATTTCTGTTTTTTTCAGTCAAGATGGAGTGCAAAGTGTACATTAATGAGAAAAAATTGAACTTTTTTTTAATGTAATAAATGACTGCAATGAAACAAAGAGTGAAAAGTTTAAAGGGCTCTGAATACTTTTTGTACCCTCTGTAGTTTCATAGTTTTTTAAGAAGGAATGTAGACATAAAAGGACTCTGTCAGGTCATTGTTCAGTATGATAAATAGTACCCTTGAATAGTGCTTGGCAGCCCTTTTTAAGCATGTAAAAATAATTACTGTACCCTCCATAGTTTTCTTGCTTTACGCATCTTCACACCCTGCCAGCAGCTGGCTACACTAGTGTGCTCAATTGCTTACGCTGCCAACTAGTCAATCGTATGTAACAGATTAGCTGCTTTTGTCAGCTGTTCTGTTCTGCTGATGATGTCTGTACCCAGCTGACTCAATCAGCTGAATTATTCACCGGTCAGCTGACCTGTTCTGCGTCACACATCGCTGGAGATCGCGGCAGACTTTCATGGGTTATGTTGGAGGGGAACTTAGTGGGAGCTAATAAATTAGATAACGAGACGCTTCTTTGTATTTTGTATGCAATAAAGGATTTCTCTCTCTCTCTGTGTTTTTTTAACCCTTTACAGAAAGTATTGTTAATGGTCAGCTGTCATACTGATGGTTGACATTACCAATAGGGCTTGATGTCAGCTGCCAAAAAAGCTGACGTCAAGCTGAGGTGTACCTGCCAGTTTTGGCATTCCTCATATAGGCGCCAATTCTGGGGTGACAGTTGGCTGCAATTTTTAGCATGGGGGGCCCAGAAGGCTTGGGCATCATCGTACTGAGAATTACAATCCCTAGCTGCCTGGGTTACATTGACTGGCAATATAAAATATGGTGAAGCACACGTCCATTTTCTTCTATTATTTATATAATTAGTTTTACAGCAATTTGATGTCAGTTTGGTTGCCTTATTGGCAAACAATCACAGAATATGACACAGAGGGTGGGCGGTGCTAATGCTGACTTTAACCAATCAAAAGGGGGAAGCAGTGACGTTCATGAGTGGGCCCCAAACACCGGAAGCAGGGTGATAGTGGCGTGGAAGCTTGGTAAGTAATATTTTAGGAAACTAACGATGGTGTGAAAACAACAGGGCTCCACTGTAAAACAGTTTGAGCTTTGTTTGGCAGCTTCTGAACTCTTTTGAAAGTGTTTTATATGCCCTTGATTTTGCCTCCCATTGATTTGAATGGGGTTTGGATGTTTGGCGATCATTGGCAATGCAGCGAACTAAACCAAATTCAAACTTCCAAAGATTCGCTCATCTCTACTCAACTCTACTTCTAAACCCATTTTGATACTGTTGATACATAGTGATATTGGATTATTGTTTTTGAGATACTTCAGTATAGCATCGATAAGGAATCCCTCAAGAATTTTACCCACAGTAGAGATTAACGTTACCTACATATAATTTCCAGGCACAGATTTTGTTCCCTTTTTGAATATTGACACCACATTTGCTATGCTCCAGTCCTATGGTACAGACCCTGTTATTTTGGAATCTGTGAAGATTAAAAATAATGGCCTGTCTATCACGGTACTTAATTTCTGCAGTACTCGGGGGTGTATGTAATTTGGGCCTGGGGATTTGTCTAATTTTGTGATTTTGAGTCAGCACAATACTTCCTGCCGGGTTAAGCAGATGACATTTCATAGGGAACTTGTGGTGTCCCTGACCATGCCATCTGTTTTAGGATTTTCTTATGTAAATACTGCATTTAGCAGACTGGCCCTTCGCTCATCATCTTCCACATTTTCGCCCAGAATGTATGAGTTTCTTACTCTTTATGTAGTTGAAGAATATTTTTGAATTATTTTTACTGTCTCTGGCAATGAGTTTTCCTTTCTCAATTTTTGCTACCATGATTTTCTTTTTACAGAATTTATTAAATTTATTATAATTATTTAATGTCTCATCACTAACTTTGTACTTTAACTCATTAAGCGCTTTGTTTTTGTCTATTTAGCCATAGTGGTTTCCTGTAATTCTAGCTTATTTATTCCCATAGTGTATATGTTGTGCACAGGTCCTATTCATAATGTTCATAAAAGTGTTCTATTTGCCTTGTGTACTTTTATTTCTCAGGACAACAACCCAGTTTATGGCTCTAAGATCATCTCTTAGCCATTGGAAATTCACATTCCTGAAACTAAGTATCTTTGTAGCCCCTCTACTATACATTTTATTAAAAAATATGTGGAAATGTATTATTTTTTTGATCACTATTACCCAAGTGACCCCCAACCCATATATTTGCCTGTTGGTTAATATTAGGACTTGCAGTGTCCCCATGCTAGTAGTCTCCCCATCCTCATGTGCATGGCATTGCAGTAACTTAGGTATCTATGGTTATGACCACTAGCAACTAACTGTCACTATATGAGTTGTCGTAAGCATGAATAACTAAGCTGCAATGCCCTGAGACATAGCTACTCACGAAAACAATACTACATTTCTAATTGGACATGTTTGCTAATATTTTTGCTATTAAGCATAATAAATATTGGGATAGGATTTTTTAACAGCCTAATTCCCTGAGACCTTCCACCCACTCAGGTTGGCATATAATGCTTTAAGCACTTATGTACAGCAGCTGGCTCCAGGCGGCTCTGTACAGTTTTATCAATGAAAGCGCCGGGCTCCTCAGAGCAGCGCGCATACTATAGCTATTGTAGGTATAGTATGTGCACTGTCTGAGGTCCTGAAGGCTTATACAGTAAGATCTATGGGCAGCTCTGTCCATAGATCTACTGTAAATGGCTTCAGAACCTCGGACAGCGCACATACTATAGCAATAGCTATTGTATGCGCGCTGCTCTGAGGAGCCCGGTGCTTTCATTGATAAAACTGTACAGAGCTGCCTGGAGCCGGCTGCTGTACATAAGTGCTTAAAGCATTACATGCCCACCTGAGTGGATGGAAGGACTCTAGGGGGAGTGGGCACCCCCTAGAGACATTATAGAAGAATTTATTAATAACATTAAAAGTTAACACACTGCACAGAACACTTTGCTTATCCCGGCAGCAGCCTGGATAAGCAAAGTACCGTATTTTTCGCTTTATAAGACGCACCTGATTATAAGACGCACCCCCAATTTTGGTGAAGGAAAAGAGAAAAAAATTATTTTTAATGTTAAATGGGGTCCGTCTTATAATGCCAGTGTCCGTCTAACAAATCATATGGCGTATATGTCCCACATAGCCCCCTCATCCTTGTACATGGTCCCTCATCCTAGAATTAGCCCCCTTAATCTGGATATGGCACCCTTATATTGGATATAGCCCCCTTGTGCTGGCACACGTCCCCCATAGTTGGCACACATCCCCTATTGCAGGCACACGTCCCCCATAGCTGGCACACGTCCCCCATAGCTGGCACATGTCCCCCATAGCTGGCACACGTCCCCCATTGCAGGCACACGTCCCCCATTGCAGGCACACGTCCTCCATTGATGGCACACGTCCCCCATAGCTGGCACATGTCCCCCATTGCAGGCACACGTCCCCCATTGCAGGCACACGTCCCCCACTGCAGGCACACGTCCCCCACTGCAGGCACACGTCCCCCCTTGATGGCACACGTCCCCTACTGCAGGCACATGTCCCCCCTTGATGGCACACGTCCCCTACTGCAGGCACAAGTCCCCACTTGATGGCACATGTCCCCTACTGCAGGCACACGTCCCCCTTGATGGCACATGTCCCCTACTGCAGGCAGACGCCCCCCTTGATGGCACATGTCCCCTACTGCAGGCAGACGCCCCCTTGATGGCACATGTCCCCTACTACAGGCAGACGTCCCCCTTGATGGCACATGTCCCCTACTGCAGGCACACGTCCCCCTTGATGGCACATGTCCCCTACTGCAGGCACACGTCCCCCTTGATGGCACATGTCCCCTACTGCAGGCAGACGCCCCCCTTGATGGCACACGTCCCCTATTGATGGCCCCCCACTTAATACACCCACCCCCTCAATATGCTGCCCCCCACGTAATATGCTGTTTCCCCCCCTCCATTAGAAAGATGGTTCCTTGCCCTGCACTCCCCCCATCATTAATGCGCCCCCCACACTGGCCGGCAGCAGATAGAATAAAAAATCCTCCTTCCTCACCCTCCGGCGCTAAGCTCAAAGCGTCACCGCCGGCTCCTGGTCTCCATGGTGCTCGGCTTCTTCCGCTCATGTGATCGGACATAAGCGATGACATCATCGCCCGATTACATGGAAACCGAATTGTTTGCGAAGCAATCCAGTTTTTATCATAGGCTCCTATGAGGAGCATTTCCTGATCCGGTTTTGAGCTTTTTAAAAGCTCAAAACTGTATCAGGTTTTTAAAAAAAATCTGGATGTGTGACCCTAGCCATAGTTATTGCCAACACCTGTTAGGTGCCACAGGTAAGTTACAGGTGCTGTTAAGTACACAAATTAGAGAAGCATCACATGATTTTTCTAATAGTGTCAATACTTTTGTCCATCCCCTTTTTCTATGTTTGGTGTGGAATTAGATCCAATTTGGCTTTAGGACAATTCTTTTTGTGTCTTTTTCATTGAAGACAAATTAAATGAAGATAATAATACCAAAGAATTTGTGATTGCAATCATTTTCAGGAAGAAACTGAGTATTATCTGACAGAATTGCAGGGGTGTTAATACTTTTGGCCACAACTGTATATGAGCCCCTGTCCTTGGTCCTGAAAGTTGTAACATTAGGTCTATGGCGGTGCGCTGCCCATAGACCTAATGTTACAACTTTCAGGACCAAGGTCAGGGGCTCATACACTACGTACATTATGTACAGTATCTCCTCTACAGTGAGGCGCCGCCACATTCATTCAAAAAATTGAAAAAGCCGACAATAGCCAGCAATACTATAATGACACATATTAACCCCTCACATGCCCACCTGAGTGGACAGCATGTCTCTATGGAGGCTGGGCACCTGCTAGAGACATGTTGCCCACATCTATTATTAAGATCAACCCTTTGTTTATCCCTGCTGCTGCAGGGATGAACAAAGCATACGGCTGGCCGCAGGCATTCACATGTGTCTTGCGGCAGCCGCATGGGCTCCCATAGGAGCCCATTATAGCAATCCGCCTGCGGTTTCCTAACCGCTGCGAAATTGCAGCCTGCATGATTTTTACTGCAGGCTGCAGATCTGCAAGCGGTAACCGGATTGCATGTAGAGCAATCCGGTTTAAATAATGGGCTCCTATGGAGAGCGGTTCCTGATCCGGTTTTGAGCTTTTTCACAGCTCAAAACCGGATCAGGATCTGAAAATTTTAGCGCAAATGTGACCCTAGACTTAGGGCCACGTCACACACACAGATATCTGTGCAGAGATTGTTGGCAGATCTCTGGTTGCAGTGAAATCATGGACACATTGTTCCATTTTGTACACAGCCACAAAATGGAGCAATGTGTTCATGATTTCACTGCAATCAGAGATCTGCCAACAATCTCTGCACAGATATCTGTGTGTGTGACTTGGCCCTTAGAAAAGCCATTTTCCCTTTGTTAGATACCAGAAATGTTTGTGGCTATGGAGTGATGCATTGCAATTGAAAAATTATGCTCCTTTTAAGGCCCAGTTACACACACAGATAATTGTGCAGACATTGTTGGCAGATCACTGGTTGCAGTGAAATCATGGACACATTGTTCCATTTTGTGGCTGTGTACAAATGTAACAATGTGTCCATGATTTCACTGCAACCAGAGATCTGCGAACAATCTCTGCACAATTATCTGTGTGTGTAACTGGGCCTTTAAAGATAATAATTTTTTATCTATTCTAGGATGAATATATTGTTTCAAAAATATACCCGAAGATTCAGAAAAGCCCATACCAGATTGCACATCTTTCTTCACATATGAGCGGTAACTATGGGGTACTCTATGTGGCTAGGGTTGTTATACCCCCAGATGATCAGTTTGAGGCTCCTTATACATGTAAAAGATCTTTTTTGATCATTGTAAAAAGGCCTTGATAAAGAAAATATATTGGCCTTACATTTGTAAATTATGAGTTGTCATGAAATGGTAACTCTTTTAATTTTATATGTAGCATTGTTATGGTCAGTATACTGGAGCCGCTTAACCCGCTTGTGACATACCACTTATATGCCAAATGGAAAAATTTCATATTGCTCTTAGGCTGGAGTGTTCTATTGCTAATTCATGATCTCTTATATGATTTATAATCTTTTCCCAGCATTTTCAACCTTGAATTATAAGAATGTGTAGCATATTCTGACTATTAACTATTAGCACAGAGTTACTGGCACCGCTCGCCCTCTTCTAAAATGGCGGCGACAGCGTCAGCCGACAGTGCGCATACGCGGGCATTGAACCAATCAAGGTTTACTATACTGAGCCTGCACAATAGCCAGCCTGGAAGAGCAGCATTGGCATTGATGGGAGCGTCTGCAGGAGCAGTATATCGTATGTATTGTGACTTTAAACACACTCTTTTTATCATTCACAGGTAATGAATGTATGCTATACAGTGAATCTTTGCACTAAGGCACTTTATAGAATTTTTTATGCAATTTAGATATGATCATGGAGATGATGCACTGTATATATAGCACTATTCTTATGATAATTGGAAAATTATCTTTTATTAATGACTATTACTGAAACATGTTATAAACCACCACTGTTTGCAACACAATGTACTTGAAAAAGGTGTTTGTGTCACCGAAACGTTGTACCACTGCTTGGGCTCATTAAAGCCTATTTTTTGCTTTGAACTTTGTGTGCTGCCTGGATTTCTGCTCTCTACATAGAGATATAGTGATATCTCTATCTTTCTAGCTACGTATTAGAAAACAATAAGTAAGGGTGGTTTCACACTTGCGTATGTAAACGCAGCGTACCAAACGCAGCCAAACGCATGCGCACTGCGTTCCTATGTTTAACATGGGAACGCATAGTACCTGCGTTTGGCTGCATTCGGTTACGGTTGCATTCGGATGTGCATAATTTATGCGCCCTCTGAACGCAGCCTGTTGCATTTTTAGTGCGTTTGAGGGAGCTTGTTTTATCTTCAAGCCCCCGCAAATGCACAAACAATGCATGGGAGTCAATGGATCTGCTGTGTCCTCCGCATGACAGCGCAGGAGAACGCTGCGGATGTCAATGAAATCTCTCCTGGTGGCCGCCGCTAATCTCCCGGGACATCAGCGGCGGCCACCTGGAGATCAGTGGCGGTCACCAGGAGATCAGCGGCGGCCAGCTGGAGTAGTCGCGGATCTCCTCTCCTGGCCGCCGATAATCTCTCGGCAGTGTCGGCGGGAAGAAACAGCTGATCTGACAGCTGTTTAAATCTCCTGCGCCGACATCTCCTCTTCGGTGTTGGCGCGGGAGATTTAAACAGCTGTCAGATCAGCTGTTTCTCCCCGCTGACACTGGTAGGAGATCAGCGGGGCCAGGAGGAGGATATCTCTGCCGCTTATCTCCGCCTCCCAGCCGCTGGAGATTCTCCGCTGCGTTCACATCAGTATGGCTGCGTTTGCACTGCGTTTGCATCAGCATGCCGTCCGCGTGCAGACACAAACGAAAATGTGATACCAGCCTTACACAATTAATAAGATTAGATAGTTACAAATTTCAGAGATGTGCGGTCCTGGGCACTACGGCTTGTATTAGAGCTCAGCTGCTTCCCATTTAGGGCAATCCCCCGGTGCTTAGGTGTTGCACGCCACATAGACAGTATTCAACATATGAAAAATAGAAAAAATGTATAGGCGGCACTCACCGATAGCAGGGTTTCAATATTCTTTAATGCTTGCTTTTCAGTACATTAAAAGTTCCAGTGCGGCGGAACTTTAAATCCGTTAATGAGAGCCGTAAACTCCGTAATGGAAAAAATGGTCCAAACGCCAAAATTCAGTTTTTTTTGGTCGCCGCAACATTGCTATAAAATGCAATAACGGGCGATCAAAACTGCGGATACGCCCAAAAAAGGTATCATTAGAAACGTTAGCTCAAGATGCAATAAATAAGCCATCATACAGCCCCAGATCCCAAAAAATGAGGACGCTACGTGTCGCAGAACATGGCGCAAATGTCTGGTTTTGTTTTTTTGCAAACTTCTGAATTTTATTTCACCACCTAGATACCAATAAAGGTATACATGTTGGGTGTCTACGAACTCGTACCAACCCAAGGCATCACCACGCCACATTGGTTTTACCATACAGTGAACATGGCGACTAAAATACCCAAAAAACAAACATGTAATTGCACTTTTTTTGCAATTTCACTGCATTTAGAATCTTTTTGCAATTTCCCTGTACACTATATGGTAAAATAAATGATTGCATAAGATAGTACATCTCGTCCCGTAAAAAACAAGCCTTCATATGTCTACATTGATGGAAAAATAAAAAAGTTATGGCTCTTGGAAGCAGGTGAGCAAAAAATGAAAATGAAAAATGAAAAATTCCCCTGTCATGAAGGGGTTAAAAGATACATTTTCACTGTTTTACTCATTCTGTAACAGTTTTATTTCTCTTTTGTACCCCCTTAATTGTAAAGTTATGCCCCCTAAAAAAAGAGATGGAGATTTTACCTTCAACGAATGCAACGAACTGTGCGTATGCAGTAAACAGAAAAAGGATCCAAAGTCCCAGGTTTATCTTGAAAGTAAAAGCAATTTTATTCCAAAATTCATATTAAAATTTCTGTTTGAAAATATCATCAGACCACACAGGGTCCCGCTTGATATGTTTAGGACATAAAAATGTCCTTACAGTATAGGCATATAGATACAACTGGTTACACACATTTAAGAACACAACAAATTACCCAACATCTTATTGCAATATATTGTTAATTACTTTTAGTCAATATTAACCCCTCAGTAGAATTCACTCTAAAAATAACTAGGAGATATATTCAGAGAGTCCAATATAAATTCACAGATCATAGAAAGGAGAGCATACACAATCCATTATAGTATTTATATATTAATACATATAGACATAATACACATAAATATACCAATATATGTAATTCACATAACATTAAATATTCTAAAAAAAACTCACAAGTCTCATAAATTAAATAAATACTATCTCACAAATAATAATTTTTGGCTCGCAAAAAAAGTACATCCGATCATTCTGATAATTTAGCCCTTCCAGGCGCCTGGCTTTAAGTGCCAGGATCCAGAATACCTCCCGTTTGCGGAGCAATCGTTCCCAGTTACCACCACTAGCAGGCTTGCTGACCCTTTCAATACTTTTAATATTTAAATTTCTCATGTCCCCCGCATGATGATGTTCTCTCAGATGTCTCGATAGACGCCATATTTATGTACCCAGTGTGTTTGCAGATGGATCCACCGCAGATAAATGTTCTGCAATCCTTTTCTGCAGAACCTGCATTGTGCATCCAATATAATACTTGTTAGGCTGCTTTCACACAGCGTTTTTATGCTGTCCGAGGGATCAGACTTTTTGCTGCTCCCCTCGGACAGCATCGGATCCAAACTGATGTCTGCAATCGGATGCCAAATAGGCATCCGATCCCGATATTTTGCAGCATCAGCTGGATCCTGTCCCTGCTCCTCCTGTCATCTCGTCCCCCTTCTCTCTCCCTCCTGTCACCTTTGTCCCCCCGTGTCTCCCCTCTTTGTCCCCCTGTGTCTCCCCTCTTTGTCCCCCTGTGTCTCCCCTCTTTGTCCCCCTGTGTCTCCCCTCCTTGTCCCCCTGTGTCTCCCCTCCTTGTCCCCCTGTGTCTCCCCTCTTTGCACCCCCTCTTTGTCCCCCTGTGTCTCCCCTGTGTCTCCCCTCTTTGTCCCCCTGTGTCTCCCCTGTGTCTCCCCTCTTTGTCCCCCTGTGTCTCCCCTGTGTCTCCCCTCTTTGTCCCCCTGTGTCTCCCCTGTGTCTCCCCTCTTTGTCCCCCTGTGTCTCCCCTCTTTGTCCCCCTGTGTCTCCCCTGTGTCTCCCCTCTTTGTCCCCCTGTGTCTCCCCTCTATCTCCCCCCTCTTTGCTCCCCTGTTTGCAGACCTTAAAAAATAAAAAAAACGTCATTCTCACCTCTCCGCGACACCCGCGCTGCTTCCAGCTTCTTCTGATCAACAGGACCTGGCGTGATGTCACAGTCACATGACCGGTTACCGCGGTAACCGGCCATGTGACTCAACTGTGACGTCAGGCCAGGTCCTAGAAGCACAGAGCGCAGGAGGCATCGCTGGATCGTGGAGAGGTGAGAATGAAGTTTTTTTTATTTTTAACCCTTTATGTTCAGGAGATATCACTTCTGCAATGTATGAATATACATTGCAGAAGTGATATTAGATGGCACACAGCGGTGTTAGTGTACTGAGCATGCTCAGTGCACTAACATCGGGTCCGAGGAGACATGAGCTGTTTCCTCGGATCCTCGCTCCATAGGCCCCATGTTATTTGGCGCGGATCAGGTCGGATCCAATTCGGTCCGATCTGACCCGCTGTGCCAAAAATCGCAGCAGGCTGCGATTCTGGGCACAGCAAAAAAATCGGCCAGGATCGGATCCGACCAAAATCGGATGCCAATAAGGCCAAATCCGATGTGATCCGTGCCCATAGGATAACATGGGCCAAAATCTGATCCGTGGCTGTCAGTTTTACAACGGACAGCCACGGATCACAAAAAAACGCTGTGTGAAAGCAGCCTTACACGGGATACATGTTGCCATATATACAACATAAGTTGCAGTTGATACAAAATTGAATTTGAAACTACTTCTAATTGATATTATTAGAAAAAGAATCAGTTCTTTCTATAGACCTGCATAAATTACAACGGCAGCCATTACTCTTTACACAACCTTTCTTAGGGTGCTTTCACATAACGATTTTCGGATTTCCGATGCTGTCAGAAAAAAATCGGACAGCATCGGACCGATTTTCGGACCCCATGTATCCCTATGGGGATCGGACCGAATCGGATGTGCACTAAATGCCATCCGATTTGGTCCGATCCGATTCTGTCCGATTTTATTATCGGTGCTAAAATCGGAGCCTGCTCCGATTTTAGCACCGAAAATAAAATCTGACAGATTCGGATCGGACCAAATCGGATGGCATTTGTGCACATCCGATCTGACCCGATCCCTATAACATGGGGCCCTATGGATAAGGGTCCGAGGAAACATCTATGTCTCCTCGGACCCCGTTTTACTGTACTGAGCATGCTCAGTACAGTAAAACTGCTCCTAACTAGGAGCACAAGTGTTAAAAAAAAAAAAAAATTTATTCTCACCTCCCCCCGAGCCCCCGCCGTCTTCCGCCATCTTCTGCCATCTTCTTCTAGGCTCCCGGTGGCTCCCGCAGGCTGCCGGTGTCAGCAGAGCGCTCCCTCTGCTGTTCAGGACCTGCGGTGATGTCACAGAAGATGGCGGAAGACGGCGGGGGCTCGGGGGGAGGTGAGAATAACCTTTTTTTTTTTTTTTTTTTTGCAGCCCGGCGCCGATTTTATGCCGGAATCGGGTGCCTATTTGGCACCCGATTCCAGGCATCAGAAGGGAGCCGATGCTGTCCGATTTATATCGGACAGCATCGGCTCCCTTCAAATCGTAATGTGAAAGTAGCCTTAATCAGGTTGGTATAGACCAAGAGAGAGCACACTGCCTGAATCCCTAGCCTTTCTTGCCACAGATCTCCAAACCTGGTAAAGAATTCTTCTCAGGGTTTCATTCTGATACAGGATTGGAAGATTATGGTTAAGCAGGGGCACAATGTTTCTAAGATCCACACTATAGGCTGTTGAAAAAGTGGAGATCACCATTATTTTTAAATTGCTGATATACTTTCTGTTTGGTATCAGTCAAAAGACCTTCTCGTTTCTTCTCTTTAGCTACTCTCAATGAATAAGAATATCATCAAAAAGTTTTTTTCAGTAAATCAATACAAAAAGTGAAATGCATATATTATATAGAGTTAGTTCAAACAGAGTGATCTATTGCAAGTGTTTATTTCTGTTAATGTTGATGATTGTGGCTTACAGCCAATGAAAACCCAAAGGTCATTTTCTCAGAAAATTAAAGTAGGGAGGATGAAGGGTTAAAAACCACACTGCCGTATTCCACGAGACCTCAAAGTGTTAAAATAATATTGACGTTTTAGTCAACGCATTTCAGGACTAGCTTAAACACCCTGAAACATGCCAATATGATATTTATTTGCCCTGAGTAACGGGCCAGGGAGCTCTGAAACGCATTGACTAATAAATCAATATTACATTCACCCTTTGATGTTTTGTAGAATACAGAAGCTTGGTTTTTAACCCTTTATCCTCTTTACTCTATATGCACCACGCCAGGGCCGGCGTCAGCACCCGGTGCACTCGGGCAAGTGTTGGGGCCTGGGCTGCTGGGAGAGGGCCCACAGGGCCCTTGAGCGCTGCCCCCACTCACAATTTGGGGCCCCTGAATGCTACCTCCCACTCCCTTCTAACCTTAGTGCCGAGGCAGCCGCTGATCTCAGACGCAGCCTGTCATGTAGTGTGAGGAGCTTCAACTGCTCTATTTCCTGTGTGTGCGGTGATACAGGAAATAGCGGGTGGCTGAGCCTGCTGCTCCTCACACTACATGACAGGCTGCGTCTGAGATCAGCGGCTGCCGTGGCACTAAGGTCAGAAGGGAGAGAGTGGGAGGTAGTGCTCAGGGGCCCCAGAGTGTGAGTGTAGGCAGTGTTCAGGGGCCACCCAGTGTGAGTGGGGAAGCGCTCAGGGGCCCCAGACTGTGAGTGGGGGCAGTGCTCAGGGGCCCCCCAGTGTGAGTGGGGGCAGCGCTCAGGGGCCCCCCAGTGTGAGTGGGGGCAGCACTCAGGGGCCCCCCAGTGTGAGTGAGGCAGCACTCAGGGGCCCCCCAGTGTGAGTGGGGGCAGCGCTCAAGGACCCTCTAGTGTGAGTGGTGGGGGCCGTGCTCAGGGGCCCTCCAGTGTGAGTGGGGGCAGCACTCAGGCCTCAGGGGCCCCCGAGGGTGAGTGGGGGCAGCGCTCAGGGGCCTGCCAAGGGTGAGTGGGGGCAGCACTCAGGGGCCCACTGAGGATGAGTGGGGACAGCGCTCAGGGGCCCACTGAGGGTGAGTGGGGGCAGCGCTCAGGGCCCCCAAGGGTGAGTGGGGGCAGTGCTCAGGGGCCCCCAACTGTAAGTACTAAAGTATGTGCTAAAGGGGGCCCACTGAGACTCTTTCGCCCGGGCCAGCAAAAACCTTAAGCCGGCCCTGCACCATGCTGAGGACTGCAGCAGCCAAGATATGCTTTTATAGTGGTTATGACTCTCACAACTTACCAAGGTGAGCCTCTGATACCTATTTAGGTAATATTTTATCTCTCATACCCTTCATCCTCCCTAATTTAATTTTCTGAGATAATGACCTTTGGATTTTCATTGGCTGTAAGCCATAATCATCAACATTAACAGAAATAAACACTTGAAATAGGTAACTCTGTTTGTAATGACTCTATATAATGTACTCATTTCACTTATGTATTGAATTATTGAATTAAATTAACTTTTTGATGATATGCTAATTTATTGAGATGCACTTGTATATTTTTAGCCCTGCTGATCATCCAACCTGTATAACCTCTTCTGTTTAGCCGTTTAGAGATGGCCACACTTTCCCTTTTGAAATCCTGTGTTGAGGAACAATTCCTCTTTGCCCTAGTTATTTCCCCAATCAGGAGATTCCCTAAAGGTACCGTCACACGCCACCATATCACCGGCGAGATGGCTGGCAATTCCCGAATTCGGCAAAGTGGAAACCACATCGCATGTGCGTAGTGGCGTGTGACTGGGTGATTCTACAGCACAAAATCGCTGGTGGAGCGTCGCCTGATTGCCCTGCACTGCAGTGGAATCAGGCGATATCCACCGGGCGATTTCAGTGCATCGTGGTGTGTGACCGGGTGATATCGAAGTACACAGCGATCCTGAAATCAATCCCGTAGGCATGCTTGGATGGTGTTTTTTTGCGCCGCATTTGCGGCGATTGGTGGGTGATACTGCGTTCCGATTGGCTGGCCGTGTCCGAGGCGCCTTATTTGATGACCCGTGCGTTCACGCAAGGCTGACCAATGGGAACGCAGTTCCGTCCACCAATCGCAGTGATAGGGGCGCAGTGGAACACAATCTAGCACGCGCCTATCAAGACAGTATGCCCACATGGCTGCTACGATTGTGGCGTGTGACGTGGCGATGTGTGAAGGGAAGACCGCTTCCGGTCTTCTGCAGGCGATTTCTGGGATGCAGGATCGCTGAAGATTGCACGCTAGATAGCTACGTGTGACAGATCCACAGCGTTGTGAAAAAAGTGCCCGAAACGTGCACACTCATGTCAAATCGCCGGAGATATGGAAGCCATAAGGCGGCGTGCGACGGTTCCTTAACAGATCTAAGCAACAATTCACATGTAGTAATATGACCCTCTGATAAATGGGGGTTGGTAGTGGTTTTGGACAATATGTTGTATTAAAAGGAAATTTCTGCTAAGTTATCTGACAATAACAAAGGTTGTGTATAGTGTAATGTCTACCGCTGTAATTTATTCAGGTGTATAGAACTGGCTCTTTTTGTAATAATATCAATCAGAAGCAGTTTAAAATTAAATCTTATATCAACTGCAATACAACTTATGTTGTATATATGGTAACATATATCCTGTGTAACAAATATTATATTGAATTTACAATGCGGGCTCTGAAGAAAAGGATTGCAGAACATTTATCTGCAGCGGATCCATCTGTAAACACACTGGGTATATCAATACCCAGACATTAGAGACATTTGAGAGAACATTATGCTGGGGACATGAGAAATTTAAATGTTAAATGTATTGAAAGGGTCAGCAAGTCTACTTGTGATGGTAACTGGAAACAATTGCTCCGCAACCAGGAAGAATTTTGGATCCTGGCACTTAAAGACAAGTATGTGAAAGGGCTAAATTATAAGAATGATCTGATGTACTTTTTTTGAGAGCAAAAAATTAATATTTCACAAAGCACTCAGTGATCTCAGGGAGACCAGTCAAGGAAAACACTGCGGGCAGCCGGCCAAAGTGCTCAAACACAGTGAAATCCATGATGCATTGCCCCCTGGGAATTTGAATATGCAAATGGATTCCGTGGAGCCTGGATTAAGAGTCTCAAACACGGGACTAGCCTGATATCCCTCCAGGGAAGGACCTAGCCCTGGGGTGGAATCCTTGCAAAGACCACCATAACCACCATATTAAATGGCCCTTCTAGTCAATATCCCACTCAGTTACGAGTTAAGGATATGACAAGGGAATTAACAGAACCAGGTATCCATCCACAGACAGCTGTTTCGGGGTATTGCCCCTCATCAGTGTGGAGTAGGATTCTGGCTAGGTGGGAGCAATGCCTGGTAGACCAACATCACACAGCACTCACTGATCTCAGGGAGACCAGTCAAGGAAAACACTGCGGGCAGCCGGCTAAAGCGCTCAAACACAGTGAAATAATGCATAAGATAGGCTGCCAGCCCTGTCTCTTCCTGCAAGGTACCGGTATGACAGGCAACTCGAGTCCTTTACTCTATCCTGATCTCGGGTGTATGCTGCTGAACTCTCACGGTGTTGCTGTGCCTCCAGTACAGTGTAGCTGGAGAATTTGGAATCCCCACTTTCCGGTACTGACTGTCGGGACTTGAGACCCTGAACAGTAACATAGTAACATAGTTTTTAAGGTTGAATGAAGACTTTAAGTCCATCTAGTTCAACCCATAGCCTAACATGTTGATCCAGAGGAAGGCAAAAAAAAAAACCCATGTGGCCATATCAAAGAATCTAGTATATATAACTGTTAATATTATAGTTGTCAAGAAAGGCATCCAGGCCCTTCTTAAATGTTAGTAGTGACTCACTCATTACAACATCATGTGGCAGAGAGTTCCATAGTCTCACTGCTCTTACAGTAAATAATCTGCATCAGTGATTATGTTTAAACCTTCTTTCCTCCAGATGTAGAGAATGCCCCCTTGTCCCCATCTCAGGCCTAAGAGTAAAAGGATCATTAAAAAGGTCTCTGTACTGTCCCCTCATATATTTATACATTTTTATAAGATCACCCCTTTGTTTTTCCAAGCTAAATAACCCCAAGTTTAATAACCTGTCTTGGTATTGCAGACCCCTCAGTCGTCTAATAAGCCTGGTCGCTCTTCTCTGCACCTGCTCTAGTTCAGCTATGTCTGTCCTATACACCGGAGACCAGGAATTGTACACAGTATTCTAAGTGTGGTCGCATTAGTGACCTGAATAGAGGTAAAATTATGTTCTCCTCATACGCATCTATGTCTCTTTTAATAAATCCCATTATTTTTTTTGCCTTTGCAGCAGCTGCCTGACACTGGCCACTAAATGGGAGTTTGTCATTTACCCATACACCCAGGTCTTTTTCGGTGATGACAGTTTTGCCCATTAAGCACATAATTATACCTTTTATTTCCTCTACCCAAGTGCATGACCTTAATTAATAAATATATTAAAAAGAAGCGGGCCCAATACTGACGCCTGTCGTACCCCACTGTTAACTGTGACCCATTCTGAGTGTGATCCATTAATAACCACCGTTTTTTTCCTATCACTAAGCCAGTTCTTAACCCACTTACACATATTTTCTCCTATCCCCATTGCTCTCATTTTGTGTATCAACCTTTTGTGTGGCACCGTATCAAAAGTCCATATACACCATATCCACTACATTCCTTTGGTCCAGTCGAGAACTTACCTCTTCATAGAAGCTTATCAGATTAATTTGACAGGAACGGTCCCTTGTAAACCCATGTTGATATTGGGTCATGAGGTTATTTTTCTTCAGATACTCCAGTATAGCATCTCTTAGAAAACTCTGTAGGATTATACCCACCGTTAAGGTTAAGCTTACTGGCCTATAATTTCCATGGTCAGTTTTTGTCCCCTTTTTGAATATTGGCACCACATTTGCTATACACCAGTTATGTGGTACAGACCCTGTTATTATGGAATCTTTAAATATTAAAAATAATGGTCTATCTATGGCAGTACTTAATTCCTGCAGTACTCTGGGGTGTATCTCATCCGGACCGAGGGATTTGTCAATTTTAGTGAGTTTTAGACAGTGCCGTACTTCCTGCAGGGTTAAGCAGGTGACATTTCATGGAGAATTTTTGTTATCACTGATCATGTTGTCTGTCATGGGATTTTCTTGTGTAAATACTGTTGAAAAAAAGTCATTTGGCATATTGGCTTTTTCCTCATCCTCATCCACCATTTCACCCAGACTATTTTTAATGGGGCCAACACAATCATTTTTTAGTTTCTTGCTATATATATAGTTAAAAAATATTTTGTCTCTGACTCCGGTGTCTGTTCTATGTGCCTTTCCTCTGGAGAGAGCATGGAATTGCTCAGCCTTCCAGGTGTGTTCCTGCTTCTCTCCTCAGATCCTAGCCTTAGGCCTGGAGTTTGTTAGCGGACCTTGGCATGAGCTTAGTCCAGCTCCTTTACACCCAGGTCTTATTCACAGTCCTCTCAGTAACTGCACTCTTCACAGTCCTCCCTGGAATTGCACTAACTCGCTCCTCCCCAGACCAGAATATTGGTAAGCTCACCATGAACCCAGGCTTGGTCTCCCCCTTCTGGCCTGCAGGTGTGTGTTTTGTGTGTGTGTTACCTGATGAAAAGACCCTTTTAGTTGCTCTCTCGTGACACCACCACCCGGGGGCAGTGAAGACATTGTGACACGTCCACCCAGGGGTGCCACACCATATTTGCACATCCATCACTTGGGTGCGCAAATATGGCTGCCACCGCCACATGATAAGTGGACATCCTCATACTGGAATTGATGACATATGCTAGAAGACAATTGTGGAAGTAAATGTCTTTTACCTTATAAGCATATATGAAATTATTTTATTAGAATATACTAATTTTGCCTTTTCTTCCCATTTTAGGAATTGCCCTTATATAGTATATGCCATGATCACATTTTTAATCTTATTTGGATATCCTGTCCTAGAATATGTAATCTCCTTTTATTTGACCTTTAAAGGGTGTAGTCTATCCTAAGTTCAACCTGCAAGCCTATTGACAAACCTCAGCTAAAGTTACACTTTTCAAGTCCAGCAAAACATATTGAAATACTTAAAAAGAAATATGAAGTGAGACTAAATCAGAGATTCCAGCTGGCTGCTGTTCATTTCCTGAATTGTAACACTATGTCATGGGTTACATATAGTCGTTCTTACACGATAATCATTTCAGTCTGTTATATGGTCCATCGCCTATTGGTGAGTTAGTTTCATGCAAAGTTTTTATGTTTTTGAAGAGAACTTACAAAAACCTAAATGTAGCGAAAATGATAAAAGTATAAAATATCCTTATGAATGTATTGCAATTTTACTGCTTTATTTAAAAAAATTCCATTAGTTATGCAAAATATACCCAAAACAGGGGTGTAACAATAGGGATTGCAGGGGTCACGGCTGCGACTGGACCCAGGGCTAGAGGGGTCCGCTGCTTCAGCTTGATGTGTCACCTCGCTGAGGACGTAGATCCAGCTGAAATGCATCACGGTGCAGAGACCCCCTCGGGTCCCTTCACTGAGATTCAGCCTGCCGGCAGATGCACTGTGGCTGTGAGCTGTCGGAGGTGCAGTGAAAGGCCTGCGCATGAGAGTGACATCACTGTTATGCACGGGCCCCTGTCCTTGCACTCTGGTGTAACCTGCCCCCACTGTGCACGGTTCGAACTTCGGGCCACGTAGGAGCGGAGAAAAGGTGAGTTCAATATTTTTATTTTCATTTATGCGTTAGAGACAGAACGAGAATAGATATACAAGGATGGAGACCATTTAAACCAGAGTAGGGACATATATACAAGGAGGATCATATATACCAGGAAGGGGACACAAGGAATACCATATATATCAGGAAGGGTACAGAAGGAGGACCATACATTCTAGGAACGAGACATATATACACAAGTAGGACCATATATACCATGAAGGGGACATATATACACAAGAAGGACCATATATGCCAGGAAGGGGGCATATATACATGAGGACCATATATACAAGGAGGAGGACCATATATACTAGGAAGGGGAGATATATACCAGGAGGAAGATAATATATATCAATAGGAGGTCCATATATACCAGGAAGGGTATCATATATGCCAGGAAATATACAAGTGCACGTACATCTGACCAACGCGTGTGTGTGTGGGGTGGGGGGGCAAGTCCAAATTTCACTCCAGGGCCCTTTAGACTCTAGTCATGGCACTGGCCCAAAACATCTAAATTTAATAGATATCATACCAACATTAAGCAAATATATGGTATTCCTACCTATACATAGCCATGTGCCAGGCAAAAATATTTGGGAAACAAGTTACACTGTAAACATGTTTCTAACTAAATTGTAAGAACATGCAGTAATTGTACAAATCAAAAATGAGA
This sequence comes from Allobates femoralis, assembly GCA_033576535.1. Taxonomy (NCBI): domain Eukaryota; kingdom Metazoa; phylum Chordata; class Amphibia; order Anura; family Aromobatidae; genus Allobates; species Allobates femoralis. The sequence continues at coordinate 275,127,869 of JARQOC010000006.1, forward strand.
CACCACCTGCTGGACAGAAGTGGTACTTGATCCCTGGAAATCATTTTGTTCTTTACATTTTTTATACTGATATTTTCCTCTTCTTATGTTTGCTACTTATATAAAATAAAAAATGATGATACATTAGTGGGATAAAAGTCTAATGAAAAGTCTTTATTTCACTCTTTGATTCAATAGATGATGTAGGCAACTGCATATGCATAGAGTACTAGAGTACATCTGACAAGCGCACCTTGTAGTATGCCGTATGTTGGTTTGATGTCATCATGATCAGCCAGACATTAGAAAGAAAAGCTCTGGCTCTGCATTACTTGGTAAACACAGGGATGGTTCACACTGTTTAATGGGTGTCATGTAAAATTTCATTTTTCCTGCAGTTTTGGTGCCAGGAAAATGATAGCTTCCTCCTTTAGCAATAACAGATAATAAATGTGGGCTAGGGGCAGCGTCCCCTACAATAAGTTTGTTTTTTAGAGATATGTGACATCTGATTTGCTAGGAAAATATGGCCAGCAGATGAAAAATATAGTAGTCTGGTAATATTGGATAATAGCCTTCCAGACATGGTAAAAACACTATTTCACAGAATCACAGCTTAAGTACAGCTATAGTGCACATTTAGAGTTGGGAATTATGCACTGAAATGTGAGGACATGTTCATTGCCGCAGACAATTGATACGCAATAAACAAGAACTGTTAAATCAGCCACTGGCTAAAAATGTTTCTGTGTGCTTTGTATTAAAATAGGGAAATGCGAATGAGGTCTAATCAGTGGTATAACCAGAGTCCGATGGGCCCCGGTGCAAGATTTGGACCTACACCAGGGCCGTATTTAGAGTTTCTGCCGCCCTAGGCACTTTTGGTGGTCGCACCCACCCTCCCCCTTCTACTGATCAGTCAGACTAAGCCTATGTGCACACAGCATTTTATTTTTCAGGCAGATCTGTGAATAAATACTAAAAGGAATAATTAACCCATGCACGGTAATGTAAAAATGACCTGCTGTTCACATGTTCAGTCTTTTGAGGTTTTTCTTTTTAAGGCTGCTTTCACATCAGTGATTTTTTTTTCAATCGTGGACGATCTGGCAGTTTTGCCACATCTGCCGTGTAATGGCTCACTTGCGGCAAGCCTACATTCAGCCTAATTCATTCCCTATGGAAATTGCGGTCATGTGTGGCAGTTGTGGGTTTGCCGGATCCGGCACTTGCAGCAAGTCACTAAACCGAAAAAGTTTTTCTTCCTTTGCAGCAAGTAGCGGATTTGCCGGATCTGGCTAAAAACACAAGTGTCCGCACAACTACGGCAGTCCTATAGATATGCATTAGCAAAAAACACAATCTTGCTGCAACTGTGCTGGATCTGGGTTTTTTTTTTTCAAAGAAGGCAGGACTCCACTGGATTTGAAAAACAGCAGATCAGGGAGACCTGAAGATCAAAAGTTGAAGTTTGCCTGATCTGCAGAAAACGCAGAGATATGAAAGCCGTCTTAGGCTGGTTTCACACCACAGCGTGATCCGGTCTGGGGCTGTCAGGGTCATCCCGGACAGCCCCAGACCGGATCAGCACACAGAACCGAAGGGCCAAATGTGCCCTCCGGTCCTGTGTGCAGCCGGATGCTGCTAATTGCAGCCGCAGCTGCTGATTTTTCAAGACCGCGGCTAGCCGCGGTCCTGAAAGAGCAGCAGTGTGCAGCCACCAGTGTCCGCTTGCCGAATCCTCCCAGACCGGGGCCCGGATACGGGAGGATCCGGCAAATGGGGAGATTTTTCTCCCCAGACAAAAAAATGATGCAAGCATCATTTTTGTGTCCGGAGAGAATAATCCGTATTCCCCCGGAGTGTCACGGAGTGATGAAACCGGATGGCAGAGAGCTGCCATCCGGCTCCATCCGGCCCCATAGGCCGCTATGGGGCCAAAAACCGGTCCGGGGCTGTCTGGTTTACACCGGACAGCCCCGGATCCAAAAAAAACGTGGTGTGAAGCCAGCCTTAGTTAAACCAGCAAGGACAGTCTAATATGTGTGGGGGCCCTAAAGCTACGTTCACACACTGCAGAATTTTTAGTTTTGAACATTTTGAACATGCAAACAACGGATGCGCTTTGTGCAATAAAGCGCATCCTGTTTCACACATTGCGCTTTTTCAGATAAACTGTTTTTGAGCCCATTCTACAATGTGGGCTATGGAAAAGCACAAAAATAATTGATATGGTCATTCTATTGGAGGATGTGCTGTGCAGTGAAAGCGCATCCTCAAAAATATGGATTGTGTGAACGCAAATAAGTGAAATGCATTGCCTCTGCTGGGTAGTAAAACGGTGCTGCATTTGTGCATCCAAAAAAAACGCTGCGTAAATCCAGAAACACGCTGCGTGTGAACGTAGCCTAACTGATAATTGGTCAAGGGAAATAAGGATCCAGCATGTCCGATTAGAGGCTGTGGATCCTTTTGTCATCTAAGTAATAAACCTTTAGGAACCGTTACACGCTTCAATGTTGAAACAACATCACTAATGATCTTACGGGAGGGCGGTTGTTAGGACATTGTTTAGATATCGTTGGTGAAATGTCACACGTGTAGATATCGTGCATGACGCACCAGCAATGTGGAGAGCAGCGATCGTTCACACAACGCATTAAACAATACTTCTTCACTGTTGTGAATAGGGGAAGTTGTTATCCACATCGTTATCGCGGTGTCACACAGCAGGCTGGCCGATCGCAGATTGTCTGATTTATGAACAAGTTCTCAAATCTGCAATCAGCGATCCGACGATTTATCACACCCATATCTCGGTGTCACACACAACGACGTCCTAACAATGTCGTTTGAACGACTCCAAACCGTGACGTTTCAGCGATATTGCTCATGATATCGTATAACGGGGCCTTTTGCCATAGAAATCTAGCAGCAGCTTTCATACAGTACACAGGAACACTGGGAAGAATGGGTATTCCTGTATATGGGAGAGCCGAGCAAGATCGCTGCCAGATCGAACACTTATCTATAATGCTTGGGGGCTTTAGTGAATTGTTTGGCTGACATTCAGCTGTATTTTTTAGTCCAGCACACTTACCCTATAATGTTTTATGATCAAGTTGGTGAAGGTAAATATTACAACATCCACATGACATCAACAGAACGACCGTCAATATAGTAATACCTCACCAGAACCACTGTCAATACCTCAGCAGAACCACTGTCAATAGAACAATACCTCACCAGAACCAGTCAGTACATCACCAGAACCACTGTCAATACAACAATACCTCACCAGAACCAGTCAGTACATCACCAGAACCAGTACATCACACAGTAATACATAGAACCACCGTTAATACAGTAATGCACAATCACAACCACCGTCAGTACATCACCAGAAAAGTATGTGCCCTATATATATATGTGTATGTAGATTTATTGGCATTTTGGGGGTAAAAGACTCCTTTAAAATATCATTAATGTAAGGCCCCTTTCCAGAGGCGTAGCTAGGGGTTCAACACAAGGGGGGCGAAACATCATGAGTGGGCCCCCAGCCCAGGTGACCAGCAATAATCACACGTACAACCTAAAGCCCACATATTGCAGTATTAAGTGCAGCCTTTTATACATATAGGGCAGTATTATGTGCAGCCTTTTATACATATAGGGCAGTATTATGTGCAGCCTTTTATCCCATATAGGGCAGTATTATGTGCAGCCTTTTATCTCACATAGGGCAGTATTATGTGCAGCCTTTTATCCCATATAGGGCAGTATTATGTGCAGCCTTATATCCCATATAGAGCAGTATTATGTGCAGCCTTATATCCCATACAGGGCAGTATTATGTGCAGCCTTTTATACATATAGGGCAGTATTATGTGCAGCCTTTTATACATATAGGGCAGTATTATGTGCAGCCTTTTATCTCACATAGGGCAGTATTATGCGCAGCCTTTTATCCCATATAGGGCAGTATTATGTGCAGCCTTATATCCCATATAGAGCAGTATTATGTGCAGCCTTTTATCCCATACAGGGCAGTATTATGTGCAGCCTTTTATACATATAGGGCAGTATTATGTGCAGCCTTTTATACATATAGGGCAGTATTATGTGCAGCCTTTTATCCCACATAGGGCAGTATTATGTGCAGCCTTTTATCCCATACAGGGCAGTATTATGTGCAGCCTTTTATACATATAGGGCAGTATTATGTGCAGCCTTTTATCCCACATAGGGCAGTATTATGTGCAGCCTTATAACCACCCCCCTTACTTTGCTTACCTCCCCTGGCTTGCTTGCTGCTCCGGCGGGCTCCTCTTGCAGAGTCTGAGGATTCAAGCTTCAGGAGAAGGAGGGAAAGCTGCCGCCGGCCTGCGTTCCACTGTGCATCAAGCAGGAAGTTGGAGGAGGCAGCACAGTGGAGCGCAAGCCAGGAAGCCGACAGGACAGAGGAGGAGAGGGGTGGGAGCAGCAGCAGGAAGATCCCCCCTCCCCTCCTTTTCCTGACACACAGGCCCTATCTGCCGCGCTGTCAAAGGGATGTGTGTCCTCCAGGACGCACATTCATGTGAAGCGGGCACCCGGCGCTGCGATCGGCGGACGCAGGGGGCAGCTGCGACCGCGGTTGTTTCGCCACTGCTCTCAGCCCCAATGGGTCCCTTATGCCGGGGGGCCCGGGGCGCTCGTGCCCCCTCCTTCCCCGTCAGCTACGCTACTGCCCCTTTCACATCAGCAATTTACCGCATCTGACGCCTAATAGCTGCACTTGCGGCAAGTCTCATGCATCGTCTATGGGGCTTTCGGTTGGGTGCGGCAAGTGTGGTTCTGCCACATCCTGCAGAACTGCACTTGCCGCACCCGACCACAAGCCCCATAGACAATGCATGAGACTTGCCGCAAGTGCATCTGTTAGGCGGCAGATGCGGTAAATCTGCTGGATCTGCCGCAATTTAAGATAAAAACACTGATGTGAAAAGGGCCTTAGCAGCACATTGTCCTGCTTCTACCAAGACTACCCTCTTGTCTGGTTTTCTGCAGCATATATCAAAGCAATGTCATTGTAATCTTTCTGACTAAAGAATAAATACCTTAAGTAAGGCCTATGCTGTGCCCCTGAATAAATAATTGCCTCTCACTGTGCTTCCTGCACAAATGACCCCACACTGTCTCACTTTTGGTATATGGCCTTGTGAGGTAGCAACCGGGGAACCCGCTTGCAAAACGACAAGAACACGTGTTTATAAGGTTAACCAATGTCTACCCGTTTATTTTCACATATTAATCACATAACCCGGGTAGCATGTTTGACACATATCACATTGATTAACAACACTTTACATAAATACACCATACATTTACATTTAACATCACATAACACTTATATTGCACATAACGTTTTATAGTAACCCGGGACCTGTAACCATCTCTGTCCCCATTGGAGCTCTACTAACAGCTCCCATGGTGGCTACGGCCTCCGGCCTACTTACACTATACATAAGTTACAGTACGATGATGACCCTTCCGGGTTCATAACAGGGATTGGCAAACCCTAGCAACCCGTGGGGCTGCGGCCTCCGGCCTAACCACGCGTTACCCTGTACGGGAGCCCTTCTAACCCCTGCTTCTGACCTTCGTTACATACGCCTCAACGGGCCCTGTGGGTCCCAATGGCGGTACCTGCCGCCTGGCTTTAGTCACCCAGCATGATGACTCAACATTCACCCGTAGTCAGGAATCCTGCCTGACCGGGTCCTTACATACCGTATGTGATCCATCATTCAAACGTCCATGGATCACACACCTGCTCACAGCCCACATCCATGGACTGTGGCCCCTCCATGGCCCATTACAGGGATTGGCAAACCATAGTACACGGGAACCACATCCGATACCTACTAGGAGCCCTATTACCCCTGTCTCTGGCACCACAGGCACACCCACACCATTAGAGGTCGTGGTTGAGGGATCAGGTACCCTCTGCAAGCAGCAGGGCAAGCCTCCCTCTCGTCCCAAGGACGGAACGCCTCCAACATCATCCATACCAGCTGGGTTACTGTCTCTCCACATGATTATACATGGGTCTTACATAGGTCATCATCTCTCATTCAGGGCCATTACTTAAGCCCTCATACACATAGTTCATCGGGTCCCTTAACTGAGTACTCCGACTCGGACCCAAAGGCGGTCTATGCCCGCCTGGCACACTACATACAATTGCCTCCAAGGGCTACATACATTCCGGTTCATCAGGACCTTTAACGGACTCCACTGAGTCGGTCCCAAGGGCGGTCTATACTCGCCTAACATGATTTACGCACACAAGGTGCACAGTTCACACTATTGCTCGGGAACTGCTTTCTTACCGGGCACGGATCCGGGTCTCGCTACCTGTGTCACAGGTTCCACCAGGCATCCCCACAGGCTCCTTTCCCGGGCGTGTTTCGCCCCACGCCCGGACCAGTATCCACCAGGTTCAGCCACGGCTTCCCCCTCCAGGTGCGGACACGACCACGGACCTCGGCACCGGCATGGAGCTAGCATGCTCCCATCATGTACTCAGAGCCTCCAGACTGCTCTGCACTTGGCTGGTCTCAGCTTCCATCTGAATCAATCTCAGCTTCCAGGATCAATCTCAGCTTCCAGGATCAATCTCAGCCTCCAGAATGAATCTCAGCCTCCAGAATCAATCTCACTCAGGTGGCCGGCTCTTATCGTGCCAGCCACTCCCACATGGACACACCCCCTCAGCTGCTTGTAATCAGCCTGTCACACCGCTCAGGTTAACTCCCTGTGTTCCGGGTTGTCAGCACTCACTCATTACATCCTATTCCTCATGGACTCCTCGATCTCATCCCACTCTCACTGCCGCTCATTAGGCTCATGAAACCTCATTGTGTTCAGGTTGGTTCACACAGTATTATCATCACAGGAAAACCGGCCAATGTGCACAGGATCATCCTCTGATCCTACATGTGATGTACCCCGGCCATGCGGATCATGCCAGCGGTGCCTCACAGCCTCCACATTATTCTTCCCTATAAAATATTCCCACTACACTGTCCCTAATTAAATATGACTGCCACACCGCTCCTTCATAAATGAAAACCACAACAGTGTGCTCCCCATTATGAATTATGCCCACCACACCCTCCTCACTTATGAACTATAATCTCCAAAGCAGCCCTCTCTTCACTGTCCACCTCATGTTGTCCCAAATCTATAGTGAGCCCACTTATGCTACGCATTCTGCATACTGAGCCCTACCAGTCTTTTTACTGAGCGCTCCCCATGCTACCCCATCTCCATACTGATCCCCCCATGCTACCCCATCTCCATTACTGAGCACCCCCCATGCTACCCCATCTCCATACTGAGCACCCCCATGCTACCCCATCTCCATTACTGAGCACCCCCCATGCTATCCCATCTCCATACTGAGCCCCCCCATGCTACCCCATCTCCATACTGAGCCCCTCCCAAGTGACTTCTCTATCCTGTGCCCCCCTCAGGCTACCCATTCTCCATACCGTGCCCTTCCAGTCTAATGCTGGGTTCACACGCTGTGCATTTTTGGAAATACAAAGCGCTATTGTGAGCATGCACTTTTTTACTACGCTTTGTGCAAAAAAGCGTAAGTGCATTCACACATTGCACTTTTGCGGATGCGCTTTTCCAGAGCTCATGCTACAATGGGGGCTGTAGAAAAGCATGAAAAGAATTGACGTGGTCTTTCTTTTTGCGGATGCACTTTGCAGTGAAAGCGTGTCCACAAAAATATGGATCATGGAAACGATATTTTGAGAAATGCTGTATTTCACTGCATTTACACATGCACTAAATAGCGCTGTGTAACTGTAGAAATACGCTATGTGCGAATGTAACCTAACCCTTCAACATGCTGCACCCCCTCATGTTCCAAACTGCTCATCCCTCCATGTCCCGAGCAGGTCATCCTCTCCTCTCCCCCTCTATGTTACATGTGCCTTCTCCTCTCCCTTCCCCCCTCTGTTATATGTGACCTCCCCCCTCCATATTAGATGTGCCTTCTCCTCTTCCCTCTCCCCTCCAAGTTATATATGCCTTCTCCTTTCCCCTCCCCCCTCTGTTACTGTATATGTGACCTGTCCTCTCCCTTCCCCCCTTTTTGTTAGATGTGCCTTCTCCTCTCCCCTCCATAATAGCTGTGCTTTCTCCTCTCCCCCTCCCCCCTCCATGTTAGATGTGCCTTCTCCTCTCCCCCTCCATGTTAGATGTGCTTTCTCCTCTCCCCCTCCCCCCTCCATGTTATATATGCCTTCTTTTCTCCCCTCCCCCTCTGTTATATGTGCCCTCTCCTCTCCCCTGCCACCCTCCATGTTAGATGTGCCTTCTCCTCTCCCCTCCCCCCCATGTTATATGTGCCTTCTCCTCTCCCCTCCCCCCTCCATATTAGATGTGCTTCCCCCCCCCTCCCGCTCCATGCTGGCCCCCAGGCTGACACTATCTTCAGCTTAATAGCACTTACTTGGCTCCACACTGCATGCTCCTGGGACCCCACATCTTATTCCTTCTGTGCTCTCCTGCAGCAGAGTCCTGTCAGCAGTGATGACTCATTACCCTGCTGAGCTGAAGCACGAGATCACAGCGGTAACCCGGGACAGGAAGCTGACTGGAGTCTCATTGACCCCGGAGCGCTCACACATTCACTTGTCACCGCATCTTAAAGGTGTGGTGCCCCCCTCCCTCCTCCAAAAACTCCCCGGATTTCATGCTGAGTTTGGAGGAAGGAGGAAGACTTTAAAAGAAAAAAATGTTTGTTTTTTTACTCCCTCATCCTGGTGCCGCCGGCCTGACACATGGCGCCCTAGGCACGTGCCTTCGGGTGCCTAATTGAAAATACGACCCTTACCTACACCCCCACCCCTAGAATGTTGGTCAGATGTATGGGCCCTTATAGCATTGTAAATCCTATAAAAACATACCTGTTTCACCCCCTCCTTGTTCATAATGTACTAATGTCTAGAGATGAGCGATGTTTGATTAGAATTGTTTGCCAATTTCAAATTCAACCTGTTTTGGGCTATGTTCGAGTCATTCGACGAAATCTGGTAATACGAGTTTCTGTTGGATAATGCTTCGTTCACCAACAGCATTACTGACTTTTCACAGTAATGCTTTTGGTGGACATAATTATGAGTTTCAGTGTCTAGGAATAAATAGTAAGCGGGAGGGGGGGCTGTGGAGATGTGTTTGCTGAAAAAGAGAACTGAGAAAATGGCGAGCAGGGTAAAATGGTCAGGTTTTATATGGCAAGGACATGTGACATGGCCAGCCAATGACACAGATCCTGGTGTGAAAAAAGAGAACTTTGCCAAATGCATGCTGATAGGCTGACACACCGGACCACCCACAAAAAGAGCGGCAAAGAGAAAAAATGAAGATATTTTTTTCTCTTTGCCGCTCTTTTTGTGGGTGGGCCGGTGTGACAGCCTATCAGCATGCATTTGGCAAAGTTCTATTTTTTCACACCAGGATCTGTGTCATTGGCTGGCCATGTCACATGTCCTTGCCATATAAAACCTGACCATTTTACCCTGCTCGCCATTTTCTCAGTGCTGCAGCTCAGTGTAAGACGGAATCGCTGCTGGTGCTGCTGTGTGAAATGCAGACCAAGCTAGTTAGATAGATAGCGAATCAATTGCAAGTTAGATAGAGAGATAGTTTATAGGTTTAGGGACTACTATGAAGAACAGCCCTTTTGAGAGCTTAAAAAGAGTTTTTGCCAGGCAGGTCTCTATAGAGAAAGCTAGTTAGATAGCGATTCAATTGCAAGTTAGAGAGATAGTTGATAGGTTTAGGGACTACGTCCAAGAACAGCCCTTTTCAGGGCTTAAAAGCAATATTTGCCAGGCAGGCCTGTTCCAATTCTGTGCAAGCGTTTTTTACAGTATCTGGCCAAATCTAGCCCAGTAAATAATTTCTGGCTAGTAGCAGTGTATGCCAGGCATTGATGTAGCACTGTTGTGAAGAAAGCTGCACCGCTTGTCTGTAATAGCCATTTTTTACTGCATCTAGCCAAGCAAATCCATTTTGGCTAGTAGCAGTGTATGCCAGGCATTGGTGTAGCACTGTTGTGAAAAAAGCTACATCGCCTGTCAGTAATAGCCATTTTTTACTGCAAGTAGCCAAGCAAATCCATTTTGGCTAGTAGCATTGTATGCCAGGCATTGATGTAGCACTGTTGTGAATAAAGCTGCACCGCCTGTCAGTAATTGCCATTTTTTACTGCATCTAGCCAAGCAAATCCATTTTGGCTAGTAGCAGTGTATGCCAGGCATTGGTGTAGCACTGTTGTGAAAAAAGCTACATCGCCTGTCAGCAATAGCCATTTTTTACTGCAAGTAGCCAAGCAAATCCATTTTGGCTAGTAGCATTGTATGCCAGGCATTGATGTAGCACTGTTGTGAATAAAGCTGCACCGCCTGTCAGTAATTGCCATTTTTTACTGCATCTAGCCAAGCAAATCCATTTTGGCTAGTAGCAGTGTATGCCAGGCATTGGTGTAGCACTGTTGTGAAGAAAGCTACACCGCCTGTCAGCAATAGCCATTTTTTTTACTGCATCTAGCCCAGTAAATCATTTCTGGCTAGTAGCAGTGTATGCCAGGCATTGGTGTTGCACTGTTGTGAAGAAAGCTGCACCGCCTGTCAGTAATAGACATTTTTTTACAGCATCTAGCCCAGTCAATCCATATTGGCTAGTAGCAGTGTGACAGGCATTGGTGTAGCACTGTTGTGAAGAAAGCTTCACCACCTGTCTGTTATTGCCATTTTTTAGTGCCTGTAGCCAAGCAAATCCTTTTAGGCTACTAACACAGTTTGACTAGGTAGCTGTACTGCAGTGTTCTTTTGAAATGCCGCCACACAGTCGAGAAAACACTTTTGGATTGCATCTGCCAAAAACTACTCACCAAAACTATTTAGGCTAGTACCACAGTTTTACTACCTTTGTACTGCCACACAGTGTAAAAAACATTTTTGTATTGCATGTGACCCAAACTACTTACCAAAACTATTTAGGCTACTAGCACAGTTTGACTAGGTAGCACTACTTCATTGTTCTTTTGAAAAGTACTGCAACACAGTGTAGAAAACATTTTTGTATTGCATGTGACCAAAACCAGTTACCAAAACTATATACGCTAGTACCACTTTTTGACTACGTAGCTGTACTTCAGTGTTTTTTTGAAAAGTACCACCACACAGTGCAGACAACACTTTTGTATTGCATCTGCCCAAAACTATATACGCTAGTACCACTGCTTTACATCTGCAAAAAACTACTTACCAAAACCTGTTTAGGCTTGTACCACTGTTTGGCCACCCATCTCTGCTAGTTTTGCATCCATTCTTTTTTGTGCCAACAACTACAGAGTTGCCAATTAGTTACCCTCCAAAATGAATGGTAAAAGGTCTGCTGATGGTGGAAAGGGGAATAGGCATGTTGGGAAGGGTAAAAATCTTTGTGTCCGTGGGGTAGGTGCTAAATAACAGAAATATCTGGTGAACAAATACCGTCCTCAAGCCAAGCTAAAATGTCTACTTCTTTTTGTGTACGATCTGATATCATCCCTTTCTTATGCAGCGGAGCATCGCTAAAACTTGTAGATGAGGCCCAAAAACAGCAGGTGCTTGAATGGATATCAAGCACTCCATTAAGTGGGCTCTCCTCCACCTCAACTTCAACATCATAAACACTCCAGTCCTCAGAGGTGTCACCCCAATCGCACTTGCTTCCTCACAGCTCACAAGTCTCCAGCCACCCTATTGACTATGGGGAAACACAGATTAGTGAGTCTGCAGAGCTGTTCACTTATAAAATAGCCTGGGAATCAGAGGTCTGCTGCAAAGCTTCATTGAGTCAAGATGACGAAATGATCTGCAGCGATGCCCAAAATCTTTGTGAGTTGGATCCAGGCCCAGATGAAGAAGGGTCCGATGATGATGAGACTCAGTCACCTGATTGGACTGACAACTTGACTTTGCGCTCAGGACAGGAAGAGGTTGGCTCTAAAGACAATGAGCGTGAGAACACACAGGGTGATGATGACGTTGGAGATCCCACTTACTGTCATCCCACAGGCAGGCAGTTGATGAGCTCATCAGAGGAGGTGGTGGAGGATGCTAGTAACGAGGTTAGGTTGCAGCTTCCTGGACGGAGACAGAGTCTTGGAAACACGTCTACAACTGCGTCCTCAGCCACAATTCTGCCTCTGTGCAGAAGTTGTGGTGGCTCTGGGCACTAAGCCTTGCCTAGCCTGGGCCTTTTTTCAGATCGCAAGGATGACCCAACTCATGTTATCTGCCAAATTTGTAAACAAAAACTGAGTAGAGGAAAAAAAAAATCAATAGTTTGAGTACTTCATGCATGAACCGTCACATGGACATGAAGCATAAGCCACAGTGGGAAGCTCACTGTGTTACAATGAGGCCTAGCGGGCCTGGCCAACCACCGTCTGCCCCATCAAGTGCATCTGCGGCCTCTTCATCCTCTGTGACTGTGGAGGCAGCAGTCAGACAGGCTTTCGGATGCAGAACTGTCACCTCTTTACCCGCAACAGCCAGTGTGATTGAGAGGTCGTCAGCTGTTTTGGAAGTGGAAACACCTGGTGGTGTTGAACGCTGTCACACATCGATAGCACCACCTTTTCATGAATGCGACATAATAAGTCCGCCTGCACCTCCTTCACAGACCAGTAGTATGTCTGGGACACCCTACTCAACCCTGTCTCAGCACAGCTGCCAACCCAAGGTCCCTCAGATGTGGACAAGTAAAAGACCATTTCCTCCAACCCATGCCAAAGCTAAGAGATTGAATTTCACCATCTGCAAGCTGTTGGCTACGGAAATGCTGCCTTTCTGTCTGGTGGAAACAGCGGATTTTCGAGACCTTATGGCTGTCGCAGTCGCCCAGTACCAAATGCCCAGTCGCCACTACTTTTCAAAGAACGCTGTGCCTGCGCTACACCAGCATGTCTCACACAATATCACCGCTTCCTTGAGAGACTCTGTGTGTGACAGGGTGCATTTCACCACTGACACTTGGACAAGTAAGCATGGACAGGAGCGTTACATGGTGCTGACTAGGCACTGGGTGACTATGGTGACAGCAGGAGAAGGGGCTGATGTACAAGTCTTGCCGTCCCCACGGATTGCACGTCGAACCTCTGAATCTAGATGTTCCTCCACTGCTTCTGCCTCCTCCAACTCTTCTAGGTCCTCTACCTGTGCCCAAAGCCTGTCTGGTAGTGTGACCCGCGTTCAGATTGCTCAGACGGAATCCAGCACACCTCCTTACTATGCTGGCAGCAGGGCTCAACGCCATCAGGAGGTGTTTACATTAAAATGTCTTGGAAATGTGAGTAACACAGCTGAGGAGTTGTAGTCAGGTCTGGAGACAGAGTTGTCTCTATTGAACCTGCAGCCAGGGAAGGCCGTGTGCGAGAATGCTACAAACCTAGGCACGGCCCTTCACTTGGGCAAGGTGACACACATGCCTTGTATGACTCACGTCTTGAACCTAGTGGTCCAGCAGTTTCTAGCCCACTATCCCGGCCTAGATGCGCTTCTGCACAGGGCACGGTCGCTGTGTGCTCACTTCCGCCATTTGTATCCCGCAGCTCAACGACTTGCATCTCTTCAGAAGTCGTTTGGCCTGCTGGTTCATTGACTGAAATGCGATTTGCCAACACGATGGAATCCACTCTGCACATGTTACAGTGCCTGTGACAGCAGCGACTAGCCCTGGTGCAGTATGTTATGACATATATCCTGGGTCAACGCGATCCAGAGGTGGGGCAATTCACGCTGCTGGAGTGGTCTCAGGTCAAGGACCTCTGCACCCTTCTGAGTTTTGTAATGGCTACTAAGATGTTTAGCGCTGATGATGCCATTATCAGTATGACAATTTCGGTCATATACATGCTGGAGCATACTTTAACCGGTATTGGGAGTCAGGTGGTGGACCAAGAGGAAGGGGAAGAATTACAGGAGGAGGCGTATGCGGAAGGGATAACAAGATCTCAAAGGTCCAGCCGGTCGGCAGCACCAAGGCAGCTGGCAGGGGAGGGTGGGCGAGAGGGATTAACGAGGGTGCATGGTAGCAGCCAAACTGTTGATGAAGGTTCAGGAGCCAAGGAAGAAATGGAGTATGAAGAGGTGATGGGCATGGAAGACTCAGCAGATGAGGGAGATCTGGATCACATTTCTGTTGTGCGAGGTTGGGGGGAGAAGGCAGAGGAAGGAAGCATGAACATTACTTCGCCGCCACCAACACTTGGTCTTCCTGGATGTGTAATACACATGAGCCCCTTCTTGCTGCACTACTTGCAACATGATCCTCGGATTGTTAGAATCTGAAGTAATGCCGACTACTGGGTTGCCACACTCTTAGGGTACCTTTACACGCCGCAACCGCGGCAAGAAATCTGTCCGGCGATATGTCGCCCTGGCACCATCGTCGTCAAATTGCCTCCCAGTTGCGCCGTGTAATTTGGGAATTTGGCGGTGATAAAAAACATGTCGCCTGGTTCTGATTTCAGCGCACTGCTCCAAAATCAGAGGCAATCATGAAGGTGAGATTTCCTGTTTTTGGCGTGTGAACAGGCGATAGTGATAGAATCTGCGTTGCCTATTGATTTCCCGTAGGCGTGCCACAGCATGCTGTAGTCCGCGCCCAGTCAGCGATGATTGGTGGTGGCTACTGTGTTTCCATTGGCTGTCACTTGACACCGCGCCTTATTTGAACAGCTGTCCATTCACCACCATACAATGGCAATGGCGTCATGTATTAGCCAGCCTTCCAGCGCAGGCTGCCCAATCATAATGCTATTGCGTTTTCTAATCAGCGTGTTTGGGGCGTGGTATACACCAGTCTGCCACTCCTATGTTCTCGTGGCGCTGAACATGTACGCCCACATTCCTTTGGGGATTGCGGCATGTGAAGCGGCGAGGGAACTCCACCGGATTGGTTCCGCTGTGGGGTAGGCGATTTCCTGGGTTACACATTGCCTTAGGTTGAGGGCGAAATTGCGGCGTGTAAAAGCGCCATTGGCGATCTCAGGCAACCATGAAAAACGTGCATGTGCACGTTAGATTGCCTCCTATCACCACCAAACATTGTGGCGTGTAAAGGTACCCTTACAGTCTATCTAGTAACAGCAATTTTGTGGAATCGTTTCACCAATTTTTTACACCATCCTTTGTAATGCCAGAAGAGAGAACAAATCTGACACATAGTGAACGCCTAGAGAGGATGGTACAGGAGTATCTACAGCTCAATATCAATGCCATGACTGGGCAACCAGACCCTTGTTCATTTTGGCTTTGTTGTAGCTTCCTAGTTGCCGGGAGGTCTATTCACATGGGACATCACGTGCCTCTGATGTCACCGCAGGTTCTTTGGTTTTTGCCAGGTCTTTTTCTCTCTTCCCTACAGGCAATTACAATCTCCACAGTATATATACAGTATATCACATCTAAAACAGTTCTCCTTTGCTGATATTGAGCACCATTAGCTTAGGGAGCAGGTATTTGGCCCCTTCATTCACTTTCAGAACTATAAGACAACAGACATCCATTTATTTACCTGTAATTTATGATGTAAATTTGTAGTTATTGAGTAATGCAAGAATTCTTTATAAAGTGTCTCTTTATGGCATATTAAAAAAAAAATTTTGTTATCCCTCTACATGAGTATAGCTTATGGCAGAGATATGTAACAGACTGTAATTTTTGTTAAAATTTATTACTCATTTACTCTGACCTATTTTGTTGGTTTGTTACCATCTGGAAGGATTTTTTTCTTGTGAATTATGCTTTACGATAATATTGAGGAAGGTCAACCTTTTATGCTTTTGGGAGGTTACATTAATGTAAATTATGCATAATTGCTTGCCACTGACTTGTATCTTGTTCTGTACCTTTCTTTCTGTTAAAGTTGACACAACTGAAGAAGACCGTGTGGTCGAAACGTTAGACAGTCTGAATATTGTTGAATACAACCTCGCTCCCACAATAAAAGTGCGACCATTTTGCAAAAGTTACAGACTTGTGTACTATTTTTGGTGTGCCAGATTTACATTTTAATTGTTATACTAATTTACTCTGTGCACCCTATATAAAAAAATCTGTGAGCCATCCTTCTCTATATTAACTAATATACAGTCAGTGGCTGTTGTAATTACCTTTAATTGACCACGATACTGATTTGAACAGTTAAAACACAGATTTTCATTTAATTTACAAATGTTGGAAAGCCCTGGCAGATGTATACAATTAACAGATGCCTCTGAGTGGGCTCTGATGGATTTCGTTTAACATATACGTCATGAGACACATATGATGTATACGTTAGGTTTATTAATGTGAAATATAACATACAGCTGTGCAACTGTATTGCATACAGATAGAAAACTGAAAAAGGGCAAAAAAAAACACTTTTCAACCTCTGTCTAGTGAATCAGATCCTCTTAACGCATGTTCCGGAAGCCATCTCGGTAAACGTAGATTGCTAACAAAATGTGACAAAAGTCTGATATATTATTAAAGTATTGACTTTATAAGGTCAGAGAAAGTCCAATGAAACATCATTAAAGGGAACCTGTCACCATGAATATGGGGTCCAATATGCAGGCATTAAGTTATAGAGCAGGAAGAGCTAAAAAGATCGCAATATGATTGTAATATTATTTTGTATTAATCATGTAATCCTCTGCTCTTTCTGGGATTTTGGGTCCAGAGGGCTGTCCTATCAGTGAGTGACAGCTACCTGTGTATGTAAACTTATACAAAGACAGCTGTCATTCACTGGTAGGACCACATATTGGACCCAAAATCCCCCAAAAGCAGATCTTTAATTGATTAATCCACACTTTCTACTAAATATTTTCTTACAAAACGTTATATAAATCTGCTCCGTTTTCCCTGCTATATAAGTTGATGCCTGCAGACTAGGCTGCATTTTCATATTGACAGGTTCCCTTTAACCCCTTAACTGTAAAAAAAGGCGGCATTTCAGGGTACTTATTCCTTTCTGACGTTAAAATAAGTCAGTAAGGAAAAAGCCTTGTATCGCCCCCCAGTGTCGGAAAATCTCCAGAGTTTCAACTACCGGGAGTAGCTGAGACCCTGCAGATTATGAATCAGGCCAGTTTTTACCGTTTACCGGTGTATAACCGCGATCACATAAATATACACTTAATTGCTGGTAAATAAATGATTTCTCTGTCATGCCACAGGATCTTACCTGTGGCATGACCGGTAAATGTCTGCCCTGCTCTCCAGTATCGGTACACAGCCCATCGGTACCTGTACTCAATCCCCACCCTCTCCCCTCCTCTTAAAAAGGCACCACAGATCGCCAGAAGCAGCGCTGGCAGCCTACTGCAGCCCCTGCTGTGGATTCCTCTCTGATGTGACATATCACACATGTCACATTGGAGAAGAACAGCCCCCTGCCTCTCGGTCCTCTCAGTCCCATCCCCCAGCTCCTGTCCTCACCCGCTGCCACCATCATCCCCAGCTCCAGTCCTCACCTGCCGCCTCCGCTGTCGTCATCATCATCATCTCACTCCCATCTGACAGCTCAGATAGGAGGGACATGTTCCGACCCCTGGTCATCCCCAGATATTTACCAGCCCGGGATCTTCTCTGTGCCCATGCGCCTCTTCTTCTTGGTTGTCAGGTGCAAACTGCTCTGTTTGCGAAGATGACAGCTCATGACTTCAGTAACTTCATGGCAGGTCATGATCCTTGGTTCACACATGGTCAATTGTGATCCCATCATGGGATCACAATTGACCCTGTGTGACCCAAGGATCATGACCTTTCACGACCTCACTAAGTTCATGACCTGTCATCCCCCTGGCAGTGTACCTGTCTTATAGCATATGGGAGATGCCCCCATAAGCTATAAAACTGAGAATTGTCACGGGACTGCCTACTGGACTACGTCAGACATCACCGCCCAGTGGACTACGTCGGACAACAAAGAATAATAAAGATGGGGCCTAAGTTGTGTTAGTGTTTTTTTTTCTAATAAAAAAATATTTCTCTGTGTTGTGTCTTCTTTACAATTTACTAGAGATTCCTAATGGCCCGGTCTAATATTGGCCAGACATTATGAATCTCGGGCTTAGTGCCAGCTGCCAAAAAGCTGGCATTAATATCTTATTACCCAGTCTGCCACTGATACACGGCAGCTGTAAGAGCTGGATACAGCGCCAGAAAATGGCGCTTCTACGAATGCACCGTTTTCTGAGGTGGCTACAGGCTGCAATTCGCAGCGGGGGGGGGGAACCAGAAAGCTTGGGCCTCCCCACGCTGAGGATTCCAGTCCCCAGCTGTCTAGTTGTACCTGGCTGGACCAAAAATCTGGCGAAGCTCCATGTCATTTTTTTTTAAAATTAATCCTTTAAATAATTAAAAAGGGCTACCCTATATTTTTGGTTTCCAGCCAGGTAAAAGTAGGCAGAAGGGGTGGGTGGCAGCACGTAGATGCCTGCTGTACATGGCTGGACCAAAAATATGGTTAAGCCCCACGTCATTTTTTTTTTTATTTAATAAAGAAATAATAAAAAATGCAGGAGAGGAGACAGTGTCTCTGGATCTTAAGCACATGCCCTAAAAGTGAGAAATTGTGTGAAGAAAAGAAAATGTTCAATATGACGACCTATTGTTATCAAATTCTGTGAAGTAGCTGTAGGTTCCAAATGCTCACTTTACCCCTAGATATAATCTTTGACGGGTCTAGTTTCCAAAATGGGGTCACTTGTGGGGGAGCTCCAATGTTTAGGCACGCAGGGGCTCTCCATACGTGACATGGTGTCCACTAACAATTGGAGCTAAGATTCCATTTAAATTGTTAGCGGACACCATGTCGCGTATGGAGAGCCCCTGTGTGCCTAAACATTGGAGCTCCCCCACAAATGACCCCATTTTGAAAACTAGACCCCCCAAGGAACATATATAGATGCACAGTGAGCACTTTATCCCCCAGGTGCTTCACAAATTACCGTATATACTTGCGTATAAGCCGAGTTTTTCAGCCCAAAAATTGGGCTGAAAAGTCCCCCCCTCGGCTTATACGCGAGTCAATTGGTATATACTGTGTGGGGGGGCTGTCACCGAGGGCTGGAGGAGGCAGGAGAAGGCAGGGGGAGGCTGCAGTGACAGCGGGAGGTCACATGATGCCGCTCATTAAGTGCTATGAATATGCACGGCATGCCCCTGTCAATCAGCGCCAGGGGAGCCGTGCATATTGCACTTTACTGACTGTATTCAGCCTCCCCCTGCTGGCACCCACCCATCACTGTACAGGGCTCCCCCCCATCACGGACCAGGGCTCCGGGATCAGGGCTCCCCCCCATCAGGGATCAGGGCTCCGGGATCAGGGCTCCGCCCCCATCAGGGATCAGGGCTCCGGGATCAGGGCTCCCCCCCATCAGGGATCAGTACTAATGTGTGCTCCTGGCTCCCCCCGCACCAATCATCTCACCCGTCTTCTTCTAGCCACAGACTTCCTCCGGTACGCTCGTTCTCCCTGTATGCCGGACGGGCGCATGTGCAATGACGTCATGCACCGCGCACAGCAATAAGCCGGCATACAGGGAGGACTAGCGCGTACCAGAGGAAGCCCGCGGCTGGAAGAAGACGGGTGAGATGATCGGTGCGGGGGAGCCCGGTGCTCAAAGCAGTGCGGGGGCGGGGGGGGGGGGGATCCCGGATCCCGGATCCCGGATCCCTAAGCCCTGAGCCCTGGGGGGCCTATACATTGATGGGGGGGGTGTGTGCAATGTGACAGCAGGGGAGAGCTGTTAACCCCTACTGAGGTCCTGTATACCACACTGCTGAGGTCCTGTATACCACACTGCTGAGGTCCTGTATACCACACTGCTGAGGTCCTGTATACCACACTGCTGAGGTCCTTTATACCACACTGCTGAGGTCCTGTATACCACACTGCTGAGGTTCTGTATACCACACTGCTGAGGTCCTTTATACCACACTGCTGAGGTCCTGTATACCACACTGCTGGGACCTGTATACAGCTGTGACCTGTATACCACACTGCTGGGAGCTGTATACTGCTGGGACCTGTATACCATACTACTGGGACCTGTATACTGCTGGGGCCTGTATACCACACTGCTGGGAGCTGTATACTGCTGGTGCCTGTATACTATACTACTGGGAGCTGTATACTTCTGGGACCTGTATACCACACTGCTGGGAGCAGTATACTGCTGGGACCTGTATACCATACTACTGGGACCTGTATACTGCTGGGGCCTGTATACCACACTGCTGGGAGCTGTATACTGCTGGGGCCTGTATACCATACTACTGGGACCTGTATACTGCTGGGACCTGTTTACCACACTGCTGAGAGCTGTATAATGCTGCGGCCTTTATACCATACTACTGGGACTTGTATACTGCTGGGACCTGTTTACCATACTGCTGGGAGCTGTATACTGCTGCGGCCTTTATACCATACTACTGGGACCTGTATACTGCTGGGACCTCTATACCACACTGCTGGGAGCTGTATACTGCTGTGGCCTGTATACCATACTACTGGGACCTATATACTGCTGGACCTGTATACCACACTGCTGGGACCTGTATACTGCTGGGACCTGTATACTGCTGTGTCCTATATACCACACTGCTGGGACGTGTATACTGCTGGGGCCTGTATACTATACTGCTAGGACCTGTATACTGCTGGGACCTGTATTCCACACTGCTGGGGGGCTGTATACCAATGCTGGGGCTGTATACCACTGCTGAGGCTGTATACCACTGATGAGGGGCTTGTATACCAGTGCTGGCGGCAACTGTATAGTAGTTAGGGGCACTCTATACCAGTGATGGCTGCTATATACAGGGATGGTGGGCTATTTACCAGTGATAGGGGGCTTTATAACAGGACGGTGGTCTGCTGCATTGGCAGTTTACTGTTTCTATTTGAAATAAAAGTTCAACATTTTTTCGTACCTATTTTCATTTTTGAAATTTTTCAGTACCGGTAGCTGCTGCATTTCCCACCCTCGGCTTATACACGAGTCAATAGGTTTTCCCAGTTTTGGGGGGCATAAGTAGGGGGTCGGCTTATACACGGTTCGGCTTATACACGAGTATATACGGTAATCTGTAAAAATTAAAAAGTACTTTTTTTTCACAAAAATTTATTTTTTTTCATTTTTACGGATCACATTGTGAAGCACCTGGGGGATCAAAATACTCACTATGCATATGTATAAGTTCCCTGGGGGACTAGTTTCCAAAATGGGGTCAAAATGGGGTCACAATTCCAATTGTTAGCGAACACCATGTCGCATATGGAGAGTCCCTGTGTGCCTAAACATTGGAGCTCACACACAAATAACCCCATTTTGGAAACTAGACCCTCCAAGGAACATATCTAGATGCATATTGAGCACTTTGATCCCCCAGGTGCTTCACAAATTAATCTGTAAAAATGAAAAAGTACTTTATTTTTCACAAAAAGTTTATTTTTTCATTTTTACGGGTCAATTTGTGAAGCACCTGGGGGTTCAAAGTGCTCAGTATGCATCTAGATACGTTCCCTGGGGGTCTAGTTTCCAAAATGGAGTCACTTTTGGGGAGCTCCAATGTTTTGGCACACAGGGGCTCTCCATACGCAACCTGGTATCTGCTAACAATTCCAATTGTTAGCGGACACTATGTCGAGTATGGAGAGCCCCTGTGTGCCTAAACATTGGAGTTCCCCCACAAGTGACCCCATTTTGGAAATTAGATCCCTCAAGGAACCTATCTAGATCTGTAAAAATTAAAATGGTAACACTGGCATGTTAATGATTAATAGGTTTATTATTGTATCGCCGCTATTTGTCTGCTTTTAAAACTTATGAATAAAAGCCGGCGGCTCCTCTGTGTAGTATCAGTACGTAATGTGCGTAAGCACCAGGGTCAGCTCCTTATTGAAGATGATGCCCTGCAATGTGCTTACACACATTACGTACTGATACTACGCAGAGGAGCCGCTGGCTTTCATTCATAAGTTTTAAAAGCCGTCAACTAGCGGCGATACTGTAATAAACCTATTAACCATTAACATGCCAGTGTATTTGGACAACATGTCTCTAGGGAGGGTGAACACTCTCTGGGGACATGTTGCCCACATATATTTAACACATTAACCATTTGTTCATCCCCACAGCAGCAGGGATGAACAAAGCATCCGGCAACCGCAGGCATTCACATATGCCTTGCAGTAGCCGGACGGGCTCCCATAGGCGCCCATTATAGCAGCCCTGCTGCGGTTTTCAAACCACTCCGAAAAACTTTGCATGCATGATTTTTCATGCAGGTAGCAAAACCGGAATCCGGTAACCGGATTGCATTAAGTGCAAATTAGTTTTATAATGGAGACCTATGGGCTGCAGATCCAGAACTGGTTTTGAGCATTTTTACAGCTCAAAACCGGATCAGGATTTGCAATCCCGACCGCAAATGTGACCCTAGCCTTAGATGTAAGAATCCTACCTAGTAGAGAGGGGGAACAAGGTTTCAGTGTGCATTCAGTGGAGACGTGTTGGCGGTCTTTATACCACTAATGGGGAGCTCTGGATGTCATTACTGGGAGAGGGGATTTAATAAGGCTTATGACCAACTATGTACTGAGTGTAGCTCTCAAGGTAAGACAATTAATAGCAAAGCCACAGAAAAAGGAATTAAAATTCCCAAATAAATTGAAAAATTGACATATCATAAAAAGGCAGCAGTATTTACCTGCACAGATCACAGAAACTAATGTAGTTACAGGATGCAGCATCCCCCTTAATAAAGATGGAGGGGTTCATTGTTTAGTATTAAAATTGAACTGCCTTACCCGTGTGCAATTCTAATACTGAGCAATCACCCCCTCCATAAAATGGTAGGTTATGAGTAATCGTTTCATCAGCCTTTTGCACCTGTGTTACCTCTATCTTTATTATGGGGGTTTGCTGCACCTGTGAGTGCATTGTTCTGTGACCCGGGCAAGTAAATAGTGTTGCCCTTTTTTGCTATGTTAATGTTTGATTTTTTTGTAGAATTTTAATTCCTTTTTCTGTGTCTTTGTTTTTAATCTTAGTATAGCTGCTTGCAACACTATCAGGACCCTTGATGATGGTTGTGAGCTTGGCAAAAATATCAACCAGTACATATATTTTATTTATTGGTTGTTATTTTTGTTTTTATACATGGTTCAGCCAAGGCCATTTATGTTGGCTCTATAAACTAGGGTGTGTGTCCTGGTGGGATGCACTTATATACAGCAGTGCTGGGAAGCTACACCTATCTAAAGGTACCTTTACACGCCGCAACTTTTGGCGGCGATAGGAGGCAATCTAACGTACGCGTGCACATTTTTCATGGTTGCCTCACAACGCCGAAGGCGCTTTTACACGCTGCAATTTCGCCCTCAACCTAAGGCGATGTGTCTCCCCGGAGGTTGCCACACCAACAGCGGGAAACATCCAATAGACTCCCATCGCCGCTTCACACGCCGCAATCCCCAAAGGAATGTGGGCGTATCTGTTCAGCGGTGTGAAAACATAGGTGTGACAAATTGTTTTACACCCTACCCCAAACACGCTCATTGGACAATGCAATAGCATTATGATTGGCCAGCCTGCGCAGGAAGGCTGGCTAATACATGACACCATTGCCATTGTGTAGTGTGAATGGACAGCTGTTCAAATATGGCGCCCTGTGAAGGGACAGCCAATGGAAACACAGTAGCTGCCACCAATCATCACTGACGGGGCACGGTGTCCAGCGCGCTGTGGCACGCCTCCTGGATATCAGTAGGCGATGCAGATTCCATTACTATCGCCCGTTCGCACGCCAAAAGTCGGGAATTTCGCCTTCATGATTGCCTCTGATTTTGGAGCAGTGCTGTGAAATCGGAACCAGGCACAACCTTTATCGCCGCCAAATTCCCCAATTACATGGCGCAATTTCGAGGCAATTTCATGGCGATGGTGACGGGCTACAGATTTCCGGTCAGATTTCTCGCCGTGGCGTGTAAAGTATGGGTTTCACTAATAGGCTGTAAGATTGACACTACATGTGTGTGAGCTGTGTCCTACATAAGCCTTATCCATGTACAATTCTAAAACTAAGCAATCACCACCTCCATAAATTAGTAGGTTGTGAGTGATTGTATCATCAATATTTTGCACTTGTGTTGCCTCCAACTTTATCAAGGGGATTTGCAGCATCCTGTTAGTGTACTAGTTTCTGTACCTTGGAAGGTAAATACTGTTGCCTTTTTTTGCTATGTAATTAGGGATGGGCGAATTCCTCGCTACTATTCGGGACTCGCCCGAATAGTAGCGGACTCGGGGGACTCGCTACTCGCCGAGTTTCCTTAGGAATTACTCGGGGGTAGCGAGTCCCTCTACTTTTGCAGTGTATCTATACAGATACACTACAAAAGTACCCTAAAAGTTAATGTAAGGGGTTAAAAACAATAAACATTAATACTCACCTCCTGTACTCCTGGACCGGGACCGAAGACCTCCGGCTGTTACAGGACCACCGGGAGAAGATGGGGAAAAGGACCTTGCAGTTCAGCCAATCAGCATTCGGCTAGCGGTCACATGGGTTTGTCATGTGACCGCAGTGCAGCCGCGTCACAACCCATGTGACCGCTAGCCGAATGCTGATTGGCTGAACTGCAAGGTCTTTTTCCCCATCTTCTCCCGGTGGTCTCGGAGGTCCTGTAACAGCCAGAGGTCTTCAGTACCGGTCCCAGTCCAGGAATACAGGAGGTGAGTATTAATGTTTATTGTTTTTAACCCCTTACATTAACTTTTAGGGTACTTTTGTAGTGTATCTGTATAGATACACTGCAAAAGTACAGGTTACTACTCGGACTCGCTGGACTCTCAACGAGTACCAAGTCTCGGACCCGGACTCGTTAGAGTCCAGCGAGTCCGAGTATTTCAGGATACGCCCATCCCTATATGTAATCTCTTTAAAGCATAACCGCCATTTAAATTTTTATTAATAATAATGCAGAGCAAGTGATTTTAATTAATTTTCAAATATACTTCACATGAAAATTGTGGTTGAAAACTATTCATAAACGTTCCACAAAATGTCCTCACTACATTGTGTGTGAAGCAGACATATGTTCACTCTTAGTCTGATCCCTCTTCACACTGAACACGGGGCATGTAACCATATAAGGGAAAGGGGGCATGGCCTACACTAATGACTGCTTAGCACTGTGCTGTAATCTGAGCTAATTTGATACATTATTTCCTCACCAGTTGCAATGTCAGAATGTCAGGATCACTGCAAACTCTTCTTTCCTTGTCGTAAGCTCCTGATCTGTCATCTGACTCCATGCAGCTTAGCCAGGATCTCAGCTTTCACAGTGCTACTTATCAGCTTTCTTTCAGAAGCTGTGGAAATACACACACAGTGCTGGCAGACTCTGGCCATGCCTACACAGCCATAATATGCAGTTTTTAAAAGAGCACAGAAAAATGTGAGAAAATAAGTCATATGGCACAAAAAGAAGCATTATCTTAGCTGATATGAGAATCAACCAGGGGCCTATGGGAACTCAGGTGCCTGGGCCCTGCTGTGGTTGGGATGTCACTGGTGGCTTGCCCAGATCCGTGGCCCCAGTGGTCAACTTAAAAGAGTTGGGGAATCGTAATAAAGAGTTTAAACGTTTGTCATGATGCCACCTGCAGATTCTGCTGATGGGCACCAGCGCCGCTTCGGACCTCCGTAGGAGATGGTGCTGCAGCTTGGATGGAGCAGCTCCCTGCAGGTGGAGCTGAGCATCTGGGACAGGGATGCACCTGTAATGGTGGTGCTGGAGAAACGGAATGAACTGTGAAGCAGTGCAGCAGATGAACAGACACGCAGAGGCTTTGTCACTCTACACTTGTACTTTACTCTGTAAACCAGTTGAGATGGCAGTTCAGGTTAAAGCACAAACAGTCTATAATCAGGTAGATGGTCGGGTAGTCATAGAGGGTTGCAAAGTCATTCAGCGGATCCCGTATTATACTCTCTCTTGTCAATCCCTTGTCCTGCTGCTAAAACCTGCCCAGGCACAGCCCTCTTGTATACCAGGCCCGTTGTGGTGCTGTGAGATTTCCTTCTTCTCTCTCTCTCTGAAGCGGCTCGATCTTTGGTAGGTGATCCCTGCGAGGCTGCACTTTCTAGACAGGGTCTCAGGGTTGATGAACTGACCCGTAACGACCGGTGTTGATGGCTCAGAGGATGGACTCCCTTCACCATATCCTCGGAGCCGGTACTCCGTTAGATGGACCAGGGTTCCCTCAGAGTATGGGCACTCCGGTATGGGGTCCCTTCTTCTCCCGGGCTGCCTCTTCTCTCTAGGCCCCCATCCTGGGAGTCTCCTTCTCTCTCTCGAAGGCTCCCCTCTGCTTTGTTCCTCAGTGCAAACTAAAACTCCACTGTCTGACTTCACTCCTCCCCTAACTCCGCCCAATGGGAATGGGACCACCCGTCTACCCTAGGTTAAGTGTGGCTGTGCTGGGATGGGATCCACTTGCAAACCTTACTCTCCTCTGTGACAGGAATAACTGCACACTCATTTGTAGGTGCAGTAACCCTCCAGTGGCGCACTGACCAGTAGGGCACCACATTTGTGACCCATCATTAACAGCCAAGGCAGTATTGTTTTTTTTTTTCAATGCAATGACATTTACATTTTAAGGTAATAAACCTTGGGGGCGACTGCTCTATTAAATGACCCCTAGAAATTCAGTCCAGAAGAGCCAATGACATCCAAGACAGGCATGGACTGAGATTGATAAAATCAAAGTTAAAAATGGAGCTGTCAGCGTAACCTGCCAGGTTGAGATAAGTTATCAGAAACTCCATCACTTTAGACCCAATCAATAATTTACTTCAGCACGTACAATGTCACATTAGAAAGGATGGCTTATTGATTCAAGCGGTCACCAAGAAACCCCAGTGACTTCAGTGCCAGTAATAGTGAGGCGCCCCCAGGCCGTAGCGTACTCGGGCCAGGCCGGTGCTGTCTCTCTGGGATCATGGCAGTTGTGACCCGGTCCCGTTGCCTAGGCTCAGTCCAAAAAGGAAGTGGTTATTTACAGGGGATTTTGTCGTGACGCCACCAGGGGTATGTGGTCAGTGGGGACCACCGCTGCCATATTTCTGCTGGGGACAGTGGTGAGGGGCAGCGTGGATGGTAAGCCCTCCTTGGTTAGGGCTGGTTGTCCCCAGGGCAGGAGTAGTTGTGATGGAGGGACATAGTGAGGGATTGTGCTCTGTGCAAGACACTTAGCCTCTGCAGCTTCGCCAGCCAGTGTGGGAACCCGTCTGTGGCTCCTCAGGTGGGACTCTGCTGCGACGCTGGAAAGAAGCAGTCTCAGGCAATGGTGAGCTTACCGGTACTTTACTTAAGGTTCTTTAGCAGCAGTTCACAACTGTTTACAATTTACAGTTCTTTCAGCTCTTCCAAGTTGCAGTTCTTTCAGCTCTTCCAAGTTACAGTTCTCACACTTTAGCACTGCTCCGCGTAACTGGGTGATGCAGCTCAGGTAGCTCCTCTGCTTTGCTTCCCTCACGTCCTTTCAGGCCCTTGTCTCTGTCTTCTCATTCATGAGTTTGGTCTGGCTTTCACAGGCTCCTGTGTGATGGGTCCTTCTCTTTCAGGGTCACTAGCTCTAGTTTGATGGTTGTGTTCCTAGACCGTGGTGGTAGGTAGGCTGCAGATCATGGAGTACCTGCCCCACGCCGGTGTGTCTCGTGATTAGGGTCTTAGAGTACCCCCGGTCACTTCTACAGAGCTTGCTCTCTGGCTGTAGTGGCCTAGCCTCCAATGTCCCAGGTATGGCTGTGGGATCACCAGGCTCCCTCTTTCTCACTGTCGGGTGTCTCTGTTTCCGGCTTCTTTCCCTTGCCTCCAGCTACGGAGCAAGCTTTCTCTCCTAGGAATATAGCCTCTAGGATTCTGCGTCCTTCAGGGAACCTCTCCTTCTGGGAAGTCTCGTGCCTAAACTCAGTGTTCTTCTTCTGTTCTCTTCTTCTGACTGTTCTGACTCTAACTGTGTGTTCCTGGGTTGGGTTTCTTTTGTTGGTTTCTTCACCCACTTGCTCAGTGCTGCTCTGCGCTCCATCCACACTACTCTTAACCCCTGCAACCCCTTGCCTAACCTAGAGTCCTAGGCGTAGGGTCGGTGTGTGTACCTGTGTGGATGTTTTTCAGTCAACCGTCTCTACCTTAACTGGCTGTAGTTTACCCTGTGGCTGCCCTGGTCGAAGGAACATTACAATAGGACTTGTCAAGGTCCAGAAAACTATAGAGGAGTGTCTAAAGGAAATACCACCTCCAAATACAAATCCAATTCTAAATAATCAACTTCCTTGTCCACTGCCGAGCTGCCCGCACCATCACGTCCAAGTTGGGAGCTTTGCAGTAGTGCTTCAGAAAGGCGACAACAGCCTCTTCTGAAGCTTATCTGTCTAGGTGACACACCTCACACTGCAACTGAGCTGTGGAAAGGTCTTAAGCAACAGACTGATGAGTGGCTGACCCCACTGCAACTACAACCAGGTCTTGTTGTCAGCGATAATGGACGAAACCTTGTGGTGGCACTAAAGCACGGTAACCTTGTTCACGTGCCTTGCCTGGCTTACGTGCTGAACCTAATAGTTCAGAAATTCCTGAAAATATACCCCGAGTTATCTGACCTACTCGAGAAGGTGAGGCTAACTTGCGCCCATTTTAGACATTCGTACAGAACAGTTGGCAGTCTTTCAGCCCTTTAAAACAAATTAAATTTGCCTAAACACCGGCTAATTTGCGACATGCCCACGTGATGGAACTCAACATTCCATATGTTGGCAAGGTTTA
The DNA here is from genome assembly GCA_033576535.1 of Allobates femoralis. Taxonomy (NCBI): domain Eukaryota; kingdom Metazoa; phylum Chordata; class Amphibia; order Anura; family Aromobatidae; genus Allobates; species Allobates femoralis. The sequence continues at coordinate 275,156,804 of JARQOC010000006.1, forward strand.
ATGAGCAGCAGAGGGCAATAGCGGAATATCAGCTGCAACATGCCCGTCACCACGGACGTCAGACCAGACACATTAGTATTTTCGAGTGGGTCTGGTTCGCTGACCTTTGCGAGTTGCTGGAGAACTTTGAATACTGCACCAAACTTGTCAGCGGTGATCAGTCCATTATCAGTCTCACCATCCCCATGTTCTGTTTGCTTAAAGAATCGCTCCTGAATCTGAAAATAGAATCTTTGAGGGCCCAGCGGATGGCTATGGAGCCAGAATTTAACATCGCTGATCCTAGCCAGCCAAGCCAATATCAGCAGGCTACATTGGGTCTGGAAGAAGAAGGTGATGAGGGTGATGATGAAGAAGATTCATTTTTCTGTGGTACTGATGTGAACCCTGATGGTACCCCCAACCCTACGTTTATGTCGGTACAGCATGGGTGGGCTGAAGAGGAGGAGGCGGAGACCGATTTAGAGGCCATGATGGGTAGTGATCCTCATTCTGTTGTAACCAAGGAGATGAGTCTTTGCAGCTTAGCACACATGGCTGACGTAATGTCTCAATGTCTCTCCCAAGATCCACGTGTCATTCACATATATGCCAGCAACCTCTACTGGTTGTCAACCTTTTTGGACCCCAGATACAAAGACAAATTTCCGTCACTGCTGTTGCAGTCACCCAGGGGCTTAACGATGGATTTTTTCAAAAGTGTTGTTGTTCACAATTTGATGTCCATATCGCTGTCTGACTCCGCTATACCCCGAAGAACCAGCTCTTTGCAACAGCAGCCTTTGGTTGGGACACAAACGTCATCAATGTCAAGAAGAGGTGGGGGTAAGATGTCCACCAACTGGGCGATGTTCAACAGACCTTCCGATCAACAACGGATCATGCCTACGGTCACCTTGACTAGTAGACAACAATTTTCCAACATGGTGAACGAGTATGTCAGTGACAGTACCAGCTTCCTAACCGACCCTTCTGTATCCTTTAATTACTGGGTTTCCAAGCTTCACACTTGGACAGAGCTCACTTTGTATGCCTTGGAGGTGCTGGCCTGCCCAGCTGCTAGTGTGACATCAGAGCGTGTTTTCAGTGCCGCTGGGGTATAGTCACTGATAGAAGGTCACGGCTTACTACTGAAAATGCCGACAGGCTGACTCTCATTAAGTTCAACAAGGACTGGATATCATCGCAGTTCATAAGCCCCCCAGACGACAGTACCCAAATGTAGAGTAACCTAATCATAATTAATAGGATTGGAATATTGCACTTTTAACTTTATGCCCTTTTAAGACAGGAAGTATCGGCATCTCCCTCAGCTCAGACGATGTGATAAGTCATGTTCCTGCAACATTTGCTGCATGATAACAAAAATACGCAATCAGTAAAAATCATTTTACTTTACAAGTGCATCCGCTAGTGAGCATTTTTCATTTTTTTTTTTTTTTAAATACAATACAGCCCCTTGGGCTAATTTTTTGAGGCAACAAGCCTATGCCTGCATCGTGGATGTTGCTTGTACTATGCTCTCAGGACAAGCAAGAATATAGTATGGGCCACACGCCCTCCTCTATTTCTAAAAAGAGTTTATTAAGCCCTTTGAGCTAATTTTTTGAGGCAACAAGTCTATGCCTGCATCGTAGACGTTGCTTGTACTATGCTCTCCGGGCAAGCAAGAATATAGTATGGGCCACGCGCCCTCCTCTATTTCTAAAAAGAGTTTATTAAGCCCTTGGAGCTAATTTTTTGAGGCAACAAGCCTATGCCTGCATCGTGGACGTTGCTTGTACTATGCTCTCAGGACAAGCAAGAATATAGTATGGGCCACGCGCCCTCCCCTATTTCTAAAAAGAGTTTATTAAGCCCTTTGAGCTAATTTTTTGAGGCAACAAGCCTATGCCTGCATTGTGGACGTTGCTTGTACTATGATCCTGCTGGAGCCTGGCGAAGGGTCCCACTGTACGCTATGGAGATAACGCGTAGACGCGCTGTGTTGCAAGGAGACGTCCCAGCCTCTCGCATCTGTGTTCCTAGTGTTGTTGCCATAGCGGGTCATTAAGTAACCCCCCCCCCCCCCAAACACAGGCACTATTTATTTGTCAGCAACATTTGTATGTGTGGAGTCATGATTTTACACATACTAACCAAGGTGCCTTCATGCGTCATGCGGGCCGTAAAGTACTTGCTAATGATGATGACTTTAAGCCCACCCACAAAACAACCTACACATCCATTCCCTGAAAAAAGACAGACACAAAGCAGTTTTTTCAAAATGTGTATTATCACGCCTTAATGGCAAAGACGTCAGATTTTTTTTTTTGCGTTTCTGAGCTTTCTAAAAGCTAACAAATAAAACAGAAAAAAACAAATAGAAATAGTGCAATGCACTTTTTTGATAACAAAAAAAAACAAAAAAACAAAAAAGTTGACCCTACAGCTGGTGGTAGGTGGGATGATTGTGTGGGGTAGCTTCTACCGGGCCACCATCACCCTGGTCCTGGAGGAGGTCCAGGGGCCCATGGATAGCCTCCCCCACTGATTGTAACCCTGTAGGGTGGGTCATCTGGGCCGGTGTCTCGAAATGGCCTTGGGTTGGGAGGTCCATGTTGGGTGGCACATAGCTGTCCCGGGTGTGGGCCTGTCTAGCCTGTTTGCGCTCGACTGCTGCCACCCCTCCAAATAATTAAATACCTGGCCAGGGTGGTTTGGGGGCCGACAGGCATCAAGGACAATGTGGATTGCTGACCTTGCCCGCAGTCGTCTCTCCAATGGAATGAGAGCCAGAAAAGGTATGAGACTGCGGGCAAAGTCAGCATCACATTGTCCAAGGTGGCCATTTGGTGCCCCCGGGATCAGAGCATGGCTGCTGGGGTTCTGGTGACTCCCCACACTGCTGGCAGTCGGCAGTGGACGAAGCTGGATGGCCAGAGGTTGGTTTTGGTGGGGAGACCGTTGGTGTGGCCCTTAATCCTCCTCTTCTTCCTGTGGCCGGCCATGCCCCAAAGGTGGTGGTGGTGGTACTCCTAACTCCTCCACTCCAAGTGGTGGTGATTCAGGGGCCTCCCTCGCCTCTTCAGGCAGCTGTGCTGGCGGGTTACCACGCCGCCTGTGGTAGTGAGCAGCTCTGTGGTTAAATACAAAAAAAATTTGGTGAATGGGTTGCGTTTGGAAACAAAACCATAGGCCAAACATAACGTGCACGCTTTTTTGACTCAGTGTATCTGTGTATTATGTGTCTTTTCATTGTTGGCCTTAAGATGGAATTGCAGCAAATACATTAAGGACATTTTGGCTCATGCCTCAAACAATATTCTATGTGTGGGTAGTGTTGGTCCTCGATTTTTTGCCATTACATTAGAAATTTAAAAATTTGTCTGCACTATTACACTGTGCCCTGCCTTAGGCAGGCCAGCTATTTAGGCACTTGAAGACATATTAGTGGCCACAACTATTGCTTTGACTTTTTGTTGAAACTTTATGTGGACAAAGCTATAGCCTGACACTGTGAGGCAAACACATTCTTCAGGGTTGTTTGCCATCAGATGGACACAAAAAGACGCAGTGTGGGCGGCCTTGGTCTCAATGCTCATAACCCAGATCTATAGTGCAGATGAGCAAGACAGGAAATGGAGTCCTGCAGCATAGGTGACACATGAGCATTCGGCGTTAGTGGCCTACACTCCTTTTTGCTGCCATGTATGCTAATCAGGAATGTCTTGGTAAATAAAACACACCAAACAGATGGCTTGGCTTTTGAAACGGCTGTAATCGACATAGAGTATGGGGTTGTTTTTGAACAGCAGGTCACACATCGTTGGTGCCAAACAAGGTGGTATGCACAGATGGACAGTTTTATAGTTATTCCAACGGGGCCGAACAAAAAACCGTGAGCAGCAAGGGCAAACCTCGGGTTTCCTAAAGCCTGTTGTCCTTAAAATATGGCCCCCTTTAGTTTGATTTTATACAGCATTAATACACTATGTTTTACGGAGGATTCGTAATGTGGACATCAGTTAAAGACAAAAAAATAAAATTCACATGTGGGCCCTAATATCTACACCATCACCTTGCAGGCCCAAATATACCCAAGGGAAAACTCACCCACACGTATTTGTAGTGATACAGGGTATGTCCTCAAATGTGTGTGACTGTGTCAACAATCTGGGATGGTGTACAAACAGTTTAGTGCAAAAGGGGTATATCCTTGCAACGTTATTTAGCCGAAAAAAACACCCACAACTAAACGTGTAGGGATGTATGTAGCCCTTATGCATGTCGAGGCCATTAGGAACTGATACAAATGAGGCTTATGACATGCAAACCAGACAAGGCCACACACCTTAGAGGCCATTGCAGGGAAGAACATGGCTTTGTTCCACAAACATGCCAACAATAATAGCTAATTGTGAGGTCACGGAACATTGTGTCTGCCCACCCTGTAGAACATTGCTTATTTGTCCCAACGTCACAATGTGGCTATAAATATGTATGTCCTGGATCATTTCCAAAGGTAATAGAATTCTGTTGCACCATGGCAGAAACAAACCCCAGTGTGGGTATGTAAACCACCACACTCATTATAGAGCTTCATACGTAGACTGTGTGCCCTCGTGGACAGGGTCCTCACCTCTTGTACCTGTATGACTTGATTGTCTTCATGTACTGTTTTTTGTCGTTAACCTTTATCCTCATGTAAAGTGCCATGGAACCTAATGGCGCTATATAAATAAATAATAATAACAATAATAGTACACAACAGTGCAGCAGACACATACCTTGGCATACGGACCACCGGTTCAAGGAAGGACAACCGGTCGTAGTGGCGATATATCGGCCCTGGATCAGCTTCCGGTCCCCCCTTCCAAGATCTTACGGTGTTGCCTTATGTGCTGATCCCGACAGCTCCTCCACTGTTTGATAAGCAGGTCAACTGTGAAATGATTTCAAACCGGGTTTAGACCTCTGTAACATTTGAAACACTAAAAGTATGTGTACAAATCAACAATAACATTTTATTCACGTTGTGTGTGTAATGTGTATACAAGGCACAGTGACACAACAGTGTGGAACATCATCAACAGCATTACGGACATTGAGCTCACGTGGCCACAATCACAAATGAGGCAGGGCACATGTCAACGCATAGAGAATGTAATAGTGTGGGCACCAGACTCCGCTCATTAGCGGTATTTATATACACCCAACCCCCTGGCCTTCAGAGCCAGGAGGACCAGCCCTTAAACTAAGTGTACTATTGTGACCCAATCCAAATATAGGCAACCATGCGACGGCACATGATAACACATTGAGGGCCCTGTATACCCTACTATGGGGGCCCTGTATACCCACGGGGGCCCTATATACCCACTGCTGTGGGGCCTGTATACCCACTGCTGGGGGCCCTGTATACCCACTGGGGGCCCTGTATACCCACTGGGGGCCCTGTATACCCACTGCTAGGGGGCCTGTATACCCACGGGGGGGCTGTATACCCACTGCTGGGGGCCCTGTATACCCACTGCTGGGGGGCCTGTATACCCATGGGGGGGCTGTATACCCACTGCTGGGGGCCCTGTATACCCACTGGGGGCCCTGTATACCCTACTGCTGGGGGGCATGTATACCCATGGGGGGGCTGTATACCCACTGCTGGGGGCCCTGTATACCCACTGGGGGCCATGTATACCCACTGCTGGGGGGCCTGTATACCCACGGGGGGGCTGTCTACCCACTGCTGGAGGCCCTGTATACCCACTGTGGGCCCTGTATACCCACTGCTTGGGGTCTGTATACCCACGGGGGGGCTGTATACCCACTGCTGGGGGCCCTGTGTACCCACTGGGGGCCCTGTATACCCACTGCTGGGTGGCCTGTATACCCACGGGGGGGCTGTATACCCTAATATGGGGGGCATGTATACCCACTGGGGGCCTGTATACTCTGCAGGTGGAGCTGTATACTCTGCTGGGGGCTGTCTACCAGTGATAGCCGCTGTATACCAGGATGGCGGTCAATATGTTTTCCCAGTTTTTGGGGGCAAAAGTAGGGGGGTCGGCTTATACACGAGTATATACGGTAAATGCAATATAACGTGTGAACACATTTAACTGACCCATATTGTTCTGTGCATCCTGGCCACTGCGATGGAATGCAGGGAACATGACTTGAGCGACCTCCCTCCAGGCTGTAGTCCGCTGGATGTTATCCCCATAGGCAGGGTCAGTGGGCAGCCAAAGCAGGGGCTGAGCCTCCACCAGGTCAATCAACTGCAGCGTGTTGACACGGGCCATGCTTGCTCTGTGTGTGTGCGCGTCTGTCACCTCGAGTCGGCTTATTTCCTGTTTGCTAAAAGCATGGGGTTTGCTGGAGAAAATTGCTTGTCTCGCCTCATCGGCGCCAAATAAGACAAACACATGCGAGTTTGGCGTCGGAGACAGCAGCAAAATACAGTTGCGAGTTGGGTTTCAAACACGGCAATGCGAGCGCTTTCCAAGACACATCTGCGATTTTTAAATCGCACATTACTCGCTATTACTCGCTTCCCCATTCATTAACATTGGACTCGCTAGACTCGCAACGAGTAGCGAGTCCTGGGCTCGGACTCGCTAGAGTCAAGCGATTCCGAGTAATTTAGGACTTGCCCATCACTAGTTTGTATGTGGTTTCGTGAAGCTGAAGTGAGTGCACGTCTTCTCATATGTGCAGCCTCCGCTCCAGTGTATCCTGTGAGTTTCCTAATGAATCACACAGAAAGGAGATTGCAGGAAAGGCAGATGTCACTGCTCCCTCTTCTGTGTGTATGTCCACTTGCTGGAAGTAACATCAGCCTGAAAGGAAACATTTGGAAAGTCGTCTCCATCCACGTCTTTGATGATTCTAGGGTGTGGAGAGGGAAATAGGAGGATTTGCCAAACCAAATTAAGATCTGAACTCTATTGTTTGTTTTCCAATTGAGTTCTTTTAGAAATGGCAAGACAGACGTATTTTGCCCTAGCCTTACTGTTCAAAGAGATATTTTTTCCTACAAATATTAAACTGGTCTCATAGACTCCTATTTGTTTAGTTACATTAAATATACAGGAAGGTCTCATTGTTGTCCCTGGAGGGGTACTTCCTTGAAGAGAATTAATCTGTAATAAAGAAGGGGTGTATTTCAGCCACACAAAGCCTATCATTCCTGCATACTCAACCTTGTGATGAAATGACTTATTTACAAGTAATATTTCGTATTGTACAAGAATGTGAAACACATTGCTATTAGTAGGTGTGTAAATCTGCCTGACTCTATAGTCCTAAATATTTGAATATAATATGTGGTTATCAGAAGATACTGTACTACTATTGCTATTCACTGAATGAAGCCAATAACAAAAAGCAAATGACCCTATCATAATATATAAAGTACAGCTAAACTTCTTGTGGGGGTTCAGGTAATCACAGGAATAGTTTTCATTAAAATTTCAGCTGATTTCATTAGGCTTCAATGAACAAATGGAACAGAACAATCCATATACAGCTGCAGGGTCCACCCGCTCAGGTAAATATCCAGCTTTTTTAGCTAAAAGCACTCTAGTGGAGGTCTGTACATGACTCACTGTTGCCGGGTTCTCACGTCTCGGGCGATGCTTCCCATGTCACGGTTCCGCTCCTGAGGCTGTGGGGCCCGGTGGTCAAATGAAAAGGGATTAAAGGATGGGGATATTTCTTGATTGTCGTGATGCCACCTGTGGGTATCCAGTGATGGCACCGGCGCTGCTTGGGCCTCCGGGGGATGTGCGGCAGCTAGATGGGATGCTCCTCACAGGATGAGCAGGAGTCCCCGGGCCAGGAGCTACACTGGATGGAATACGGCAGCTCAGTTGTTTAAGTATTAAGCCAGGAAGAATGCACAAACACAAAGAGTCTTTTCTGTACCTTTTACTGGTGACAACAGGTACACTCGACCGGGTGATGAAGTAGACACTCCTGGAGATTCCACAGCAAGCAGTGGTATAGGCTTCCTTATGTACACAGTTCTACAGGGTCTGCTGGATCTGAAATACCACCGAACCGGGGTTACACGTTCTGGCGTGTCTTGATTCACCTGAATTTGCTGCACTGAGGGCACTATAAAGGATTGTTTAATGTGCGTCCACTCCGGGCTTTCATTTGGTGGTGCTTCAGGTGTCCAGGGAGCTAAACTCCCTTGGTTGAGGTGCTGGTTTCTCTGCAGCCTGCGCTATGGCTCCTGCAGCTTGGACCCAGTGAATGCACAAACACAAAGAGTCTTTTCTGTACCTTTTACTGGTGACAACAGGTACACTCGACCGGGTGATGAAGTAGACACTCCTGGAGATTCCACAGCAAGCAGTGGTATAGGCTTCCTTATGTACACAGTTCTACAGGGTCTGCTGGATCTGAAATACCACCGAACCGGGGTTACACGTTCTGGCGTGTCTTGATTCACCTGAATTTGCTGCACTGAGGGCACTATAAAGGATTGTTTAATGTGCGTCCACTCCGGGCTCTCATTTGGTGGTGCTTCAGGTGTCCAGGGAGCTAAACTCCCTTGGTTGAGGTGCTGGTTTCTCTGCAGCCTGCGCTATGGCTCCTGCAGCTTGGACCCAGTGACCGGATTGTTAGGGCGAGTTGAAGTAACTCCTCTGTCCCAGTAAGGTATTTTCTCCTGTTCCTATGACCCTTATTGCGAGGGTCCCCCACTTTCCGGGTGTGCTGGTATGGGCCTAGTGTGGCTTCAGTACCAGGTCAGCTCTCCTAGCTGTTCACAGTTCTAAAGTGACTGCACACTCCACTCTTTCTCCCTCCAGGACCCGTATTTATAGGGAGAACTGGCTTAAGGTAACCAGTGGAGCACCCGGGTTAATAAATAACTGATGTTAGCTATAACAAAATAGAATTTGAATATGTCATATTAATGACCTGTAAGAAAATAGAAGCTGAGCTGTGATTGATTGCTATAGGCAGCCTAATAAATCTCCAGCCAACAGTAAACCCTCCCCCTGGCCGGGCAGTATATGTTACCTCACACATACACATAATAGACAGCTCATGTGACTGACATCTGCCTTAATTCCCTATATGGTACATGTGTTGCACATTAGCTGTTTTTAATCAGATGTTTATGTTTGGAAATTAAAGATAGCACACGTACGGTATGAGGCGAGTTGTGTGAGGTGATTTGTGCACATCTGTGTCTGTGTGGTGTGTGTGTCCCTGGGGTGTGTATGTGTGTGTCCCTGTGGGGTGAGTGCATGTGTCCCTATAGGGTGTGTATGTGTGTGTGTCCCTATGGAGGGTCTGTGTGGTGTGTGTCTCTGTTGTGTGCGTCTCTTTGTGGTGTGTGTGTGTGTCCCTGTGGGGTGAGTGCATGTGTCCCTATAGGGTTTGTATGCGTGTGTGCCCCTGAGGTGGGGGGGTGTCTGTGTGGGGTGTGTGTGTCTCTGTGTTGTGTGTGTCTCTGTGGTGTGTGTGTGTCCCTGTGGGGTGAGTGCATGTGTCCCTATAGGATGTGTATGTGTGTGTCCCTGTGGGGGGGGAGTCTGTGTGGGGTGTGTGTGTCTCTGTGTTGTGTGTGTCTCTGTGGTGTGTGTGTGTCCCTGTGGGGTGAGTGCATGTGTCCCTATAGGGTGTGTATGTGTGTGTGTCCCTGTGGTTGGGGTCTATGTGGTGTGTGTGTCTGTGTTGTGTGTGTCTCTTTGTGGTGTGTGTGTGTGTGTCCCTGTGGGGTGAGTGCATGTGTTGTTATAGGGGGTGTTTGTGTGTCCCCTTGGGGATATGTGTGTGTCTCTGTGTTGTGTGTGTCTCTTTGTGGTGTGTGTGTGTTTGTTCAGGTGCGTGGTGAGTATCCAATGTTGGGGCTGTACCTTAGCGACTATACACTTGCTGTTACTCTTTGTGTGCGTGTGGTGTGTATACATGTCCCCGTGCATGGTGAATATCTCATGTTGGGGCCCCACCTTAGTGACTATATGCTGGTAAGTGCTGTTAGTCTTTGGCGCTATCATTAAGCCCCTCTCATTCACAACTGTCAACTGGTAACTGTCACTTTTTCCCCATCATGTAGATAGGGGCAAAATTGTTTGGTGAATTGGAATGCGCGGGGTTAAAATTTCACTTCACAACATAGCCTATTACGCTCTCAGGGTCCAGACGTGTGACTGTGCAAAATTTTGTGGCTATAGCTGACAGCTACAGCTCGATTTTCCTCCAACACTTTTCCATTCACTTTTCCCCCATTATGTAGATAGGGGCAAAATTGTTTGGTGAACTGGAACGCGCAGGGTTAAAATTTCGCCTCACAACATAGCCTATGACGCTCTCAGGGTCCAGATGTGTGACTATGCAAAATTTTGGGGCTGTAGTTGCAACGGTGTAGATGTCAATCCCGGATATACACACACACATACACACACACACACATTCAGCTTTATATATTAGATTGAGGCTGTGCTGTATATATTATTTGAAGACTGTGCTGCGATGTATATATAATATGGAGGCTGTACTGTGATGTACATTTTATTTGCAGGCTGTGCTGGGCTACACATTATCTGGAAACTGCTGCTGTGCTGTATATATTTTTGAGGCTGTGCTTTATATAGTATTTGGAGGCTGTGCTAAGCTGTATATATAATATGGAGGCTGTGCTGTGATGAATATATTATTTGGAGGCTGTGCTGCATTATATATATTATGTGTAGACTACTGATGTGCTGTATATATTATTTGGAGGCTGTGCTGTTTTGGAGGCAGTGCTAAGCTGTATATATAATGTGGAGGCTGTGCTGTACTATATAATTATTTGGAGGCTGTGCATATATATATATATATATATATATATATATATATATATATTTCTATATATATATAATCTGGAGACTGCTGCTGTGCTGTATATATTATTTGGAGGCTGTGCTATACTGTATATTGTATTTAGAGGCTGTGCTGTATATATAATATGGAGGTTCTGCAGGGATGTTTGTATTATTTGGAGACTGCTGCCGGGTTGCCGCAGTCTCCAAATAATATATACAGCCCAGCAAAGCCTCCAAATAATATATACAGTCCTGCACAGCTTTCAAATAATATATACAGCTAAACAGCAGCCTCCATATAATGTACACAGCCCAGACCCTCTTTATTATGTGTACAGCCCAGCACAGCTTTCAAATATACACAGCCTGCAGCCTCTATATGATATATACAGCCCAGCAGCCTCTATATTATATATTCAGCCCTGAACAGCCTCAATATTATATATACAGCCCACCCAGGAGCCTCTATATTATACATACATAGCCCACAGCTTCTATATTATATTCATAAATCATGGTATGTGTTAAAGAGGCCCACTGACACTGTTTTGCCCGGAGCCCTCAAAAACCTGGAGCTGGCCCTGCCCTAACTTTCAATAAGGTCATCATATATGCATTGAATTTAGATATCCAGTTCAGCTTCAGATAGAAAAGGCAGTTTCGTAATGACTATCTGGTTTTGGTACAAGGACAATGGGACTAGACCAGCCACTTTTAGACTCCTCAATGACCACTAGATTCAGCATGCACTTTACCTACTTCAAAATCAGCTCCCAGTAGTCTTTGGGGAACCAATACAGCTTTAAGTTTACTCTCACATGAGGATCCATAAGAACTTCACGTTAAATGACCTGAGTACACCCTAGCAATTCTGTGAGGAGGTCTCTGTTTCGGAGGATCATTCCCAGCACTGCTCTTTTTGAGCCAGTGATAGCATCTCTGCCACTGTGATCTCTTTGACATTGGCTTCCATCTTGGACACCAGACATGGAGTTTCCACTGCTTCCCTGTAATAGTATGGCTATATCAGGTTGACGTGGTACATCTGGCAGGGCTTCCTTCTTCCTCTTTGGTGGATCTTATACTTCACCGTGCAAAGTTTTTCAACTACTTTCTATGGCCCCTTCCACTTGGCTAGAAGCTTACTCTTCATTGCAAGGTTCAACAATAGCACTCAATCCCTAGGGCTGAACTGTCTCACTTTTGCTGAGCGATTGTACACTTTTGCTTGGGCCCCTTGCGCTTTAGGAGATTGTACTAGAAATCACTCACGGATAATCATCCACTCTCAGATCTGGACCTTAATGTTTATTTCCATTAATCCGATTAGAGTCTGTGGTTACATTCTTAGGAAGGCAAACAGAGGCATATTCCCGTACTCTAGGACTCCCTCCCTTGGGGTGCACAATAGGAATGACCACCTTTCCCTTGCCCCTCTTCTTAGGATGCATAGACCCACCATAAGTCCGAGGCATAGTCTGAACTCCTCCCCCACTCTCCGGCAAACTCCCAACCACTTCAGCTTGAGATGTAGGAGTAGGTGCAACCAGTATGGTAGAGACAGTAGTATCCAGGAAATTACCCTCATATAAATTACCTCAGCCCGCCAGTCAATCACTGGGTTATGTTTTTCCAGCCACGGAATGCCCAAGACAATGGGAGTGGAAAATTTTCTATGATGTGACAGGATAGGAAATCCTGGTGAAGAATTCCTATGCTAAAGTTCCCATTATACTCAAATTGGGAAACAACCTTCTGGCTGAGAGGATCTGAGTCAATGGCAGAGATGGCTCCCAGGACACAGTACCTCGTGATTACACCACAGGGATCTGTGGAGAGTACGGTCCTGCAGCAGCTACTTGTATCTGAGCGATCATTGCCAGTTGTGGGTTTTCACAACTACATCAGGTGAGCAGCCTCTTTGTATAACCTTTGTTCTTCTTTAAAGAAGATATCACCCTATGTGCGCATTCTTGAATTTTATAGAATGGCAGAGATGGGAATGGGTCTCACTAAAGTGTTTCAGACGAGGCTGTGAGTATAAGCAAAGTGAGAATCCATAAGATTGACTTCTGCTCCGCCATCAACTAGCGCAGGCACAGTCTTGGTTTTACCATCAATAAATAATTATTGGGTCTTATTTTGTGCCTGGTGACATTCATTTCCTTTAAGGGCTACAGTTGTGGCCAAAAGTATTGACACCCCTGCAATTCTGTCAGATAATACTCTGTTTCTTCCTGAAAATGATTGCAATCATAAATTCTTTGGTATTATTATCTTCATTTAATTTGTCTTCAATGAAAAAACACAAAAAGAATTGTCCTAAAGCCAAATTGGATATAATTCCACACCAAACATAAAAAAGGGGGTGGACAAAAGTATTGTCACTGTTAGAAAAATCATGTGATGCTTCTCTAATTTGTGTAATTAACAGCACCTGTAACTTACCTGTGGCACCTAACAGGTGTTGGCAATAACTAAATCACACTTGCAGCCAGTTGACATGGATTAAAGTTGACTCAACCTCTGTCCTGTGTCCTTGTGTGTACCACATTGAGCATGGAGAAAAGAAAGAAGACCAAAGAACTGTCTGAGGACTTGAGAAACCAAATTGTGAGGAAGCATGAGCAATTTCAAAGCTACAAGTCCATCTCCAAAGACTGTGTCTACCATGCGCAGTGTCATCAAGAGGTTTAAAGCTCATGGCACTGTGGCTAACCTCCCTAGATGTGGACGGAAAAGAAAAATTGACGAGAGATTTCAACGCAAGATTGTGTGGATGGTGGATAAAGAACCTCGACTAACATCCAAACAAGTTCAAGCTGCCTTGCAGTCCGAGGGTACAACAGTGTCAACCCGTACCATCCGTCGGCGTCTGAATGAAGAGGGACTGTATGGTAGGAGACCCAGGAAGACCCCACTTCTAACCCCGAGACATAAAAAAGCCAGGTTGGAGTTTGCCAACACTTACCTGAGAAAGCCTAAAACGTTTTGGAAGAATGTTCTCTGGTCAGATGAGACAAAAGTAGAGCTTTTGGGGCAAAGGCATCAACATAGAGTTTACAGGAGAAAAAAAGAGACATTCAAAGAAAAGAACACGGTCCCTACAGTCAAACATGGCGGAGGGTCCCTGATGTTTTGAGGTTGCTTTGCTGTCTCTGGTACTGGACTGCTTGACCAAGTGCATGGCATTATGAAGTCTGAAGACTACCAACAAATTTTGCAGCATAATGTAGGTCCCAGTGTTAGAAAGCTGGGTCTCGCTCAGAGGTCATGGGTCTTCCAGCAGGACAATGACCCAAAATACACTTCAAAAAGCACTAGAAAATGGTTTGAGAGAAAGCACTGGAGACTTCTAAGGTGGCCAGCAATGAGTCCAGACCTGACTCCCATAGAACACCTGTGCAGAGATCTAAAAATGTCAGTTTGGAGAAGGCACCCTTCAAATATCAGGGACCTGGAGCAGTTTGCCAAAGAAAAATGGTCTAAAATTCCAGCAAAGCATTACAGTAGTAATATTGACAGAAAAAAGCCCTCAGCCAATTGAGTGTTGAAATTATCTCACTCCACCCAGTGACTTAGGGTTATCCAGCCCCCAAAAAATATTTTAAACGTGTCAAAATTATGCTCAGAACATCAACCAGGTATAATAGTGAATAAAATAGGTGTTCAATAGATGTCACCGAGGTGAACATTTCATTCCAACCCTAAGGTAACATACCTCTCACAGGCAGATATCTTGAATATAACCTCCCACAGATTCATTCAACGCTTGTTCCATAATGCCTATCAATGAATACACCTCCATCAAACTGCAGTGATGCAATCCAGTAGTCACTAAAAGCAGCGATTTCCAATATACATCTCACATGAATGACAGGCGTCGGTGATATTAGATCTATTGTCCACCAGTCAGAGGGCAAAATCCCTTACAGGATCGATCTGATTTTAAGGATTAAAAAGAATAGTCTTTTAAGGTAGTGTCACACCAGGCGATGTCGCCCGCGACATCGCCGAAAAGTGACGTAACAGCGATGTCGCGGGCGATGTTGCAAGTGCGTCGCGCTGTGTGAGAGCGCGACGCAACTGCAAATTATCGCTGGTCGCAGGTTGACAGGTTTATGAACATGTTCATAAACCTGTCAACCTGCGACCAGCGATTAGGCTGGATCGCGCTGTCTGACACTGTTGGCGGCGCGATCCAGCCTATATCGCAGCGTTCCTGAGCCATCGCTCGCTGGGCTGAGCCCAGCCCAGCGAGCGATGGCTCCGCCCACATCGCCGCCGCGTCACCGGCAACGTCGTGCCGTGTGACAGCTGGCCTGCGATGTCGGAAGCGAGCGTGCACCTGCACATCGCTTCCGACATCGCAGGCCAGATCGCCTAGTGTGACACTACCTTTAGAGTAGTGCTTGTAGTGCCCATTTACTTTCCCCCCTGAAGACATTCGTATCTCCCCACTGGGAGTCGTCCCAAAGAAAGAGATGAGATGTTTCCGTATCATCCACCACTTATCCTTTCCCAAGGGCAGGTCACTAAATGATGAAGTGGACGCGTCAGTACAATACAGGTCCTTTAACAACATGATTGACTTGCTTCACAGGTGTGGGCAAAATGCCTTGCTTGCGAAGTCAGTCATAAAATCTGCATTTCGACTCCTTCAGGTCCACCTGAGCTTTTTTATTTTGACATGTGTCTTCCCATGGGGTTTTCCCTTTCTTGTTATTATTTTAAGGGTTTTGCTAGATTTTTGGAATGGGTTGTCACTTTTAATTCTTCCGGGGGGGAAGGGGGTGTCGTCCATTCTCTCGATGATTTTTTGTTTATTGGCGATTCTTCCTCTTCTATTTGTCACGACCTGCTTTTTAAGTTCATGGATTTTATGCAAGGGTTCGGTGTCCCTCTGGCCAAAGAAAAGACGTTTTTTCCTTGTTATTGGCTAGAATATTTGGGGATTACCATCGATACGGTATGGTGGAAGCTTAGTTTATCGGATGAAAAAATGGTGAAGCTTAAGGATTTAATTTCTAAAATGCTATCCAAGGAAAAATCACCCTTCAGAATTTTTAGCGCCTTCTAGGGAGCTTCAATTTTGCCCTGCGGATTCCTCCAATGGGCAGAACTTTTCTCCGTAGATTGTACGATGCCACAAAGGGTTTTTCATCACTAGGCAGTCACATAGCCTTGACCTCAGGGAGGATCTCCTATTGTGGCGTCGATTTTTGGCTGATTTTAACATCGTATGTTGTTTTCCTTGGGATTTTGTCGGCACAGAATCCATTGGATTGCATTTTGATGCAGATTTTTCGATGGGCGTGGAACATCTTTTTGGTCATCACTGGAGTTTGGAGTCTGTTGCGTCTACTGGTTGGATTTCCAAGGTGGTCTGTCAGGAGTTATTTTCATTTTTTTCAATTCTAAGTATTTGGGGTAGTGCATTGGTGAATAAGAGGTTGTTTTTTTCCTCTGGGTGTAATGGCACGGTTTTTGCACTTAATGCCCTGACTTCCAAATTGGAGATTATTGTTAAACTGTTGCATCAGGTGATATTTTTGTGCTTACACCATAATGTGGGGTTGAGGGCAGTTTTTTCTGAGGACTCTGCTAATCAAGTGGCCTTAGCCTTTCTCAGCATTGATGGGTCGATTTTCGCAGAGTTCTCCCTCTTTCGGATCAGGACAGGACGCCCTTTCCGGATTGCCTGTGGGTGATTCTCATTGACTGACAGCTTTTTTTATATGAAATTCTCTTGCTCACTTAACTTGGGCCTCATACTCGGCCGCATGGCGGGAGTGGAGGAATTTTTGAGAGGTGCACCATGTGAGCTGTGTGTATACCAATGTCAGTTTTGTCTTATTTTTCTGCAGGTTTTGCATTTCCAAGGGTTACAGCTACTCAGCATGGTCAGAAGTGCTAGCAGGCATTTCCTTTTTTCGAAAATTATATGGGGATACCTCTTTGATTTGTCTTTTCTCTTTACGTCAATTCCTGAAAGGTTTTTGGAAGACGCATTTTCGTCCTGACAGTAGGAGGCCTATTTCTTTTGATTTGTTATCCAAGCTTTGATTTATTTTGGATTAAATATGTCACAATAAATTTGAAGTTTCTCTGTTTAGAACCTGTTTTGTTATTGCCTTTTTTGCAGCCCTTCGCATTAGTGAGCTGATTCCCTATAGTAAGTCCCGCACAGTGCGTTTATTGGTAGGAGATGTGCGGATGTTCAATAATTTGCTGGTACTCTTAATCTGTTCTTCCAAAATGGATCAACTCAGAAAGGGTTCTCGCATTCGATTGCGGAGGGTTCCCGATTCCTTTCTTTGCTCTCTTCTTAATATGAAACATTGGCTACAGATTCTCCCTGGTTCCTTGTTTCTGCATCAGAACGGGGACCCAGTGACGAGTTTCCAATTCCGATCTATTCCGATCTATTCTGAAGAAATGCTTGAGTAGATTAAATTTAAGTCATTTAATGATTTCTTCCCACTCATTCAGGACCGATGCCACTACTGAGGTGGACAGATCAGGTTTGAGTGAGAGGACAATCCGGGCGATGGATCGATGTACCTCTGCTAGGGCCCAACTATATATTTGGCCAGATTTGTTGCCTAATTTGTAATCTGCTTTCTTTTTAGGTCCTCTCATTATTTAGATAGTGGGCTATTCATTTATCCATTGGGCCAAGCGGAGAGCCATGGTCCGGCAGTACTCAGAAAATGTTTCCTTTGATCAGGCTCAGGTTTCAATATTCTGGCACAGAGTTCGTAGAATTAGGTTAGCCGGTTTATGCAAATGTTTAAGCTACCTTTCATCTGTCTTTCCGCTTCCTGATGTGATTTTGCTCCACATAGGCGGGAACGATCTTGGGAAGATTCCTACGTTGGATTTTTTATTGTACTTTCAGAGGGATTGTCGTCTGATTAATGACATGTTTCTTGGTGTTACCATCTTATTTTCCTAGATTGTTCCTTGTCTAGTTTGGACTTCGGAGAATTAGAAATTCCACAAATCCATCAGGAAGCAGGTTATTAAACTGGTGGAAAGATTATTTTTTAACAATGGGTACATGCCTTACAGGCACATGAATCTGGAGGGTTTCTTACAAGGTTTCTACAGATACAATGGCGTTCATTTGAGTGACATTGGCCTATATATATTTAACATTGGTTTGCAGAATTTATTGGAGAATTGGCTGTGGCTTTATTGGGGGGGGGGGGGTCTCATGCTAGGCGCATTTCCCCGTTTGGGTAAAATCACCCAATGTCTTTGGGCTAATTTTGATTAAGTTGTTCGGTAATATTGCTTGATGTAACATTATGGTATTTATGAGTGGTTCTTTGAACCTATGGTTTTAAATATTTATTTGATGAACTAATAAATTTTATATACCTTAATAAAGCTACACAGCCAATTTTTATCCAACATAAGTTTGTGTCAGTTTCCATTTATTTAACGGTAAGTATAGGTTGGGCTTTGTGTTGCCATGCACCTCAGTAAGTGTGCATGCATATGCCCAGCAAGAACATGCTCACTTTCTCAGACGGCTGCCATCTTTTGACACCATGGTATACAAAGATGGCAGCAGCTTGACTCGGTGGGTGTATGCGCACTTACTCATGCAGCCGCCATCTTTGGACACCTGGGAACACAAACATGTTGGAGGCATGACCTGACGTGCACATGAGCACTTTCTCACGTGGCTGCCATCTTTGGACACCTGGGCTCAAAAGTAAGAGCACACAAGGGGGGAAAACAGAACAGGGGAGAGAGAGAAACAGCAAAAGGAGGGGAGAGCACACCAGGGAGGAACACAGTTCAAAGGAGAGAGCACAGAGGGAAAAGACAGCACGGGGGGGAGAGACAGTACACAGGGAGGAAAGCGCACAGGAGGAGGGACAGCAAATGGAGGAGAGCGCACAGGGGGAAAAAGTGTGTACAGCGGGAGAGTGAACAGGGGAAAAGAGCATATTTGGGGAGAGACAGCACAAGGGAAAGACAGCACTTAAGGGTAGACAACATCACAGGGAGAAGATAAAGAGCACAAAGGAGAGAGCAAACAGGGGGAGAGACAGCGCACAGGGGGTGAGCACAATGGGGGAGAGAGAAAGCCCAGAGGAGGGAGAGCACATAGGGGGGAGACAGCTCAAAGGAGAGAGCACACAAGGGGAGAAGAAAGCACAGAGTGGAGAGAGAGCACACAAAGGGAAGAGCACACAGTGGTAGAGATTGCACATAGAGGGTGAGCACAAAGGGGGAGAGAGAGCAAACAAAGTGAGAGTTCACAGGACAGAGACAGTACACAGAGAAAGAAAGCTCAAAGGAGAGTGCACAGGAAAGAAAAAGCACAATGGGAAGAGAGAGCGCACAAATGGGAGAGTGCACATGGGTGAGCGCACAGGGGGAGAGGCAGTACACAGGAAAGAGACAGCTCAAAGGAGAGAGCACATGTGCAGAGACTACAGCACAGGGGGAGAAAGCACACAGGGGGGACTGCACAGGGAGCGAAACAGCAACAGAAAAAAAAGAAAGCTCAAAGGAGAGAGCACACAAGGGGAGAAGACAGCAGAGTGGAGAGAGAGCACACTGGGGGGAGAGTGCATAAGGAGGGAGAGAGCGTACACAGGAGAAGACAGCTCAAAGAATGTAAAGAGAGGAGAGGACAGAATAGGGGTGAGAGAGACAGCATACAAGGTGAGAGACAGCACCGAGGGGGGAAAGTGCACAGGGGGAAGACAGTTCAAAGAAAAAAGCACATGAGCACACAGACGGAGAAGACAGCATACAGGGGGAGAGCGCACAGAGGGGAGAGAGACAGTGCAAAGGTGGGACACCAGCCAAAGGAGAGAGCACAGAGGGAGAAGACAGCAATGTGGGAGAGAGACAGCACACAGGGGGAGAGAGAGCAAACAGAGGGAGCGCAGACAAGGGGGGAGAGACAGCTGCCACCCCCAGTGCCACAGAACCTGCCCCCATTGTGATGTCAATGCCTTCCCAATGTGATAGCATTGGGCACTCATTTAATAGGATCATAAGCATATATCTGAAGACAAGAGTACAAACCGTATCATATGTAGTGTGAGACAGTGCGGGGGATCATATGCGAGGGGCGCTATGTCTCCCCAGAATACGCACTGTCACATATTGAACCCGATATATGGTGTAGGAAAGAGGGACGGTCCACTCCCTCCGCTCCGGGTATTGCAGGTTTCCCCGGAAGGAGACACGGGGTTAAAAGCCTGGTTAGGAGACAGGGCGGGGTTCCCTTTAGACAGTTTTGGCCTGAAGCTGAAGCAGCAGCATCTATCAACCGGACAGGTCAAGAGCTCCCCGGAGGGCTGGGAGCTCGGTGCGACCTCAGCCGGAGAGCTCATAACCGGAAGGGACCGGGTTACTATCTGTGAACTGTATCCATTGTACCCGGCTGCGACCTGGATTCCGGCATCTTGTGCCACCGCTGTGTTTTCAGCAATAAATCCGGGTACTGTATAAACTACTACCGTTCTCAACGTTTTTCCTGTCTTGCAATCCCGGCGCTGCTCCACACTGGATAGCATGGTATGGGGCCCATGTGTCTCGTGTCTAGGTTCGGGGTACTCTAATCTCAGGCGTACTGGTACGGGGATGTCACGGGTGGTCGGTGCCCGAGTCCATGCCCTTGAGCATACAATAAAAGGGTTTAAAAATAATAAAATAAAGTTGTTTGTGACGCCACCTGTAGGTCCAGTAATGGCACCGGCGCTGCTGGAACCTCCGGGGTGATGTGTGGCAGCAAGATGTCGTAGCCCTCTACAGGTAGGGCTGAGTCCCCGGTGTGTTGGAAGTAACAATGGTGGAAAAGGGCAGTGTAGTCACTCTGAAGCAAAGCAGGTAAATCACAGTTCTCTGAGAAGAAGCACAGACACATTGCTCACTCTGAATGGATACTTTACTCCGGTAATCTGCAGGTTTACAGGGTAATGCAGTTCTTTCAGCTAAGGTAGTGAACCGGGTGGTTGTGGCAATGAGCAGTGCCCCTTTGAAGCTCCACTGGTGTTCCTTCTCTATCACTTACTCTGTCCTTTTCTGTGGTGCCCTGCACAATACCACTTCTTGAACAAGGCCCATTGGGTGATATGGGAACCCTTTATCTCTGCAAAGGTGAATCCAACCCTGTTTAGTGCTTCTAGTGGAGACCGTGCTTGGTGTGGGGTGGTTGGATCGTGCTCCTAGAAAGCTATCGACCACGTCGGTAATTTGAGGTTCAGGGATGGACCTCTGATTCACGTTAGAGCCGGTACCCCGCTTCGGACTGGGCCAGGGTATTTGGTTACCCTCTATCTGCCACCTTCTCTTCTGGGTCACCAGGTTGAGGTGACTTCCCCGTTACTTCTCCTCTTCTCCTGTTCTTCTGTTACTCTGCTGTTCTACTCAACTCTCTCTGCTCTGTACTCTTCTTTTTCTCCTTCTCCTGTTCCTCTTTCCCCACTTACTTTATAACCTAGCCTCTCCACCCACCGGGACCGGTTACCCTAGTAACCGGCGTCTGATTGGTCCCCTATCACTAGGTGTATGTGTGTGGTGCTGGAGCTTCAGGCTTCTACTACTCCTTACCAGAACAAAGAATACTGCACCTTCTGTTAGGGGTGCAGTACCCTTTTGTAGCTCGCTGACTAGCGGAGCGCTACACATGCCTATCCCCATAAGCGTAGATCGGAATACAAAAGTACCAACCTTGTAGTATGGGAATGCCAAGGGCCCATGCCTGGCCTAGGTTTTAGCTGCAGGCTCCTTTTTTTTTTATTAAGAATTTCCATACTTTTTAATTTCAACCTAGTGCTCTATTTAATAAATGTTGCAACATACAGTGGGGACTTCCACTCCTCATATGGGTGGGAGGGCTCTTGTTTTTGTGGGGGTTTGTCAGTTATTGTGTCGCTTGCTTTAAATGTACTCTCAATGAAGTTTTTTTGTATTTTGTATGGAATTTTGTGCATCTTTTTCTCTGACTTTGGTCAAACTTGTTTGTAGGATATAGATGCAAAGATTTTGAACATTTATTTCAAAAATGTATTTTTATTTTCTTTTTTATATACACAAATAGAGAAAGGATTACTAAAAATCTGTTTTGGGGGGATAGTGTAAAGTTTTCATGGTCGTTCATGGCAGATAAATTCAAAGCATAAAAACTGCAGCAAAATGTAGCTGCACTTTGTTGGATTTCAAGCCTCAACCCTTTTCCGCTCATCGCATCTTTTTTCTTGGCCACACCCTTTCATTAGTAGGTAAGTCCGAAATAGTTTCACAATAATTGGTAAATTAAAGGGGAAAAGAAGACTGAAATGGGAAAAATAAAGAATAACTTTTATTGTGCAAAAGGATCATTTAAATAGAAAATACAAACTGGTGTTCAACACTATTGCATGGAATACTGCAACACAGATGAAATAAATAAGATTGTTCTAATTTGGAGATCAGGTCTGATAAAACTACCACTTTTTTAAGACTATAGGACGCACTGGACCATTTCGGCTATGTATATCATAAAATAGCCTTCCTCAGGTACCATATATACTCGTGTATAAGCCGAGTTTTTCAGCCCAAAAATTGGGCTGAAAAGTCCCCCCCTCGGCTTATACGTGAGTCACTGTATACTGTATACACTGTATACAGTGTATACAGTATACAGGCCCGCCCCCATCAGTATACAGGCCCCCCTGCCTTGTGCACAATCCTGTAAAGGAAGAGATTAGTATACTTATCACTGTCCCGCTGCCGCTGTCCGGCCGCCGTCATCGCACTCCTCCGTCTTCATCCGGCTTCTTCCGGCTTCCTCCGGTCGGCGCAGGCAATGACGTCATTGTCTGCGCGACCGAGGAGGAAACAGTAAGAAGACGGAGGAGCGCGATGGCGGCGGCGGGACAGCGGCAGCGGGACAGTGATAAGTATACTAATCTCTTTCTTTACAGGATTGTGCACAAGGCGGGGGGGCCTGTATACTGATGGGGGGGCTGTATACTACCTCTGGGGCTGCTGTATACTACCACTGGGGCTGTATATACCACTGGGGCTGCGTGTATACTACCACTGGGGCTGTATATACCTCTGGGGCTGCTGTATACTGATGGGGGACTGTATACTACCTCTGGGGCTGCTGTATACTACCACTGGGGCTGGATATAACACTGGGGCTGCTGTATACTACCACTGGGGCTGTATATACCTCTGGGGCTGCTGTATACTACCACTGGGGCTGTATATACCACTGCGGCTGCTGTATACTACCACTGGGGCTGTATATACCTCTGGGGCTGCTGTATACTACCACTGGGGCTGTATATACCACTGGGGCTGCTGTATACTACCACTGGGGCTGTATATACCTCTGGGGCTGCTGTATACTACCACTGGGGCTGTATATACCACTGAGGCTGCTGTATACTACCACTGGGGCTGTATATACCACTGGGGCTGCTGTATACTACCACTGGGGCTGTATATACCACTGGGGCTGCTGTATACTACCACTGGGGCTGTATATACCTCTGGGGCTACTGTATACTACCACTGGGGCTGTATATACCTCTGGGGCTGCTGTATACTACCACTGGGGCTGTATATACCACTGGGGCTGCTGTATACTACCACTGGGGCTGCTGTATACACCTCTGAGGCTGCTGTATACTACCACTGGGTCTGCTGTATATACCTCTGGGGCTGCTGTATACTAACTACTGGGGCTGCTGCTGTATATACCACTGGGGCTGCTGCTGTACATACCACTGGGGCTGCTGCTGTATACTACCACTGGGTCTGCTGTATATACCTCTGGGGCTGCTGTATACTAACTACTGGGGCTGCTGCTGTATATAACACTGGGGCTGCTGTATATACCACTGGGGCTGCTGCTGTATACTACCACTGGGGCTGATGTATATACCTCTGGGGCTGATGTATACTAACTACTGGGGCTGCTGCTGTATATTCCACTGGGGCTGCTGCTGTATATACCACTGGGGCTGCTGCTGTATACTACCACTGGGGCTGCTGTATATACCTCTGGGGCTGCTGTATACTAACTACTGGGGCTGCTGCTATATATACCACTGGGGCAGCTGCTGTATATACCACTGGGGCTGCTGCTGTATACTACCACTGGGGCTGCTGTATATACCTCTGGGGCTGCTGTATACCACACTGCTGGGGCTGTATACCTGTGCTGGGGTCCACCCTCGGCTTATACACGAGTCAATAGGTTTTGCCAGGTTTTGGGGCAAAAGTAGGGGGGTCGGCTTATATACGGGTCGGCTTATACACGAGTATATACGATATATGAAATATTACATAAAATTTGGAGGTTACATAGTGTGTTATCCCTCCTAATTAATCATATTGATCACACATGTCTAAGTCTTCAGTATCCAGTCTCATTAGTGTTACTCAGTTCCTCCAAGATAAAAAAGAGAACAATAGAATAAATATACACATATATCTCGCTCTTCCTTTTTGTATATATATACATATATGTATATGGGTATAATTAAAAAAAACAATTGTATTTTAAACATTATTTGTTCCCTTTTGTTCCATTATTAATCTTTATCTTTGTTTTCTTTTTATTTTCTTTTTCTTTTTCGAAGTCAAGGTCCAAATATACCGTATATACTCGCGTATAAGCCGAGTTTTTCAGCCCAAAAATTGAGCTGAAAAGTCCCCCCCTCGGCTTATACGTGAGTCACTGTGTATACTATATACACTGTATACAGTATAGAAGCCGCCCGCCCCCATCAGTATACAGGCCCCCCCCATCAGTATACAGGGCCCCCCTTGCTGCCGCAATCCTATAAAGGAACACATCATTATACTTATACTTGCCGCTGTCCTGCCGCCGCCATCGCGCTCCTCTGGCTTCATCCGGCTTCTTCCGGCTTCCTCCTCTGGTGGGCACAGGCAATGACGTCATTGTCTGTGCCCACCAGAGGAGGAAGCCGGAAGAAGCCGGATGAAGCCGGAGGAGCGCGATGGCGGCGGCAGGACAGCGGCAGGGATAAGTATAATGATGTATTCCTTTACAGGATTGCGGCAGCAAGGGGGGGCCCTGTATACTGATGGGGGGAAGCCTGTATATACCACTGGGGCTGCTGCTGTATACTACCACTGGGGCTGCTGTATATACCTTTGGGGCTGCTGTATACTACCACTGGGGCTGCTGATGTATATAGCACTGGGGCTGCTGCTGTATACTACCACTGAGGCTGCTGTATATACCTCTGGGGCTGCTGTATACTACCACTGGGGCTGCTGCTGTATATACCACTGGGGCTGCTACTGTATACTACCACTGGGGCTGCTGCTGTATATACTACTGGGGAGGCTGCTGTATACCACACTGCTGGGGGCTGTATACCTGTGCTGGGGTCCACCCTCGGCTTATACACGAGTCAATAGGTTTTCCCAGGTTTTGGGAGCAAAAGTAGGGGGGTCGGCTTTTACACGAGTATATACGGTAGTTATATTCCCAAAAAAATAAAATTATTCTCAATTCCTGATGGAATCGATCCTGCACATTTTCTATCAACATATCTTCCCCATTCAGAGGTATATACCACTAGGCTATCAACTTCATCTATAGAAAAATTGCTCCAAGTCAACCCATTCATAAGTACCACATAATTGTTACGTCCCAATAAATCTCAATCATCCTCAAGGACACAGATATATTAGGTCGCTATATACTAGCGTGATAAATTCACCATAAAATATTTTACAATTTCCTTGACAAATATATCTCATATATTGCATATATCTACTGGAATCAATCTTGCGCTATTCATATTCAATCATTTCATCTCCACCCCGCTAAACCATCTTATCCTCCACCATACAGCGATTTACTCTTCTTCTCCCTCCTGAAACAACTGCCTTCATAATTAAAGGTGGACCATTATAAGTTGTGTGAACTCTTCACTTGTCATTCCAGGACCCAAAAAGTAGATATTTCTACTTCCCCAAGGGGATTAATACATGAGCGCTCCATAGAAAATGTATCATTTTCCTTGATAATAGATATATATATATATATATATATATATATATATATATATATATATATATATATATATATATATCTCATATATTGCATACTTCTGTTAGAATTGATCTTATTCAATTTATACTTAATCACCACCCAAAGTCCCACTGTACCATCTTTTCCTTCTCTAGACAATGTTTCATATTATTTATTATCATTTAAGAGACAGGTACATATGGCTCTCATCCTGGACCTATTCTGGTATATATTGCCCCATTGTGGTATATATGTTATAATAATAATAATATCTATTCATTTATAAAGCACTATTAATTCCATAGTGCTTTACATGGAGCCATTCTGGTATATATGGCCTCATCATGCTGCACACATAAAAAAATAAACGATTCTACTCACTTTCCCACCACTTCTATTTGTGTCCAATGTTAAAGAGAACGCATATTCACTGCTCCCCATGCCCATAATCTCACCTCTCAGCGCTGGCTTCAGTGCCGAAATGTGGGAGGGATTAGGGGTGTGGGGAGCGGGGAATTTGCACTTTCCTTAATAGTGGGCACACGTGTTCAGCCCAGCACCGCCGGTTCCTGCCTCCTGCCACCATGCTCCTGCATCTTGAGTCCCCATGCCCCTTCTGCCACCCTGGCGCAGCCAGATATATCCAGACTATAAGATGCTGGGCATCGCGCAATCAATCAGCTGAGCAGCGAGGTATTGGTGGGAGATTTAAAGACCGCTCAGCTGATTGGTCACGCGCCAGGTGGTATTCGACCAATCAGCTGAGCAGCGGTAGCAAACTTTAACTCTCCCACCAATACCGCTTTGCTCAGCTGATTGATCGCACGCTGCCCGGCACACAACCAATCAGCTAAGCAGCGAGGTATTGGCGGCAGAATAGCAGGGAGCAGCAGGCTGCTGGAAGATCAGCGGCGGGCGCGGCTCATCTCCCGGCGGCGTCGCCGCTGACCTCCCGGCAGAGGGAGATGAGTGGCTGCCACTGCCAGGAGATCAGTGTTGAGCACCTCAGATCTCCCAGCGGAATAGCAGTGATGTGTATGTCACTTGCAGACTCGCAGTTCGTGGCCTTGCGCAAC
Source organism: Allobates femoralis (assembly GCA_033576535.1). Taxonomy (NCBI): domain Eukaryota; kingdom Metazoa; phylum Chordata; class Amphibia; order Anura; family Aromobatidae; genus Allobates; species Allobates femoralis. The sequence continues at coordinate 275,183,728 of JARQOC010000006.1, forward strand.
TGACAATACCAGTGCCGCGGTGGATTGTGGGATAGGGTTACATCGCCCACTGGCAATTGTGTATGTAGATACCGCATATAATACAGTGCAGCAATATTGTGCATACCTCCATGGTGTGTAATTACTCCACAATACGGTATTACTATGCTATATCATTTTTTGACAGTATCAGCGATTACAGTCATTTTCCCTAGCATGGTATCATTCTCAGTTGGTTCATTGCTCATCCTTTTTTTAATATTCATATACATTATAATTTTATACAATAAAACCTATTATTATTAGTATACTCTGTCTTCTAAAAAGTGTTTTTCCTAGTATTGACCATTCTGACTGAGAATACCAGACATCGCTGATTGTAATAAGATAGTAAAAGTCAATGTTCACTTCTGACCTATGGACAACTGTAGTGTGTGGTGTTTAAGCACATAAACATTTTATGAGAACATCATCTCAAGGGGCATAAAAAGCTTTCTCATTTGAAACATCTATATAATAAATGTACTAAAAATACTACCTTAAAGACAATGCACAGATCAAATAATGATTAAATTATGGACTACGTGTAACAGAAAATCTCATTTTCTAGAGCCCCAGTGTATACATATTATTTACTTTATGGAAAGCTGACAAACGTCATAATTTAAAATTGTGAAACTTAATAAAACGAGTAGCATCAAGTGCTAGAATTATTACCTTTATTATATTTATTTATCGGCCTTCAGCTCGATCTCGAGGCATGGTGGCTTGATGGATGAGCACTTTGTAGGAAGATCCATCTTGTGCACCCTAGATAGGTCCACGCTGTCGTTATCTAGACAGTATCAAGCCATTGGGTTGCTACTCCTCCTCTTCATCTTGCACCTTCCTACCAAAATGTCCTTTTCTGGTGATTTTTCTCTTCGTATGATGTGTCCAAAGTAGGAAAGTCGTACCATGTTGATCCTTGCTTTAAGTGACATGCCTGGCTTGATTTGCTTGTTCTTCTTGCCATCCATGGTATTGATAACATCCTTCTCCAGCACTACATTTCTAAGGCGTTGATTCTTCTTCTGTCTTGTTTCTTTATTGTCCAGGTTTCACATCCATATGTTACTAGAGAAAAGACCAGACTATGTACGAGTCTATGTGTTTTCATTGTGATATGTTCCTTAATGTGAAGACCTTGTCTTGACTTCATTGTGGATTTTCATGTAATATCCACATATTGAATATAGGTACATTGATAATTCTGTATTAATACGTATAACACATTAGCCAAACTCAAATGAAAGTATTGCCTTTTACTAACTACAAGGATCATGGACAAGTATAACATTGTAGTAAGAGCATAGTAGTGTTTTATTTCAGTAGTTAGCTGCAGTTGTACATTTGATTTTCTGCTGAAGTTGTGTCATTACCCTGCAGTAATGCTATTGTACATGGATGGCTCACAGCTCACCAACAACATACATACGGATTCATCACATGCGCAAACATATATATAGCATTACTTATAGGGGCCTTGACATTACACTCTCTATAGCATTCTTTTCAACACAAGGCAATCCTGCCTACTGAATGCCATTTTCTATGAAGGGATGTGACAATAAGATGGATGACGCATCCTACAATGGGATGACATGAAGGCTAATCTGTGTGGAGGTGTGTTAGAAAACATCTTACTTTGTGATTCATTCAGATTCCTATCTCTTCATAAAACTTTATATATTCGTCAGTATTACCATTATATCCTCTAAAGCAAATCATAATATGGATGCAAAGACACTGATTCCAACTATGTGTCACTTACTGGGCTGCTTGTTACTATTTTCATAAAATTCCTGTTGTTAGGTTTTTGTATACACTGCATAGGCAGAAAGCTGCCAAATCAATGGTGTGGATGGGGTTATATGGAGATCATGAATATGGAGGACTACATCATAGCAGATTTACTAGTCCTCTAGTGATCATCTCTTGCAGATAAAACAGTGATTTTAGAAAAAACTACAGTAAGCAGCCCAGTAACAGATTCATCACTTTGGAATTAGAATCTCTGCCCCTACATTATGTTGCTTCAGATTAGGCAGCACAAATCTAGTGACAGATTCATTTTAATACCCTTAATACATTTTTAGCTGTATTCCCATGCATGCAGTGTATTGTAAAATTAAAATTATGAAAACTACTGCAAGCAGCCCAGTAAGTGAAACTTTGTTGGAGTCGGGGTCTCTGAACATTACCCTGCTTTTAAATTAGGTAACAAACGCATGGAGACAGATTCCTTTTAAATAAGCGTTTTAAAGTTTTTAGGTGATACTTACAAAGTTTACTAATAAAATTTATGACAAAGTTGTAGATTATGAATTAGCAATAGCTCCAAAACTCATATATTATATCACTAAATTATTACTGAAGAATCATTAGAATATAAGTGGTGCCATTACAGATTTGTGTGACTCACGTAGGATGAATAATCATAAGGTAGTTCACGTGGAGTCTTAGGCCGGCTTCACACCACAGTTTAACCCGATCTGGGGCTGTCCGATGTAAACCGGACAGCCCCAGACCGGATTTTGGCCCCATAGTATTCTATGGGGCCAGATGGAGGTGGATGGCAGCTCTCTGCCATCCAGTTTCCATGTGTCCGAGAGAATCCGGGAGTAATCGGATTTTTCTCCCGGACACAAAATCGGAGCATGCAGTATTTTTGTGTCTGGGGAGACAAATTTCCCCAAATCGGAATCTCCCGGATCCTCCTGGATCCAGGACAATCCATCACTCCCTAACATGGGAGTCTATGCGGCCGTATTGCCCGGATCCAGGAGGATCTGGCAACCGGACACCGGCGGCTGCACGCTGCTGTAACTTCAGGACTGCGGCTAGCTTCCTGCTACTGCGATCTTGAATAATCAGCAGCTGCGGCTGCTATTAGCGTCATCGGGCTGCACTCGGTACCCGGTTTCTTCCCTGGGGCAAACTCTCTGGTTACTTCTTGCTCCCCACATTGAGTGAACTCTCCCGTGAGTTTCTTTCTCCTTTCCTTCCTTACTGGGATCTCTTCTTGCTGTCCTGGGTCCCTCAGCCGAGGAGACCCTTCTTTCTCCCTCCAGCCCAGCTACCTGGTTCTTTGCTTTTCGGCTCTCACTGGTCTGCTCTACACTCCTCTCCTAGACCAGGCCAGACTTCAGACTCAACTCTCACTCGTTCTTCCTCAGGCTCACTGCCTGGCTAACTAACTTCTACTCCCCGTGGGGTGACTATATCTCCTCTCGGGGTCCCTCCCACCTGCTGACTAGTGTGGGGTGTAAGTTCTAGGGTTCCACTTACTGGCCATAGTTCCACTTGCAGTGGGGTGACTACACCACTTTTATGGGTGTAGTACCCCTTTTTGTGGCACCTACATAGTGGGGCGCCACACATGCCACTAATGTACAATAACAGAATTGAAGGCTTAATACCAAATTGTACGAATGTTACTGAAGTCAATGTGTGGGATGTGTATACAGACAATGTTGAATCATGGTTGTGAGATAACCCAAATGGAGAATCATTTGTTCTTGTAATGTAGCTTCTACTTTGTCAATTCATAGTTTGCGTGATGAGAATCTGATCCAGCCTGTGATTATTTTTTTTAGATGAACTGGTTATTATAAAATTTATATATACTGTAAATAATCAGGATTTATGTAAATCCTATTCACAGTGCTTAGATTTATATCATACCACCATGTTCTGGGGGAAGTGAAAGATCTCTGGATGCAAATTTAAAGGGGTTGTTCCCTTTCAGTAAATACATGTCCTCAGCTGCAAGTTTTTATAAACAATTTGCACTGTACTGACTTTCCTGGGGTCTACTGGCAAATCTGAGTCACTGCTCCTGGCGACTGGTATTTGTTGACAGCGCGGCTGCCAATCAGTGCACTCATCAGTTCTGAAAGGGTCATTTACCACTTCATAATTGTTGTCAATCAGTCTCTCATGATATTCTTATGCCACATGAAGCCTTCAGTCAATGAGTTGCTGCTATTAAGCTGCCGTGCTCTCATTTCTTCCACTGGTTCTTCCTAAGGATGTGAGTGCACAGCTGCAGGGTTCACCTGACATAAGAATATTTCACGAGACTTGGAAGACCCAGCACCGACAATGCTGAAATACTACTGGTGTGTGAGGGGAGTATGTATTATTTTAATTGTACAAGTGGGATTACTTAATTTAAAACGGGGTTGTCCAGGTATTGACCAATTCAAGACAAACATCTTTTTACTGTTTGCAAGTTCTACAAAATGTGAAAGAGAGACATTTTTGCTGTAGAGAATCTTCTCAATAAGGGGACTTGGTTGTCCTGCTTAAAACCATTGACATAGGGATGAATCCTAGTGCAGTCCGATATAGGACAATACAGGCAACGGAGAAGATTGAGAGATTAATCTCGCTATCTTCTTTGAACCTATGCTCTGATTCTCGCATGCAAGAGATCTGGAGCACAGTAGAATGACACTTGGTCATGCTCACAGCAGAATTTGAGTGTCATACGACAAAATACACTCTTGAATTGGATATCATACACTCTCGCATCAGATAACAAACAGTCGTGTAGCCCTGGCCTTAATCTATTTCTCCTGTCTGCTGTCTGATGCTCAGCTTCTGATGGTTTTACCTTTTTACAGTGTTGCTCTTTGGTGATTTACGACCTGCTGGCAGCTCCAGTGTTTCAAGGACAAAGCTGGAGGTCACAAAATAATAAATTTCTATGAGAGCCTTGAGCGCTTGTGATGTAACTTCTGACTTCTGGCCAATCAGAAGTTATTGGTACAGTATGGCGCTGTGGGCCCAGAGCGTCATTGGTAAAAAGTAAGAGGTCAAGATGCCAAAAGGTGAGTATATGACTGGGGGCATGGGGCTTGTATTTAAAGCCCCTTTCCAGTGATGAAAAGGACAAAAAAAATGCTGGAGTGTTGCTTTAAATGAAATACCCCAAGCAAAATAAAAACCCGATATAAATATATGTAATAATTGTGATATGTGACATAAAAACAAAACTCCTAGACCACCCATTCACCTAAATGACCCGAAACATTCACACAAATGACCAAAAAGGACAAGAAAAATTAATCTCCAATATACTTAAAGCTATATAAATAAGCTAAAGAAATGTTATCATTCTGTCATGAAAATCATTCAAATTTAATTGTGACTTTATGGGCACATCAGTCAGCTCTACGTCTTGAGGAGCAGAATGAAGCAGACTTTAAAAAGAACACCCTTCCTACAGTAAAACATGGTGATGGCCCTTGTGATGCTCTGCTTCCACTGGTGCTGTAAGCATGCAGTATGAGGACGGCAACATGGATTTAATCGATTATCAGAAAATCCTAGGACAAAAAATGTTATGCTTTTAGAGACTGAAGCTTGGGCATTATGGGACTTACCAACTGGAAAATAATCCTAAGCAAACCTCAAAGTCCACCTAGTGATTGTCTCAGAAGAAGTACTTGAAGATTTTGGAGTGGTTGTTATGGTGATCTGACTTGAACACCATAGAAAATCTTTTGTAGGATTTGAAAAATTTAAATTAGCATTGAAGGTGAATATTTTTGATTGCAAGTGTATAGATTGTAGACCATACTCAACAAGGGAAGTCAGATACTGAGAATTGACTTGATAAAGCTTGTATGGGAAGCCAACAAAAGAAGGAGATCCAAGTATGCATGTAGACTTCAAAAGGTCATAGATATACAACTGGAAAGCAATCAAAGATGCCTTCCTTATGATATGTTAGACAACTGGTTAAGGACATTACAGTTTAGGTATCCATGGTTATGACCACTAGTAACAAACTTTCACTATACGAGTGGTCATAACCATGGATACCTAAGCTACTGCAATACCCTGCACATGAGGTAAGAGACATAATCAGTAGAATTATGCTACATTTCTAATTGAAGATACAGTATTTTTTGCTTTATAAGATGAACCAGATTCTAACATGCACTCCAAATTTGAAGGAAAAGAAAAAAAAAGTAATTTTTAATGTTAAATGGGGTCTATCTAATAATGCCATTGTATACACAGTTGTGGCCAAAAGTATTCACACCCCTGCAATTCTGTCAGATAATACTCAGTTTCTTCCTGAAAATGATTGCAATCACAAATTCTTTGGTATTATTACCTTCATTTAATTTGTCTTAAATGAAAAAACACAAAAGAGAATGAATCAAAAAGCAAAACATTGATCATTTCACACAAAACTCCAAAAATGGGCCGGACAATAGTATTGGCACCCTCAGCCTAATACTTGGTTGCACAACCTTTAGCCAAAATAACTGCGATCAACCGCTTCCGGTAACCATCAATGAGTTTTTTACAATGCTCTGCTGGAATTTTAGACCATTCTTCTTTGGCAAACCACTCCAGGCCCCTGATATTTGAAGGGTGCCTTCTCCAAACTGCCATTTTTAGATCTCTCCACAGGTGTTCTATGGGATTCAGGTCTGGACTCATTGTTGGCCACCTTAGAAGTCTCCAGTGCTTTCTCTCAAACCATTTTCTAGTGCTTTTTGAAGTGTGTTTTGGGTCATTGTCCTGCTGGAAGACCCATGACCTCTGAGGGAGACCCAGCTTTCTCACACTGGGCCCTACATTATGCTGCAAAATTTGTTGGTAGTCTTCAGACTTCATATGCCATGCACACAGTCAAGCAGTCCAGTGCCAGAGGCAGCAAAGCAACCCCAAAACATCAGGGAACCGCCGCCATGTTTGACTGTAGAGACCGTGTTCTTTTGTTTGAATGCCTCTTTTTTTCTCCTGTAAACTCTATGTTGATGCCTTTGCCCAAAAAGCTCTACTTTTGTCTCATCTGACCAGAGAACATTCTTCCAAAACGTTGTAGGCTTTCTCAGGTAAGTTTTGGCAAACTCCAGCCTGGCTTTTTTTATGTCTCGGGGTAAGAAGTGGGGTCTTCCTGGGTATCCTACCATACAGTCCCTTTTCATTCAGACGCCGATGGATAGTACGGGTTGACACTGTTGTACCCTCGGACTGCAGGGCAGCTTGAACTTGTTTGGATGTTAGTCGAGGTTCTTTATCCACCATCCGCACAATCTTGCGTTAAAATCTCTCGTCAATTTTTCTTTTCCGTCCACATGTAGGGAGGTTAGCCACAGTGCCATGGGCTTTAAATTTCTTGATGACACTGTGCACGGTAGACACAGGAACATTCAGGTCTTTGGAGATGGACTTGTAGCCTTGAGATTGCTCATGCTTCCTCACAATTTGGTTTCTCAAGTCCTCAGACAGTTCTTTGGTCTTTTCTCTTTTCTCCATGCTCAATGTGGTACACACAAGGACACAGGACAGAGGTTGAGTCAACTTTAATCCATGTCAACTGGCTGCAAGTGTGATTTAGCTATTGCCAACACCTGTTAGGTGCCACAGGTAAGTTACATGTGCTGTTAATTACACAAATTAGAGAAGCATCACATGATTTTTCTAACAGTCACAATACTTTTGTCCACCCCCTTTTTTATGTTTGGTGTGGAATTAGATCCAATTTGGCTTTAGGACAATTCTTTTTGTATTTTTTCATTGAAGACAAATTAAATGAAGATAATAATACCAAAGAATTTGTGATTGCAATCATTTTCAGGAAGAAACTGAGTATTATCTGACAGAATTGCAGGGGTGTCAATACTTTTGGCCACAACTGTATGTCACCCATCCTGGTACATAGCCCTCTCCCCCCCCATCCTGGTATATATGATTCCCCATCCTTTGTACATGGGTCCCCATCCTGGTGTCCCTCATTCTTTGTACATGGGTCCCCATCCTTGTGTCCCTCATCCTTTGTACACTGCTTCCCATCCTTGTGTCCCTCATCCTTTGTGCATGGCCCCCCATCCAGATGTCCCTCATCCTTTGTGCATGGCCCGCAATCCCGGTGTCCCTCATTCTTTGTACATGGCCCCCAATCCCAGTGTCCCTCATCCTTTGTACATGCACCCCACCCTGATGCCTCACATCCTTTGTACATGGTCCCCCATCCTGGTGACCCTCATACTTTGTATATGGCCCCCCATCCTGGTGTATATATATCCCCCCTCTGGACCCACCATGGCTTACCAAAGGGGCAGTTGTGGGGATCCATCTGTGCATGTGCCGCCTCCGTGGCCATTTTCTGGAAGTCTCAACTTAACCTCTTGCAAACAATTCCAACTTGGGACTGAATCAGGCACATAGAAAATAGCAGTGCCCACCGTGATCCCCGCAGCTCCAGTCCCGCAGCTTTGCCCCCACCTTCCATGGACACCTGAAACATACCTCTGGCACCCCTGCTCCATGACTGCACCATCCCCTCTGTAAATTTTTTTTGTTTGTTAAATTCGGATTGTAAGGTGCACCCCCATTTTTCCCCTAATTTGGGGGCAAAAAGTGTGTATTATAATCCGAAAACTACGGTATTTGCTAATATTAATTATTACACCTACTTTATATTGGGAAAGAATTTTGGAGATGGGAATAACCCTTTAAAGTGTCTATTGACATATAGATTGCAAATAAAAGGGTTATCTATTATATAATTGCCGTAGCGACTTCCGTCGGAGCGGCGCAACTTCCGGTGGCTTTGTTAGCGCGAGCGAGCTGCTTCTCCTGGACTCTCCCCGTGGCCGCGTAGCGGCCACGGCGACTCACGAAGCAATGCCCGCAAAGCGGGCATTGCGAGTCGTTGCAGTCTTGCGAAGCAATGCCCGCGAAGCGGGCATTGCGAGTCGCTTCGCTAACAAAGCCAGGGCTGGCTAAGAGCATGGCGCTGTAGTGTACACCGCTATGGTATACTACAGTCCCATGGCCATACGCTTTACACCTCACAGGCGTATGGCCATGGGACTGTAGTATACCATAGCGGTGTACACTACAGCCCCATGCTCTTAGCCACCCCCTCAGTGCGCCGCCCCTACCCCTAAGTCGCCACCCGCTAAGCCCCGACCACCTAACCCCCGACCCGCAGCATCCTAACCCCCCGCCGATACCCCCTAAGCCCCGCTGCCCGGCGCTGTAGTGTACACCGCTATGGTATACTACAGTCCCATGGCCATACGCTTTACACCTGACAGGCGTATGGCCATGGGACTGTAGTATACCATAGCGGTGTACACTACAGCCCCATGCTCTTAGCCACCCCCTCAGTGCGCCGCCCCTACCCCTAAGTCGCCACCCGCTAAGCCCCGACCACCTAACCCCCGACCCGCAGCATCCTAACCCCCCGCCGATACTCCCTAAGCCCCGCCGTCTACCCCCTAAGCCACCGCCGCCCTCAGTGCGCCGCCCCTACCCCTAAGTCGCCACCCGCTAAGCCCCCAACACCTGCGCCGTCCCTACCCCTAAGTCGCCACCCGCTAAGCCCCGACCACCTAACCCCCGACCCGCAGCATCCTAACCCTTCGCCGATACCCCCTAAGCCCCGCCGTCTACCCCCTAAGCCACCGCCGCCCCTAAGCCCCTACCCCCTAAGCCCCGCAGCAGCCCCGACCACCTAACCCCCGACCCGCAGCATCCTAAGCCCCCGCCGATACCCCCTAAGCCCCTATCCCCTAAGCCGCGACCACCTAACCCCCGACCCGCAGCATCCTAAGCCCCCGCCGTTTACCCCCTAAGCCACCGCTGCCCCTAAGGCCCTACCCCCTAAGCCCCGCAGCAGCCCCTAAGCCCCTACCCCCTAAGCCCCGTAGTATCCTAGGCCCCCGCCGATACCCCCTAAGCCCCGCCGCCTATCCCCTAAGCCCCCACCGTCCCCTAACCTAACGCCGCTGTCACCTAAGGCCCTATACCCAAAGCCCCCGCTGTCCCCTAACCTAACGCCCCCGTCGATCACTTACATCCCTTCAAGTCATCTGATCGTCCGTCCGATCCTCAACTCCTCCGTCCGGCCAGGCGTCCTCTTCCTCCGGCCCCGGGGGTCTTCTCTCTTATTTCCGCCATCTTCGCCTCTTCGTCCGGCCCCGGGATCTTCCACCTCCGACGTCCTCTTCCTTCTCATTAAGATAGAATGGAAGAAAAATCCCCCATTCTACCTCAATGAGATCTCAGGCCCTCTTATGATTGGTCGCGGTATACTGCCCTCAGCCAATCAGAAGAGCCCCTCAAAACTGAGACGCAGTTCTCATTCAGGTCCGACTTTTTTTTTCCCATTGACATACATTACCGGTGTGTCGGCGATTTTATGGCCGCCCACCTGGTTCTATTTGTCGGCCCTAAAATCGCGGACACACCGCTAATGCATCTCTATGGGCAGTCAGCCCGATTTCGGATTGAACGCCGACCAATCAGAATTCGAGCTGACTGCCCATAGACATGCATTAGGGGTGTGTCCGCGATTTTAGGGCCGACAAATAGAACCAGGTGGCCGGCCATAAAATCGCCGACACACCGCTAATGTATGTCAATGGGGAAAAAAAAGGCGGACCTGAATGACAACTGTGTCTCACTCTGAGTTAAAAAAATAAATAAATTAAATAATAAAAATAATAATTTAAAAATAATTAAAAAATAATAAAAAAATAAATAAAAAATATTAAATAATTAAATAAAAATAATAATAAAAAAAAAAAAAAAATGCGGACCTGAATGAGAACTGTGTCTCACTCTCACTTAAAAAAATAAATAAATTAAAAATAAAAATAATAATTTAAAAATAATTAAAAAATAATAAAAAAATAATAAAAAAATATTAAATAATTAAATAAAAATAATAATAAAAAAAAAAAAAACTGCGGACCTGAATGAGAACTGTGTCTCACTCTCACTTAAAAAAATAAATAAATTAAATAATAAAATAATAATTTAAAAATAATTAAAAAATAATAAAAAAATAAATAAAAAATATTAAATAATTAAATAAAAATAATAATAATAAAAAAAAAAAACTGCGGACCTGAATGAGAACTGTGTCTCACTCTCACTTAAAAAAATAAATAAATTAAATAATAAAAATAATAATTTAAAAATAATTAAAAAATAATAAAAAAATAAATAAAAAATATTAAATAATTAAATAAAAATAATAATAAAAAAAAAAAAAAACTGCGGACCTGAATGAGAACTGTGTCTCACTCTCACTTAAAAAAATAAATAAATTAAATAATAAAAATAATAATTTAAAAATAATTAAAAAATAATAAAAAAATAAATAAAAAATATTAAATAATTAAATAAAAATAATAATAAAAAAAAAAAAAACTGCGGACCTGAATGAGAACTGTGTCTCACTCTCACTTAAAAAAAATAAATAAATTAAATAATAAAAATAATAATTTAAAAATAATTAAAAAATAATAAAAAAATAAATAAAAAATATTAAATAATTCAATAAAAATAATATAAAAAAAAAAAAAAAACTGCGGACCTGAATGAGAACTGTGTCTCACTCTCACTTAAAAAAATAAATAAATTAAATAATAAAAATAATAATTTAAAAATAATTAAAAAATAATAAAAAAATAAATAAAAAATATTAAATAATTCAATAAAAATAATAATAAAAAAAAAAAAAAAACTGCGGACCTGAATGAGAACTGTGTCTCACTCTCCCTTAAAAAAACAAATAAATTAAATAATAAAAAAAAATAATTTAAAAATAATTAAAAAAAATAAAAAAATAATTAAAAAATATTAAATAATTAAATAAAAATAATAATAATAAAAAAAAAAAAAACTGTGGACCTGAATGAGAACTGTGTCTCACTCTCACTTAAAAAAATAAATAAATTAAATAATAAAAATAATAATTTAAAAATAATTAAAAAATAATAAAAAATAAATAAAAAATATTAAATAATTCAATAAAAATAATAATAAAAAAAAAAAAAAACTGCGGACCTGAATGAGAACTGTGTCTCACTCTCACTTAAAAAAATAAATAAATTAAATAATAAAAATAATAATTTAAAAATAATTACAAAATAATAAAAAAATAAATAAAAAATATTAAATAATTACATAAAAATAATAATAAAATAAATAAATGCTAATAATAATGCTATTAATGGTATTATTAATGCTATTAATGCTAATATTTATCCTATTCATGCTATTAATGCTAATAATAATGCTATTAATGCTATTAATAATGCATGCTATTAATTATTATTAATGCTATTCAATGCTAATATTTATCTATTAATGCATTATTAATGCTATTAATGCTAATAATAATGCTATTAATGCTATTAATAATTGTTATTAATGCTATTATTAATGCTAATAATGCTATTATTAATGCTATTTATGCTAATAATAATGCTATAATGCTATTATTAATGCTATTAATGCTATTAATGCTAATATTTATCTTATTAATGATATTAATACTATAATGCTAATAATAATATATTAATGCTATTAATGCTAATAATAATGCTATTATGCTATTAATAATGTTATTAATGCTATATTAATGCTATAATGCTATTATTAATGCTATTAATGCTAATAATAATGCTATTAATGCTATTAATAATGTATTAATGCTATTATTAATGCTAATAATGCTATTATTATGATATTATGCTATAATAATGCTATAATGCTATTAATAATGCTATTAATGCTATTAATGCTAATATTTATCCTATTAATGGTATTATTAATGCTATTAATGCTAATAATAATGCTATTAATGCTATTAATGCTAATAATAATGTTATTAATGCTATTAATAATGTTATTAATGCTATTATTAATGCTAATAATGCTATTATTAATGCTATTAATGCTAATAATAATGCTATTAATGCTATTAATAATGTTATTAATGCTATTATTAATGCTAATAATGCTATTATTAATGCTATTTATGCTAATAATAATGCTATTAATGCTATTAATAATGCTATTAATGCTAATATTTATCCTATTAATGGTATTATTAATGCTATTAATGCTAATAATAATGCTATTAATGCTATTAATAATGCTATTAATGCTATTAATTCTGCTATTAATGCTAATATTTATCCTATTAATGCTATTAATGCTAATATTTATCCTATTAATGCTATTAATGCTATTATTAATGCTAATAATGCTATTATTAATGTTATTCATGCTAATAATAATGCTATTAAATGCTATTACTAATGTTATAATGCTATTATTAATGCTAATAATGCTATTATTAATGCTATTAATGCTAATAATAATGTTATTAATGCTATTAATAATGCTATTAATGCTATTAATTATGCTATTAATGCTAATATTTATCCTACTAATGCTATTAATGCTAATAATAATGCTATTAATGCTATTAATTATGCTAATTAATGCTATTAATTATGCTATTAATGCTATTAAATGCTAATATTTATCCTATTAATGGCATTATTAATGCTATTAATGCTAATAATAATGCTATTAATGCTTTTAATAATGTTATTAATGCTATTATTAATGCTAATAATGCCATTATTAATGCTAATAATAATGCTATTAATGCTATTAATAATGCTATTAATGCTATTAATTAGGCTATTAATGCTATTAATGCTAATATTTATCCTATTAATGCTATTAATAATGCTATTAATGCTAATAATAATGCTATTAATGCTATTAATAATGTTATTAATGCTATTATTAATGCTAATAATGCTATTATTAATGCTATGAATGCTAATAATAATGCTATTAATGCTATTAATAATGTTATTAATGCTATTATTAATGCTAATAATGCTATTAATAATGCTATTAATGCTAATAATAATGCTATATAATGCTATTAATACTGTTATTAATGCTATTATTAATGCTAATAATGCCATTATTAATGCTATTAATGCTAATAATAATGCTATTAATGCTATTAATAATGCTATTAATGCTAATAATTAGGCTATTAATGCTATTAATGCTAATATTTATCCTATTAATGCTATTAATAATGCTATTAATGCTAATAATAATGCTATTAATGCTATTAATAATGTTATTAATGCTATTATTAATGCTAATAATGCTATTATTAATGCTATTAATGCTAATAATAATGCTATTAATGCTATTAATAATGTTATTAATGCTATTATTAATGCTAATAATGCTATTAATGCTAATAATAATGCTATTAATGCTATTAATACTGTTATTAATGCTATTATTAATGCTAATAATGCCATTATTAATGCTATTAATGCTAATAATAATGCTATTAATGCTATTAATAATGCTATTAATGCTATTAATTAGGCTATTAATGCTATTAATGCTAATATTTATCCTATTAATGCTATTAATAATGCTATTAATGCTAATAATAATGCTATTAATGCTATTAATAATGTTATTAATGCTATTATTAATGCTAATAATGCTATTATTAATGCTATTAATGCTAATAATAATGCTATTAATAATGTTATTAATGCTATTATTAATGCTAATAATGCTATTAATAATGCTATTAATGCTAATAATAATGCTATTAATGCTATTAATACTGTTATTAATGCTCATAATACTGCTAATAATGCTATTAATACTGCTATTACTGCTAATAATAATGCTATGGCTTATATTATTGCTATTGATGATGCGATTATTATTTAAAAATCTTTAAAAAAACAATAAACATATTTTAGATACCCGATGCATTTGCATCAGGCTAACAGCTATAACTACTATAATCAAATTAATGCACGTTCTAGAATCCCGATGCATTTGCATCGGGCTCACAGCTAGTAAGTACATAAACAGGATGTGTGCTGAAAATAGAGAGTATAGAACAGAAGATATTCACAGAAATACGACGTGCAGTTACCTGGAACTTCCTGTGCTATGACGTCAGAACAGAGAAAACCTGTCAACTTCCCATTGTACTCTTTAGCTATATGTGAGTAAAACAAACAATTGTGTTTTGTTGCACATTGCAAATGTTGCCTGTAATAACAATGTAATCAGCCAGCAAGTATTGTGCTTTCCTCAGATCTGCAAAAGGCAAAGTTTGCGCAGGAATATAACATTGAAGAATACTATGCCATGCATTCAATCATATTTTGGAAATTTCTCATTTAACATATATCTGTATGAGGGAAAGGAGATTTGTGACCGCACTCCCTCTCCAAATGATCCAATTGGATCAGACAGTTTAGAATTCAAGCAGTGGTTTAATTTCTAGGCATTTTGGGGCATAGCCCCATAACAAGAGGTACATCTTGTTGTGGTATTCCTGAAGAAGGGGTTATGCCCCAAAGCAAGTTGAAATAAAACCACTGCTTGAATTCTAAAACTTCTGATTCAATTGGATCATTTGTAGCGGAAGCGAGGTCACAAATCTCCTTTCCCTCATACATGATCCTAGATGACAACATGTGGGAGGACTTCTGCAAACCGATGAAAAGGCTTGACATCTTTAGCTGTGACAAGTGTTTTAGGTGGTTGTAACATCTCACAACCCCAAAAGGTGAGATAATTCACTTTTTTTCCCGTTACCCCTGCCTAACAGATAAACACTATTGTGTGGCTATTTCCTTCCAGTGCTGCATCTCTTAACATACAGTACAGACCAAAGGTTTGGACACACCTTTTCATTCAAAGAGTTTTCTTTATTTTCATGACCATGAAATTTGTACATTCACACTGAAGACATCAAAACTATGAATTATCACATGTGGAATTATATACTTAAAGAGGACCTGTCACCACCCCATGGATGTGAACTTAAGGGCAGCACTGAATGCAGCATATCTGCTGCATTCAGGCAAGGGGTCCCCCATGTCTGATGGTGGCTAGTACCCCGAGATAATAGTTTAGTAAAACTTACAATCTGGAGTCAAATGGGCGGTCCCTGGTGCGGCAGCCTGTGTCTCTGTGCCGCCTCCCTGCGGCCAATCACGTCCTCCTCGCTCTGTCTCTGCTCCCTGTGCTGGTGATGCAGGCAGAGCAAGGTAATGTTTATCCCCACCCCCAGCCGGCTGTCTCGCCTCCTGCTGTGATGTCAGAGCATTTCCCCACTCAGCTCCATAGCATAACATACAGCTGGGAAAGGAAATGATTTGATGTCTCAGCAGGAGGCCGGACAGGCAGCCGGAGGCTGAGATAACATTATCTACTGCGTCACCAGCACAGACAGAGCGAGGAGGACGTGATTGGCAGCAGGGAGGCGGCACAGAGACACAGGCTGCCGCACCGAGGACCACCCATTTGGCTCCAGATTGTAAATTTTACTAAACTATTATCTCGGGGTACCAGCTGCCATCCGACATGGGGGACTCCTTGCCTGAATGCAGCAGACATGCTGCATCCAGTGCTGCCCTTAGATTGTAATATTTTGGGGGGTGACAGGTCCTCTTTAACAAAAAAGTGTGAAACAATTGAAAGTATGTCTTATATTCTAGGTTCTTCAAAGTAGCCACCTTTTGCTGTGATTACTGCTTTGCACACTCTTGGCATTCTCTTGATGAGCTTCAAGAAGTAGTCGCCAGAAATGGTTTTCACTTCACAGGTGTGCCCTGTCAGGTTTAATAAGTGGGATTTCTTGCCTTATAAATGGGGTTGGGACCATCAGTTGTGTTGTGCAGACGTCTGGTGAATACACAGCTGATAGTCCTACTTAATAGACTGTTAGAATTTGTATTATGGCAAGAAAAAAGCAGCTAAGTAAAGAAAATAATAATAATATAATAATAATGAAACTTTATTTGTATAGCGCCAACATATTCCGCAGCGCTTTACAGTACAATGGTACATATAAGAAAAATATACGATACAGAATGGTAGGTAATACAGAACAGTAGTTACATGCAATAAACATAGCATCAACGTAGGAAATACAATAAAAAGGCAAAAAATAAAGGTGACCCTGCTCGAAGGAGCTTACAATCTAAGACGGGATGGGAACACAAAGTACAGGGGCTTATAACAATGAATA
The DNA here is from genome assembly GCA_033576535.1 of Allobates femoralis. NCBI lineage: Eukaryota > Metazoa > Chordata > Amphibia > Anura > Aromobatidae > Allobates > Allobates femoralis. The sequence continues at coordinate 275,200,631 of JARQOC010000006.1, forward strand.
TCTTATATCTAAATGACTACTGTTAGGGAGAAGGATAGGCCGCCCTGAAAAGGTGTGTTGTTAGGGGGCGTCTGAAGCTATGCAAGTTGTGGATGGTCCTAATTTCTTGGGGCAGAGCATTCCAGAGGATTTGTGCAGCTCGAGAGAAGTCTTGGAGTTGGGAATGGGAGGTTCGGATTAATGCCGATGTTAGTCTGAGGTTGCATTCAGAGTGAAGGGGCGGGTGGGGTGGTAGACAGAGATGAGGGTAGAGAGGTAGGGAGGTGCTGCACCATGAATAGCTTTGTGGGTGACAACGAGCAATTTGAATTGGATTCTACAGTGTATGGGTAGTCAATGCAGTGACTGGCACAGAGCAGAAACATCTGAGTAACGGTTTGCTAGATAGGTGATCCTGGCTGCTGCATTGAGGATAGACTAGAGAGGAGAAAGTTTACTGTGGGGGAGGCCAGCTAATAAAGAATTACAGTAGTCAAGGCGGGAATGAATCAGGGCCAGAGTGAGGGCTTTAGTTGTTTCGATGGTGAGGAAAGGGAGAATTCTGGAGATATTTTTCAGGTGCAAGCGACAGGAGTGGGTGAGAGATTGTATATATGGTGTGAAGGAGAAATCAGTGTCCATCATAACACCGAGACAGCGAGCCTGCTGGGCGTTATCGTGGTGCCGCACACCGAGAGAGAGATGTAAGGTTTAGGGAGGCTGGCAGAGGGTGGGAGCAGAAGAAGTTCAGTTTTGGAAAGGTTGAGTTTCAGATAGAGAGCGAACATGATATTGGAGACTGCGGTTAGACAGTCATTGGTGTTCTGTATTAGAGCAGGAGTAAGGTCAAGGGAGGAAGCGTATAGTTGTGTGTCATCAGCATAGAGATGGTACTGGAAGCCAAATCTGCTGATGGTTTGTCCGATCGGGGCTGTGTAGAGAGAGAAGAGAAGAGGTTCAAGGACTGAACCATGAGGGACCCCAATAGTGAGGGGAAGAGGGGAGGAAGTGGAGCCAGAGAAAGATACACTGAAAGAGCGGTCAGAAGGATAGGAAAGAGAACCACGAGAGAGCTGTCTCCTTGATGTCAATGGAGTGCAGCATAGAGAGTAGGAGATTGTGGTCAACAGTGTCAAAAGCTGCAGAGAGATCAAGAAGGATAAGGAGAGAGTGGTCACCATTATGTTTTGCTGTCAGAAGGTCATTGGTCACTTGATAAGGGCAGTTTCTGTAGAGTGTAAGGGGCGGAAGCCAGACTGCAGTGGATCTAAAAGAGAGTGAGTGGCGAGGTAATGGGTGAGGCGGGTGTAGACCAGGCGCTCCAGGAGTTTAGAGATAAAGGGGAGATTGGAGACTGGTCTGTAGTTATTTGTGCAGGATGGGTCAAGGGACGTTTTCTTTAGTAGTGGAGTAATAATAGAGTGTTTGAAGGAGGAGGGGAAGATGCCAGTAGAGAGGGAGTGATTGAAGATTGTGGTTAAGTGAGTGGTGACCACTGGAGAGAGGGTCTGTAGTAGGTGTGAGGGAATAGGGTTAGTGGTGCATGTAGTGGGATGTGAGGACAAGAGGAGCCTGGAGGCTTCTTCTTCTGTGACTGGGCAAAAATGGAGAGTGAGCCAGAGTGGATGTAGGGACAGATGGGAGTAGAAACACATGAAGGTTGGGAGCTGATTTCCTGACGGATGTTTTCTATTTTTTCTGTGAAGTAAGAGGCCAGATCATCAGCACAGAGGTCAGTGATAGGGGCCTGCACTTTCGGACTGAGGAGAGAGTGAAAGGTGTCAAAGAGTTTCTTTGAGTTGTTGGCTAGTGAGGAGATCAGGGTGGTGAAGTAGGTATGTTTGGCGAGAAAAAGGAGTGGCCATCATTACTTTAAGAAATGAAGGTCAGTCAGTCCAAAATATTGGGAAAACTTTGAAAGTGTCCCCAAGTGCAGTTGCAAAAACCATCAAGTGCTACAAAGAAACTGGCTCACATGAGGAAAGGAAGACCAAGAGTCACCTCTGCTGCAGAGGATGTGTGGCGCCCCTGCAGCTAGGTGCCACAGGGTAGTATTGCACTTTAATATAATGTGTTTTCTTTTCCGTGTAAAGTTGTCAAATCAGGGTTAAACCTGTGGAGTCTGTACTTACACCCACTTAGGACCACACCACTTAGAATAGGGGGGCCGGTAATGTAGTAAGTCTCAGGAAAATGGGGGTGGAGCCTAGGATAGAGGAGAGAGAGAAAAGCTTAGTTTACTTCAGACTGTGCTGGGAAGGCAGGCAGGAAGGTCAGGCCGGACAGCCCCGCTGAGAAGAGGGGGCCCCATCTTTAAGTGGGGGCCCAGGACAGCAGGCAATGGACCAGGACTGGTTGGAGCCGGCTGGTCACTTTGAGGGAACACCGGCAACATAGGAAGTCAAGGCGGCCAGGAGTTTAGCCCTGACCGCAGACTGACGAGCTGCAGGTCCATAGAAACGGGTTGCTGACAGCACCACAAGGTAAAAGTGAGGAGAGCAGCGGCACTCAAGAGATCTTTTTTACATACCGGCTTTATTGTGCTTTTTCAGGTTACATCTTAGGTGCAGGGCAGGGAGGTGCAGGGGGAGCAACGGTCCGTTTCGCAGACTTCCGCTTCAACAGGTTGTTGAAGCGGAAGTCTGCGAAACGGACCGTTGCTCCCCCTGCACCTCCCTGCCCTGCACCTGAGATGTAACCTGAAAAAGCACAATAAAGCCGGTATGTAAAAAAGATCTCCTGAGTGCCGCTGCTCTCCTCACTTTTTGTTTGCAAGATTAACCCTTCAGCTGAGCAACGGGATTTCACTTACACCGCTGTACGACACGAGAGACTCTAAGCAGGTCAGTGCCCGGTTCCTTCTCCACTTACCAGCACCACAAGGTACCTCACCCCTCAGGACCACACTAGATCCAGGATCGCAGGGGTAACGGCCCGAGTACAGGTGACGGGAATTGAGCAACCCCGTTAAATCCGGGAAAGGACAATCGTGCCCCACCATGGGAGATCAAGGGACTGGCGGGAGAGCTCTGCGAGGGTGGTAGAAGTAAGGAGGGAAGAAGACCGTGAAAGACAAAGACAGAGAACATCTAGAGATTCCATAAGGGGGACCCTGAGCTGGCAACCTCACCCTGCAAACCAAACTGTACCGTGTCTCTTTTTCCCATCTGCTGGTACCTAGTAAAGTGGAGTTAAACTTGAACTGGTTTCTGTTATTCTTCCCGCCGGTGCCCAGAGGGCTCAGCATCTCCAGCAGCTCAGCAGAGGGGTAAGATCTGCAACACCATTCAGTACTACAACTCTCCTCATCTCAATCTATCACCGCTGCCCTGAGGTAATAGCTCCACCTGTAGGGAGCTGTCCCACACTCTGCTGCACCCACCATCACCTCAGCGGCCAGCTTGCAGCACCAGTACCTATATTACCGGGAACTACAGGTGGCATCACGATCCCCCTTTCTACCCCACCACCATCTATTCAAATGATCACTAGGGCACGGAACCGGGATCCCTAACACCTGTGATCTCACCATCCAAATCACCATCAGACCCGGTGTCCGAGTACCCCCTTAGCCCTCGTCACATCAGATAAGTTCATCTGAGTCACCAGCCTCAGAAATCGCAGGTTAACAGCAGCTCAGATTAGAGACCATGAAACGAAAGAGACCAAAAAATGCTTTAGTAGCCCAGATTAAATCACCTGAATGTCCACGCTAAGCAGTGCAATACAAAACGTTTATTTAGTAAATGGTGATACAGACAGGCGACAGTCAAAGACAATAATGTAGGACAGTGTAAGGAGGGGGAGGTGGGAGACCAAAAACAGGAAAGGCAGAGGACGGTGTACCCTCACCCTGGTTGCAAAGGATAGTAAAGTGCCTGTGCTTAAAAATAGACAGCTCGGGAGCAGCGTAGGACGCTGCTAATAGCTATCAACTTGCCCTAGTGGTCAGGGAGCTGCAGGCAAATCATCTAGCGCTTACCCATGGGTGTGTGAATGGGGGTCCGGTGCAATCCTGCCTCCGTCTCGGGAGCCCCGACACGTGTTTCGCGTCCGGCTTTTTCAAGGGGCGAGTGGTGCAGAGTGCTCTAAGTGACTGGCTTATATGGGCACCGACTAACAGCTGCAGCTTATTGGCTGCATGACACACCTCCTCGCCGGGTGTGGAGCGGCGGGGAAGACTCTCCTGGGTGCACTGTGGTCGGGAAAAACTTCCCATGATGTTACATCCACAGTGAATCCATTATGGAGGTCCCCGTCACCGTCCACTTCCGGTGGCTCAGTGCGCATGCGCACGCCTCTAGCCGCCATTTTGGATATGGGCAAAATTACTCTTTTCCCTTTCACCCTTTCCACTACCACGCTCCTAAAGCTATACTATTTAGTAAAATCTATCACCATCGATAGGGGCAGTAGTGGAAGGGCCATTGGCGATAATGGACCAGGGGCAATCGGAGAGAATACCAAAATTTAGAAAATGTTACACAGAACAGTATGACAATATGAAATAAAAAAATCAACAGTATAAAGAGTGCATAGAAGGGGAAGAAGGAAGAGGGAGAGAAAAAACAGAAGGTGGGGGGCCGAAGGCACACTCAAATAGAAAATGTCCGAATAATACATCTCCATAATCCTCCTCCATATCCACTCTTGGTGTGTCTACTCTCTGTGTTTCTCATCGATATCCCGCAGACCATATTGCATCGCCAAATTACGTCCACATCCGAGCTGCAGGTCGGTCCCATAAAATGCCAGTGCAAAAGAAGTGCGAAACTAAAGTGAACAAGTAAAAAGAGCAAAGTTAAAAAGCTGACTAGCCTCGATTTGAGGTATAGAGTAGCCATAGAAGTCCAATAGTGAGCAAATATATATACAGGGTACATAGGTCCCCAACAGGGCGAGAGGGTTCCAGAGAATGGTAACAAAGGGGCGGTATCGAGAGACCCTGAACAATGGCAGCAGAAAACACCCAGGAGAATCATGATGTATATAAGGTAGAAAAAAATACTACCAATATGGGGACAGGGGATAGACCCAGAAAGACAAAATCAAAATCAAAATAATAAAAATAATAATAATAATAATAATAAAAGGACCAGCATGGCACCACCATGTGTGTGTCCAAAGGTACGTCTTTGAGAGCTTAAAGAAAGGGGGCGAAGCTTAATCTTTCATTGAGGCCAGCAGGTGTCATTGTGCCCAAAGTCACAATCCACCTGCACTCGAGTTTCGCAAGTTCTCTGCTCACATCCCCTCCACGAATGCCTAGATTAAGCCTGTCAATTCCGCAGACTCGGAGAGTCTCCGGATTGCAGTCGTGGAATTTTTTAAAATGTCGGGGGATTGTGCGGAGAGTTGTTGCGTCCTCAACGTCCGCCGCCGCAATAATGTCCCTCTCATGCTCCCTAATGTGTCGCCTAAACTCACGGGTGGTGAGGCCCACATAAGTGAGGCCGCAACCACACGTGGCGTGGTACACAACACAGGTGGTGTTGCAGGTAATGTATTTTCTGATGTCAAATTCCCTGCTACCGTCGTGATTCCTGAACCTTCTGGTGCGATAAATACTGCTCCTGCAGGATAGGCAAGAGCCACAGGGATAGCAACCCACAAGTGGGCGCCCCGTATTAAACGGGGCAAGTGGCTTTTTTATATAGTGGCTGTGTACCAGCCTATCCCTGAGGCTCCTACCCTCTCCTTGCTGTCATCAGTGGTCTGTCAGGGATGAGTGGGGCCAGAGACTGATCAGTTTTTAAGACACCCCAGTGACGTGCAAGAATACCCCTAACCTCTGGCCACTGGTTACAATACGTTGAAATAAATCTCAGGACAGGGGGGTTATCTGCACTAGACACATTGGCGGGTTTGTTAGCTAGGAGATCACGGCGTAATGTCTTTTTAGCCCGTTGGTAGCCTGCTTTAATACTTCTCCTGCTATAGCCTCGCTCCATGAATCTATCCCTCATCTCTGCCGCCCGTTCGTCAAACATCCCCCCTCATGAGAACACACACGCCGTAGCCTCAAGCTGACGTACGAGTTAGCCATGTACTTGTGAGCAATATAAAGGCCCTGCTGCACCGGAGGACTCGTCTCTGGTGGAACAGGGCCTTTATGCAGAGATACACGGACAAAGGTCTGGTACCCAGAGGTCTCAGAATTCAGGTTTTCCCTTCATTTAGCGTGATTGATGATGACTTTAAAAAAGATTGGGAATCCCTGGCGACCAACTGCTCTCTTGGGTTCATGGACCTATTGATTGAGTCTAACAGCAGGGCGATTGAGGAAATTGAAAAAGAAATTGAGACTGTGAGAGTTAAACTAGCGGATGAGCTGTCACCTGAGGCACTTGGTCAATTTAATAATAACATTGAGAAAGAATTCTCCAAGTGGGAGAAGGAGATAGTCGCCGCAAAAACAAAGAAATATGAAAGAGATGTAGCTGACTTCAAGAACAACCGTGTTTATCGGTGGAGAAATAAGAAGAGACCAGGAAAGCCAGATATTCCCAAACCACCAACCGACACTGTACCGGAAATAGTCACCGCCTCATCATTGTCCTCTTTAGATGAGGAACCGTCAGAGTCCGGGGCGATCCCAAAACCATTAACTAGAGCTGAAGCAGCAAAGGGTGCTAAAGACACCAGTAAACGAACACCAGCATCTCCGAAGCAACCAAACAGGATAGGCAAGGGTGGGAATTTGGAGGTAATTAACCTCTCCAAACATAATCTGACACCCGCCCAATGCGAGGTTCTTAAATTGGGGTTGACATTCGTACCTAACCAGAATTTTGACTGTTTAACACTGATTAAGGACCTCCACCTGTTCCTCAGGAAACTGGTTTTACGTAGGCTGCATTCAAAGAGAAATAATGCCGACACAGTGCTCTCCGAGGTGGAGGCGGAGGCCATCGGGTACTTGGAGGAGTTGGAGGATGACATGACATCAGCTGCCGCAGGTACGTTCCCTAAATGCATCTACCTCAGATCTACCACGTTCCCCTCCTTCTCACTCTGCCCACAAATAGAGATATTCAATAAACTAGTCTGCCAGGACCTGAGAGCTCTTAATATACGACCTAAAAGGGATAATCTATCCCATATACAAAGAAAGGCCCTAAAACAGATTTGTGAACTTAGTGGTGTGGTTGTAAAACCGGCAGATAAGGGGGGGAACGTGGTGGTCTGGCCGACGGAGATGTATGAGCGGGAGGCGATGCGACAGCTGAGAAATCGCGAGTACTATGAACTACTACCCTCCAACCCCTGTCAACGATTCTCGGTGGATCTTAGGTCCATCTTGGAGGGAGCATTTGAGCGGGGCATTATTCCTAGGAAGGTGATGGAGGGACTCCTAGTCGATGAACCGGTAGTGCCCACCTTTTATCTACTACCCAAAATACATAAAAATCCAGAGAACACCCGGGGCGTCCGATTGTCTCTGGCATAAGAGGGCTATGTGATGCGACATGCAAATTTATCGAGTATTATTTACATCCCCTAGTGGAGACTTTGCCCTCCTATGTCAGAGACACCTCGGACGTCCTGCGGAGACTCGATGGTGTGTTCCTGGATAGGGGGGTACTGCTGGTGGCGATCGACGTGGAGTCCCTCTACACCTGCATCGGACATGTTGACGGCTTAGAGGCGGTAGATTATTATCTTGGGATGTCGAATTGGGATTCATCTTTAAAGAGTCTCATCTTAAAACTCCTGGAGTATGTGCTAACCCATAACTTTTTCGTGTTCGGGGATCGGTTCTACCTTCAGCGGCGCGGCACGGCGATGGGGGCGGCCTGCGCCCCATCGTATGCCAACCTCTTCCTAGGTCACTGGGAGGCGGGGGTGTTCTGACTTATACAGAAAAGACACCTCTGTGAACTCCCTCCTGCATGCAACTTCCTCGCATACACCCTCTACGATCAGAGCCATCCCCGTGGGCCAATTTTTGAGGCTACGGCGTGTGTGTTCTGATAAGGGGATGTTTGACGAACGGGCGGCAGAGATGAGGGATAGATTCATGGAGCGAGGCTATAGCAGGAGAAGTATTAAAGCAGGCTACCAACGGGCTAAAAAGACATTACGCCGCGATCTCCTAGCTAACAAACCCGCCAATGTGTCTAGTGCAGATAACCCCCTGTCCTGAGATTTATTTCAACTTATTGTAACCAGTGGCCAGAGGTTAGGGGTATTCTTGCACGTCACTGGGGTGTCTTAAAAACTGATCAGTCTCTGGCCCCACTCATCCCTGACAGACCACTGATGACAGCAAGGAGAGGTAGGAGCCTCAGGGATAGGCTGGTACACAGCCACTATATAAAAAAGCCACTTGCCCCGTTTAATACGGGGCGCCCACTTGTGGGTTGCTATCCCTGTGGCTCTTGCCTATCCTGCAGGAGCAGTATTTATCGCACCAGAAGGTTCAGGAATCACGACGGTAGCAGGGAATTTGACATCAGAAAATACATTACCTGCAACACCACCTGTGTTGTGTACCACGCCACGTGTGGTTGCGGCCTCACTTATGTGGGCCTCACCACCCGTGAGTTTAGGCGACGCATTAGGGAGCATGAGAGGGACATTATTGCGGCGGCGGACGTTGAGGACACAACAACTCTCCGCACAATCCCCCGACATTTTAAAAAATTCCATGTCTGCAATCCGGAGACTCTTCGAGTCTGCGGAATTGACAGGCTTAATTTAGGCATTCGTGGAAGGGATGTGAGCAGAGAACTTGCGAAAGTCGAGTGTAGGTGGATTGTGACTTTGGGCACAATGACACCTGCTGGCCTCAACGAAAGATTAAGCTTCGCCCCCTTTCTTTAAGCTCCCAAAGACGTAACTTTGGACACACACATGGTGGTGCCCTGCTGGTCCTTTTATTATTATTATTATTATTATTATTTTTATTATTTTTATTTTGATTTTGTCTTTCTGGGTCTATCCCCTGTCCCCATATTGGTAGTATTTTTTACTACCTTATATACATCATGATTCTCCTGGGTGTTTTCTGCTGCCATTGTTCAGGGTCTCTCGATACCGCCCCTTTGTTACCATTCTCTGGAACCCTCTCGCCCTGTTGGGGACCTATGTACCCTGCATATATATTTGCTCACTATTGGACTTCTATGGCTACTCTATACCTCAAATCGAGGCTAGTCAGCTTTTTAACTTTGCTCTTTTTACTTGTTCACTTTAGTTTCGCACTTCTTTTGCACTGGCATTTTATGGGACCGACCTGCAGCTCGGATGTGGACGTAATTTGGCGATGCAATATGGTCTGCGAGATATCGATGAGAACCACATAGAGTAGACACACCAAGAGTGGATATGGAGGAGGATTATGGAGATGTATTATTCGGACATTTTCTATTTGAGTGTGCCTTCGGCCCCCCACCTTCTCTTTTTTCTCTCCCTCTTCCTTCTTCCCCTTCTATGCACTCTTTATACTGTTGATTTTTTATTTCATATTGTCATACTGTTCTGTGTAACATTTTCAAAATTTTGGTATTCTCTCCGATTGCCCCTGGTCCATTATCGCCAATGGCCCTTCCACTACTGCCCCTATCGATGGTGATAGATTTTACTAAATAGTATAGCTTTAGGAGCGTGGTAGTGGAAAGGGTGAAAGGGAAAAGAGTAATTTTGCCCATATCCAAAATGGCGGCTAGCGGCATGCGCATGCGCACTGAGCCACCGGAAGTGGACGGTGAAGGGGACCTCCATAATGGATGCACTGTGGATGTGACGTCATGGGAAGTTTTTCCCGACCACAGTGCACCCAGGAGAGTCTTCCCCGCCGCTCCACACCCGGCGAGGAGGTGTGTCATGCAGCCAATAAGCTGCAGCTGTTAGTCGGTGCCCAAATAAGCCAGTCACTTAGAGCACTCTGCACCACTCGCCCCTTGAAAAAGCCGGACGCGAAACACGTGTCGGGGCTCCCGAGACGGAGGCAGGATTGCACCGGACCCCCATTCACACACCCATGGGTAAGCGCTAGATGATTTGCCTGCAGCTCCATGACCACTAGGGCAAGTTGATAGCTATTAGCAGCGTCCTACGCTGCTCCCGAGCTGTCTATTTTTAAGCACAGGCACTTTACTATCCTTTGCAACCAGGGTGAGGGTACACCGTCCTCTGCCTTTCCTGTTTTTGGTCTCCCACCTCCCCCTCCTTACACTGTCCTACATTATTGTCTTTGACTGTCGCCTGTCTGTATCACCATTTACTAAATAAACTTTTTGTATTGCACTGCTTAGCGTGGACATTCAGGTGATTTAATCTGGGCTACTAAAGCATTTTTTGGTCTCTTTCGTTTCATAGCTTGAATTGATGTGTGCCCAGTACTATGATTGTTCCTGGTCTTTTATACAGTTACTAGCTGTGAGCCCGATGCAAATGCATCGGGTGTCTAGAATACTATACTTTGTATGAGGATTACCGCAAGCGCGCCGCAAGTGTAATGACTCGCTGGCGCCGACCAATTAGAAGCGCGGCTCAGGCAGCGACTCGCAATGGCCTCGCGGCCATTGCTCGCGCTACCTGACCTGTAAATCGTTAACTTTGAGGCCGAGCCTCTGGTTCGATTTTCGGCCAGCGACTCGCAATGGCCGCTTCGCGGCCATTGCTCGTACTCAGCCTGCGCGAGCAATGGCCTCGCGGCCATTGCTCGCGCAGGACAGCGACTCGCATTGCTCGTACTCAGCCTGCGCGAGCAATGGCCTCGCGGCCATTGCTCGCGCAGGACAGCGACTCGCATTGGCCGCTACGCGGCCATTGCTTCGCCGTGCTGACGTCACAGAGTGACATAGCCACGGTCTTTTCGGGGACCGACACGGAAGTGCCTACGGCAATTATATAGTAGATACTGTACATTGCATATGGAGGGGTGAGGAGAGCGGAGGCTGGAGGGGAGAGCGGAGGCTGGAGGGGAGGGCAGAGGCTAGAGGGCAGAGCAGAGGCTGGAGGGCAGAGGCTGGAGGGGAGGGCAGAGGCTGGAGGGGAGAGCGGAGGCTGGAAGGGAGAGCAGAGGCTGGAGGGGAGAGCGGAGGCTGGAGGGGATTGGCTGGAGGCTGGAGGGGATTGGCTGGAGGCTGGAAAGGAGAGGCTGGAGGGGAAAGGCTGAAGGGGAGAGGCTGGAGGGCAGAGGCTTTAGGGCAGAGGCTGGAGGGGAGAACGGAGGCTGAAGGGCAGAGCGGAGGCTGGAGAGGAGAGCGGAGGCTGGAGGGGAGAGCGGAGGCTGGAGGGGAGAGGCTGGAGGGGAGAGCAGAGGCTGGAGGGCAGAGGCTGGAGGGGAGAGCGGACGCTGGAGGGCAGAGGCTGGAGGCTGGAGGGCAGAGGCTGGAGGGGAGAGCGGAGGCTGGAGGGGAAAGGCTGGAGGGGAGAGTGAAGGCTGGAGGGCAGAGGCAGGAGGGGAGAGTGGAGGCTGGAGGGCAGAGGCTGGTGGGGAGAACAGAGGCTAGAGGGGAGAGCGGAGGCTGGAGGGGAGAGCGGAGGCTCGAGGGGAAGGCGGAGGCTGGAGGGGAGAGCGGAGGCTGAAGGGCAGAGGTTGGAGGGGAGAGCGGAGGCTGGAGGGCAGAGGCTGGAGGCTGGAGGGCAGAGGCTGGAGGGGAGAGCGGAGGCTGGAGGGGAAAGGCTGGAGGGGAGAGCGAAAGCTGGAGGGCAGAGGCTGGAGGGGAGAGCGGAGGCTGGAGGGCAGAGGCTGGAAGGAGAGCGGAGGCTGGAGGGGAGAGCGGAGGCTGGAGGGGAGAGGCTGGAGGGGAGAGCGGAGGCTGGAGGGCAGAGGCTGGAGGGCAGAGGCTGGAGGGCAGAGGATGGAGGGCAGAGGCTGTAGGGAGAGCGGAGGCTGGAGGGGAGAGGCTAAAGGGGAGAGCGGAGGTTGGAGGGCAGAGGCTGGAGGGCAGAGGCTGGAGGGGAGAGGCTGGAGGGCAGAGGCTGGAGGGCAGAGGGGAGGCTGGAGGGGAAAGGCTGGAGGGGAGAGCGGATGCTGGAGGGCAGAGGCTGGAGGCTGGAGGGCAGAGGCTGGAGGGGAGAGCGGAGGCTGGAGGGGAAAGCAGAGGCTGGAGGGCAGAGCTGAGGCTGGAGGGGAGAGCGGAGGCTGGAAGGGAGAGTGGAGGCTGGAGGGGAGAGCGGAGGCTGGATAGGAGAGCGGAGGCTGGAGGGCAGAGCAGAGGCTGGAGGGGAGAGGCTGGAGGGGAGAGGCTGGAGGGCAGATGCTGGAGGGGAGAGGCTGGAGGGGAGAGCGGAGGTTGGAGGGCAGAGGCTGGAGGGGAGAGGCTGGAGGGCAGAGGCTGGAGGGGAGAGCGGAGGCTGGAGGGGAAAGGCTGGAGGGGAGAACGGAGGCTGGAGGGCAGAGGCTGGAGGGCAGAGGCTGGAGGGCAGAGGCTGGAGGGGAGAGGCTGGAGGGGAGAGGGGAGAGCGGAGGCTGGAGGGGAGAGCGGAGGCTGGAGGGGAGAGCGGAGGCTGGAGGGGAGAGCGGAGGCTGGAGGGGAAAGTGGAGGCTGGAGGGCAGAGCGGAGGCTGGAGGGGAGAGCGGAGGCTGGAAGGGAGTGCGGAGGCTGGAGGGGAGGGCAGAGGCTGGAGGGGAGAGCGGAGGCTGGAAGGGAGAGCAGAGGCTGGAGGGGAGAGCGGAGGCTGGAGGGGATTGGCTGGAGGCTGGAGGGGATTGGCTGGAGGCTGGAAAGGAGAGGCTGGAGGGGAAAGGCTGGAGGGGAGAGGCTGGAGGGCAGAGGCTTTAGGGCAGAGGCTGGAGGGGAGAACGGAGGCTGAAGGGCAGAGCGGAGGCTGGAGAGGAGAGCGGAGGCTGGAGGGGAGAGCGGAGGCTGGAGGGGAGAGCGGAGGCTGGAGGGGAGAGGCTGGAGGGGAGAGCGGAGGCTGGAGGGAGAGCAGAGGCTGGAGGGCAGAGCGGAGGCTGGAGGGGAGAGCGGAGGCTGGAGGGCAGAGCGGAGGCTGGAGGGCAGAGCGGAGGCTGGAGGGCAGAGCGGAGGCTGGAGGGCAGAGCAGAGGCTGGAGGGCAGAGCAGAGGCTGGAGGGGAGAGCGGAGGCTGGAGGGCAGAGCGGAGGCTGGAGGGCAGAGCGGAGGCTGGGGGGCAGAGCAGAGGCTGGAGGGCAGAGCGGAGGCTGGAGGGCAGAGCAGAGGCTGGAGGGCAGAGCAGAGGCTGGAGGGGAGAGCGGAGGCTGGAGGGCAGAGCGGAGGCTGGAGGGCAGAGGCTGGAGGGCAGAGCGGAGGCTGGAGGGGAGAGCGGAGGCTGGAGGGGAGAGCGGAGGCTGGAAGGGAAAGCGGAGGCTGGAGGGGAGAGCGGAGGCTGGAAAGGAGAGCGGAGGCTGGAGGGGAGAGCAGAGGCTGGAGGGGAGAGCAGAGGCTGGAGGGGAGAGCGGAGGCTGGAGGGCAGAGCGGAGGCTGGAGGGCAGAGCGGAGGCTGGAGGGAGAGCGGAGGCTGGAGGGGAGAGCGGAGGCTGGAGGGGAGAGCGGAGGCTGGAGGGGATAGGCTGGAGGGGAGAGGCTGGAGGGGAGAGCGGAGGCTGGATGGCAGAGGCTGGAGGGCATAAGGGAGGCTGGAGAGGAGAACGGAGGCTGGAGGGGAGAGCGGAGGCTGGAGGGGAGAGCAGAGGCTGGAGGGGAGAGCAGAGGCTGGAGGGCAGAGCGGAGGCTGGAGGGGAGAGCGGAGGCTGGAGGGCAGAGGCTGGAGGGGAGAGCGGAGGCTGGAGGGGAGAGCGGAGGCTGGAGGGAAGAGGGGAGGCTGGAGGGGAGAGTGGAGGCTGGAGGGGAGAGCAGAGGCTGGAGGGGAGGCTGGAGGGGAGAGCAGAGGCTGGAGGGCAGAGGCTGGAGGGGAGAGCAGAGGCTGGAGGGGAGAGGCTGGAGGGGAGAGCGGAGACTGGAGGGGAGAGGCTGGAGGGGAGAGCAGAGGCTGGAGGGCAGAGGCTGGAGGGCAGAGGCTGGAGGGGAGAGCAGAGGCTGTAGTGGAGAGTGGAGGCTGGAGGGGAGAGCACAGGCTGGAGGGGAGAGCGGAGGCTGGAGGGGAGAGCGGAGGCTGGAAAGGAAAGCGGAGGCTGGAGGGCAGAGGCTGGAGCGCAGAGGCGTAGCTGGCATGCTCCGGGCCCTGGGGCAAGATCAGCACCCAGGACCCCCATGTGAGGACCGGGGGGGGTGCTGTCAGACAGATGTGAGGGCCGGGGGAGTGCAGACTCACCGCGGCCGGCGTGCGTGTGCTGTAGGAGGAGAGGAGGGGCGGGCAGAGCTGCCGGACAGGAAGTTCCGTCCTCCCTCCTCTCCGGGCGCACGGCGGGCGGCTGGTGTCAGCACGGGGCCCCCCAGGGGGTGGAGGCAATGGGCCCCTCATGCCGAGTGGCACGATGCGCTAGGCCCCCCTGCCCACCCGCTAGCTACGGTACTGGCTGGCGGGCAGACGGAACTTCTGACCCAGGGGGGAGCGGGCATGACACGGGCACAGGGGCACAGGCTCCGGAGCACTGTGTCAGCATGTGCTGACAGCAGCTGCTCCGGAGCGGGGGCACAGGGGCACAGGCTCCGGAGCACTGTGTCAGCATGTGCTGACAGCAGCTGCTCCGGAGCGGGATGACAGGGGCACAGGCTCCGGAGCACTGTGTCAGCATGTGCTGACAGCAGCTGCTCCGGAGCGGGATGACAGGGCACAGGCTCCGGAGCACTGTGTCAGCATGTGCTGACAGCAGCTGCTCCGGAGCGGGATGACAGCGGCGAGGGGTCGCAATGCCCGCTACGCGGGCAATGCCTCGCACGGCGTGTTGACGTCACATAGTGACAAAGCCACGGCGTGCCGGGGTCCGACACAAACGTGCCTACGGCAATTATATAGTAGATATCAGATTAGAGACCAGATCAATGCCACACAGAGTTCAAGCAGACACATTTCTACAAGAACTGTTAAGAGGAGACTTTGTGCAGCAGGCCTTCATGGTAAAATAGCTGCTAGGAAACCACTGCTAAGAACAGGCAACAAGCAGAAGAGACTTGTTTCGGCTAAAGAACACAAGGAATAGACATTAGACCAGTGGAAATCTGTGCTTTGGTCTGATGAGTCCAAATTTGAGATATTTGGTACCAACCACCATGTCTTTGTGCGACGCAGAAAAGTTGAACGGATGGACTCTACATGCCTGGTTCCCACCGTGAATCATGGAGGAGGAGGTGTGATGGTGTGGGGGTGCTTTCCTGGTGAAACTGTTGGGGATTTATTAAAAATTGAAGGCATACTGAATCAGCGTGGCTACCACAGTATCTTGCAGTGGCATGCTATTCCATCCGGCTTGGACTATCATTTATTTTTCAACAGGACAATGACCCCAAACACACCTCTAGGCTGTGTAAGGGCTACTTGACCAAGAAGGAGAGTGATGGGGTGCTACGCCAGATGACCTGGCCTCCACAGTAACCAGACCTGATACAGTCACCAGACCTGAACCCAATCAAGATGGTTTGAGTGAGCTGGACCGCAGAGTGAAGGCAAAAGGGCCAACAAGTGCTAAGTGTTAGGTCCCCTGGCACCGCACCCCAGCTTACCTCTCCCAGGTCCGGCATCCTCTGCTCCTCTGCCGACCGGGCATCCGGCGTCCAGGTGTACTGTGTCTTGGAACCGTCGCAGGGTTCCCTTATGGGTCAGTAATGGAGCCAGTAATGGTCCAGAACTCCAGATCCTAAAAATACATTAGACCTTCAAGCATATCTTCATTTCAACATAAACTTCCTAGAGAGAATGTATTGAAGAGTTATGGCCACTTTACACACACCAACTTATCTGTCCAACTTCTGAACAACTTACTGGTTGCAGTGAAATCATGGACACATTGTTCCATTTTGTGACTGTGTACAAATATAACAATTAGGGATGGGCGAATCTACTCGCTAGGACTCTTTAATCGGCGAGTAGTAAGGGACTCGCAGGACTCGGTACTCTGCGAGTTTCCCAGCAATTACTCGCACAGCAACGAGTCCAATGCAAATCAATGGCAATCCTAGTTTTGTTAGAGATTTTAAAGTAATCGCTGGGAAACTCGCAAAGTAACTGCTGTTACTTTGCGAGCTGAGTCAGGCTGTCTGATCTGTGCAGGCTGCCGCAGCTCCTGGGTCCTAGAGCCCGCCTGCTCTCCCTGTGTACAGACATGAATGTCTGTGCACAGAGATGATGTAGCAGAGCTGAGATTGTTCTCAGTCTGCTCATTCCCTGTGCATAGACATCTATATCTATGCACAGGGGATGTAGTAGAGAGGACATCGCGTTTTGGACTACGTCGGACGGAAGAGGATTTTTTTAATTAAAGATGGAGTCCCTAATGGCTTTTTTTTTTTATTTCTAATAAAAAAATTTCTCTGTGTGGTGTTTTTTTTAACCCTTTATTAGAGATTCTTAGTGGCTGGGTCAAACCTGGCCTGACATTAAGAATCTCAGGCTTAATACCAGCTTGTATAACAAAGCTGGCCCTAACTTCTTTATTACCCAGCGTACCACCGCCACCAGGGCCGCTGGAAGAGCGGGGTTCAGCGCCAGAGGATGGCGCTTCAATGAACGCGCCATCTTCTGGGGCGGCTGCGGGCTGCAATTTGCAGCGGGGGGTGCCCAGAAAGCTTGGGCCTCCCTGCGCTGCGGATTCCAGCCCTCAGCTGCTTAGCTGTACCTGGCTAGACATAGAAATTGCGCGGAGCCCCACGCATTTTTTTTTTTATTATTTCATGAAATTCATGAAATAATTAAAAAAAAGGGCTCCCCTATATTCTTGTGTCCGGCCCGTCGCTGCCTGCTGGATCCGGCTGGTTCCAGAAATACAGCGACGCCCACGCAAAATTTTTTTCTGACAAATCCATAAAAAAATGTAAATAAAAGGGACTGCATCTTTATTAACCCCTGGACCATGGGCGAGGGGTTAATAAAGATGCAGTCCCTTTTTTAGGATTGTTTTATTGATTTTTCAGAAAAAAAATTACATGGTCTTTCTGGAACCAGCCGGATCCAGCAGGCAGCGACGGGCTGCCCCCAACCCCCAGGTGCCTATTTGTACCTGGCCAGACACAAGAATATAGAGGAGCCCTTTTTTTTTATTATTTCATGAATTTCATGAAATAATAAAAAAAATATGCGTGGGGCTCCGCGCAATTTCTATGTCTAGCCAGGTACAGCTAAGCAGCTGGGGGCTGGAATCCGCAGCGCAGGGATGCCCAAGCTTTCTGGGCACCCCCCGCTGCAAATTGCAGCTCGCAGCCGCCCCAGAAGATGGCGCGTTCATTAAAGCGCCATCCTCTGGTGCTGAACCCCGCTCTTCCAGCGGCCCTGGTGGCAGTGGCACGCTGGGTAATAAAGAAGTTAGGGCCAGCTTTGTATTAACAGCTGGCCCTAAGCCCGAAATTTATGGCGGTCACGCCAATATTAGACATGACCGCCATGAATTTCTATTAAATTGTTTTAAAAAAAACACAACACAGAGAAAAATTTTATTAGAAATAAAAAAAAAAGCCATTAGGGACTCCATCTTTAATTAAAAAAATCCTCTTCCGTCCGACGCAGTCCAAAACGCTATGTCCTCTCTGCTACATCCCTTTGCATAGATATAGATGTCTATGCACAGGGAATGAGCAGACTGAGAACAATCTCAGCTCTGCTACATCAGGCAGCAGGCGGGCTCTAGGACCCTGGAGCTGCGGCAGCCAGCACACAGAGCAGACAGCCGGACTCTTATCTGTGTGAGTTTCCCAGCGATTACTTGCACAGTAAACAGTAATGGCGGGTTTACACGTTGCGATATCGTAGTACGATTTCAATGAAAAGTCACGTGGTTCGATCGTTGGACTCGATATCGTCCCTGCGTTGTATGGTTTGAACGTCCAATACGATGCAGGAACGATGTCAATGCGATATCGGGGATTGAATGAGCGTGCTATTCAATGCTCCGATATTGAAGGGAGATTGGAGCCGGATCGTGCTGTGTAAACGCACAACTACGATGCGATTTGAAACGTCACCCATTCACTCCCATGTTAAAGGATCGTTCCTGGGTTGGGGGGCGTAGACATCGCACGGACGTTGTATTCCGATATCGCAGCGTGTAAACATCCAATGTGATGCGGGAGAAACGTGCACTAATTGCGCGCTCCCGCGCCATTGAGTTGCGATATCGCAACGATATTGAAGCGTGTAAACCCACCATAAGTCCAATGCAAATCAATGGCAATCCTAGTTTTGTCAGAGTCTCTGACAAAACTAGGATTGCTTCAGGCTGAAGCTTCCAAGACACATCTGTGATTTGTAAATCGCACACTACTCGCTATTACTCGCTTCCCCATTCATTAACATTGGACTCGCTAGACTCGCAACGAGTAGCGAGTCCCGGGCTCGGACTCGCTAGAGTCAAGCGATTCCGAGTAATTTAGGACTCGCCCATCACTAATAACAATGTGTCCATGATTTTACTGCAACCAGTAAGTTGGTCAGAAGTTGGACAGATAACTTGGTGTGTGTAAAGTGGCCCTTAACGATCAGCAATACAGACACCAGGCTGCAATGAATCAATCTTCATGTTGTCATAGTAATTTTAAAGAATCTCCAACTTCACAAAATAAATCCATTATATGCTACATACTGATTTCACGTTTTCCTGCACTATGATTATCATACATTACATCTTTAATATAGTAACATTTCTGCTCTTTACCCACAAGGATCCAGTATGGCGCCATGTAATGCTTTCAATTCATCGTCAGCCTTTCTGCTAATCCCTTCTTTTTCCTTTCGCTAACTCTTTTTTATTAACTTGCTAACTGCTCTCTTCAGGAAAAGGTTCAGGCTGCTTCCATCTGTGCTTCCTTCATAATGACATCTGACCGAGCTACTAGTGCCCGTCTAGCAGTGGGAAAAGGTCTCATGGCGGGTTTACACGTCGCGATATCGCAGTACAATTTCAATGAAAAGTCACGTGGTTCGATCGTTGGAGCCGATATCGTTCCTGCGTTGCATGGTGTGAACTTCCAATACGATGCAGGAACGATGTCAATGCGATATCGGGGATCGAATGAGCATGCTATTCAATGCTCCGATATTGAAGGGAGATTGGAGCCGATCGTGCTGTGTAAACGCCCAATTACGATGCGATTTGATACGTCACCCATTCACTCCCATGTTAACTATGCGATCCTGGGTTGGGAGGCGGAGACATCGCACGGACGTTGTATTCCGATATCGCAGCGTGTAAACATTCAATGCGATGCGGGAGGAACGTGCACTAATTGCGCGCTCCCGCGCCATTGAGTTGCGATATCGAAACGATATCGCGGCGTGTAAGCCCACCATCAAAACACAAGATCTGTCACAATCAATGATTGCTGGCTGTGCTGACAAATGGCCAATTTTTGCCACCAGGTGTTTCAAGCAGGGGTGCTAAAGTAATATGGGTGCCAGAAGCCGAAATGATGTACACGTGTGTGGCAGAATATTGTTTGGAAGGTTGACGCACATGTTTGGTGTCAGGACCATACCCTGTTGTATACTTCTAACACCATAATGTCTAATTATTATGCATATGTATATGTTGGAAATTTATGTGACTGATTTAGATTGAATTATACTTTCTAACATGATCACATGGAAAATTTTTCATTGACTTAATGGAAGACATATGCAACTATATAAGCATGATTGCATACATGTTGGTTATACTTCATTTACAATATGTTCTGATAATATCTACCTCAATGTACTTACTTAGATTCTGCCATTTATTTGTTAATTCAGATTGTTGTCTCTTGTTGGCATTCTCGACGTTACGGTTTGTTTCAATGTTGGCGAAGTCTCTCTTTCCCTCTCTGCCGCCTAGGGCAAACAGAATTAGGGTAAGGTATATGTTCAGAGGGGGAACTGTTGTGGATAGATTATATGAAAATGTGAAATATTCGAAGACTAACCATAATGAATATGCTGTCTATTATATACACATTAGGGATGGGCGAGTATACTCGCTACTATTCGGAACTCGCCGAATAGTAGCGGTATTCGTGTACTCGCTACTCGCCGAGTAAATTAGGATTACTCGGGAGTAGCAAGTACCGAGTACTTTTGCAGTGTATCAATAGATACACTGCAAAAGTCCAGTAAAAGAGAGGAAAAGTGGTTAAAAAATAAAAAAATCGGATACTCACCTGTCTATTCATGGAAAAGGACCATTCACTCTCTCAGCCAATCAGATGGCTGGGAGAGATCTGGCCAATCAGATGCCGCCACGTCACAATCACGTGATCGCTAGCAGCCACCTGATTGGCCAGATGGAAAGGTCCTCTCTGGTACACCGAGGACCTTTCCATCTGGCCAATCAGGTGGCCGCTAGCGATTATGTCATTGTGACGTGGCAGCATCTGATTGGCCAGATCTCTCCCAGCCATCTGATTGGCTGAGAGAGTGAAAGGTCCTTTTCCATGAATAGATGTGCATCAGTACAGCCGTCGGTTAAGGTGAGTATCCGATTTTTTTATTTTTTAACCACTTTTTCTCTCTTTTACAGGACTTTTGCAGTGTATCTATTGATACACTGCAAAAGTATTTGGAATCGCTATACTCGCAACTAGTAGCAAGTACCACTACCTACTCGTTGCGCGTATAGCGATTCCGAATAGTAAGGTATTCGCCCATCCCTAATACACATATATTGCCATTATCAAATCAATAACAATATGGAAACAAAAGCTAGTATTTGCAGAGAACAATTTGTATTACTCACAACTTGCACAGGTGACGGTTATTTTTCAGGCTGGGATATCAAAGGAAATGGCCAGCCACAAACTGTACAGGACATTGCTGCACTAAAGGCCGGCGTCAGCACCCGGCATATCCGGGCAAGTGCCGGGGCCCTGAACAGCTGGGGGGGCCCACTGGCCATCAGGGACAGGCAGCCCTGACAGCCACGGGCCCATTAGTGACAGACAGCCCTGTGAACAAGGGGCACATCAGGCAGATGCAGCAAGGTGCTGAGTGCTCCGCTGAGCTCCCAGTGCACATGGCCAATTTGCATGCAATGCAGATTAGCCATGTGCTGGCTCCAGGGAGCAGTGGAGCTTCCTCCTTTGCCAGGGTGAGTCATCACCCTGCGACCTCATCACCCTGCTGCAGGAAGGAGGAAGGAGGAAGCTCCACAGTCCCGAGAGCTGCTGCTATAAGGATGTGGTGGGGAAGCATCTGAGGAGGACACAGCCCCAGGGGACCGGATGGAAGGTGAGTATAATCAGTTTTTTTGCTTTTTTTTTCTATTGTGAGCATCAGGATGGGGGAATATATGTACCATGGAGGCTGTGCTGACTGTATATAGAAGCTGTGCTGACTGTATATAGAGGCTGTGCTGACTGTATATAGAGGCTGTCCTGACTGTATATACAGGCTGTGCTGACTGTATATAGAGGCTGTGCTGATTGTATATACAGCTTTGCTGACTATATATACAGGCTGTGCTGACTGTACATAGAAGCTTTGCTGGGATATATAGAGGCTGTGCTGACTGTATATAGAGGCTGTTCTGGGTTATATAGAGGCTGTGCTGGGGTATATAGAGGCTGTGCTGACTGTATATAGAAGCTGTGCTGGGTTATATAGAGGCTGTGCTAGGGTATATAGAGGATGTGCTGGCTGTATATAGAGGCTATGCTGGGGTATATAGGGGCTGTGTTGACTGTATATAGAGGCTGTGCTGGGGAATATAGAGGCTGTGCTGGGGTATACAGAGGCTGTGCTGACTGTATATAGAGTCTGTGCTGACTGTATATAGAGGCTGTGCTGACTGTATATAGAGGTTGTGCTGGGGAATATAGAGGCTGTGCTGACTGTATATAGAGGCTGTGCTAGGGTATATAGAGGCAGGCCCAGCTCCAGTTTTTTGTGGGCCCTGGGCGAAACAGTCTCAGTGGGCCCCTTTAACACATACTATGATTCATGAATATAATATAGAAGCTGCAGACTGTGTATATGTAATATAGAGGCTCCTGTGTGGGCTGTATATATAGTAAAGAGACTGTTCAGGGTTGTATATATAATATGGAGACTGCCGGGCTCTATATATAATATAGAGGCTGTGGGCTGTATATATTATTTCGAGGCTGTACTGGGCTATATATACTATTCGTAAGCTGTGCTGGGCTGTATATATAATATGGAAGTTGTGCTGGACTATATATATTATTTGGAGTCTGTTCCGGGCTGTATATATTATTTGGAAGCTGTGGCAGCCCAGCAGCAGCCTCCAAATAATATATCCAGCCCAGCACAGCCTCCAAATAATATATATAGTCCGGCACAACTTCCATATTATATATACAGCTCAGCACAGCTTCCAAATAGTATATATAGCCTAGCACAGCCTCCAAATAGTATATATAGCCCAGCACAGCTTCCATATTATATATACAGCACAACAGCAGTCTCCATATACCTCAGCAGCATCCTCCGTATACCTCGGCACAGCCTCCATATACAGCCAGCACAGCCTCTGTATAACGCCAGCACAGCCTCTGCATACCTCAGCACAGCCTCTATATTACATATACACAGCCTGCAGCTTCTTTATTATATTCATGAATCAAAGTATAATTAAAGGGGCCCACTGAGACTGTTTCGCCCAGGGCCCACGAAAACCTGGAGCCGGCCCTTGCTCCACTATCTTGTGCAAATGTCCCTAAGATTGCAATATGTATTTTATGACAAAAACGAGATAATGATATTAATAAAGATGATGTTGCTATGTGTAATGGCCACTTTACACGTCTTGATATCGGCGTCCAACTTCGACAAAAAGTCACGTGGTTCGTGCGTTGGCGCCGATATCGTTTGTGCGTTGTATGGTGTATTTGTGCAATGCGACGCAAGAACGATGCCAAACCGATATCGGGGAAGAATTGTGCAGGCTCTCCAACTGGCCGATCTGGCAGGATCGTGCTGTGTGACAGCCCAACACCGACTTGGAGAGCAACTTCCCTTATTCACTCCCATGTTAAATGGTCGTTCCTGGGTCGCACGTACAAGGGGGCGTAGACATCGCAGTTGTGTTGCCTGCCGATATCGCCCTGTGTAACATCTCCTATGCGATCTTGGATGTCAGCCAAAAATGTGCGCGCTCCCGTGCCGTTGTATCCAATATCGAAACGATGTTGGGACGTGTAAAGTGGCCATTAGGCTTATCCAATCATAAGCTGCTGTATATGATGCCTGTCCAATTATATGTGACCATGGGACAGGAAATCCTTGCCACAAAGTTAGGGATAAAAGCTAATGTAACAGGAAAATAAGATCAGAAATATCTGCTTGGATCTCATCTTGACTCTGAGTGGTTTTTCCCTTGCGCATATTAATTCTTTATTTGACAAAGAGGCAGGTAAGCATGGGCAGACTTGTGCTGCCACCTAAATTGATATCCTTAATACCGCAACCGTAAACTGCCACTCATCTCCCCTGGGTCCTATCCATACATTGCCGCTCTCCTCCCATGGACCCAGTCCATACACCGCCACTTCTCCCCTGGGCCTGGTCAATACAGCACCACTCTCCTCCCCTGGACCCAGTCCATACACCGCCACTCTCCTCCTCTGGACCTGGTCAATACAGCACCACTTTCACTTTCCTCCCCTGGACCCAGTCCATATAGCGCCAGTTGAGGCGGGTAGCTTCACATCGTGTATTCTCCTGGCAGCTCCGCTCTCTGGTGCCCTCCAGCATCTCCTCCTTGCAGTATTGGGCACACTACATCCCAGCTGTCATGTCCCACATCAGGAGAGGTGGAAACTCCTGGGACCTCTGTGCCAGCTTTAGAGATCAGAGGGAGTAGGAGCCGCCAGTGTCTCAGGGACTGATAAAGTCTGCGAGGAAGAGCCGACAGCTGAATCAGTCGAGAAGAGGCTTGAGTCAGGGTAAGCACTTGGGGACTGGAGAGTCTGGGTACAGGATTTGGGGGTTGTGGGGTCTATGTGCAGGATTTGGGGTGTGAGGGTCTCTGAAGGATTTTGCTGGTATGAGGGACTGTGTAAAGGATTTTGGCAGGTGCGGGGATCTCTGTGCAGGTTTTGGGGTTACAAGGGTCTGGGTACAGGCTTTGGGGGTGCAGGAGTGTCTGTGCAGGATTTGGGGTGTTTGAGTGTCTGGGTACAGATCTTCAACCTGTAAACATGAGATAAATGCGCATAGGGTCTTATCCTTTTTACAAAGGGTTATAGCGGTGTATATCAGGAACTGCTCACCTGGTTCGGTTGTGTCACCCACAACCGGTATAATCGCCTGTAAGATGGCTTGTAGAATGGCTGCTGCAGGGCTGCACCTTCACGATAACCGTGGAAACAGGAATACTGTAATGGGACAAAATGCCGGATTGCCCGCCCTGCCACCAAGAATCACCAGGAAACAAAGAGTTAACTGGGCAGATTTTTCTTTTATTCTATCCTACGCGTTTTAGAGCCTCTATCCGAGCTCCTTCCTCAGGGTACAGATCTTGGGGAGTGCAGGAGTCTATGTGCAGGATTTGGGGGGTCCAGGAGTCTATGTGCTGGATTTTTGGGGGTGCGGAGGTCTATGTGCAGGATTTGAGGGGTTGGGGTCCATGTGCAAGATTTGGGGTGTGTGTGTGATCTATCTGGAGGATTTGGGGGGGTGCTGGGGTCTATGGCCAGGATTTGGGGGAGTGTTGAGCCCTTCAAGGTGAGAACTGTGACTCGCCCCAGTGGGTGGCCATGGGGTACTCGGAGCCGGGCCTCTGTCTCATTCTCTCAATGTCCTTGAGTGTCTTGGGGGGAAAGCTGTCATAGTGGACATAGAGGAAAAGAGCTTTGGGGTAAAGGGGATTTGGGGGTGGTTGTCATAATGCCACCCGTGGTTTGCGGCTATTGGTGGCTGCGGCTGCTGTACGGGACCTCTGGGGATGAAGGAATGGCACCTAGGATGGTGTCGCTGCCCACGGCTGGGGTGGGGTCCCCAGGGAATCTGGAAAGAAAGAGTTGTTAGGGTCCTTGGAGTGCCAGCGGGGCTGAGCTGGCTTCAGGTTGTGATCGGGGCAACTCTCAGGCAGGCTCCAATCTACCGCTACTCAGGTGAGAAATAAACAGTCTGACACAATGCTGAGTTCCAACCAGTGCGGGCTGCAGCGTTTTACGGTGCGCTGTCCAAAAACGCATATCCTGGAGCTTTGAATGGAGCCAGTTGCTGAGGTAAACATTGGGTTGTCATAGGGCGCAATAGGCTCGCAGCACATAGCGTTACCTACTGTTAACACTATGCCCTGAGGCAGAGGTTTCTAAGTTTTCAACACTTCCTTCAGGCTAGGGTCATGACGCCAATGTGACCCTAGCCTTATACTATGAATGTCCTTTGTCGCCTATATCAACGAATCAGAAGCTGAGCTGTGATTGCTTGCTATAAGCAACCTGATAAATATCCAGGCTAACTGTCAAAACAGGCAACAATAATCTATTACCTCACACATACAAACAGTAAAGTTGTTGTAATAGTAAATAGTACTTCTATTACCTCACACATGAAACAGTATAAGCCTTATTTTTTGGTGAATGACTGTAAAGCGCGGGGTTAAAATTTCCCCTCAAAACAGTCTATGATGTTCCCTGAGTCAAATGAGCTGACTGCAAAATTTTGTGATGGTAAAGGCGCCGGCAGATTCCTTTAGTGGACATACACACATACACACACACACACACACATACACTCATACATACAGGGGTGCACCTACCACAAGGCGACATGAGCTGTCTGCCTCAGGCAGTGACCCCTGCTTGTAGACAGGGGGCAGCATCGACGGAGGTGCCTGGTGATATCGCGGCCCCCTGCAGATGCCTCTACCGCTTCTATAGTTCTGGCTGCTGGTGCGCCACATTCTCCTGGGTATCAGCTGCTCTCTGAGTCTCTGCACGCAGTGCATAGTAGGGGCTGAGAGCAATGATGTCATCACTCAGCGCCGGCGGGCCACAGTGCAGAGACTCAGAGAGGATGGGAGAACACTAAGGAGAGGAGACCTACAGCAGCCAGTGAAGACCGAGGAGAGAGGTGAGTATTTACTTTTTTTTATGTACGAGTATAGTGGGATACTATTGAACACTATGTCATGTGCATATTAATATAGGAGATCTTTGGTTGTGCATTATACTATATGCAGGAATTTGGGATTCATAATAATATAGGAACACTTTGGGGGTGCATTATACTATATGGAAGAGTTTAGGGGTGCATTATACTAAATGGAGGAGTTTGGGGGTGCATTATACTATATGAAGGACTTTGGGGTGCATTATACTATATGGATGAGTTTGGGGGTGCATTATACTATATGGAGGAGTTTGGGGGTGCATTATACAATATGGAGGACTTTGGTGGTGCATTATACTATATGGAGGAATTTGGTGGTGCATTATACTATATGGAAGACTATGGGAGGTGTATTATACTATATGGAGGAGTTTGGTGGTACATTATACTATATGGAGGAGTTTGGGGTGTATTATACTATATGGAGGACTATGGGGAGTGCATTATACTACCGTCTTTCCCCAATATTAAGACCCCCCCGAAAGTAAGACAGGGCAGGGGAACGGGGGGAACTGCTAATATAAGGCCCCCCCCGAAAGTAAGACCGCCTAGGGGGGGGCGCTGGGGAATATAAGGCTGCCGCCGCCGCCTCCTGGTACCTGCCCCCCGGTGTGTCCAGGCTCCTCCAGTGTGTCCAGGCTCCTCCAGTGTCCCCCAGGTGCAGCCGCGCTGGAGCAGATGGGGTTAATCACAGCCTAACTTGCTGTGTGCCCCTGCTCATCTCTGCTCAGCCTGACGTCACAGTAGCCCGGCTCGAGCTCTGATTGGCTCCCAGGAAGCAGCAGGCGCGGCCAGATGATGCTGGGAGCTCTGATTGGCTCGTCATCTGGCCGCGCCAGCTGGTTCCTGGGAGCCAATCAGAGCTCGAGCCGGGCTGCTGTGACGTCAGGCTGGGCAGAGATGAGCAGGGGCACACAGCAAGTTAGGCTGTGATTAACCCCATCTGCTCCAGCGCGGCTGCACCTGGGGGACACTGGAGGAGCCTGGATACACTAAAGGAGCCTGGACACACTGGAGGAGGCTGGACACACCGGAGGACAGCGAGGACAGCGGGGAGCCACAGCGAAGGCCGGGGGAGACGGTAAGAAGCGGTGTATATGTGAGAGTGTGTGTGTGTGTGTATGTGTGAGTGTGTTTGTAAGTGTATGGGTGGGTGGGTGTGTGTGGATGGGAGGCTGCAGTGGCTGGGGCTGCCCATATAAGACCCCCCCCCCCCGAAAATAAGACAGGGTGCCACTTTTGACGCCCAAAAAAATATAAGACACGGTCTTATTTTTGGGGAAACACGGTATATGAAGGACTTTGGGGGTGGATTATATTATATGGAGGATTATGCGGGGTGCATTATACCATATGGAAGACTGAGGGGTGCATTACACTATATGGAGGATTGTGGGGGTGCATTATACTATATGGAAGACTATGTGGGGGCATTATGCTATATGGAAGACTGGGCGTGCATTATTCTATATGGAGGACTATGTAGGAGCATTATACTATATGGAGGACTATAGGGGGTGCATAATATTATATGGAGGAATATAGGGGAGCAATACACTATATGGAGAACTGTGGGGGTGCATTATACTATATGGAGGAGTTTGGTGGTGTATTATACTATATGGATGACTATGTTGGAGCATTATATTATATGGAGGACTGTGGGGGATGCATTATACTATATGGAGGACATTTGGGGTGCATTATACTACATGGAGGACTGTGGGGGCATTATACTACATGGAGGACTGTGGGGGTGCATTGTGCTACATGGAGGACTGTGGGGGTTCATATTCTATATGGAGGACTGTGGGGGTGCATTATACTATATGGAGGACTGTGGGGTGCATTATCCTATATGGAGGACTCTGGGGGTGCATTATGTTAGATAGAAGACTGTGGGGGTGCATTATACTAAATGGAGGACTATGGGGGTGCATTATATTATATGGGTGATTATGGGGGGTGCATTATACCATATAGAGAACTGTGGGGGTGCATTATACTATATGGAGGACTATGTGGGAGCATTATACTATATGGAAGACTGGGGGTGCATTATTCTATATGGAGGACTATGTTGGAGCATTATATTATATGGAGGACTGTGGGGGTGCATTATACTATATGGAGGACATTGGGGGTGCATTATACTACATGGAGGACTGTGGGGGTGCATTATACTACATGGAGGACTGTGGGGGTGCATTGTGCTACATGGAGGACTGTGGGGGTTCATATTCTATATGGAGGACTGTGGGGGTGCATTATACTATATGGAGGACTGTGGGGGTGCATTATCCTATATGGAGGACTGTGGGGGTACATTATTCTAGATAGAAGACTGTGGGGGTGCATTATACTAAATGGAGGACTATGGGGGTGCATTATATTATATGGGTGATTATGGGGGGTGCATTATACCATATAGAGGACTGTGGGGGTGCATTATACTATATGGAGGACTATGTGGGAGCATTATACTATATGGAAGACTGGGGGTGCATTATTCTATATGGAGGACTATGTAGGAGCATTATACTATATGGAGGACTATAGGGGGTGCATAATATTATATGAAGGAATTTGGGGGTGCATTATACTATATGGAGGACAGTGGGGGTGCATTATACTATATGGAGGACAGTGGGGGTGCATTATACTATATGGAGGACTGTGGGGGTGCATTATTCTATATGGAGGACTAAGGGGGGTGCATATTATATGGAGGAATTTGGGGGTGCATTATAATATATGGAACCCATGATAATATTTGGAGAGCTCTGTGGGGGCAATTTAATATTTGAAGGGTTGTGGCTAGATTCACATTGCACTTGTGTTGTCCGTTACAATGGAAATATTAACAGATTCTGTTGTAACGGGCAGCAAACGTGAGATTTTGAGTCATTTTATAGCGCGTACGTTTTAGAAACTTCGAACTTTTATGCACTACATGAGATTGATAGATGATCGGATAGGTAGAAAGATAGATGAATAGGATAGACAGGAATCTAGATGCTAGAAAGCATTACCAGTGTCCCTGCACTGTCTACTGCTTTCTGCAGCTCGCGAGCCGCTGGGTAAATATTCATGAGCTTAATGAGCGGCATTGGAAGCGGCAGAGAGTGGGAGAGAGAGCAGGGACAATGGTAATGCTTTTCTACCATCTATATTCCTATCTCTTTCTATCTCATTCATCTATTGCAAACGCAGCATAACGCAATGCTGATAACCTGCACAAATTTGTAGTATTGCGTTATATTGCGTTTGTGTTGTAATGGACTGAAACACGCTGCTATCAGCTTTTGCCTGTGCGTTTCAACAAACGCATGCTTGCAGACTCTTGCCTTTTTTGGCAGCATTAGTATGCATTGTTCAATGCAAGTCTATGGATACATTAATGCATCTGTTACAATGTGTTTGTGCTGCTGTCAAACGTATGCGTTAAACGCACAGCACAAATGCAATGTGAGCCTGGTTTATGAGGAAGCCTTTATACTTTATGGAGGGCTATTTGAGGGCTGTGTTGGGGGCCTTTATACAGTATGGAGGGCTGTGTGGGACTCACAGTTGGGGATCATACTGTGACGGCATAGTTGAGGGGAGTACAGTAGGGTCATCATACTGTGCGTGTGGAAGAATTAATGTGGGGAGATCATACAGTATTTGGGGGGCACTTTTGTTGGCAACATACTGTATGGGGGCAAGGAAAGAGGAGTCTAGGTGCTTCAATAGGAAGAAAATTACTTTGTAAGGGCTAAAATGTTGTAAGATATGTATGTATCTGTGTTACCCAAACAAATATTCTTTTTTTGACAGGGGAGAGGCTCAATTAGAACTTCTGCTGTGGGGCCCCATGATTTCTATGTGCGCCCTTGGTGCAGGATGCATTGTCCCTCTGCTGCAGGACTGATTGACCATGACTTACACACCAGGTCCAGTGCCGCCCTTTGGTACATACAGGCATTCAAGCCGTTACTCCTGAGTGGCGGTTGGTCAGTGGCGCTCGTCCCCCTTCCCGCTCTCCCACTTCTTAACCCAATTGGACAGCCCCTGCTATTAGCTCTAGACAACCCTGTATGCGACGCTTGTGATTAGCTAAGCGTTTCGGGAGAAGGAGGCGTGGTCTGTTGGAGGAGAAGCGCCATTTTACCAGCTTAGTGCAGTGTCGGCTTGTTGATGCTCAGACTGCAGGTCGTTACCTATGGTGTGCGGACGGTGCTGCATAGTGACATGTCTAACTAATGCCAGGCAGTCGCCACATTGGAGCTGCCCAGAGTCTTGTAGGCAGTTGCCAGAGGTTGGTAATCAGTGCTATAAGGATGCAGGACTGTGTCTGCCTAAGGACCACAGCTCTGCCACCATCATTGTGTGTCTGTATGCTTGTGCCAAGCTGCCTTTGCCATTAATGAACCTACTAGCGGGGGAGGGGGAAAGGAGGGAGGGATTGGGGGAAGGAAGGGGGGTTGCCGTTTTGAAGATCACCTCTGGCAGCACAGAGGCTAGGTTCACCCTTGCATACACACACATACACTCAGTTCTATGTATGTATGTATGTGATAGCACACATGAAAATAAGAAAGTAGGTTTGCAATATATCAGCTTCTTCCACCTCCTGGACGGATCTTTTATTCTCCTCAAATCACAGGTAAAATACAGGTTTTCTAAATGCTAAAATAGAGGATGAAAGGAGAATCAAAAGGATATTTTCCTGTAATATCAACAACACTTTAAAATATATATATATTTCAAAACAGCAAAAAAATATGATGGTAAAATTTAAAATTGTAATGTTCTAATTTAATAAAAAAAATGTCTCAGATATTTCTTTAGTACAGTATACCGTTATCTCTGTTTGGCATAAGATAGAGCCCACATATTAGTCGTTCTTATCTGTCAGCGGGTTTTTGGTATGTGTTTTGAGAGCAGCATGGTGTAGCAGCTAGGACCGTGATTCCAGTGACGTGTCACTTACTGGGCTGTATATTTTTGTTTCAATATATTCAGAATTTAACTTGTGGGAGATAATCACTGTCCTGGTTCAAACCGCCTCAGGCATAGCTAAGCAGCTCTCTGCCAATATACATTGTATGAGTGGATGGGGTCCAACATCCCAAGATCTGCAGCAGAGAAAATGTGGATTGTATCACAATAATTACACCCAGTATCTAAGTGATACATCACTGGAATCAGGCTCTCAGTCCCTACCTTATGCTGCTGTCAGATTACATAGCAAAAACCTGCTGATAGATTTTCTTTAAGGCATCCATAAGTAAGTGAATAGAATAAACATACTAAAAACAACAGTGGACCCTAAAGTGATAGATCAAGAATATGTTGTAATGTCTCCAGTCTGGCTTCATTTGCTAACGTCAAGTCTGGTTTAACTGTGGTTCAGGGGTTGCTGTTATCTATATGTCTGATTATTAAGACTCACTTCCTTAAGGAAGCATTTAAGCATCCTCCCAAGAACTTATTACATAACCCGGGCTGCCTTAACAAATGTACTTCCTCTACAGCACAGATGCTTTATTAACCCTGTATAGACCAAGGCAATTAACACTCTACTACAGTGTATTTCAATCAACCAAGTTGGAAATCAGCTAAATGGACCTAAGAACAAATCAGAGATTGAGTTTCATTTTTTGAAATTCTCCCATGAAAATGAAGCAGCAGTGTTTTTATCAATTGCAATAAGATATTACAAAACAAATCCAAAACAGCTGTGCTGTATAGAAATATATTGAAAAATATTTTTTACTTGTGCCAAATGACAGTTGTGTTAAAAGTAATATCCATGTGTTCAAAAACATGAGTTAAGCCCAAAATCTTTATAATAGTTTTTATGTCAATGCATTGGGAGTATTGCACACTGTTCTCTAAATCAAAACATGAATGTATAAGACACCATCCGCAATCCGATTAAAATTGCGGGAGAATTTGGGAAATTCTATCATTCCTTGTATAATTTGGGGGAATCAAGGGATGTTCCTCAACCCTCTAATGAGTCCATTCAGACATTCCTATCTAAAGCTTCCCTCCCTTGTCTTTCTCACGAACAATTGGGTTTCCTGAATTCCCCGATCACAGAAGAGGAAATCTCAACGACCATACGGTCAATTAAGAAAAGTACTTCCCCGGGCCCGGACGGTTTCTCTTACGCTTATTATTCTTCCTTTTCTACTCTTCTAACACCGTACCTTCTTAAACTTTTTACTTTCTGGCAACAGCGGGGTTCGATACGAGCGGAGGGACTGGAGGCCCTTATATCCACTATCCCTAAAGCGGGAAAACCTCTCACCTCCCCTGGAGATTTTAGGCCCATTTCGTTACTCAACTGTGACCTCAAGATATATGCGAAACTGCTTGCAGCACGTCTCTCGGTCGTTCTCCCCTCCTTGGTTCAACTGGATCAAGTTGGTTTTGTCCCTGAACGCCAGACGTCTGACGGTACACGCAGACTCCTGAATGTTCTGGATCTGCTTGAACGTCGGAAACTCCCCAGTGCACTCCTATCTCTGGACGCTGAGAAGGCCTTTGATAGGGTGCACTGGGGATACCTGGACGAGGTCCTCTTGAAGTTTGGACTCCGGGGGCCGATTCGAGATTCCATCAACGCCTTGTACTCCAATCCTTGTACGTTGGTCAGTGTTTCAGGCTTCCTCTCTCCGCGCTTCAATATTACTAATGGCACCCGTCAGGGTTGTCCTCTCTCTCCTTTAGTGTTTGCCCTTACAATGGAGCCACTCGCCTCCATTGTCCGTAACTGTCCGGATATACGAGGGGTTGCAGTTGGACCCTTCGAGCATAAAATAGGGCTATACGCGGACGATGTGGTTTTCTTTTGCACTGACCTACGCACCTCCCTCCCAGCCATTCTTTCAGTCCTGGAAGAGTTCTCTCTTGCCTCGTACTACAAACTGAACTTCTCCAAATCCACTCTTTTCCCTCTGCACCTGCCTGCTGTTGATCAAGCTTTTCTCCACCGTCTGCTTCCATTCACCTGGGCCAGGGAAGGATTCCAATATTTGGGGATATATATCACCAAGCTCTCAGCGATTATTAAGCGTAACTGGGAAACCTTACATGCTGACATCAGGAGGGAGATTGAGGGGCTCTCGGGGCTGCAACTATCCTGGATTGCTAGGATCCAAACTATCAAAATGTCCATTCTCCCGAAGATTCTCTATTTATTGCGGTGTCTCCCTTTGAACTTCCCAAGTAGTTATTTCAAAGCCCTACAGGCCACTTTGGGTCGCTTTGTGTGGGATGGCAGACCCCCCCGCGTTGCTAGACGGGCCCTCTTCCTCCCCTACTCTAAGGGGGGAATGGGGCTTCCTAGTATCTCAACTTATGCCAGAGCTGCTGTTTTACAGGCGGTTGGAGATTGGTGGTCTGATGCTCCTTCCTCCAGATGGATGCAGATGGAATCCTGCTTCTCTCCGGGGGGCTCTACCCGCCTACTATTGGAGATGACCCTACTTAAACACCGGCCTCCCCCTGACTCCCTTAGGGTTATGTCTGTCTTGCTGGGGACCTGGGCGAAGGTGGGTAGATCCCATTTCCCCTTTCTATACCGATATATATCTCTAGCCGCCACTGAGCGTTTGGTGCCCGACCTGTCTCTTCTGGAGTGGAGGAGGAGGGGGATCCAGTGTATCTCGGAACTGATGGATTTGTCCGGCCATATCCAACAATTCTCCGCCCTCTCTCAGACCTTCGCCTTACCAAAATCCACCTTTTATCGGTACTTGCAGCTCAGACACCTCCTGACCACCATGGTTTGGCCTGTCCCGGACCTGGTCTCTATGGATCCAGGACTTCAGTCCTTCATGAAGGCTGGGGGTACTGCTAGGCATGGAGTGTCTATCATGTATAAGGCTTTACTGTGTTCCGAGGAGAACCTTAAACTTCCTTACATGCAGAAATGGGAATTGATGCTGTCCTTCTCTGCCTCTTGTGAGGAATGGCGAACGGCCGTGACCCATGCCTCTCACTACTCTTCCTGTGTGACGCATTTGGAACAGTCCAAAAAAACTCAAATGCAATGGTATCATACACCGGAGCGTCTAGCACGCTTTGCTCAGAGCTCTCCCCGGACCAGTCCCTATTGCTGGAGGGGTTGTCAGGTTCCTGGAGACACTCTGCATATGTGGTGGGGCTGCCCTGTGATCCGGATTTTTTGGAAGGGGGTGGAATCTTTGTTGCTGGAACTCACGGGGCTTACTACCCCCTTTCTTCCCCAAATGGTAATACTGGGCATTGGCCTGGAGCACATCCCTGCTCCAATACGCCCTATTTACACCAATGTTCTTATTGCAGCCAGACAATGCCTCGCGGCGACGTGGAGATCAACAGCAGCTCCTTCCCTGGCACACCTGGTGATTAAACTCAACACTCACTTCCAGTACGAGTTGATACTATCTCATACACTTTCTAAAAGGAACAGAGTGCTTACCTGGTGGGACCCTTGGGCCACCTCTGTACATAACACTGTGCATGTATAATTGTTTCTTGCCAACCTCTCACTGTTACCTTATCCCCTCCGATCCCTTTTTGCTCCCTCCCCCCCCCTTCCTTAACCCCCACCCCCTAACTCTTATGTTAATGTTGGGTTCATGATTATAGCCCTATCTGCTGATTGACTTATATTGTACCCATATTTTCTGACAAATTTTAATAAACATTTATTGGTTAAAAAAAAAAACATGAATGTATAGAATTTTTAACTACTTTACAGAAAATAACAAAAAATTAACATTGGGCTGTTCAAAAAAATAGCAGTGCCGGCATTTGCTTTTTAGGATTTAGTATTCCTGTGAATCACTAACATAAAATCTAGTTGTGTAACTACAGTTTTTAGAACCGCTTCACATCTATGTTGTATAGAGTCAACCAACTTCTTGCACCTGTTAACTGTTATTCCAGCCCAGGATGCTTTGACTACATCCCAAAATGTATTTGCATATGTTGGCTTTGCCTCAGAAACACCATTTTTTATGTCACCCGACAAGTCTGATAAAGGCCTGGGAACCTCAATTTTGACTGGAACCAAGATTTTGCTCATTTACTGTTGTGTCCTGTACCGTCAAGGTAACCATAGGAGGTTCTGTGATTGCATCACGGTACCTCCTTTAGCAGCATGATCTCTGTCACGCCGCTTTGGATCAACGCATGCTCAGTACAGTAAAATCGGGTCCGAGGAGACATCCGATGTTTCCTCGGACCCTGCTCTGTAGGGCCCCATGATAAATTGATCGGACCAAATCGGATGTGCACTAAATGCCATCCGATTTGGTCCGATTTTATTTTCGGTGCAAAAATCGGAGCATGCTCCGATTTTTGCACCGATAAAAAAATCGGACAGAATCGGATCGGACCAAATCGGATGGCATTTAGTGCACATCCGATTCGGTCCGATGCCCATAGGGCTGCATGGGGCCCAAAATCGGTCCGATGCTGTCCGATTTTTATCGGACAGCATCGGATTTAAAAAATCTGTAGGGTGAAACCAGCCTTAGGAGGCGTTTTGGAGATGACAGGATCCCTTTAATATGCTAATTATGCTTTTGACTTGTTGATGGGGTATTTGTTTTCCCTGACTAGTTGGCCCACTCAGCATTTGACCATGATAACATGATTTGCAAGAGGCAATTCCATCATTGCCAGCTCTCAGTAAATCTCTTGCATGTGCGCAGCTTTCTACAATAACTTTAAATGAGCGAGTGTTATTGTTAGTATTTGCTACTCGCATGAATAGCTCGTGAGTGATGTGTTGATTGTTATTAATCTGACACATATTGCCAGTACATAAAGTGAGTTGGCACCTCAGTGAGAGCAGATTGAATCTTAGGGTATCTCTGGGAGGCACAGCAAGGTGTTTTATGAAGAAACACAAAAAAGCCCACTGTAGTGCCGTGTGCCAGAAATGCTTGTTTTATAGCCGGATGTGTGTGGGTGGAGCCTATCACTAATTGACTAACATTGGACTTGCTATTTGGACAAATATGTGAGTATTAAAAAGCACTCGTTACGAGTATAGTGATTATGAATAGTATGCTCATCATTAACAAAAACATCATTGTGCCTTGGAAACTGGGCATACACTTCCCAGATTCAGAGACAAACTGATCCAATTCAGAAGTAAACAGGATGGCATCTTCACCTCCAGACATGCATCCAGCAGCTCTGAAGTAGAGACATGTATCCCAGTTTTAGAGGCACAATGATATTGCCGAAGAAATC
Organism: Allobates femoralis; assembly: GCA_033576535.1. Lineage (NCBI taxonomy): Eukaryota > Metazoa > Chordata > Amphibia > Anura > Aromobatidae > Allobates > Allobates femoralis. Next base: position 275,236,933 of record JARQOC010000006.1, read on the forward strand.
TCCATGAATGTGTTAGATTTATTGAGAGATGTCAATGACATCCGCTCTTGAAAATCATGTTATTGACATGCCCCCCCAGGGCCGCGGGGTACTGGGAACCGGGTTACAGTACTGCTGGGAGTCACGGGGGTCGGGACCTGGCTCCGTGACCCTGGCAGTCCATCACTTCAACCCCACATGCCAGAGCTCTCAGACAGCCGCTTGCCATGGCGCCCTTCGGGTCTCTCACTACCTCTCCTGCAGCCTGCACCATCGCGTATACTTCTCATGGTGCTCCTCTTATCTCGCTCCCCTTCCATCGGTGCTGGATCTTCATCTCCCTGTCAGTCACCCTAGGGGGTGGAGTCATCAAGTGCCTTGGCAAGCCCTCCCAGCTCCCAGAAGACAAAGGGGGTGTAGGACATTTTTCCTGCTCTGTGCTGGCCCGTCCCACGATGGGAGTTTGCGGCACACCCCTCATCCAGCACATGGTCTCAGTTTATTGCGGCCGCCATTACTCCAGTTTCAAAAACACGGTCTTTTCAATACAATCCTGCAGGCGCACGGGACCTAGTGAAACCAGGTTGGTAGATCCTGTTCGTGATTCCAGAAACAACATGCCTCCAGGGCCGTGGAGTACTCAGAACCAGGCTACAATACTGCTGGGAGTCACAGGGATCGTGACCTGGCTCCGTGACCCTGGCGGTGTAAATTAAAGTTTGGGGATTAAGGTTTTGGGGATAAATGTTGAGATGCCACCTACAGTACTCGGCCAGGGATGGCCAATGCTGCAGTTCAGACCTCCGCAGCAGATGACGATGCAGCCTGTTGTTGCTCCCCGTAGGTGGAGCGGTACCCTGAGGCAGGTGTAACAGTCTATGTGTAGATGGTGATAAAGTTGCAGTGCAGGAATGATTCAAGGACACAGCTGGTGCAGTTCCACACTTATACTCACGGTTCTTAGGTAGCAGCGTCCAGCTGTGTCCTATGAACCATGGGTCCAGCCACTCCTAGGTAGATTGGGAACACTTAGCCAGCACCCTGTTCTGTGTACCTTCTCTGGGTTGTCTTCCTCTTGTGCTGGCTCTTTCCCTCCTGCCTTGCACCTCACGTTCAGTGTCCTGTGCCAGTGGCCTCAGACCCTACTGGGCATCAACTTTGACCCTATCCAGTTACCTTTGCAGCAAATTATGTGGATTCGGCTGCTGTTCCTGGAGAATGCAGCAGCCTCCGGCTGGCTAGCTGAGGCCTCAAGTCTCCTCTACTAGTCTGCGCCCGATGATCCTGTGCCACCCTGGTCCCTCCACTTGCTTGCAACCGGCAATGGATGCGAGCCCCACGGGTGGATTTTTCACTTATCGTGCCTCTGGGACCCCTTCCTTCTCTGGAGCTCCTGCCTGGCTCCCTCTGGTACTAGTCCTTCTCAGCTCCCTGGCTGGAGCTGCCCAACCTTTTACTCTGGACTCCTCCTCTGAACTGTCCAACTACTTCCTTTTGTTTTTCTTTCTATCTTGTCTCCTACGTCCTATGCTCCTTTGTACTGTTCCACCCACCTCCCTGTTTAATCCCCATCTCCAGCCAGGGATGAGAATGTTACCACTCCCTCCATCCTCCTGACCTGGAGGGCAAGTGTTGGATGCAGGTGTGTGGGTACCGGGTAGTGTCCCCTCCTTACCTGGGGTGAGGGTACCACACCTCTGGCTGAGGTACAGTACCTCTGTGGTGACTGGACCCTCAGGGGCGCCAAATAATCACACTCACAGGGACATCAGAACATGCTAAGTGGACCAACTAATACGGAAACTAATGCTCATTGACTAGTCAAAATACCTAATTAGGATTTTAAAATCAGGGTTTATCAAGACTTTATTTAAACAAGTGTTTAGGTGTATAACACAATAAAGATTTGTTAGGCAGGGTATTTAGTAATTAATATGCAAACGCTGGTAAGTTGGAGGACATAGGGGGCAGTCAAGTTCCCTTGAAACTCAGCTTTGGCCCCCTCTACAACTGGCTCAATTTGATTGGCTTTGTTGATGAAGTGGCACTTTGTAACTGAATCTAAGAGCTCCAGCTGTTATAAAAAGATATTAGCAAAGTAAAGAATTCTGAACTTATAACAATTAGAAAAACTAGTTTTGAGTTGGACAACCACACTAAAGGGTTCATTTTACAATGAAAGACATACATGAGTGCCTACTTTATATTTTATTAGTTAAGACTTTGGCTCTTTAATGGTTGCTTACTCTCCAGACTCCAGATTTTTTCCGAGATCATTTTTATTTTGAAGATTTTGCCCCTTTACGGTCCCTTCTGGCTTTCATCACTGAAGCAAACATCAGCAGTCTACATTTCCAAGACTTTCATGTAGAGCCATATAAAACAAAACACTTGGGCATGGTACTTTTTTCTCAAATTCCATACTTAAAGCACATCTGCAAACAGTTGAGAAACTCCTGCTGTCCACACACTAAAACAGATACAGTAAATTGTCATGATGCATCTTAAATCAGCATTCCAGCATTTTTTTTTTTGCCAATATATGGCAGTAGAGGCTATCATCAAGAAATAATGTAGAACCTCTTGATTATGCTATCTATTTACAGCTGTGTTCAAAATAATAGCAGTGTGCTAAAAACATGAATTAAGCCGAAAATCTTTACAATTCTCTTTATTTCCATACATTGGGAACATTGCATAATGTTTTTTTTAAATCAAAACATGAAGAGAAATATATAATTTTTAACTATTTTACAGAAAATAACAAAAAATGAACATTGGGCTGTTCAAAAACATAGCAGTGTCTGCATTTGTCTTTATAAACTCAAAATGTATGCTTTTATTTAGGATTTAGCATTCCTGTGAATCACTAACCTAATATGTACTTGTATTACTCCAGTTTTTTAGAACTGCTTTGATTGTATGTTGCATAAACTCAACCAACTTCTGACACCTCTCAACTGTTATTCCAGCCCAGGATGCTTTGACTACATGCCACAATCTATGTGCATTTGTTGGCTTTGCCTCAGAAACAGCATTTTAGATGTTACCTGACAAGTGTTCTATTGGACTAAGGTCCGGGGATTGGGCTGGCCACTCCATAACCTCAATTTTGTTGGACTGGAACCATGATTTTGTTTGTTTACTGCCGTATGAAGGGTTGTTAACACACCCATTTCAAGGACATTTTCTTTTCAGCATAAGGCAACATGACGTATTTAAAGGGAACCTGTCGCCCCTTTTGGGCATTTTAAACTGTGCCCACCAGCTTACACATAATGTAAATAAGGTTCTTGTAACCCTTCTATGTGCCCAGACGTGCCCCTTATACCTGAGAAAATAATTTTTATTCTGTCCAGTGCTGGCCTCCTTAAAGGTTCGGGAGGCCCGGTCTGTGGTCCTGGTGGATTATGTCCTCGCCTTCCCCCTGGCTCCAATACCTGCCTTGCATTTTTTTTTAAATTGATGCCCCCATTGGTGACCGTCGCTTGAGTGACAACCGCACTCACGCCTGCGCAGTGGAGCTGGTGTTCATGCTCCATTGAACACAGTGCCAGTGTCTCACGAGATTTCACAAATCTCACGAAACTTCACAAATCTCGTGAGACGTTGGCACTATGTTCAATGGCGTGCAGACACCGGCTCCCCTGTGCAGGCGCAAGTGCGGCTGTCACTCAACCGCTGGTCACAGATGGGGGTGTCAATTTTAAAAATTAAAAGGCGGGTCTTGCAGCTAGGGGCGTCAAGGACATAATCCACCAGGACCATACAGCAGCCTCCTGAACCTTTTAGGAGGTCAGCGCTGGCCAGAATAAAAGTTGTATAAGGGGCACATGTATATCTGAGCACATACAGGGATTACAAGAACCCCATTTACAATATATGTAAGCTAGTGGACACAGTTTAAAATGCCTAAAGGGGGTGACAGGTTCCCTTTAAGTATTTTGATACTGTATATGCAAACTGGTCCATGATCCCTGGTATGCGGTAAAAAGCTCTGGCATCATAGTAAGAGAAACAAGCTCATATCATATCATGATCAGCCAGCAGCAGTGTCACCTTCCCCTTTAGGGGACTTCACCTGTGTGGCAGTGCTCATCTGCACCTCCGGGTATAGCAATATTGCTGCCGACTTATCACTATTGATAGACAGTCAACAGCCTGGATTCTGCAATCATTGCACAGTGCAGGGGGAGAATACAGCGCAAGGAAGCCCATCATGGCTCGTGGAATCTAGTGACACTGCCTGGGTGATGATGCCTGCACTTAGCTCCCAGAAAGGACGGCTAACAGTGTGTGTGAGAGACCAGGCATGGAGCTACTAAGCAGGGTCCAGCTATGTGCGCTCATGAGAACCCGGCCATGAGCACCATAGTGGCTTTAAGATACCAATACTAAAATAGCTTATGTAGAGAACTGCTCCATACTTTTAACTGACGGTATTATCCAAAATTTAATATTATTATACCTACTGCTTAATAGGATGAGATCTTTGAGAATGGAATACCCCTTTAAAGTGTACCTGAAAGACTCCTTTAAAGGGAAGCTGGCAGGTTATTTATGCCCCCAAAGCTATCACTATCTCTACTTGCAGCATTCTACTACATCCATAATCATCCATGTCTGAACTAAATGTGCCCTGTAATCATTGAGAAAGCTGATTTAATAATTTATCGTATTTTTTGCTTTATAAGATGCATCGGATAATGAGATGCACCCCCAAATTTGGTGAAGGAAAGAGAAAATTTTTTTTTTAATGTTAAATTAAATGTTAAATGTTAAATTGGGTCCATCTTATAATGCCAGTGTCCATCTTATGATCAGTATATTAGCAGCCCCCCATCCTGGTGGTACATAGCCCTCTCATACGGGTAGTACATAGCCCCTCCATACTGCTGGTACATTCAGTGGGCGGTTCCTTACAGGTATGACACTGCGGTCGCATCATGTCTTGTTCGGTGCATTGTGGGGGATTATTGGATGTATTGGCTGGCTTCAAAATATGTACTGTGCATGCTTCAGAGCCATCGACTCCTGCTGCACTTGACCCCTGTTGCGTCTGACCCCCACTACCCCTCATCCCCAGCTCTCCATCGTCAATGTTTCCACTCCTTTGCACTCTCACTCCCATCCTTCTCCACTTCCTGCTTCCCCCGCCCATCACCCCAGCCAGCACTAAACTACTTCTTTCACCCTCCATCCTACCTAACCACCTCACTCACTTCTCTGAGCTATGCCTTCACTTTCAATCCTCCATCTCCAAACAGATACGCTCACCGCGTAAACTCTCCTGCTCCCACCTGCTAACCCTCTCGCTGCTCCTCCTGCTCGCTAGCGACATTTCCCCTAATCCCAGCCCCCCACCACATCCCCACATTCACCTACACCCCACCCCCATGACCCATCACCAACTCTTGTAACCTCACCTTCACCCACCTTCAAAACCTCACCAACCTTTGACCCCTCCCCCCAGCCCCTGCTCCCCTAATTTCCCTGCCAGGCGCTCTCTGGAACGCCCGCTCAGTCTGTAATAAACTCCCTTACATCCATGAACTCTTTATCTCTAAAAACTCTCATTCCTTGGCATCACAGAGTCCTGGCTCACCGATCTACACTCACTCTCAGAATCCCTTCTCCCTCCCACTGACAAAACATCCATACACAACACAGACACTGCCACCACCCTCTACAACAAAACATTAACCAAGGCCCTCAACCCAGCTGCCCCCCTCACACACCACGCTCCACGCACTAACAGGCAACCCTGGCACACTACCCTCACTAAAGACCTGAGACGGGTGTCCAGGATTGCTGAGAGGAGATGGAAGAAATTACACTCCACTGAGCACTTTGTGCTGTTCAAACAGTCCCTCACCACCTTCAAGGCTGCATTTGCTGCTGCCAAACAAACCTTCTCATCCTTAATAATCTCCCTGTGCCACAATACCAAACAGCTTTTCAAAACCTTCAATTCCTTACTCCACCCACCTGCCCCCCTCCCTCTCCTCTTATCTCCGCTGAAGCCTTTGCCTCCTTCTTCAAACAAAAGATTGACAGAATCAGGGACAGCTTTGACCCACTGTCGCCACAGCCTCCCCTCTCGCCTATACTTTCCTCTCCTTCCACCAGCTGCTTTACCCCCATAACTGAGGATCAGTTCTCCTCCCTCCTGTCAAAATCACACCTCACCACCAGCACCCACGACCCACTCCCATCCCACCTCATTCCCAACCTTACCTCTGTTATTATTCCAGCCCTAACTCATCTTTTTAACCTATTACTTACCACTGGCACCTTCTCCTCCGCCTCCAAACACGCCCTAATCACACCCATCCTCAAAAAACCCTCCCTCAACCCCACATCTGTCTCTAACTATCGCCCCATATCTCTCCTCCCTTTCGCCTCTAAACTACTTGAACAGCATATACACTCAGAGCTGTCCTCTCACCTCTCCTCCTACTCCCTCTTCGACCGCTTGCAATCTGGCTTTCGACCCTACACTCCACTGAAACTGCCCTGACCAAAGTCACCAATGACCTACTGACTGCCAAAAGCAAACATCATTACTCTGTCTATCCACCGCCTTCAACACTGTTGAACACATCTTCGACACATCTTCTCCTTCAGATCCTGGAATCTTTTGGCATCACGGACCTTGCCCTCTCTTGGATCTCCTCATACTTAATGGACTGGAGCTTCAGCGTCACCCACTCCCACACCTCCTCTTCACCCTACCCCTATCTGTCGGGGTCGCCCAGGGCTCGTTTCTGGGACCGCTACTCTTCTTAATCTACACTCTCATACTAGGGCAACTCATTGAGTCCCACGGCCTCCAGTATGACCTTTACGCCGACGACACCCAAATCTACCTGTCTGGACCTGACTTCGCCTCCCTACTATCCAAAATTCCACAATGCCTGTCCGCCATCTCATCCTTCTCCACTTGCTTCCTTAAGCTGAACATGGACAAAACCGAGTTCATCGTCTTCCCCCCAAGCCGCTCCCCCTCACTACCCGACCTATCCATCGTCGTCAATGACTACTCTCTCTCCCCAGTCCCCCACACCAAGTGCCTCAGGGTTATCCTCGACTCTTCACTCTCCTTCAAGCTCCACATACAGGCCCTCGCCACCTCCTGCCGTCTGCAGCTCAAAACCATCTCCCGGATCCGCATTTTTCTTGACCACGACACTGCTAAACCCCTTATTCATGCTCTCATCATCTCCTGCCTCGACTATTGCAACCTCCTGCTCTCCGGCCTCCTTGCTACCTCCCTTGCACCTCTCCAATCTATCCTAAACTCCGCTGCCCGTCTAATCCATCTGTCCTCCCGCTACTCCCCTGTCTCCCCCCTCTGCCAAGCCCTTCATTTTCTCCCTGCTTCCCAGAGATCCCGGTTTAAAACATTAACCATGACATACAAAGCCTTCCACAACCTGTCCCCTCCATACATTTCTGACATGGTCTCCCGATACCTACCCTTGCGCAACCTGCGATCCTCCCAAGAACTCCTCCTCTACTACCCCCTCATCTCCTCTTCGCACAACCGCATTCAGGATTTCTCCCAGGCATCTCCCATACTCTGGAACTCTCTGCCCCAATACATCAGACATTCTCCACCCCGGAAACCTTCAAAAGAAGCCTAAAGACCCACCTCATCCGCCAAGCCTACAACCTCCTATGAGACCCGGTCCACCCACCGCCTCATGTAAAGCGCTATGGAATTTAATGGCGCTATATAAATAAATAATAATAATAAATAATAATAATAATAATCAACTCTACCCAATACACCTCCACACTGCGCAGAACCAGAAATAACGTACACCAAATTTGAAATGTTGGGAGCATGCTTCTGAATTATCATGCCCATGATACCACGGAGCGAAGGTGAAGAAATACCCCCCCTCTCGTCGCCCACACGTCTACAATGCCCTCAGAATGGAAGAAAATGCAAATTATTAAATCAGTTTTCTCAATAATTACAGGACATTATTAGGTCAGACAGGGAAGATTACGGATGTAGTAGGAAGCTATATGGACAGGTAGTGATAGGTTTGGGGGCATCAATAACCTGACAGGTTCCCTTTAAAGCTTCCAGTTCTCACAGCTACTGGACTGTGACACACTCCGACAATCTAGCATTGAATTCACCTAAGGTCACATCTGGCTGACACAGCAGGTACTGTGTGAATAGCCTGAAGTGATCTTAGCTGAACTCAGAGTGGGACTGTCGAACAGCACCATGACATGCAATCTGACAATCTGGCACTGAGTTCTAGGTCACTTGGACAGTTCCCGTGGTGTTGTCAGTGTGATCCGGATGCCACGGTGAGCCGTCACATTTTATAATTTCACCAGACCGTGGCCTCTGGATGTAACAGAGCCGAGACAGGAGTACCTAAATATTAAATATTGTAAATTTAATTAATTTTAACCAATAAAGATTGTAATTTTGAGCCAATAAAAGAGTGGTGCGAGTTCACTTGCTCACCTGTAGTGCTCCTGGTGGAAATATCTGCAGGTGTTGGGGATTACTAGGTACAGACAGTGATACAGTGCTGTGCAAATTAATTGGGACAAAGCATTTTTTAAGTAAAATTGTAAGTTGGGGTTACCAATCAGTGTTTCAAACCAGTTTTAACTGCTTTGAACAGGTGTGAGTGTACAACCTTGAACAACAAAATGTGGTTTGACTGGTTTTAGTCAGAAAATAACTGCCAGCTGCCCCCTTAGCTTCAGTTGAGAGCTTGTTTCTGTGAGGAGTGGTTTAGTGTACTTATTAGTATATATATATATATATATATATATATATATATAGTATATATATATATATATATATATATATATATACTAGCTGTAGTACCCGGCTACGCCCGGGTTAATAAATAACTGATGTTAGCTATAACAAAATAGAATTTGAATGTCATATTAATGACCTGTAAGAAAATAGAAGCTGAGCTGTGATTGGTTGCTATAGGCAGCCTAATAAATCTCTAGCCAATAGTAAACCCTCCCCCTGGCCGGGCAGTATATGTTACCTAACACATATACATAATAGACAGCTCATGTGACTGACATCTGCCTTAATTCCCTATATGGCACGTGTTGCACTTTGGCTGTTTTTAATCAGATGTTTATGTTTGGAAATTAAAGATAGCAAACGTATGAGGCGAGTTGTGTGAGGTGATTTGTGCACATCTGTGTCTGTCTGTGTGGTGTGTGTGCCCCTGGGGTGTCTGTATGTGTGTGTCCTTGTGGGGTGAGTGCATGTGTCCCTATTATTATTATTATTTATTTATATAGCGCCATTATATTCCATGGCGCTTTACATGCTAAAAGGGCAGACTAGGACAAGTAACATAGTAACAATACAAGTAACAATAAATGTTGACAATTCGGTTGTACAGAATACAAGAGGGGAGAAATCCTGTCCGCAAAGGCTCACAGTCTACGAGGGGCGGGTGGGGATACAGTGGGAGGGGGAATTCCAGTCGTGAGGTGGTGTGGTGGACCGGGTCTTATTGCAGGTGGTAGGCTTGGCGGAAGAGGTGGGTCCTCAGGCTTCTTTTGAAGGTTCCCAGGGTAGGAGAATGTCTGATGTGTTGGGGAAGAGAGTTTCAGAGTATAGGTGAAGCACGGGAGAAATCCTGTATGCGGTTGTGCGAAGAGGAGATGAGGGGGTGTATAGGGTGTGTATGTGTGTGTGTGTCCCTGTGGGGGGGTCTGTGTGGTGTGTGTGTATCTGTGTTGTGTGTGTCTCTTTGTGGTGTGTGTGTGTCCCTGTGGGGTGAGTGCATGTGTCCCTATAGGGTGTGTATGTGTGTGTGTGTCCCTGTGGGGGGTGTCTGTGTAGGGTGTGTGTGTCTCTGTGTTGTGTGTTTCTCTTTGTGGTGTGTGTGTGTGTGTGTGTGTGTCCCTGTGCGGTGAGTGCATGTGTCCCTATAGGGTGTGTATGTGTGTGTGTTCCTGTGGGGGGGGTCTGTGTGGTGTGTGTCTCTTTGTGGTGTGTGTGTGTCCAAGTGGGGTGAGTGCATGTGTCCCTATAGGGTGGCTATGTGTGTGTGTCCTTGTGGGGGGATCTGTGTGGTGTGTGTGTCAGTGTTGTGTGTGTCTCTTTGTGGTGTGTCCCTGTGGAGTGAGTGCATGTGTCGCTATAGGGTGTGTGTGTGTCCCCTTGGGTGTGTGTGTGTCTCTGTGTTGTGTGTGTCTCTTTGTGGTGTGTGTGTGTGTTTGTTCGGGTGCGTGGTGAGTATCCAATGTTGGGGCTGCACCTTAGCGACTATACACTTGCTGTTACTCTTTGTGTGCGTGTGGTGTGTATACATTTCCCCGTGCGTGGTGAATATCTCATGTTGGGGCCCCACCTTAGTGACTATATGCTGGTATGTGCTGTTAGCCTTTGGTGCTATCTTTAAGCCCCTCTCATTCACAACTGTCAACTGGTAACTGTCACTTTTTCCCCATTATGTAGATAGGGGCAAATTTTTTGGTGAACTGGAACGCGCAGGGTTAAAATTTCGCCTCACAATATAGCCTATGACGCTCCCGGGGTCCAGACGTGTGACTGTGCAAAATTTTGAGGCTGTAGCTGACAGCTGTCGATTTTCCTCCCACCCTTTTCCATTCACTTTTTCCCCATTATGTAGATAGGGGCAAAATTGTTTGGTGAACTGGAACGCGCAGGGTTAAAAATTTCACCTCACAACATAGCCTATGATGCTCCCGGGGTCCAGGCGTGTGACTGTGCAAAATTTTGTGGCTGTAGTTGCGACGGTGTAGATGCCAATCCCGGATATACATACATACACACCCACACACACATACACACATTCAGCTTTATATATTAGATATATATATGGTATATATATATATATATATATATATATATATATATATATATATATATATATAATTGTGTGTGTGTGTGTATATATCTATGTGTGTATTTTCATGTATGTGTGAGTATGTACCGTACATGTGTGTATATTTATGGGTGTATGTATGTGTGTATGTCATATTTTACAAAATGCACTTTCCAGGTAATCCCCCCCCCCCCCATGTAATTATGCTTAAATGTAATTATATTAATGGGAACCTGTCAGCTACTTTAAGCCCCACACCTATAGTACTGTGCAAATTAATTGGGACAAAGCAAGTCTTTACTTGTTTTTCTTGCATTAGTTTTACTATTGCTGATGAGTGTTTTATCAGTTCTTGGTGTCGTTTTCCTTTTTCTTCCACATTTCCCTTCTTGTTTTGGAGAAAACGATCCAGTTTCATTGTGTGTGCGAATTATTCTTGAAACGGTAGATTTTCCAATACCAACGGTGGAAGCGATTGTAATATGTAGTATGTAATAATTCTAGACCTCTTCCGTGGAGTAACATCCATTTTTACAGGCACGAATCACACTGAGAGAATAAGTACACTTTAAATTATTGAAGGAAGCTTATGCCACCTCGAGGTCCAGTTGGATGGGTAGTTTGAAACACATCTTCAATATTAAGTATACCCCAAAAAATCATGCAATTACCCGCCATCACACAATTCCATAGTCATAAAGTCAGTTAAAAAAAATCATCCAGAAATATTGGCCTATACTTTGCCAAGGTAAAACTATAGGCAATTTTTGCCCACTTGTCGAAAGATGATTTATTGAAAAGCCTGTGCCTTGGGCAGTTTGATAGCTCCAACAATTCAAAACATGGGCCCACAACACTCTCAAGACAAGCCCTCAACAGTTTTAGAGCTCTTGCAGCATGTGCACGTATTGCTGCAAATTAGGGCAGAATAGTTAATTATAGGAAGGATTTACTAGTGCCAATATCACCTATGAATTTAGGATCAAGCAGACAATATCTTGCTCCTCTACAGGTATAATCTATGTCTTTGAATATCCATGCAACAAAAAATACTAAGGCTGCACCAAGCTACAACTATGCGCAAGGATTAGCGAACATACAAAAAGGCTTTTTAGGACACCCATTGTCCTACCACTTTCGTGATACTCATAATAATTTTGTAAGGAATTTTGTCATCTAAAATCTCATTTTTATGCCATCCAACTTATTCTTTCAAACTGGAGAGGTGTTAATTACATAAATTGTCTATCTACAGCCAAAAATAAATGGATTTACCTGCTTCATTCCCTTGCGCCTTTATACCTTAATCATTACATTGAATTATTTGCTTTCAATGCATAAGATATTTTCTATTGTAATCGTAGCAAGGATCCTCCTGGTCCGATGCCTACCTGGTTTATGTATTCACTAAATGAAGCTTAAGTTTACTGGTGCCTGCCACGTCAGATTAAAAGGCATTAAAAGGCCTTAAACATCTATCAAGTTTCTTTTTCCACACCCAAATCTTTTATTTTATATTTTACTTTGCCGACTGTACTATTTGCATTTGCTACATTAGTCTCCATCCTATGTGATAATATAATAAACTCACAAATCATAGTGTATGTTCACTAGGGTATAGACTTGCTTCAGTTCGATATATATTGTACACCTGGGGCAGCAGCTGTCTCTGCCCCCCTGTGTGCTCTCCCTCTGGGTGCTGTATTTTCCCCTCTGTGATCTCTCCTTTGATCTGTCTCCCCCCTCCAAGTGCTCTTCCCATGTGCTGTCTTCTCCCCCTGTGTGCTGTCTTCTCTCTTCTGTGCTCTCTCTTCGCCCTGTTTGCTATCCGATTTTGGTGTCTCTACCTACTGTGCACTGTCTCTCCCCACTATAGGATGCCTCTCCCTTCTTCTTCCTCCTGTGAGCTCTCTCTCCCCCGTGTGCTCCCTCTCCCCACTGTGCGCTGTCTCTGCCCTACTTGAGTGCTCTCTCCGTTGTGTGCTGTCTCCCTCCCCCCTGTGGCGTAGAGAGATGGTGTTGCTGTAAGTACACATGCTGGCACCGGGTCATGCTACCTTTGCATTCCCAGGTGTCCAAATATGCTGACCACGTGAGTAAGTACGCATGCGCACTTCCTCAGGCGGATATTATCAGTGTCAGTGGTGGTGTTTGTGGGCAAAGATTCCTGGTATCTGCTTCAGTTGCAGGTGGCTGCGCCACCACTGGTGATACTGCATATGTCAGTACCACCAGTGGGCACCATATTTGCACACCCATCACTTGGGTGTGAAAATATGGCGGCCGCCAGCGCATGATAGCAGGACATTAAGAAGAATGTTGATCACTGACGGGACAGGAGAATTATGTAAGCAGATGTGTCTATGTGTATATATAATATATATATACAGGGTGGGTCATTTATATGGATGCACCTAAATAAAACAGGAATGGTTGGTGATATCAACTTCCTATTTGTGGCACATTAGTTTATGGGAGGGGGAAACTTTTTCCAGATGGGTGGTGACCATGGCGGCCATTTTGTATCCAACTTTATTTTTTTCAATGGGAAGAGGGACATGTAACACATCAAAGTTATTGAGAATTTCATAAGAAAAACAATGGTGTGCTTGGTTTTAACATAACTATTTTCTTTCATGAGTTATTTACAAGTTTATGACCACTTATAAAATGTGTTCAAAGTGCTGCTTATTGTGTTGGATTGTCAATACAACCTTCTTCTCCCACTCTTGACACACTGATAACAACACCGCAGAAGAAATGCTAGCACAGGCTTCCAGTATCCGTTGTTTCAGATGCTGCACATCTCGTATCTTCACAGCATAGACAATTGTCTTCAGATGAGTGATGAGGCAAACTTTTTTGTGAATGGTGAAGTTAAGAAACAAAACCAGTGCTATTGGTCTGACACTAACCCACAGTGGATAGATCCCTCCAAGACTGTTGGAACACAAAAAATTATTGTATGGTGTGGTATATGGGGTACAAAGATAATGGGGCCATTCTTCATCAATGAAAACCTCAATGCCACTGGATATCTGAAATTGCTACATGATTCAATTATCCAGTGGCAATAGCGGTGGTTTTGTTTGTTAACTGACCCTCTTCCCATTGAAAAAAATAAAGTTGGATCCAAAATAGCTTACTTCAAAATGGCCACCATGGTCACCACCCAGATAGATATATATACGAGAGACAGCTGCTGCCCCAGGTGTACAATATATATCGAACTGAAGCAAGTCTATACCCTAGTGAACATACACTATGATTTGTGAGTTTATTATATTATCACATAGGAAGAAGACTAATGTAGCAAATGGAAATAGTACAGTCGGCAAAGTTAAATATAAAATAAAAGATTTGGGTGTGAAAAAAGAAACTTGATAGATGTTTAAGGCCTTTTAATGCCTTTTAATCTGACGTGGCAGGCACCAGTAAACTTAAGCTTCATTTAGTGAATACATAAACCAGGTAGGTATCGGACCAGGAGGATCCTTGCTACGATTACAATAGAAAATATCTTATGCATTGAAAGCAAATAATTCAATGTAATGATTAAGGTATAAAGGCGCAAGGGAATGAAGCAGGTAAATCCATTTATTTTTGGCTGTAGATAGACAATTTATGTAATTAACACCTCTCCAGTTTGAAAGAATAAGTTGGATGGCATAAAAATGAGATTTTAGATGACAAAATTCCTTACAAAATTATTATGAGTATCATGAAAGTGGTAGAACAATGGGTGTCCTAAAAAGCCTTTTTGTATGTTCGCTAATCCTTGCGCATAGTTGTAGCTTGGTGCAGCCTTAGTATTTTTTGTTGCATGGATATTCAAAGACATAGATTATACCTGTAGAGGTGCAAGATATTGGCTGCTTAATCCTAAATTCATAGGTGATATTGGCACTGGTAAATCCTTCCTATAATTAACTATTCTGCCCTAATTTGCAGCAATACGTGCACATGCTTCAAGAGCTCTAAAACTGTTGAGGGCTTGTCTTGAGAGTGTTGTGGGCCCATGTTTTGAATTGTTGGAGCTATCAAACTGCCCAAGGCACAGGCTTTTCAATAAATCATCCTTCGACAAGTGGGCAAAAATTGCCTATAGTTTTACCTTGGCAAAGTATAGGCCAATATTTCTGGATGATTTTTTTTTAACTGACTTTATGACTATGGAATTGTGTGATGGCGGGTAATTGCATGATTTTTTGGGGTATACTTACTATTGAAGATGTGTTTCAAACTACCTATCCAACTGGACCTCGAGGTGGCATAAGCTTCCTTCAGTAATTTATTTAGTAGGTGTAAATAGTATCCTTTCTTTTAATAAACTGGTTCTTCATAAATTCAGCATCTTGCAAAAAAAATGTGTGTGTTGTATATGTGAAATTACCACAGAGCCACATAAATTGTCTTTTTGGTATGTTTAGGAGCCATAAGGTAGGTGGGAGCTGGTCATTGGTAAAAAACTGTTAGAGTTAACGGTTTTCCTAACGCTTTTATTAGCCAGCTGGTTGTTCTCAATGTGCACCATTATATCCAAAAAATTGATCGAGTCAGTACTAGATGTCATAGTAAACTCAAGTCCAAAGTTATTGGAATTTACTTTCGCCACAAAACTTATGGATCCTTGTGCGTTGTCTCAGATAAAGATAATATCATGTAGAAATCGATTCCAGACAATGAGTCCCTTATCTAGCTTCCCATGCTTAAATATAATGATTCCCTCCCTGTTACCAAGGTACACATTTCCATAACTGGGCTAATTTCGTACCTACTGCGGTTCCCCAGGCTTCAAGAATAAACTTGTATATAAACTTACTGTGAGTTAACATGAACTCTATGCTGTTTAGTACAACTGTGATTTGTGCTGGACCATAAGTGCCTAGACCCATTAGGGCACAACTTGCTGCCTTGCATCCTTTGGTGTGCTCTTTAACAGTATACAGCAACTTGGTGTCCACAGGTCCACAGTGCCCAGGGTAAAGCCCTCCTGCCACTGTTTGTTATCAAGGATTTGCAGTAAGTTGCCTGCATCCCTGAGGTAGGCTGGTAGGATTGTCCCACACTCCTGCAAATGTCAGTCCACAAATTGTGATAAATTAGCTGTTGGGCAATATATTCTGGAAAAATCGGTCTTTTAGGTGGGAAATGCTGATCTCTGTGGATTTTTGGTATATGGGAGAATACTACTAGGTTATAATATATAAATTTTCATTCTTTTTTGTTCAGTATTCTTATTATTTACACATTTTGTGCTAATATTTTTAATTGTGCAATTGATAACGTGCAATTAATTCAGATTAATTATGAATGGGGTTTTGTTTAATTCCATTATAAATTTTTGAGTCATTGAGGAGTTGGGTGGCCTCATGGTGATAATGTAAAAAATAAAGTGTGTTGCTAGTAAACACTTTTACAATAATCCCATTTGATAGAATTATTCTCTATAGATATATTCAATTTACCGGTACTATTAGTAAAAAAAAAAATGAAAAGACGCCAAAAGCAGCTTGAAGCATAATGTGTCCCATCAAATCTGGACTCACCAACTATATCATTTAAACTCCTGCCAAATAAGCATTACCAGCATTAACTCACTTCAAGTACATTATTTCCATATTATGTTTGCTGATATTTTGGACATGAACAAAATTAACCCTATGCTTTCCACCAGGCATGTTTACCAGCTAAAATATGTCTAAAAATATGTTCAAAGGGCAATGGACTTCCTGTGATTTACAAGAGTCAATCAGCGTCATTTAACCTACCAAACATGCTTCTGTCCTTAGATCACTCTTGTTCCAGGTCAACACTTAAGTGTCCCCGTCAATCACATCCATAAAATCATTAGACCAAGCTTGCTCATTTCTAATATAAGTAACACTGTACACAAGCAGATTTTATGTACTGAAGTCAGGGAACTACTCAAGTGCATCTACGTTTTACTGTACTATTTCCATATGGCCAACTTATAAGAATGGGTTCCCAGTATGACAGATGTTATAGTTGAATATATTTTTGTTATTAACATGTGGCACAACAATATCAAGCAGTCCATAAACAAGGGTTCAGCAATCTCTAGATCTTGCACTAAATTAGGCTGCTATGGATCTCTGTGAGGCTGCCTGCTACTACAGTCCGCCAATTTGCCTTGGGCAAGGTTGCACCAATTATTTAGAGGGGATTCCTCCTCCTTGGGTATGGTAGCCACCTACTTTATTTACTGTCAAAAAGCCTGACGTCCATTTTCTGGAAATATGTAGCTTCTGTGTCACATATTACATTCTTCACTACAAAAGAATAGGCCCATGTCCAATAGTAGCGTAATATAGTCCCTTAGCTCTAAGACTGGCTGCTTATCAATAACTGCAGTTTTGATATAACAAGAATTCCAAGGAACAGAATGATGAATGCTTGATAAGGCAATGATTGTCTCTTCTGCCAAGGAGGAGTATAACACAAGGAATTCTTCCTGTACCCCAGCAATCCACTCACTTTGGGAGCCTATAAATAATTTCCAGGACAGATTTCTTCTGTCCCTCTGCTCATTTAATTCCAGTACACATATTGCCTATGTCTATCATTAGCAGGTACAGATCAATTTATACTGAAAGAAATGCTTGTTTCACAATAAACTTGCAATTTACACAATAAATGTTTGTTCGGTGGGTGAAATAATCTTTTGTGGTGTACAAAAGATCATTGTACTTGACAGCACATCGTTCTGTGTAATCAGAAACTCTACTGCCGAGAACAATGGCAAGATTTCTGCTCATTTAGTACACACCTGAAGCATCCTTCTACTGCAGGAATGGGAGTTCCTGGAGAAACGGCTAGGCACACTCTCGGAGCTTAAGATTCATGTAGTTGGGATAACCCTAACAAGGATGTGTCGAAGGCAAGGATGGCCAAGAGAACTGCACTCCCCTTTGACGATTCCTCACAGTTAAAAGACCTGATGGACAGAAAAATTGACAGTCTGCTGAAGAAATCCTGGGAGGCTTCTACTTTTTCCATTAAAACCAACATAGCCTCCACCTGTGTTGCTAGATCTCTTTTTAGGTGGTTGGTCAACTATAAACTCTTTTGTCTCAGGATACCCCAATAGAAGAGTTATTGGACTCTCTGCCCAAACTTCAAAATGCTACTGGTTTCTTGGCAGATGACTCAGAAGAGTCTGTACGTATAGCCGTCAGATTTTCTGTTGCCTAACTCCTAGAAGAGCCTTATGACTCAAAATGTGTGGTGGCGATGTTACTTTGAAGATTAGACTATGCTCCATCCCCTTCAAAGATGAATACATCTTCGGTTTTGCCCTGGATGATATCTTAGAGAAGGACTCAGATAAGAAATAGGCACTTCCAGAACAGAAGCAGCCAAGAAATGGCTTTTTTGGCCCTCCCAGTCATAAGCCTCACAATAGAGTGGAGAAGGGAAAACTGGGAGATGGAGCCACTCAACGGGAAAGGTACAGTAGCAGGAGAAACAATGACTCTGACTCCATGGGGGAGCCTCTCAAACTTTTTTCCTCAATGGGAGATGATATCCAAATTCCAGTGGGTTCTCAACACCATCAGAAAGGGTCTCCATATAGTGTTTGAGTCCTACCCCCTTTGGGGTCTAAGGGTCACCTCCCTGTCCTTTCAGGGAGCCCAGGATCTAGTAGCTGCAGATCTTAAAAGTTTACTAAAATCAGGAGTAATCTCCCCCGTTCCAGTGGAGCAATTGGGAATAAGTCACTACTCCCGCTAATTTCTTGTAAAAAAAGCCATCTCTAGAGTCACGTGTCATCATAAACTTTAAGTTTGAATTGTCATGTGACTGTGACGACCATCCGCTGTGAAGCTGAGCTGCTGGTAAGGCAGCACCCCGAGCAACCCCGAAACCCTTAACCCCTATACAGGGATCTGGAATTACAGCGGAGCCCAGGGGGTAGCTGCCTATATGAGCAACCGAGCAGGAAGGTCGCCTGGGAAAAAATCAAGACCCGAAAAACGAAGTCAGAAGTCCGAGTCAAAACCGAGAGGGCAGCGAAGGTACAAAATCATCAGGCAGTAGCAGAGTCGAAAATCCAGGCAATGGTCAAGGGCAAAACCAAGAGGGCAGCTGAGGTACAAAATCGACAGGAAGAAGCAGAGTCAGAAATCCAGGCCAAGGTCAGAGACAAAACTACACACACACTATATCATTGGGAAACCAAAACTATATCTGGCGGCCTGCAAGACAGGCTCCAATGTATTTGAAGGGCACGGTTACCTCCCATAGGCTGGAGCTCACAGCCTGATGACCTCATCCGGACCGCCCCTAGAACCAGGCCAGATGGAGATGCACGACTGGCTCCACCCACTGCACCTCTGACAGAAGAACGCATGCTGCGCCTAACGGACACCTCTGCAGGGCCCGCTCCTCTGCGACCAACACCACCCAGAGGAGAAACACAGCGGCGCTCAGCGACAGAGGCAGACGTCGCGGAAGCAGTTCCATATGAGGACAAGGCCCTCCTATCACCGGCCCCACCAGCCGAAGGAATCCGGCTCATCCCAGCGGCCGAGGCAGGAACACCGGCCACCGAGTCCAATGGCGATATGACAGTGACATAAAGAAAGATTCAAAATGGAATTGGTAAAACCTACGATCCTGATAATAGGACCACTTTATATGTTGGTGAACATTGACCTAAAGGATGCATATTTCCATGTCTCAATTCCTTAGACTCACAGGAAATTTCTGAGATTTGTAATCTGCCATGAATCATCAGGTGAGACACTAACAGTACAATATAATCCCTTTTGGAATTTCCTCAGCCCCAAAAGTGTTCTCAAAGATAATGTCAGAAGTAGTAGCCTTCATTCGGGAACAGGGCATATATATTGTCCCCTACCTAGACAACCTCCTGATTATAGCTCCATCTGCTCAAATTCTGAGAAATCATGTATCAAAATTCGAAGAAATTCTTCAATCCTTGGACTAGATCCTGATTTTAGAAATTGGAACTACAGCCATCCACGACAAAGAAGCTCCTGGGGGTCCTACTAGACTCAGAGAAGCAGATGTCCTTCTTACCAGAAGATCATCTATTGGACATACTAGCTAAGATTTCTTCATTCAGGAAACAGAGGTCTCCTACTTTATGAGTAGCTATGTCTGTTTTGGGTTCCATTACTTCCTGCATTCCATCAATATCTTGGGTTCAGGCTCACTCTAGAATATTGCAACTATATTGCCCTCACTTAGGCCCCTTTCACATCAGCGGTTTTTTTAAATCGCGGCAGATGCGGTGAAAAAAAACGCGATTACCGCACTTGCGGCACGGTTGCGGCAAGCCCTCTATGCGGGCTTGCAGCAGGTGCGGCAAGTGCGATATCGGCACTTGCGGCAGGTGCGGCCGCAAAAAAAACGCGGCTGACTGCGGTTTTTTTTCGCGGCCGCACCTGCCGCAAGTGCCGAAACCGCACTTGCCGCACACTTACCGCAAGCCCCATAGACATTGCATGGGGCTTGCTGCAACTGTGCCGCAAGTGTCGCGGTTATGCGGTAATTGCGGCAGATGCGTTTTTTTCGCCGCATCTGCCGCGATTTAAAAAAAACGCTGATGTGAAAGGGGCCTTACTTGCAACTTGGAATAGGAATACAAACTCACTGAACAAGAAACTGCAGGTCCCAGGTCAGGTAAATGCCTACATTGCATGGTGGTTGAATCACAAAAACCTTTGCAGAGGTGTAGCTTCACAGACTCCATTAATCACAATTACAACAAACGCCAGCAAAAGAGGCTGCGGTGCTGTAGTAATGCATACTCCTTTTCAAAGGTTTTAAGTCCAGTGATTAGTGCCAGGTCCTCCAACTACAGGTAGCAAAAGGCTGTGGAGGAGGCCCATCTGGCAGCAGATAGTTGTGTTACCAGTGGCCAATTTAGAGTCTACTTGGACAACATGACAACCGTAGACCACCTTTGACATCAAGGAAGCAGCTGTTCTGACAGCTTAAAGGCAATATCCAGCCATATATTCTGCTATGCGAAAAATAAATCTTTGCTCTAACAGCTGTCCACCTAAAGGGGTCTTCTCATCTGCAGGTGGACAGGTTATACATCCAGGAGAGTGGAGTCTGAACCTAAGCGTCTGCCAGATGCTGGAGACAAGATGGGGTTTACCAGAGGTTGACCTATTGACTACAATCTAAAATGCAAAGGTGAAAATGTTTTTCTCCCTGAATCCCAGAGACAAATCCTTGGGAACTCATGCATTCGCCCAGCCATGGACATTTCGGCTGGCATATGTGTTTCCCCCAATTCCGGTTCCAACAAGGACCATGCAGAGTATTCGAGACGACGGGGTCCCAACTATCCTTGTCACTCAAATGTGGCCCAAAAGGAGCTGGTTCAACATCATAATGGATATTCAACTAGATGATACAATTTGACACCCTTTGGACATCAACCACTTTTCTCAGGTGCCTCTAGTCCACCCAGACCCCCTGCAAGTAAATATATAAGCTTTGTTACCGAGGCCCAGGTAGTACGTGCCCAAAGACCTTCAGAGGAAGTGATAGCCACACTACAAAAATGTGGAAAACCAGTAACCAATGCAATTTACAACAAGGTGTGGAAGAAATTCTCTTCCTGGCGTGTCTTTAATGTGCTAGAAGAAAAAAGGTTTTGGTACCGTGTTAGCCAGTTGAAAAAATGTTGATTGCTCTCAGTGGGAGAAACAAAAAAATAATCCTGTAGTTTTGATACCTTTTAATGGCTAACAAAAATAAAATAAGTGTTACAAGGCAGCAAGTTTTTGAGACGTCTCCGATCTCATCATTAGGCATGGTATGACAAAATATCCAAAGAAACACAAATATATACATGCACAACCAGAGCAGTCACACGGTATAATAAATGGACATTTAGATAAATAAACAAATCAGGGCCTGGAGGGGATCTTTCATTAGCCTGGCTTAGTGATATCAATGTTTTTAGGACACTAATTTATATGTAGACCTGGTGTCTTTAGCGTCTTTGAAAAAAATTCTTCAGATGTGATAATAAACCATAAATCCATCAGAGATGTTTAACCCTGTTGGGATGCACTGAAAAGCCCTTATTAGCTTGGATTCACAGACCCTTCGATGTTTCTGTGACTTAAAATTACCTCTCAATATTGCAACTTTTTTTTTTTTTTTTTGTCTGTAATTGTGTGACGATGAGACCTCATCCTTGCACTTAGCCGTTGTCCTGTTTCCCTAACATAAAAAGCCCCCACAGGACATATAGTGCTCATAATTGAATACACAACATTGGAAGAGGAGCATGTGAAGGTTTCATCGTCACACAATTACAGACAAAAAATCTATTTACCAGTAGTGAAACATTTTTGTGGTCAAGGATATAACATTAAAAATATGAAAGTTGCAATATTGAGAGGTAATTTTAAGTCACATAAACATTGAAGTGTCTGTGAATCCAAGCTAATAAGAACTTTTCAGTGCATCCAAACAGGGTTAAACATCTCTGATGAATTTATGGTTCATTATCACATCTGAAGAATTTGTTTTCAGAGATGCTTCAGACACCAGGTGTACATATAAATTAGTGTCCTAAAAACATTGATATCACTAAGCCTGGCTAATGAAAGATCCTCTCCAGGCTCTGTTTTTTTTATTTATCTAAATGTCCATTTATTATATCTTGCGTCTGCTCTGGTTGTGCATGTATATATTTGTGTTTCTTTGGATATTTTGTCATACCATGCCTGATGAAGAGACCTGAGACGTCTCGAAAGCTTGCTGCCTTGTAACATCACTTATTTTATTTTTGGCTAGGGTCACACTTGCGTTTTTTTCATGCTTTTTTGGAGACCTGCGTTTTTAAAAAAACATGTAAAAACGCACCCATAGTCCCCCATGCAAAAAAACGCATGCACTAATAGCAAAAACGCATATCTTAATAGCAAAAACGCATGTCTAAAGTGCCATGCATTTTTGGCATGAGTTTTTGCACTTATGTGAGTAGCTGCCTTCAAAAACGCATGCAAAAATGCATGGTACATTGGTACCATTTAGTACCATCCAAAAATGCATGCATTTTCCACAGGGGTCCATGTTAAAAAAATGCATGCGTTTTTAAAACAGCACCAAAGAATAGTTCATGAACTTTTTTTGGGTGCTGATTTAAAAACGCATGCAAAAATGCAGGGTGCCATCAGACACCTTAAAAAATGCATGCAGAAATGGAAAAGAGCATGCAGAAACGCATGCTTTTTTTAAGGCACTAAAAAAATTCATGCCAAGTGTGACCCCAGCCTTTGTTAGCCATTAAAAGGTATCGCAACTACAAGATTATTATTTTGTTTCTCCCACTGAGAGCAATCAACCTAATGTGCTAGATCCCTTCCATCCCAACATTTCTCAGATATTGGACTTTCTACAGAAGGTATTAGAGCTAGACCTCAGACTTAGTACCTTAAAAGTTCAGGTCTTAGCCCTTAGTTCAGTTTTTGATCAGGATTTAGCCAACCATCATCGGATCAAATGATTTATGGTCTCAGCCTTTATACTTCGACCCAGATGCCAGGCCGTTGTCCCTTCTTGGGACCTGTATTTAGTCCTTAGAGGCCTCACACAGCTTCCCTCTGAGCCTCTATCATCCTGTAATCTTCAAACCCTTTCTTACAAGACTGCATTCTTTGTTGCTATCACAACGGGAAGACAAATATGGGAATAACAGGCTCTGTCAATAAGAGAACTTTATCGAAGAGTCCTAGATGACAGAATCATTCTAGATCCATCCTTCCTCCCTAAAGTGGTTGTCTGAGTTTCACTGTTCACAAGTTATTGTTCTTACTTTTTTTGCCAAAATGCAGCAAATGTTAAAGTGGAGGAATTTCATGCTTTTGACATACGCAGACTATTAATTCACTACGGTATTTACAGCAAACTACATCCTGGAGAATTGACCAGAATCTCTTTGTCCAGCTGGCGGTAATAAAGGTTGTAAGCTTGTGATGAGTACTATCGCAAACCGGATAAAAAAGACTATAAATGAAGCAAGGAAATCAAATTTTCCAAGATATAATGGGAAAAGAAAGGGTCTATAGTGCAATAAAGGTACTGTTAAAAATATATTCTTATTGAATTATAACTTTAAAAATGTACATACAGTCATGGCCAAAAGTTTTGAGAATGACACAAATATTAATTTTAACAAAGTCTGCTGCTTCAGTTTTTCTAATGGCAATTTGCATACACTCCAGAATGTCATAAAGAGTGATCAGCTTAACAGCAATTACTTGCAAATTCGATATTTGCCTAGAAAATGAACTTTAACCCCCAAAACACATTTCAACATCATTGCAGTCCTGCCTTAAAAGGAGCAGCTAACATCGTTTTAGTAATTGTTCCATTAACACAGGTGTGGGTGTTGATGAGGACCGGGCTGGCGAGCAATCAGACATGATTAAGAATGACACCACTAGACACTTTAAAAGGAGGCTGGTGCTTGGTATCATTGTTTCTCTTCAGTTAACCATGGTTATCTATAAAGAAACACGTGCAGCCATCATCATTGGCACAAAAATGGCCTAACAGGGAAGAGTATCGCAGCTAGAAAGATTGCACCTCAGTCAACAATCTATCACATCATCAAGAACTTCAAGGAGAGAGCTTCCATTGTTGTCAAAAAGGCTCCAGGGAGCCCAAGAAAGACCAGCAAGTGCCAGGACCGTATCTTAAAACTGTTTCAGCTGCGGGATCGGACTACCAGCAGTGCCGAGCTTGCTCAGGAATGGCAGCAGGCTGGTGAGTGCTTCTGCACGCACTGTGAGGTGGAGACTCATTGAGCAAGGCCTGGTTTCAAGGAGGGCAGCAAAGAAGCCACTTCTCTCCAGAAAAAACATCAGGGACCGACTGATATTCTGAAAAAGGTACAGGGAGTGGACTGCTGAGGACTGGGGTAAAGTCATTTTCTCTGATGAATCCCCTTTTCGATTGTTTGGGACATCTGGAAAACAGCTTATTCGGAGAAGAAGAGGTGAGCGCTACCACCAGTCTTGTCTCATGCCAACTGTAAAGCATCCTGAAACCATTCATGTGTGGGGTTGCTTCTCAGCCAAGGGAATCGGCTCACTCACAGTCTTGCCTAAAAACACAGCCATGAATAAAGAATGGTACCAGAATGTCCTCCAAGAGCAACTTCTCCCAACCGTCCAAGAGCAGTTTGGCGCCCAACAATGCCTTTTCCAGCATCATGGAGCACCTTGCCATAAAGCAAAGGTGATAACTAAATGGCTCAGGGATCAAAACATAAAGATTTTGAGTCCATGGGCTGGAAACTCCCCAGATCTTAATCCCATTGAGAACTTGTGGTCAATCATCAAGAGATGGGTGGACAAACAAAAACCAACAAATTCTGGCAAAATGCAAGCATTGATTATGCAAGAATGGACTGCTATCAGTCAGGATTTGGTCCAGAAGTTGATTGAGAGCATGCCAGGGAGAATTGCAGAGGTCCTGAAGAAGAAGGGTCAACACTGCAAATATTGACTTGCTGCATTAACTAATTCTAACTGTCAATATAACCTTTTGGTACTCATAATATGATTGCAATTATATTTCTGTATGTGATATAAACATCAGACAAACACAAATAAAAGCCAGAGGGCAGCAGATCATGTGAAAATATCATTTTGGTGTCATTCTCAAAACTTTTGGCCATGACTGTATAATATTCAATACAAAAAGACAAACAAAATTGAATATATAAAAAATACTACAAGAAAATCACAAAGACCAGTGCCTCAATAAGCAGAGAGGAAGCTGAACAAAAATTACTAGTGAACAGTAGGTTATCGAGTAGATTAACAGTGAATATAATTGGTATGAGTTAGTTATCTGACAGTATATAATTAGTATACTAATATACTATATACACTATATACAAAGAGTGTATATAGAAAAAGAGTCTAAAAAGTACAAGACTCTATAATCACTTAAGGGAAATAGTGTCAAAAGGAGAATACAATCCTATCTAGTAACTTTTATTATGAATAGTGCCCATACAATTAATGATAAGTGTCCTTTTTCGGACCTGAATATATTCCTTAGAGGCCTCACACAGCATCCTTTGAATCTCTATGATCCTGTAATATTCAAACCCTTTCTTACAAGACCACATTCTTTGTTGCTATCACAACGGCAAGAAGAATAGGGGAATATCAGGCCCTGTCAATAAGAAAACCTTACTTAAGCATCCTGGATGACAGATTAATTCTACGCTACATCCATCAATCCGTGGCGTCTGACTTTCACCGTTCACAGGTCATTGTTCCTTCTTTTTGCCAATATCCAGCAAATGCTTAAGAGGAGAAGTTTCATGCTCTTGAAGTACGCAGAGCAGTAATTCACGATTTACAGCAAACTACGTCATGGAGAATTGACCAGAATCTCTGTCTAGTCCAAATAAAGCCACCGGAAGTAGTGCTTGCCAATCGCATTATTATAGGAATATATGATTATGGTGGAAGTGGACGACAGATGCCACAAGGCAATTATGTCGGTCTAACACCACTCTCGCCACAGCCGTCAACCAGGCCGCCCCACTCTCATACAAAACCCACTCACACAGACAATCCTGGCTCACCACCCACTCTAAAAAACTTCAACGGACATCTAGGGCGGCTGAGTGGGGATGGAAGAAATCCCACTCCTCAGAACACTTCGCCTTGTACAAACAGTCCCTCATCGACTTCAAGACTGCACTGACTGCCGCAAAACAAGTCTACTTCCCTTCTCATAACCACTCTCTCCCACAATCCCAAGCAACTATTCATAACTATTAACATTCTACTCTGTCCCCCCGCAACCCCTCCCTCTCCTCTCATCTCCACCGACGACTTTGCCATCTTTTTCAAACAGAAGATTGACAAAATCAGAGAAAGTTTCGATCCACAATCCCCTCAACCCACCCCCTCTATCACACAACGCCCTTCGTCCAAAAGTAGCCTCTCCTCCATGACAGAAGAGCGCCTCTCCTCCCTTCTATCACGATCACACCTCAACCTTGTGCCCTCGACCCTCTCCCCTCCCACCTCATCCCTAACCTCACCACAGTCTTCATCCCTGCCCTAACCCATTGTGGAGCCCACTGGGATGGGGTACTCGGTACCAGACCGGGGTACTGCTGGGGATGTCACGGAGGTCCTGGTCCGGACCGTGTCCTGGGTTCCGCAAGTAATGGGGGGATATTTACAGGGGAGTTTGTCGTGACGCCACTCACAGGTTGTGGTCAGTAAGGGGACCACCGCTGCTGCAGAACCTCCGGAGATGATGTTTGGCAGCTGGAGATGTAATGGCTCTCTGCAGGTAGAGCTGGATTCCCCGGGGCAGTGGTAGTAATAGTCTATGAATGATGGTATGAATGTTGCAGGATAGGGGTAGTAGTAGAGATGATGACAGTTGGTGAGGGAGAGTAGGACTTGAGTGCAAGGATCACACTGACTCACGGTTTAGTAGTTTTCCAAGGCTTTACTGCAGATGATATTTGGCAGAGTACTGTCCACGGAGTCTGTACCGGGGCCAGGTTGCTCCCACCCTGTCTGGGTCCTCAGCTCCCTACTCCTGCACCTTGTGTGTGGCCCTGCTGCTGCTTTAGCTGAGCTGCTGGCCTTGTTTCTCCTCACAGGTACACCTTTGCTAGGCAACTTGAGCCTTTCCGTGTGCTTCTGGCTCCGCCGTGTTGCTTTGCTGAGGTACAGTGTAGATATACCACCTCCACTGGTCTGGTGTTTACTGTGCTGCGTGTGTCAGTCACAGCTTCGGATCCGGTATCCGGTCTGTTCGCTCCTCCGGGGCGAGTTATGAGGTAACTCAATTCTCCCAGATGTGTTCTCTTGTTTCTCTTATTCCTTCCCTCAGACCCTGGCTAGGCCTGGAAGTGGGTAGCAGGCTGTGGAGAGGCCTAAGGCAGCCCCTTTACACCAGAAGTCTCTCTTCCTCAGTCCTCTCAGGAACTGCACTCACTCCAACTCCAACTCCACCTCAACTCAATTGACTGAGGGTGCCGTCACACGGGTCAATTTTATGAACGATATTGTTAGTGATCACATGCACGCGCGATCGCTAACAATATTGTTCAGATCGCTGGTGAGCTGTCACACAGACAGACTCACCAGCGATCAATAGACCAGAGACATCGTGGAAACAATTTAAATATCGTTTCCACAATGTCTTGCTCCCGCTGCCAGCCTGCGGTAAGCGAGAGCAGGCTGGTCTCCAAGGTAAACTGCGGGTATCGATGCAGAGCGCGCTGCCTAGATACCCGATGTGTACCTTAGTTACCAGCCTCCTCCGCTCATCGGCTGGTATCTAAGGTACACAGTGGGTAACTAGGGTCCCTAGTTACACGCTGTGTACCTTAGATACCAGCCGGTGAGCGGAGGAGGCTGGTAACTAAGGTACACATCGGGTATCTAGGCAGCGCCCGCTGCCTAGATACCCGCAGTTTACCTTGGATACCAGCTCCCAGCGCTTGTGAGAGGCGCTGGGAGCTGGCTTATCAGTCGTCTGCCGGTGTCACATGCAGCGATGCTGCGTATCCACCGGGCGATGAACGATTGATTTGAGGGCAGGACCTCAAATCAAACGATGAACGATCAGCTGACTGATCGTTCATCGTTTGTAGTGTCACACGCAACGATGTCGTTCCGACATCGTTTAAGCGTCACAAAACACGTGACTTTTGAACGATATCGGCAACGATATCGTTACGTGTGACGGTATCTTAACTGTCACTGCAAATTTGAGGTAAACAACATTAGCTCCTCCCACTTTTGCAGGTGCCACTTAAGCTCCACCCACCACTCTGCTCTTCCCCACTTCCTCTCCCCAGACCAGAACATATACAAGGGAGCTGCTTGAGCTCCCCCTTCTGGCCTAGAGGTGCTAGTGTAGTGTCCAGTGTTGTGTGGGGAGTGAACCCGTGTTGATGGTTCTGTGGCACTTTAACCCCTTGGGTGCCACACCATCTCTTCAACATATCACTTAATACAGGTGTCTTCGCCTCAATCTTCAAACACGCCCTAACAACACCCATCCTCAAAAAATCCTCCCTCGATCCCGCAGCAGTCTCCAACTACCGCCCCATATCTCTCCTCCCCTTCACCTCAAAATTGCTTGAGCAACATGTCTATTCCGAACTGTCCTCCTATCTCTCCTCCGGTCCCTCTTCGACCACCTACAATCTGG
The DNA here is from genome assembly GCA_033576535.1 of Allobates femoralis. Taxonomy (NCBI): domain Eukaryota; kingdom Metazoa; phylum Chordata; class Amphibia; order Anura; family Aromobatidae; genus Allobates; species Allobates femoralis. Next base: position 275,266,008 of record JARQOC010000006.1, read on the forward strand.
TTTCCAACCCCACCATTCCACCGAAACAGCCCTAACCAAAGTCACCAACGACCTACTAACCGCCAAGAGCAAACGACACTACTCCATCCTCCTCCTTCGCAACCTTTCTGCTGCCTTCAACACAGTCGACCACTCCCTCCGACTTCAAATTTTAGAATCTCTTGGCATCACTGACCTAGCCCTCTCCTGGATCTCCTTTTACCTAACAGACCGGACCTTCAGCGTCACCCACTCCCACACCTCCTCTTCGCCCTACCACCTATCTGTTGGAGTTCCCCAAGGCTCGGTCCTGGGACCACTACTCTTCTCCATCTACACCCTCAGTCTAGGCCAACTCATCAAGTCCCACGGCCTTCAATACCACCTCTACCTGTCCGGCCCCGACATCATCTCCCTACTATGCAAAATTCCACAATGCCTGTCTGCCATCTCATCCTTTTTCTCCGCTTGCTTCCTCAAGCTCAACATGGACAAAACCAAGTTCATCGTTTTCTCCCTAAGTCGCTCTTCCCCCCTACCCGACCTAACCATCACTGTCAACGACTGCACACTCTTACCTGTCCCCCACGCCAAGTGCCTCGGGGGAATCCTTGACTCTTCCCTCTCCTTCAAGTCCCACATCCAAGTCCACCGCCTGCTGACTCCAGCTCAAAACATTACCCGTATCCACTCCTTCCTCGACCATGACACTGCCAAAACACTTGTCCATGCTTTCATCATCTCCCGCCTCGACCCTTCTTGTCTCACCCCGCATCTCCACCTCCCACAACCGCATACAAGACTTCTCTCGTGCATCCGCCATACTCTGGAACTCTCTCCCACACCACATCAGACACTCCCCTACCCTGGGAACCTTCAAGAAAAACCTCTTCCATCAAGCCTACAACCCACACTGAGACCTAATCCACTGCACCACCTCACCCCCACCTCTCCCCCTCCTACTGTCTCCCACCCATCCCCTATAGACTGTGAGCCCTCGAGGACAGGATCTCTGCCCTACTGTACCTGTACGATTTAATTGTCGTTATTTATGTTCTTGTTCTCGTCTGCCCCTACACATGTAAAGCGCCATGGAACCAATGGCGCTATATAAATATATAATAATAATAATGTGAGTAGATTAGTTTAGATTACAGCACTCAATAGGGATTTAGATGACAATGTCTTTGGTCTTCGGACCACCCCTCAATGCTATAATTACTCGTTTTCTGACATACTTTCTAGCAAACTTGTCAGCTACAAAAGTTTCAAGGACAAAACACAAAAAACAGCAACATTTGCATTGATATCCAATGTACAGCAACTCATTCACCTTCTGGACTCAAGAGATGTCTGAGGGGACAACAGTGCAGGAAATGATCACAACTGCTGCAAAGGAAAACTTCCCACAAGTCTGCAGAGCTTTATATCAATGAACCACTGTAGCCTGGTTGCTAGGGGTTACGGTTTCCCTTTACTCACACTAGTCAGCTGTCAATATAACACTTCCCTTATTGGTGCAACTTATAAAGGTGTATTACCAAAAAATCCCTAAATATAATAAAGTATTGTTAGTATTAACCCTGTAGTTGTGTATGGAGCAGCGCAGGCTCCGCTCCGCCTCACACTCCGTGCACTGACTGCACCGTGCGTGGCAGGACTCAGCACCACAGCAAAACACGGAAGTGCTCGTCGACCTCCGATTGGACAGCTTTAACGATGTCCGCTGCGTGATTGGCTGCGGCGCAGTTCGAACCGTGACGTCATCGCTGCACTGTCAATTCCAGTTTGTGTGCCGGTGTCCGGAATAATGGAGATCGAGTTCACAGAAGGAGAGTTTCAGGAGGCCTGGAAGGAGCTGGACGAGCGGGCACTGCCCAGTGGGTGGGAGCTGTTCACAGAGAGTATGGGCATTCAGATACACCGGCTCTACGACCAGGTATTGTCAGGCTACAGTGGGAATGTGCCCCTGGGCATTACAGCTCCTGTTCATTCATGGGATCTATGAAATACAGGACAACTGTACAGAGACCTAGGTGAGATGATTACTGTGCAGAGCCCTAGGTGAGATGATTACTGTGCAGAGCCCTAGGTGAGATGATTACTGTGCAGAGCCCTAGGTGAGATGATCACTGTACAGAGCCCTAGGTGAGATGATCACTGTGCAGAGCCCTAGGTGAGATGATCACTGTACAGAGACCTAGGTGAGATGATCACTGTGCAGAGCCCTAGGTGAGGTCATCACTGTGCAGAGCCCTAGGTGAGATGATCACTGTGCAGAGACCTAGGTGAGATCATCACTGTGCAGAGTCCTAGGTAAGATGATCACTGTGCAGAGTCCTAGGTGAGATCATCACTGTGCAGAGTCCTAGGTGAGATGATCACTGTGCAGAGCCCTAGGTGAGATGATTACTGTGCAGAGCCCTAGGTGAGATGATCACTGTGCAGAGCCCTAGGTGAGATGATCACTGTGCAGAGCCCTAGGTGAGATCATCACTGTGCAGAGCCCTAGGTGAGATCATCACTGTACAGAGCCCTAGGTGAGATGATCACTGTACAGAGCCCTAGGTGAGATGATCACTGTGCAGAGCCCTAGGTGAGATAATCACTGTACAGAGCCCTAGGTGAGATGATCACTGTGCAGAGCCCTAGGTGAGATGATTACTGTGCAGAGTCCTAGGTGAGATGATCACTGTACAGAGACCTAGGTGAGATGATTACTGTGCAGAGCCCTAGGTGAGATGATCACTGTGCAGAGACCTAGGTGAGATCATCACTGTGCAGAGTCCTAGGTAAGATGATCACTGTGCAGAGCCCTAGGTGAGATCATCACTGTACAGAGACCTAGGTGAGATGATCACTGTACAGAGACCTAGGTGAGATCATCACTGTGCAGAGTCCTAGGTAAGATGATCACTGTGCAGAGCCCTAGGTGAGATCATCACTGTGCAGAGCCCTAGGTGAGATGATCACTGTGCAGAGCCCTAGGTGAGATCATCACTGTGCAGAGCCCTAGGTGAGATCATCACTGTGCAGAGTCCTAGGTGAGATGATCACTGTGCAGAGCCCTAGGTGAGATCATCACTGTGCAGAGCCCTAGGTGAGATCATCACTGTGCAGAGCCCTAGGTGAGATGATTACTGTACAGAGACCTAGGTGAGATGATCACTGTGCAGAGCCCTAGGTGAGATCATCACTGTGCAGAGCCCTAGGTGAGATCATCACTGTGCAGAGCCCTAGGTGAGATGATTACTGTACAGAGACCTAGGTGAGATGATCACTGTGCAGAGACCTAGGTGAGATCATCACTGTGCAGAGTCCTAGGTGAGCTGATTACTGTACAGAGCCCTAGGTGAGATGATCACTTTACAGAGACCTAGGTGAGATGATCACTGTGCAGAGTCCTAAGTGAGATCATCACTGTGCAGAGACCTAGGTGAGATGGTTACAGTGCAGAGCCCTAGGTGAGATCATCAGTGTGCAGAGCCCTAGGTGAGATGATCACTGTACAGAGCCCTAGGTGAGATCATCACTGTGCAGAGCCCTAGCTGAGATCATCACTGTGCAGAGCCCTAGGTGAGATGATCACTGTGCAGAGTCCTAGGTGAGATCATCACCGTGCAGAGTCCTAAGTGAGATGGTTACAGTGCAGAGCCCTAGGTGAGATCATCACTGTGCAGAGCCCTAGGTGAGATCCTCACTGTGCAGAGACCTAGGTGAGATGATCACTGTACAGAGCCCTAGGTGAGATCATCACTGTGCAGAGACCTAGGTAAGATGATCACTGTGCAGAGCCCTAGGTGAGATCATCACTGTGCAGAGCCCTAGGTGAGATGATCACTGTGCAGAGCCCTAGGTGAGATCATCACTGTACAGAGACCTAGGTGAGGTCATCACTGTACAGAGTCCTAGGTGAGATGATCACTGTGCAGAGCCCTAGGTGAGATCATCACTGTGCAGAGTCCTAGGTGAGATGATCACTGTGCAGAGCCCTAGGTGAGATCATCACTGTGCAGAGCCCTAGGTGAGATCATCACTGTGCAGAGCCCTAGGTGAGATGATTACTGTACAGAGACCTAGGTGAGATGATCACTGTGCAGAGCCCTAGGTGAGATCATCACTGTGCAGAGCCCTAGGTGAGATCATCACTGTGCAGAGCCCTAGGTGAGATGATTACTGTACAGAGACCTAGGTGAGATGATCACTGTGCAGAGACCTAGGTGAGATCATCACTGTGCAGAGTCCTAGGTGAGCTGATTACTGTACAGAGCCCTAGGTGAGATGATCACTTTACAGAGACCTAGGTGAGATGATCACTGTGCAGAGTCCTAAGTGAGATCATCACTGTGCAGAGACCTAGGTGAGATGGTTACAGTGCAGAGCCCTAGGTGAGATCATCAGTGTGCAGAGACCTAGGTGAGATGATCACTGTACAGAGCCCTAGGTGAGATCATCACTGTGCAGAGCCCTAGCTGAGATCATCACTGTGCAGAGCCCTAGGTGAGATGATCACTGTGCAGAGTCCTAGGTGAGATCATCACCGTGCAGAGTCCTAAGTGAGATGGTTACAGTGCAGAGCCCTAGGTGAGATCATCACTGTGCAGAGCCCTAGGTGAGATCCTCACTGTGCAGAGACCTAGGTGAGATGATCACTGTACAGAGCCCTAGGTGAGATCATCACTGTGCAGAGACCTAGGTGAGATGATCACTGTGCAGAGACCTAGGTGAGATGATCACTGTGCAGAGTCGTAGGTGAGATGATCACTGTGCAGAGCCCTAGGTGAGATGATCACTGTACAAAGTCCTAGGTGAGATGATCACTGTACAGAGTCCTAGGTGAGATGATCACTGTACAGAGTCCTAGGTGAGATGATCACTGTACAGAGTCCTAGGTGAGATGATCACTGTACAGAGTCCCTAGGTGAGATGATCACTGTACAGAGCCCTAGGTGAGATGATCACTGTGCAGAGCCTAGGTGAGATGATCACTGTACAGAGCCTAGGTGAAGTATGATCACTGTACAGAGACCTAGGTGAGATGATCACTGTACAGAGTCCTAGGTGAGATGATCACTGTACAGAGCCTAGTGAGATGATCACTGTACAGAGCCTAGGTGAGATGATCATGTACAGAGCCCTAGGTGAGATCATCACTGTGCAGAGTCCTAGTGAGATGATCACTGTGCAGAGCCCTAGGTGAGATGATCACTGTGCAGAGCCTAGGTGAGATGATCACTGTACAGAGACCTAGGTGAGGTCATCACTGTGCAGAGCCTAGGTGAGATCATCACTGTGCAGAGCCCTAGGTGAGATCATCACTGTACAGAGCCTAGGTGAGATGATCACTGTGCAGAGCCCTAGGTGAGATGATCACTGTACAGAGCCCTAGGTGAGATGATCACTGTGCAGAGCCCTAGGTGAGATGATCACTGTACAGAGCCTAGGTGAGGTCATCATTGTGCAGAGTCCTAGGTGAGATGATCACTGTGCAGAGCCCTAGGTGAGATGATCACTGTACAGAGTCCTAGGTGAGATAATCACTGTGCAGAGCCCTAGGTGAGATGATCACTGTGCAGAGCCCTAGGTGAGATCATCACTGTGCAGAGTCCTAGGTGAGATGATCACTGTGCAGAGCCCTAGGTGAGATGATCACTGTGCAGAGCCCTAGGTGAGATGATCACTGTGCAGAGTCCTAGGTGAGATCATCACTGTGCAGAGCCCTAGGTGAGATGATCACTGTGCAGAGCCCTAGGTGAGATCATCACTGTGCAGAGCCCTGGGTGAGATGGTTACAGTGCAGAGCCCTAGGTGAGATGATTACTGTGCAGAGTCCTAGGTGAGATGATCACTGTACAGAGACCTAGGTGAGATGATTACTGTGCAGAGCCCTAGGTGAGATGATCACTGTGCAGAGACCTAGGTGAGATCATCACTGTGCAGAGTCCTAGGTAAGATGATCACTGTGCAGAGCCCTAGGTGAGATCATCACTGTACAGAGACCTAGGTGAGATGATCACTGTACAGAGACCTAGGTGAGATGATCACTGTGCAGAGTCCTAGGTAAGATGATCACTGTGCAGAGCCCTAGGTGAGATCATCACTGTGCAGAGCCCTAGGTGAGATGATCACTGTGCAGAGCCCTAGGTGAGATGATCACTGTGCAGAGCCCTAGGTTGAGATCATCACTGTGCAGAGTCCTAGGTGAGATGATCACTGTGCAGAGCCCTAGGTGAGATCATCACTGTGCAGAGCCCTAGGTGAGATCATCACTGTGCAGAGCCCTAGGTGAGATCATCACTGTGCAGAGCCCTAGGTGAGATGATTACTGTACAGAGACCTAGGTGAGATGATCACTGTGCAGAGACCTAGGTGAGATGATCACTGTGTAGAGCCCTAGGTGAGATGATTACTGTACAGAGACCTAGGTGAGATGATCACTGTGCAGAGCCCTAGGTGAGATCATCACTGTGCAGAGCCCTAGGTGAGATCATCACTGTGCAGAGCCCTAGGTGAGATGATTACTGTACAGAGACCTAGGTGAGATGATCACTGTGCAGAGACCTAGGTGAGATCATCACTGTGCAGAGTCCTAGGTGAGCTGATTACTGTACAGAGCCCTAGGTGAGATGATCACTTTACAGAGACCTAGGTGAGATGATCACTGTGCAGAGTCCTAAGTGAGATCATCACTGTGCAGAGACCTAGGTGAGATGGTTACAGTGCAGAGCCCTAGGTGAGATCATCAGTGTGCAGAGACCTAGGTGAGATGATCACTGTACAGAGCCCTAGGTGAGATCATCACTGTGCAGAGCCCTAGGTGAGATCATCACTGTGCAGAGCCCTAGTGAGATGATCACTGTGCAGAGCCCTAGGTGAGATCATCACCGTGCAGAGTCCTAAGTGAGATGGTTACAGTGCAGAGCCCTAGGTGAGATCATCACTGTGCAGAGCCCTAGGTGAGATCCTCACTGTGCAGAGACCTAGTGAGATGATCACTGTACAGAGCCCTAGGTGAGATCATCACTGTGCAGAGCCCTAGGTGAGATGATCACTGTGCAGAGCCCTAGGTGAGATGATCACTGTGCAGAGCCCTGGGTGAGATGATCACTGTACAAAGTCCTAGGTGAGATGATCACTGTACAGAGTCCTAGGTGAGATGATCACTGTACAGAGTCCTAGGTGAGATGATCACTGTACAGAGTCCTAGGTGAGATGATCACTGTACAGAGTCCTAGGTGAGATGATCACTGTACAGAGCCCTAGGTGAGATGATCACTGTGCAGAGCCCTAGGTGAGATGATCACTGTACAGAGTCCTAGGTGAGATGATCACTGTACAGAGACCTAGGTGAGATGATCACTGTACAGAGTCCTAGGTGAGATGATCACTGTACAGAGACCTAGGTGAGATGATCACTGTACAGAGTCCTAGTGAGATGATCATTGTACAGAGCCTAGGTGAGATCATCACTGTGCAGAGCCCTAGGTGAGATGATCACTGTACAGAGACCTAGGTGAGGTCATCACTGTGCAGAGTCCTAGGTGAGATGATCACTGCGCAGAGCCCTAGGTGAGATGATCACTGTACAGAGCCCTAGGTGAGATGATCACTGTGCAGAGCCCTAGGTGAGATCATCACTGTGCAGAGACCTAGGTGAGGTCATCATTGTGCAGAGTCCTAGGTGAGATGATCACTGTGCAGAGCCCTAGGTGAGATGATCACTGTACAGAGCCCTAGGTGAGATGATCACTGTACAGAGTCCTAGGTGAGATAATCACTGTGCAGAGCCCTAGGTGAGATGATCACTGTGCAGAGCCCTAGGTGAGATGATCACTGTGCAGAGTCCTAGGTGAGATCATCACTGTGCAGAGCCCTAGGTGAGATGATCACTGTGCAGAGCCCTAGGTGAGATGATCACTGTGCAGAGTCCTAGGTGAGATCATCACTGTGCAGAGCCCTAGGTGAGATGATCACTGTGCAGAGCCCTAGGTGAGATGATCACTGTGCAGAGACCTAGGTGAGGTCATCATTGTGCAGAGTCCTAGGTGAGATGATCACTGTGCAGAGCCCTAGGTGAGATGATCACTGTGCAGAGCCCTAGGTGAGATCATCACTGTGCAGAGTCCTAGGTGAGATCATCACTGTGCAGAGACCTAGGTGAGGTCATCACTGTGCAGAGCCCTAGGTGAGATCATCACTGTGCAGAGCCCTAGGTGAGATCATCACTGTGCAGAGTCCTAGGTGAGATCATCACTGTGCAGAGACCTAGGTGAGATCATCACTGTGCAGAGCCCTAGGTGAGATGATCACTGTGCAGAGCCCTAGGTGAGATGATCACTGTACAGAGCCCTAGGTGAGATGATTACTGTGCAGAGACCTAGGTGAGATCATCACTGTGCAGAGCCCTAGGTGAGATCATCACTGTGCAGAGCCCTAGGTGAGATGATCACTGTGCAGAGCCCTAGGTGAGATGATCACTGTGCAGAGTCCTAGGTGAGATGATTACTGTGCAGAGACCTAGGTGAGATGATCACTGTGCAGAGCCCTAGGTGAGATGATCACTGTGCAGAGACCTAGGTGAGATCATCACTGTGCAGAGTCCTAGGTGAGATCATCACTGTGCAGAGCCCTAGGTGAGGTCATCACTGTGCAGAGCCCTAGGTGAGATCATCACTGTGCAGAGCCCTAGGTGAGATCATCACTGTGCAGAGTCCTAGGTGAGATCATCACTGTGCAGAGCCCTAGGTGAGAGGATTACTGTACAGAGCCCTAGGTGAGATGATCACTGTGCAGAGCCCTAGGTGAGATGATCACTGTGCAGAGCCCTAGGTGAGATGATCACTGTGCAGAGCCCTAGGTGAGATCATCACTGTGCAGAGCCCTAGGTGAGATCATCACTGTGCAGAGCCCTAGGTGAGATCATCACTGTGCAGAGTCCTAAGTGAGATCATCACTGTGCAGAGCCCTAGGTGAAATTTTGCAGATTGCAACCTTGAAAGTGCAATGAAGCTTATAGAACAAGAAGGCAGCAATGCTCGGGGTCCCACTGGGGTCATGCTTCTACCCTATGATAAAAACAAAAAAACCCACAGAAATGGCAAAATGACTGTTTTTAAGTCGCTTCATCTCTTCAACAATTGTAATAAAGAGAGATGAGAAAATCGCATGGACCTCAACATGGTACATAAATAAATTACAGCTCATTCAGCAAAAACAATCCCCCAATTGATCAAGATAGAGCTCTTAGGAAGTGAGAAGGAAATTCAAAAGGGAAGAGAAGCCCACTGGAGCTATCATGCAAGGGCCCACAGAAATCCAGACCTTGCACTGATCACTATAGACAGGTAATGGAGGTGCTCTCACTGCATCGTAAATTAAAGTGAACCTGTCACCCCCTTTGGGCGTGGCTCACTGTGGTCTATTGCAGCCACAGTGACCAAAGTGTTGTGAGAGTTGTGAAGTCTGGCAAGACTTAGTGCAGCTGCAATAGACCACAGTGACCCGCACCACTGCGCATTCGCGAATTCTGTCACTGAATACAGGAGGGGCAGCATATTACTGACACAGGGGATGGTTTTACAGGCGGGGGAGCGGCCCAAGCTCAAGTGAGCTACATCCCACCAGATCGGGTCCATACGGCGCGAGACAGTTATTTTCTGAGGTAATCAGGGGCCAGTCTGGGGGTATAAAGGGGTCACGAGAACCCCAATTACATTATGTTTAAGGTACTGGGCAATGTTTATAGCGCCCAAAGGGGGTGACAGGTTCACTTTAAGAAATTCTTAAAGGAAACCTGACAGGTTCCCCATGCCCTCCAATCCACAAGTATTAGTATATTTATTACTAGATACCCTGCCTAACCAGCCCTTTATTGCCTAACCAGCCTTTTATTGAGTTTTACTCCTAACTGTATGTTTGAAAAAAGTCTTTATAAACCCTGTTTTTAATATGCTAATTAGGCCTTTGACTTTTATAAGGGGCGATAGTTTCCACAGACGAGTTGCTCCACTTGGCATGTTATCAGCAAGTCTGCGGCATATGCGTGGCTTTCTTCACATCTGCTGCTTCTGAAGTTCTTGTTCTTCTTGTTCCTGTCCGGATATGAAGGAGCTTTCTTCTTCATTTCTGGACATGTGACCTCTCTGAAGCTGGGACGCGTACACCTGGCTTCAGAAGCTCCAAGATGTGAAGGAAGCAGCGCACATGTGCAAGATTTGCAGTGCGCGGAAGATGACAACGTTCTTGCAAATCACATTATCACACCCACAGGACCACTCTGAAATCTGCCACTATCTTATGTGTAAATTTTCTTAAAAGAAGATGGTGGCAAAACCACTGCAACAACACCTAGAAAGAAAACACTTTAGGAAAAATCGCCAATGTTTTCCTGAAAGTATACCGCTTCAAAAGCTATGCAGAAACTCCAACGTCTAAATGTGTCTAAATGTGCTTACAGCTTTATAGTCCGCAATTAAGGGTGCTTTCACACTACGATTTTTGCATTTCCGATGCTGTCCGAAAAAAATCGGACAGCATCGGACCGATTTTCGGATCCCATGCATCCCTATGGGGATCGGACCGAATCGGATGTGCACTAAATGCCATCTGATTTGGTCCGATCCGATTCTGTCCGATTTTATTATCGGTGCTAAAATCGGAGCCTGCTCCGATTTTAGCACCGAAAATAAAATCTGACAGATTCGGATCGGACCAAATCGGATGGCATTTAGTGCACATCCGATTAGGTCCGATCCCTATAACATGGGGCCCTATGGAGAAGGGTCCGAGGAAACATCTGATGTCTCCTCGGACCCCGTTTTACTGTACTGAGCATGCTCAGTACAGTAAAACTGCTCCTAACTATGAGCACAAGTGTTAAAAAAAAAAAAAATGTTATTCTCACCTCCCCCCGAGTCCCCGCCGTCTTCCGCCATCTTCTTGGAGGCTCCCGGTGGCTCTCGCAGGCTGCCGGTGTCAGCAGAGGGCTTCCTCTGCCTTATAGGACCTGCGGTGATGTCACAGCCACGTGACCGCGGGTTACCATGGTGAACCCGCGGTCACGTGACTGTGACATCACCGCAGGTCCTGAACAGCAGAGGGATCCCTCTGCTGACACCGGCAGCCTGCGGGAGCCACCGGGAGCCTCCAAGAAGATGGCGGAAGACGGCAGGGGCTCGGGGGGAGGTGAGAATAACATTTTTTTTTTTTTTTTTTTCACCCTGCAGGGAGCGATTTTATGCCGGAATCTGTATTTATATCGGACAGCATCGGCTCCCTCAAAATCGTAATGTGAAGGTAGCCTAAGACATTTCTTTTATTTGGACACAAGGTTCCAAAGTCGGACCCCCATATATAAGGTATTTATGACATACTGTGGATACACTGGTTTTAAAGAAAAGCTTTATTGATTGATTGTGTTATACATCGGTTATCTTACTGATTCACTACTGATTTGTCCATTTTGATTTTTATGACATTTGGCATATTTCAGTGTAACAGGTTTGTGATACCTAAATAATATTTTATTTTATCTTATAGCTCATTGAGATGTTGGTTCTTGCCCTTTTGAACCCAAGACTAATGCTTATCCTTAATACAATGGATTATCTGTCTTTTATAATTCTATAGCTAATTGGAATAAGCAGCTTTACTGCTGATGATCCGATATATGGTGTAGATTTCAGGCTCAGCTCATCTATGGAATATCCTGCTTAGAAAGGATTCGCGTTCCTACAGTCCATATCAATGTGATCTGTGGATTTTCTAGTTGTGTCATTTTGTACGTATGTACTAGAACAAAATAACATGCTACGAATAAAGCAAACCGAAATAATGATGTATTCTGGTCATTAATTATGGAAAAAGTTCAACCGAACTATAATTAGAAGTCTCTAAGATTCAGGGGATCATTAATTTCAGAAGTGACCATCAGCCTGTTGTGTAGGAAGTATAGAAGAACATGCAACAGTAAAGTATTCAGATGTAAGATTTAGGTGCAGACAAAAGAATAAGCATTAGGGATGAGCGAGTACCTTAATATTCGTGCTCGCTATACTCGCAACGAGTAGATAGCGGTATCTATAGATACACTGCGAAAGTAGCCTAAAAGTGAATAAAAGTTGTTAAAAAATAATAAACTTACATACTCACCTGACCGACGCCTGAACAGGGACCGGCAGATAAGACATCTGATTGCTGGACAAGGACCTGTCACTACCAGCCAATCAGATGGCCGGTAGCGATCTGGCCAATCAGTTGGCGCCACGTCACAACTATGTCATCACTAGCGGCCACCTGATTGGCCAGTTTGCAAGGTCAGTACAGTGCATCTAGGACCTTGCAAATTGGCCAATCAGGTGGCCGCTAGCGATCACGTGGTTGTGACGTGGCGCCATCTGATTGGCCAGATCGCTACCGGCCATCTGATTGGCTGGTAGTGACAGGTCCTTGTCCAGCGATCGGATGTCTTCTCCGCTGGTCCTGATGCAGGCGTCGGAAGGTGAGTATGTAATTTTAGTATTTTTTAACAACTTTTACTCACTTTTAGGTTACTTTCGCAGTGTATCTATAGATACACTGCGAAAGTATTAGGTCTACTCGCTACACCCGAGTACACATAAGTACTTGGAGAGTAGCGAGTAGCCCGAATACCGTTACTATTCGGCGAATACCGAATAGTAGCGAGTATACTCGCTCATCCCTAATAAGCATATCAGTTGTTTTGTAGCCTCCCAGCCATTGACTATAGTAGAAAAACACATACGTTTTGTGGTACGTTTTCCTGCCACAAGGTGCAGTTTTTGCAGCAAAACATTTTCACTCAGATGGCGACGTTTGAGCTGCACTCGGGGGCTCAGTCACCATAGGGATGGATTGGCAGTGCTGACTCAGCGTTACCATGTCAGTAACACTGCGTCAAGGCTCCCAAATTCTATGCTTTTAACGGAACCCCCCTGACCACAGCAAATAGCGCTAACCTGACCCTAGCCTAAGGCTTTAGATTTTTTACGGCAGAAGTCCCCAACCTTTCTGCTCTTGAGAGCCACATTCAACTTTAAGAGGGTAACAAGCCATATTTAACTTTGAGATGCCAAATCCAGCTCCCTCTGCCAGAGTAGAGACACCTAGATACCCCATTACCTGTATAATGACAGCCAAAGGTTTTCCACAGAAATCACACCGAGGTAGTTCTTCAGGATCCAGGGGTTCCTACCTTACCCCCAATCACATCTGCTCTAATGTGTGCGGCTGCTCACATAATTCACCATCTGGGGACCTACTTTTCATAGCTGTTTGCTAGATCTGGTGCTAATGCAACAAGCTTACAGACAGCTATGAGCCACATGTCATGGGCCCATAGCCACATGTGTCTCTAGAGCCAAAGGTGGAGGACCCCTGCTTTAGAACACACAAGGATCAATTCTGTTAAAGTTTTAAAGAGGACCTGTTGCCCCCCTGCTGCATGGCAGTCTAAATGCAGCACTGAATGCAGCATGTCTGCTGCATTCAGGGAAGGGGTCCCCCATATGTCTGAGTGCTGTGTACCTTGAGATATAGGCTTAGAAAAACTTACAGTTAGAAGCCATGGAGGTAGTATCTGTGGCTGAAGTGAGCTCGATTGAGTGGGGAATCATTCCCTTCCCCTCTGCTTCTCTGTGCTGCTTCTGCTGTGCAGGCTCTGCCCTCCTACTCTCCTGCTCTGTCACTCAGAGCGGATGCAAATAATTTGTCCTGACATCAGCTCCAGATTCCTGCCCTGGTGTCTGAACAAAGCATAAACGGCACAGCAGGAGGTGGCACAGACAGGCAGCGGGGGAGGAAAAGGCCCCCCAGTCAGTCCAGCTCCTTCCAGAAACAGGGACTGCCTCTATGGCTTCTAAGTGTAAGTTTTTAAGCCTATATCTTGGGGTACACAGCACACAGACACATGGGGGACCCCTTCCCTGAATGCAGCAAACATGCTGCATTCAGTGCTGCATTTAGATTGAAATCAAGGAGGGGGTGAAAGGTCCTCTTTAAAGGGATCCTGTCACCCCCAAAACGCCTCCTAAGCTATCCAAACATGTCCCTGCAGCATCCCATCACTAATCCCACACTCCTTTTTGCTCAGAAAAGCATCCTGTAAAAGTGTAGAAAAACATTTTATAACTTACTCATTAGTGATGATAATGAGCTGGGACTATATTCTTTAGTCTCTAAGGCGGGCCATCTTCGTCCTAATATCATGCCTTAATAGGTGTGATCTTCAATGCATATTGTAATCAGCGCCTCCTAGCTCTCCTGGGCGCTGCCTGGGCTGCAAAGGGGCTGTAATGACGTGAATCGCGAATTTCCGGCATCGGGTGATGTCAGTACATCCGTGCCGCTCTACAGGCTTTAAGCACCCTCACTGCGCATGCGGCATGGGTGTACTGATGTCACCCGATGCCGGAAATGACGCGATTCGTGTCATCACAGCTCCATTGCAGCCCAGGCAGCGCCGAGGAGAGCTGGGAGGCGCTGATTACAAAATGCATTGAAGATCACACCTATTAAGGCGTGATATTAGGACGAGGATGGCCCGCCTTAGGGGCTAAAGAATATAGCCACAGCTCATTATAATCACTAATGAGTAAGTTATAAAACGTTTTTCTACACTTTTACAGGATGCTTTTCTGAGCAAAAAGGAGAGTGGGATTAGTGATGGGATGCTGCAGGGGCATGTTTGGATAGTTTAGGAGGCGTTTTGGCGGTGACAGGATCCCTTTAAGCTTTTAAAAGCTGTATAAAAATACAGTGCTTACAATAAAAAGTCTAAAATATAGAAATAAATTGACACAAATACATTATGAAAAATAGTTATGAAATATATTAAAAAATAAATAACAGACATACCTAAACATTTCCGCATACAGTTATTTTCTGTTTCCTTGAAGGAAGGGGAAATTATTTATGGATTACAACTAACCACAGTTGACCCTCACATGTGAACACTTTCCTATTGTGTCACTGAAACGCCGGTGCCTCTGCTCTGCCCCGCTTCCACGACCCGGCAGAGACACTGACGTACTCACCGCCATGGCCACACAGCTGTGTCCTCTGCCACGGCTTTTAGGGCCTGCATAGGTCACCTTTCCACATGATTAAGGCGCATGTCCACTCACTTCTCGATTCTTTAAGGGGCAGTGTACACACACAGGAAGTGTCCCAGCCTATGGCCGGCAAGCACTTGCTTTTTAAGGCACCCCCGCTGTAGGAGGTGCCTGAGCAACTTAGGGGCTAGTTAGTCCTTTACCTAATAGTTTGTCATCAGGCCTCAGTTTCTCTCCATTATACCATGTATATCCTGTGACCCTGTCTGTACCTAACCTAAAGCCAACCTGCCAGTACCAGAACATTCACCTGTCCTGTTATCCTGTCTGTACCATAACCTTAACACATTGTGTGATCTTGCCTGTACCAGACCCTGAAACCATCCAGTAAACCCGTTCTGCTTGTGCACTCAAACCTGTCCGGTAATCCTGTTCCTGAACCAACCCTGCCTGTGTATCCAAACCTGTCCAGTGATCCTGTTCCTGAACCCGTCCATATTCTCCAAAAAAAATGCAAATCACGGGAGAGCTCCTGTCACATTAGAGTCCTTTCTCCAGGGAACAGCTCTTTAAAATGTTGCAAACATTGCAGGATCCGTCAGACCCCTGTGATTTTTGCTTCCTCTCTTTGCGCAAAGCACTAAATGAATCTGTCATATCCAGCATCTGGGGGGGAAAGGGACAGTCCATTAGACAAGTGGGGTAGTTCATGGGACAGGAAAGGGACATGGCAGTCAATGTTATTAACAATTCTTAGAGGCAACAGTTCCTTTGCACAGTGACCCGAGAGCCGATCAGACAGCACAAATATCCATGGGCCACAAAAGAAAGTGCACAGTATAGGGGTACACACCAGACGTGTCCATCACCTGTAAGGCAATAAACTCCATTAAGCAGCACAGTTAGCGAATAGCATAACATCCTTGCTTCGTCAAAACAAAGATGACCACGGCCCAGTCTTCCGAGGAAGTAGACATCCTCCGAACAGTGCTTTGCAGGGTGGTGCCTTTGCTCGCCACCACACATGTTCACTCTCAGCCTCTGCTCATCTCACAATGCCTCATATCAACGGGCAGAGCTCTCTCTCAGGCCGCACCCACCGGGGCTGAGAAGCGCTCGGAGACACTCCTGGGGGATGGCCTCACTTTCGCGCCACTGCATAGTAGACATGCCCACGATGAGCTGTTGTTCTCATCCACGCGGTGCTCACTATTTTGAGTCTCTTTAGCCGCAGCACTCCATTTTCCTTTTGCCCTGTGAACAAGGCCTTGTTGCTCCAGGCATGTAAGGTGATCCTGCCGACTACACTAAATGTTGGAGGGTCCGGGGCATCATGTAAAGCAGTCGTGGCAGGCAAGGCTACATCTCAGCTGTGGAACAACGCTGGTTTAGCTGAGCGCACCTCGGCTGGCATGCCAGTGCAACAGTTAAGTTCGTTTTCACCTTCGGCGAGGGTCAAAGCAGACAAGGAACCCGTTTCTTTTATAAACAGTCTTTTAATGCAATATCACGTGACTCTCACTGAACAGAGATTCCCAGGAACAATGTGCTGTTGGTCCGCGTTGCCACAGAAAACACGTAGTCGAAAGCTTCAAATTATAATACCTTTATTGGATCCATCAGATGCATTTCAGAGCCTGCTATGCTCCTTCATCAGGGAGTGTATAAGGTTACAGACATATTACATCGTATTTATATATACTGAATAAATGGTATACACCCTAATCACATGATCATGACGTTCTGTAGGAATGTATAGACCACATTGCACGTGGAAGTGTGGGTCCAGCAGCAGCCGCCGTTTCTGTGCATATCATAATGGTTGTGTGTCACACAACTTTGCAAGGTGAGCATTGACAATTCTGGCTTCAAAGCCACTCAGCTCTTAAAACGATAAGACCCTATCTGCGCTTGCTCCTTTTTACAGTGTTCCCACTGAACAGAGACATCATGGGCACAAATCTTGAACGTTACATACTTTGGGGAAATTACTTCAATACAATTTAGTGCAGACTGCTCACGCTGTTCCAGTATCTCCAGACTCTTGTGCCATCCTTCACATACCATTGTGCTTTGCCTCAAATTCCCAAAGTATCTTCACGGCATCCACTCTATTTCACTCACAGGGAAGCGTCCAGAGGACAAATTAGGGCTGCTGGAAAACAAAGGTTCCTTCAATGCAGACACACTGATGACTTGTTCAGCCAAGTCTATATAGGAGTCCACTGCACACGTACCATAGGGAACGGTCGCTGCCTGGGGTCACCTACACAAGGCAGGGGCTGAGTACCCACGTCAGGGGAAGTCCCTCTCACATGTGTTCTGGATTGAGGTCCTGTACTCCCAGTCCTGGGGTAATCCAGAGGCTCTGGCCTAATTCTCTCCTTTGGGCCTCTTCACACACTCTGCTCTCAGTACCCTTCCTACCCTTTCACTTACACTTAGACTCTTTTATTCCTCACACCACACCCCTAGTGGGTGGACACTCACCAGGGTAGAAATGCTTTCATTTCGCTCAATAACAAGTTTAACCCTCAGCTTACCTGCAGGAATGAGGAGCAGCAGCCTAAACATTTTACTACATAATCAAAGGGACACTGTCAGGTCATTTTTCATTATAATGCTAATATTACTCTTGAATAGGGCCTAGGCAGACATTTTAAAAACATGAAAAATCATTATTCTACCTTTTGTAGTTTGCATGTTATCAGCATTGTCACACCCTGCAGGGAGTAACTGCATTAGTCCTCTCCATTATAAGCAAACAGGAATAGTCCGGCTGCTGTATAATTTGGCATGTAATTATGCACTCCCTTTCAACAGCTCTCTCCTCCCTCTCAGCAGCTCCCTCCTCCCTCTGCTCTCAGTGCTGTGTGGTTTCAATTTCTGAAGCTACTGTTCTGCTCAGGACATGGAGGGAGAAAGCTACAGGTCTGCCTTATCTGATCTAGACTCCATTTGTTTCTGTAAAAGGGAATCCCTGCTGTGCTGTGAGAGATCCTGTGTTTATCTGATCTCTTGGTTTTGCTGCAAAGAGAGTAGAACGGAGGATACAGCCCCATACACACTGATCTCCTGTGCTGTGATGTGACATACATATTCATCCAATGGGGGTGGACAGCAGAAAATTAAGTGGATCATTCACTGTGATTGACAGATGGAATTAATCTCTTTATTATTTGAAGTTTATAGAAGATAGGAGGGGAATATAAATAAAAGAAATACATCAATAAAGAGAGTTTAGAGGGAGGAATTAGAAAATGATGGCAGTTACATATGGATTTTTGACCTGACAGTTTTCCTTTTAACACACAACATTCAAGCATGGCCAAATAAACAGTTCACATACCCCTGCTTTAGTGGCAGCACCCTTGACCCCTCTTACAGCAGTTATCACAATAAAGATTAATTTGCCATCTATAAGCTGTATTGGTTAAGGATGTCCTTTTCATATACCCCATATTGTAAGATTAATTAAGGGTTATGGAGATCCCCCAAAAAATTGGGAGTGGTCACCCTCCCAAATACGGTCTTTAATGTACAATGGATTAGACTATTAATTTTGATCACTCGGAATCTGGTGGCAGATATAAAGGTACAGGACCATTTATAAAAACTGGAGATAAGCACGGCCAGATGGGGCAGCTGCTGATCCCCCGCTCTGAGGTTGAACATGCAGGCTTTAACACCCCGATTTGATGTCATTATTAGTGCAAGCAGGAAAAGGAAGCTCAGTATTATGATTACATATACTCTGGGATATCGCCTCAATCTTTAAGTCCACACAACTTTGGCGGAATGACGTCAATATATTTTATACAGCTACCCCATAAATAAAGACTAGATATATTAAGTGATATGTTTAGAATAATGAAGCCTTGTCTTGGAGGTTCCCTTATCATTGTCATCCACTATGTAGCATCTCAATGATCCTGAAAGCTATGTTAGAATGATTCTGACTGTCTGTAATATCAAAGGATGAAGTTCAGGTTAGGGAAGCAGAACCTCTTGACTTTTGCTGTGTCGATGTCCTATTTCTTGGGCTGTTCTTTCCTTTGAGGAACAAATATAGAGAGTGCAAACATACAGGTCATCCTAGTTCGTGTGAAAGGGAAATGGGAGGGAAAGTAATGATTCATTATAAGTCCTCAAAGTCATAGACGTGAATCGTCTTGTGTTATACGTGTTAGAGCAACTCTCAAGATTTCTAGTACCTTATTTCCATATTTACAGATAGACCTAAGAATTGTCAGCAATTATTATTGTTAAATTATGAAATGTAGTGTCAAATTATGCCATATAAACCAATAGGGATATACTGCTAAGCAAACATTTTGTTTTTAAAAGTTATAATTATTACAACTATATTGAAAATTGTGAGCACTAGAGCTTTTATGATGGGTTCATCAGGCAGCAGGAAATATTGAGTTCCTGCTGACGTAAGCACCAGGGAGTAGAGAAGCTCTTTCCTGGCTCAAACATTGAGCCTAAGGGTTTTTCTAGGATCTGAAATTCTGCATTTCTAGTTCTAATATACGTAACTGACCATAAAAATGGTTTAGACTACTGAGAGGAAATGAACTTTATTCCTCCAGGGAGCTACCAGTTTTCAGTCATATGAACGGAGCAGCCCCTGTCATCACTCTACTGATTCCCCGGCACTTTGATTGACAGCTCTTTCTGCAGAGATGAGCTACAGAGCAATCTTTTTATTATATTTATAGCCGCCGCTTACTGTACTGAGTGATGACCATTACATTTTATTTTTTTAATATTATTTATTTATTTTTATTTTTCATTGCATTTACTAGTCCCCTTAGGGACTTGAAGCTCGTCTGATCACTAGTGCTATGCAGAGCATCGCATCATCAGCAATCACAGACTCCTATCAATGCCGGCTCGCAGCCAGTGTTCACAGACAGACACAGGTCATCAGTTGACTGCTGGCTGTCAGGTCAACCCATAGGTGACCTGCGATGACAGCGTGCCGCCAATGGGAGCTGCCAATGATGTGCCCCCTGCCGTAACGTTTTAAATCCCGCTGTCAGAGATTAACAGTGGTATTTAGCTGATTGACAGCAGAGATCCGCCTGCGGCTGTTAGAGGCACATGTGAGCTGATTAGATCAGGAAAAGATATGGGCTCGGTGTACGATCCCATATATTAGGTCAAGGGATAAGACCTATGACATACCAGTTCATCATAGTTCGTAAAGGGGTTAACTATTTTTCTTTTTCAATGTACAATGTATACTCTGTCATATATGTATCGTTTTTTTCAGACCATAAGGCGCACTGGATTATAAGGTGCATTATCAATAAGGGCCTGCTAAGGTGTCTAGGTTCATATGTAAGGCGCACCAGATTATAAGGCACAGCGCATTAAATAAAACAAAGCTCAAGACCGTAAGTCAAACTTTATTCAACTTTTTAACGATAACTCTCAACTTGTTTAGTTGTAACTGCAAATCAATAGGTACATTTGCTTTTTCAGTTCATTCCTCCCCCACAAATTCATTAAATCCTTCATCTTCAGTATCGGAGTTTAACATTTGGACGTTGCTTCCCGGTGTTGGTGAATGTGTGGTCACCTTCTGTCATCCAATGCTCCCATGCAGCTCGTAATTTAACTTTAAATGACCTGTTTACGCCGATATCTAGCGGCTAGAGCTCTTTGGTTAATCCACCTGGAATGACGGCAAGCTCTGACTTAGTTTTCTTCACCTGGGCTTTGACAGTATCGGTCACATGGGCGCGCATAGAGTCACAGACCAATATGGATGAAGATCTGTGAAAATAGCCATCCGGTCTTTTGACCTCCCTCAGCCACTCACTCATCTTCTCCTCGTCCATCCAGCCCTTTGGGTTAGCCTTGACGATGACACCATCAGGAAACTTTTCTTTTGGTAAAGTCTTCCTCTTGAAAATGACCATGGGTGGTAGTTTCTGGCTATTAGCCTGACAGGCGAGTACTAGAGTGAAAGATGACTTCTCGTTTCCTGTGGTACGTATAGATACCATACTGGTCCCTGTTTTCCCAACAGTACATTGTACGGGGATGTCTAAAGTGAGGGGGACCTCATCCATGTTAGTGATGTGTTCTGGTTGGATATTCTTTTCATTTATTTTGGTTATACAGTAGTTGCGGAAAATGGCCAACTTCTCTTCATAATTCTTTGGCAGTTGCTGGCAGACAGTAGTTCTGGTGCGGATGGAGAGATTACGCCTTTTCATAAAATGAAAGCACCATGAAGGACCTCCTCGAAAGTCCTTGATCTCCATGTTGCGTGCTAACGCTATGGCTTTGAGTCGAATGGAGACAGTGGAGATGATTCTACTTGCGTTTCTCTGTTCAATAACCCACTGCTCTATTCTGTCCTCCAAATGTGGCCATCTTGCTTTGTTTCCTTGGAAACTCAGTTTGGTCTTCTTTACCTGGCGTAGGGCATCTTCTTGTTGCCTCCACTAATGCACCATAGATTCATTAACGTTGAATTCTCTCGCAGCTGCTCTATTTCCATGCTGTACTGCATGACTTATAGCTTTAAGCTTAAAATCTGCATCATAAGCATGTCTCTTAACAGGAGGCATTTTTGGGGTAGTGGGTATAAAAATTATTGAATGCACACACATTAATGCTGAAACACAGATATTCCGTGGGGCTCCTGCACACAGAGCTGTACGTACTACCACAAGGACTACCGGTCCTGTTGTGCTGTGAAGCCGCTCCCGAATTGTCTCTGCCTCCAGTCACATGACTCGGCTTGTCACTGCTACATCACCGTAGGTCCTCCGGCATCAGTGAGAGATATTGCAGCTGTGCCAGGTCCTGGATGTTTTCTTAATGATATGATCCTGTCGCTGCTCTTGCCGCTGCATCTCTTTATTCTGTAATGGTGGCCATAATGCTTAATCCATTTGTGGGTGCATATATAAGGCGCATCGGACTATAAAGCGCACTTTTGATTTCTGAGAAATACGGTACCTCACTTTGCTTGTAAAAAAGCACAGGCATCAGTCAGATACTATATCTAGACATTTTTTATTATGCTCAAGGCTGTCACAATAAATAGTCCTGGTAATCTCCTGTTCGATTTTGCAGTAAGGATAAAGGGAGCCCCCTTCAATTTTTATGATTGACCCTTTAATTTGAATGTGCGAAAAAAATCTTTTGATCTGCAAAATTAGATGAAACAAGTTTTTTTTACTTTTTTTTGCAGACTTGTTTCCTAGAAAAACTGACATATAAACATGTCCATTCACTGTATAGGGTACAAAGCATGAAGGAGTTGAATACATACATGAAAAACAGTGGATGGGGCCTTTGTTACGAGACACCTTTATCAAGTTTTTTATTTTCTCATTATGAAAAATGGATGATGCAAAGATGCTAAAAACACAGATGGTCCACAAATTTCAGATCCAGCACACTAAGGAAAATCAATCTCTTTTTAGCTCCTGATAAAAATCACTGATATGTTGAATTCCGCCTTAATTATACTTAAACTGGAAAAAAATAAATAAGACTAAGTACAATAACTGATGGATTTCCCAGAAAGTTTAAATGTCACATTATCCAGAAGAAAAAAAATATATGCCACGACTGGATGGATTTAATAAAAAGCCGTAATTGTAGCTGCTACAAATGTCTATAGTAAATCTTCTTATGTACGTCAGTACATTCCTGAAACAACTGAAAAAGCTGCTGGGGGCCTGGAATTCCAATACTGCTGTAAGGAAAACAACATCCAGGTAGACCAGCTGCAGAGTCCCAAACAGGATGGAAAATACCTCTAGGACCAGAAACGTCCAACTTTTTATCTGGAAAAATAATTCCGAATCCTTGACTGGCAGGCATTACTACTTAGTCAGCGGTTACACATTCTCTCCTACTTTCCCCATTTTGTTCTTGCTCCACGACATCAGTTTTTGTCATCACCACTACATCCTCCTTTCTTTTTTTCCATGGCATTTACTCCTCAACTACCCATAGACAGAGTATCTTTGATAAACATATGACAGCAGTCGCTACAGAAACAGGTAAAACATTAAAAAAATGTATCAGTAACCTCAAGACATGATGGCATATATCCTCTGCAAAGGATAATTAGGCCACAGCTGTAGAAAAAAACAATTGACCACCTATCCAAATAATGATACACTGTGGCTAAGGGTATATATTTGCACATGATCGGCAATGGCAGCATTTTGGTATCAGCATAGTGAATTTGCTTTTTAGAAATCCCATGCTCAATATGCTTCTCTTTGACCTCAGTGTGTTTTCAGCTACAGTACGGGTTGCGCATCTCCTCAGTATGTTCATTTTATGCTACAGAGTCGGAAGCGACCTCCAGCGGGTGAATGCAGGGAGAAGCCGCCCTCCACCCACCGCAGATGGTGAGTACAGGGCGATTGTGGTCTTCCTGCATTCACCCACGGGTTCCCTCAGGTCTGAAGTGCCTCCGGACTGTGTGGACATATCCTAAGAAAAATTTACAAAACTGAACACACGGTTCTTCGTTAACATTTTGATCACAATGTGTGAGCCGACTGCCATGAAACAGTGAATTAAACAGTGAGTCACCGGCCTGATAGTCATAATGTTGGATTGCACCATTGCAACTGCGACACCATGCCATAGTACCTATGATACTGGCCAAAGGCCCCATGTCTCTGGGCAACATTACCCCACAAACAGAGCATCACTGCATCAATGTTCGCCACACACAGCACAAGAAGCAATTGTACTGATTCAAAAAGATTTAATCATTGAGAACTAAATATGGGCAAACTTTTTTGCTGTGTTTGTCTAAATTGCCATCTCTAGCAACAATACCACTATTACTCCTCACAGAATAACAAAGCTATTTGTTTATTTTCACTGTTGATTCGATCAATTGGACCACAGACATTGGGCCCCCTCCATACCTGTCATGCCACCATGTCTATTCAAAGTCATATGAAACGTTGAACTGTACACCACTCTTCTAAATAATTTTTCAGGGCATGTATCTATTATATAATTGCCGTAACTGACTTCCGTCGGAGCGGCGCAACTTCCGGTGGCTTGGTTAGCGAGTCCGAGGTGCTTCTCCTGGACTCTGTCCGTGGCCGCATAGCGGCCACGGCGACTCACGAAGCAATGCCCGCAAAGCGGGCAATGCGAGTCGCTGCAGCCTCGCGAAGCAATGCCCGCGAAGCGGGCATTGCGAGTCGCTGACACCTACCACTAACCAAGCCACAGAAGCCCATACTACTGTAGTGTACACCGCTATAGTATACTACAGTCCCATGCCCATAAGCGCCATAGGACTGTAGTATACCATCGCGCTGTACACTACAGCCCCCTGCCGCTCTAAGCCACTACGCGCTGTACAGTACAGCCCCCTGCCCCCGCACCCCTACACCCTAACCGCCGACCGCCGCACCCCACACCGCCGCACCCCTACACCCGCCGCTGTCGCTAACACCGCCGCACCCCTACACCCTAAGCCCCGACCCGCCGCACCTATGCCCGCCGCTGTCGCTAACACCGCCGCACCCCTACACCCTAAGCCCCGACCCGCCGCACCTATGCCTGCCGACCGCCGCACCCCACACTGCCGCACCCCTACACCCTAAGCCCCGACCCGCCGCACCTATGCCCGCCGCTGTCGCTAACACCGCCGCACCCCTACACCCTAAGCCCCGACCCGCCGCACCTATGCCCGCCGCTGTCGCTAACACCGCCGCACCCCTACACCCTAAGCCCCGACCCGCCGCACCTATGCCCGCCGCTGTCGCTAACACCGCCGCACCCCTACACCCTAAGCCCCGACCCGCCGCACCTATGCCCGCCGACCGCCGCACCCCACACCGCCGCACCCCTACACCCTAAGCCCCGACCCGCCGCACCTATGCCCGCCGCTGTCGCTAACACCGCCGCACCCCTACACCCTAAGCCCCGACCCGCCGCACCTATGCCCGCCGCTGTCGCTAACACCGCCGCACCCCTACACCCTAAGCCCCGACCCGCCGCACCTATGCCCACCGCTGTCGCTAACACCGCCGCACACCTACACCCTAAGCCCCGACCCGCCGCACCTATGCCCGCCGCTGTCGCTAACACCGCCGCACCCCTACACCCTAAGCCCGTAAGCACCGTCGCACCTAACCCTGTACACCGCTATAGTATACTACAGTCCCATGCCCATAAGCGCCATGGGACTGTAGTATACCATCGCGCTACAGCCCCCTGCCGCCGCACCCCTACACCCTAAGCCCGTAAGCACCGTCGCACCTAACCCTGTA
Source organism: Allobates femoralis (assembly GCA_033576535.1). NCBI lineage: Eukaryota > Metazoa > Chordata > Amphibia > Anura > Aromobatidae > Allobates > Allobates femoralis. Next base: position 275,291,347 of record JARQOC010000006.1, read on the forward strand.
CACCGCTATAGTATACTACAGTCCCATGCCCATAAGCGCCATGGGACTGTAGTATACCATCGCGCTGTACACTACAGCCCCCGCACCCCTACACCCTAAGCCCCGACCCGCCGCACCTATGACCCTACCCCGTAAGCCCCGCCGCACCTAACCCCCTACCCTCTAAGCCCCGCACTCTGCCGCACCTAACCCCTAACCCACTACCCCGACGCAAGCCCCTACCCCCTGCCGCCCTAACCCCTAAACCACTACCCCGCCGCCGAAGCCCCTACCCCCTGCCGCCCTAACCCACTACCCCGCCGCAAGCCCCTACCCCCTGCCGCCCTAACCCCTAACCCACTACCCCGCCGCCGCCAAGCCCCTACCCCCTAAGCCGCACTTAACCCCCTACCCCCGATTCCGCACCTAAACCCCTACCCCCCCCCTGCCCCCTAAGCCCCGCCGCACCTAAGCCCCTATCCCCTAAGCCCCGCCGCCTCCTAAGCTCACACCGCTAACACCTAAAGCCCTACACCCCAAGCCCCCGCCATCCCCTAACCTAACGCCGCTGTCACCTAAGGCCCTACACCCTAAGCCCCCGCCGTCCCCTAACCTAACGTCCCCGTCGATCACTTACATGCCTTCAAGTCATCTGATCGTCCGTCCGATCCACAAGTCCTCCGTCCGGCCAGGCGTCCTCTTCCTCCGGCCTCGGGGTCTTCTCTCTTCTTTTCGCTAACTTCCACCTCCGACGTCCTCTTCCTTCTCATTAAGATAGAATGGACGAAAAATCCCCCATTCTACCTCAATGAGATCTGAGGCCCTCTTCTGATTGGTCGCTGTATACTGCCCTCAGCCAATCAGAAGAGCCCCTCAAAACTGAGACGCAGTTCTCATTCAGGTCCGCCTTTTTTTCCCCATTGACATACATTACCGGTGTGTCGGCGATTTTATGGCCGCCCACCTGGTTCTATTTGTCGGCCCTAAAATCGCGGACACACCGCTAATGCATCTCTATGGGCAGTCAGCCCGATTTCGGATTGAACGCCGACCAATCAGAATTCGAGCTGACTGCCCATAGACATGCATTAGCGGTGTGTCCGCGATTTTAGGGCCGACAAATAGAACCAGGTGGCCGGCCATAAAATCGCCGACACACCGGTAATGTATGTCAATGGGGAAAAAAAAGGCGGACCTGAATGAGAACTGTGTCTCACTCTCACTTAAAAAAATAAATAAATTAAATAATATAAAAAATAATTTAAAAAATAATTAAAAAATAATAAAAAAATAAATAAAAAATATTAAATAATTAAATAAAAATAATAATAAAAAAAAAAAAAAAATGCGGACCTGAATGAGAACTGTGTCTCACTCTCACTTAAAAAAATAAATAAATTAAATAATAAAAAAAATAATTAAAATATTGAAAAATAAATATAATAAATAAATTAGACCAATTTATAAATAATAATAAAAATAAATGTAAAAAAAAAAAAAAAAAAGGCGGACCTGAATGAGAACTGTGTCTCACTCTCACTTAAAAAAATAAATAAATTAAATAATAAAAAAAATAATTTAAAAATAATTAAAAAATAATACAAAAATAAATAAAAAATATTAAATAATTAAATAAAAATAATAATAAAAAAAAAAAAAAATGCGGACCTGAATGAGAGAACTGTGTCTCACTCTCACTTAAAAAAATAAATAAATTAAATAATAAAAAAAATAATTTAAAAATAATTAAAAAATAATAAAAAAAAAATTAAAAATATATAAATAATTAATAAAAATAATAAAAAAAAAATAAATAATCAATATATCAGCCTTCGCGGACCTGAAAGAGAACTGTGTCTCACTACATAATAAATTAATAATAAAAAAAATAAATTAAATATAATAAAAAAATAAATAAAAATAAAAATAATTTAAAAATAAAAATAATAAAAATAAAAAATAATAATAATTAAATATAATCATAAAATAATTAATATAATAATAAAATATAATAATTTGCTATCCATGAATGATAATGTAGTTAATCTCATGCTTAAAAACATAATAATTAAATTAATAACTATATTAAAAAATAATTTAATAATAATTAAAAAATAATTTAAAATAATAAATGCAATTAAATTATATAATAGAATAATTAATAAAGCAATTAATTAATAAAAGAATTAAATATATGCTATAATTATATAATGCATTTCAATGCGACTAAAGAATGTATGCTATCTAAATAATAAATAATAATATAATACTATAATAATTAATAATCATAATATTAATGAATAATAATAAAAAAATAATATATTAATAATTTATATAAAGAATAATAATTAAAAAATAAATGCTAATAATAATGATATTATGCATTAATGCTAATATTATTCTATTAATGCTAATAATTAATATGCTATTAAATGCTATTAATAATGTTATAATGCTATTATTATGCTAATAATGCTATATTAATGCTAATTAATGCTATTATTAATGCTATTAATGCTATTAATATAATGCTATTAATTATGCTATTAAATGCTATATATATTTAATGCTATAATGCTATTAATATGTATAATAATGCTATAATTCTAATTTATGCTATATTAATGCTATATTAATGCTAATAATATGCTATTAAATTAATGTAATTAATAAATGCTATTAATGCTAATGCTAATTAATGCTATTAATGCTAATATTTATATCTATATATTATTAATGCTATATTAATGCTATTAATGCTAATTTGATCTATATTAATGCTAATGTATATAATGCTAATATTAATAATGCTATTAAATGCTATTAAATGCTATAATGCTATATTATGCTATTAATGCTATTAATCTTAATCATTATAATGCTATAATGTAATAATAATGCTATTAATGCTAATAATAATGTTATTAATGCTATTAATAATGTAATAATGCTAATTAATTCTAATAATGCTATATTAATGCTAATTAATGCTATTAATAATGCTATTAATTGCTATTAATAATTGCTATTAATGCTATTAATATGCTATTAATTTTAATCAATATTTATCTATATCTTAATTAATGCTAATAAATTTAATTATAATGCTATAATAATGCTATTAATGCTAATAATAATGCTATTATAATGCTTAATAATTTAATAATGCTATTATTAATGCTATTAATGCTAATAATAATTATTAATGCTATTAATAATGCTATTAATGCTATTAATTATGCTAAATTTAATGCTAATATTTATCTATATTATTAATGCTATTAATGCTATAATAAATTAATGCTATAAGTATAATGCTTAATAATCTATTAATGCTATTAATTGCTATTAATGCTATTAATGCTATTAATGCTAATATTATCTATTATGCTATATAATGCTATTAATTGCTATATAATGCTATTAATGCTATAATAATGCTAATATTTATCTATTATGTATTATTAATGCTATTAATGCTAAAATAATGCTATTAATGCTATTAATGCTAATAATAATGTATAATGCTATTAATAATGTTATTAATGCTATATTAATGCTATTAATGCTAATATAATGCTATTAATGCAAATTAATAATGCTATTAATGTATTAATATGCTATTAATGCTAATATATTATCTATTAATGCTTATTTCCTATCTATAATAATGCTATTAATGCTATTAATTATGCTATTAATGCTATTAATGCTAATATTTATCCTATTCATGGTATTATTAATGCTATTTAATGCTAATAATAATGCTATTAATGCTAATAATAATGCTATTAATGCTATTAATAATGTTATTAATGCTATTATTAATGCTATTAATGCTAATGCTATTAATAATGCTATTAATGCTATTAATTATGCTATTATTGCTTTTAATGCTAATATTTATCCTTTCATGGTATTATAATGCTATTAATGCTAATAATAATGCTATATAATGCTAATAATAATGCTATAATGCTATTAATAATGTTATTAATGCTATTATTAATGCTAATAATGCTATTATTAATGCTATTAATGCTAATAATAATGTTATTAATGCTATTAATAATGCTATTAATGCTATTAATTATGCTATTAATGCTATTAATGCTAATATTTATCCTATTCATGGTATTATTAATGCTATTAATGCTAATAATAATGCTATTAATGCTATTAATGCTATTAATAATGTTATTAATGCTATTATTATTGCTAATAATGCTATTATTAATGCTATTAATGCTAATAATAATGTTATTAATGCATTAATAATGCTATTAATGCTATTAATTATGCTATTAATGCTAATATTTCTCCTATTAATGCTATTAATGCTAATAATAATGCTATTAATGCTATTAATAATGCTATTAATCTATTAATGCTATTAATTATGCTATTAATGCTATTAATGCTAATATTTATCCTATTCATGGTATTATTAATGCTATTAATGCTAATAATAATGCTATTAATGCTAATAATAATGCTATTAATAATGTTATTAATGCTATTATTAATGCTATTAATGCTAATAATAATGCTATTAATGCTATTAATGCTAATAATAATGCTATTAATGCTATTAATAATGTTATTAATGCTATTATTAATGCTAATAATGCTATTATTAATGCTATTAATGCTAATAATAATGTTATTAATGCTATTAATAATGCTATTAATGCTATTAATGCTAATATTTATCCTATTAATGCTATTAATGCTATTAATAATGCTATTAATGCTATTAATTATGCTATTATTGCTATTAATGCTAATATTTATCCTATTCATGGTATTATTAATGCTATTAATGCTAATAATAATGCTATTAATGCTAATAATAATGCTATTAATGCTATTAATAATGTTATTAATGCTATTATTAATGCTATTAATGCTAATAATAATGTTATTAATGCTATTAATAATGCTATTAATGCTATTATATATGCTATTAATGCTAATATTTATCCTATTAATGCTATTAATGCTAATAATAATGCTATTAATGCTATTAATAATGCTATTAATGCTATTAATTATGCTATTAATGCTAATATTTATCCTATTAATGGCATTATTAATGCTATTAATGCTAATAATAATGCTATTAATGCTAATAATAATGCTATTAATAATGTTATTAATGCTATTATTAATGCTAATAATGCCATTATTAATGCTATTAATGCTAATAATAATGCTATTAATGCTATTAATAATGCTATTAATGCTATTAATTATGCTATTAATGCTAATATGTATCCTATTAATGCTATTAATAATGCTATTAATGCTAATAATAATGCTATTAATGCTATTAATAATGTTATTAATGCTATTATTAATGCTAATAATGCTATTATTAATGCTATTAATGCTAATAATAATGCTATTAATGCTATTCATAATGTTATTAATGCTATTATTAATGCTAATAATGCTATTATTAATGCTATTAATGCTAATAATAATGCTATTAATGCTATTAATAATGTTATTAATGCTAATATTAATGCTAATAATGCTATTAATGCTAATAATAATGCTATTAATGCTATTAATACTGTTATTAATGCTCATAATACTGCTAATAATGCTATTAATACTGCTATTACTGCTAATAATAATGCTATGGCTTATATTATTGCTATTGATGATGCGATTATTATTTAAATCTTTAAAAAAACAATAAACATATTTTAATTACCCGATGCATTTGCATCAGGCTAACAGCTATAACTACTATAATCAAATTAATGCACGTTCTAGAATCCCGATGCATTTGCATCGGGCTCACAGCTAGTAATCAATATTTTAGGAAGAATATTCAAAGTCATATAATAATGTAACTAAGGCAAAAAACTACTTCACAACAAACTCCTTGCTTCACAACAGTCCTGCACAAAACTGCCTCATCCTTTCTTATTCCCATCCTGAATCCACCCTGGTTGACGTCTGTTTTAATTGACTCCCCCAGTAAACGTATGTTTGACCCTTGATCCAAACCAGACAAGGCTTTGAACCCAAAAAAGAAACAACAGAAAATATATGCCAACTATGCAATAAAAGAACTATCATAATTTAATCAATAAATTAACCTTAAAGAGGTTGTCCACTACTAGAACAACCCCTTCTCATTCTTCATGTTTGGCCTTCACCTCTCATGCCATTACCGTTCCAGCTTTGCCAGTTCCCTGGGTTCACATGAGGTTACATCATTTGAGCTCTGCACTCAATCACTGCTGGATATATGAGTAAGCAACATGGAGTGAGTAGCAGACACTCATCGAGCCGGTCACTCGGGTGGTCTTTGTTTGGACAGAAAATGGTGACATCCATTTTTCGGCAACATGACTGCCGAGAAAGTGGTCTTAGCTATCAGGTTCATTGGGCTCATCTGAGGCTCTTCTAATCGTATGTTATCTGTAAATAATAAAATATATGAAAATCAAAAGAATAAAGATCTGGCTCTGACAAATGGAGTCTTTACTTTATGTGAATAAAATGCACATCCATGTTAGTGATGTGTTCTGGTTGGATATTCATCTTATTCACAGAAAATAAAGTCTCCATTTGTCCCAGCCGGATCTCTATTCTTATTTTTCTGGACTTTATGGGCCGAGGCGAGGCTGAGATCCGAGCCCCATTTGGAGTGGAGAAAGGAATAGTCGTGTGCTGAATTCTCAGCTTGTGAATAAAATATATAATTTAAGCCCCTTTCACACTAGCGTTTCTGTCTGGATCTGGCAGACGCAATGGCTGCACTTGCAGTACACTTGCGGCAAGCCCCATGCATTCTCTATGGGGCTTGCGGCAAGTGCGGTTTAAAGCTACAAGCAACGGGTTTTTTTCGCGGCCGGAAGTGCCAGATCTGTTGCATCCTGAAGAAACGCACTTACCCCACAGGACTGCAAGCCCCATAGACAATGCATGGGGCTTGCCAGATCCGGACCGCAAGACTGCCATTAGGCGATTGATCCGGCAGATATGGCGCCACCTGCCGGGTCGGCCGCAAACTTCTGCTAAACGCTGATGTGAAAGGGGCCTTACTAAAGTATTTCTATTATGCCAGTAGCCTCTATTTCCAGATAACTGCTGCAATAAAGACCCCAGCAGCTTGGCCTCTGGTCCTAAATTCAGTACAGAACAGTGTTTCCTGTTAGAGCATGTGGAGCAGTACATGTATGGCGCTAAGCCAGCCATCTTCTTTATCTTTACATTGGCTGTAACAAAGGACATGACTGTCCCCTTCAGACACTGCTTTGGTCACTTATCGATACACGGATTACTGACTGGAAGAAAACTACTAATTTGTGAATATTCATTTTTTCTGAGCAACTGCAATGCTGAGAATTGTAACCAGGGTATGAATGTTGGAGGTCCATACAGGGAAATATGGGAGGGGACGTAATTTTAAATAGTTTGATGGGAATGCTTGCATTTATACTCCTGAACGGCATTTAGCTGCCATTTTGCCTCCCATCAGAAGAGTTAGTGGAGCAACCAATTTTTGGAGTATGCGCTGTATTACGGTATGTTTAGTATGAGCAGTGTGTTATCAGGTTTGTCTTACTATCCCATGTTTTACCTTTTTATGTATTGTATTATTTCCAGTGTTTTGTTGCACCCATTGATAAAAACAACTTGTCCATATAGTCATTTTGTGATTAATTTAGCTTTCGACCTGTTTGACGTTCAATTTGCCTAATTATGATTGCATGTTCCAGAAAACAGGTCTCTATGAATATAAAATCTATGGTGGCCTGGCCGATTGTCCAGCAGAGCTGTGTGCTGATGTATACATGGATTTGGATTACAGAAAAAAATGGGACCAGTATGTAAAAGGTATTTTCAATCAACTCACTTGGTTATCATATTCATACTTATTAATGGGTTTTTCCAGTGTTTTTAATTGAATATTGAACATGGATAATGCATCCCTACTGCAGCCATATCACATTCAGTTTATGACATGGCCACTGTTAAGCCACTGTTAATGTCGGGGCCCCTTTCTATTCCAGACATTGTATAGATGGGGTTTTTCCTATAGTGTGAACTTGTTCTTGCATTGACCCATACTGTGTTGTGGACGAAATCTCTACTTGTAAACTTCTCCTTAAGGCTTTCATTTGTATATTCTCGAAAATTAAAGTGTGAGAAAGAGTGGGTAAGAAAACCTGCTACAGCCCCCTGGTGGTTTATGAAGGAACAAGATTGTTACAGGGAATGTATTATCTGAAAAGGAATTTTTTCAATTGGAAACATATGTAAAAAAATATATTTTTATTTTTAATAGTTTTGTAAATACGGTATTAATAAGTCAAAAATATATAAAACAAATTTACATTTTTTCAGAATAGTCTGATACTTCTGTTTTCTGTAGCCCACTTGTCAGCTTAGCTGTATATTTAGAAGAGAATTTGCAAAATCTCTTTATCGTTAGGTGGGCAAGTTGAAGGGGTTAATCCGGCACTGTTCAGCGCATTAACCATGTAAATACAGCTCCATACTATTCCTGGATATCTGGATAGAGCATGATACAAACATGTAATGACAGGACACTGAATTATTGATGCATTCATCACATTCATTTCACATTGTGTATTTTGGGCATCCGTGACTGTCCGTTGTAAAACTGACAGCCATGGATCCGATTTGGCCCCCATGTATTCCTATGGGCGATGGATCTAATCGGATTTGGCCTTATTGCCATTCGATTTGTGTCAGATCCGATTCTGTCCGATTTTTTGCTGTACCCAAAATCGGAGACTGCTCCGATTTTGGGCACAGCGGACCAAATCGGACAGAATCGGATCTGACATTATCCGCAGCAATTAACATGGGGGTCTATGGAGCATGGGTCCGAGAAAACAGCTGATCGTTTCTCGGACCCGATTTTAGTGTACTGAGCATGCTCACTACATTGAAACTGCTCCTAACGGTCTAATTTCACTTCTGCAATGAATATACTGTACATACATTACGGAAGTGAAATTAAGTAAAGCAAATGTTAAAAATAAAAAATGTATATGCTCACCTTTTTTAGTGAGTCCCCCGATGCCTCCATCTAGCTCCCATGACAAGACCTGGCATTGCGTAGCAACCCAATCAGCTGATCAGGTCTTGTCCTGGGAGCCATGCCAGGTCTTGTCCTGGGAGCTAGATGGAGGCATCGGGTGACTCGCTAAAAAAGGTGAGCATATACATATTTTATTTTTAACCCTTGCTTTACTTAATTTCACTACCACAATGCATGTATATACATTGCAGAAGTGAAAGTTGTTGTGAATTGATTGGAGCTCCCTCTGGTGGTTGTTGCTGGTGATGCAGCTGACTGTGTAGGCTTCACAGGTGATGGTGATGACTGGCAATCTGGTTCTTGGAACATATAATGGTTTGAAGTGGATTAATCCTTGCCAGTTGTCTTTGGTTCCTGGAGGAGTTCACATCTCTCTGGTTTCTTCTGCTCTGTGGAATTCTTTGCAAGCTAAGTGGATGTTTTTTTGATATTTTGTGGCACACTTTTGTGTGCTTAAGTTTCTGCTTATGTTTTGTCTTATTCTGAGTTGTGGGTTTTCAATTTAGTCTGTATATTTGTTTATCTGCTCTCACGAAGTTTTCTTCCTAGGAATTTTACCATTCACTATTATCTGTTATTTCCAGTTCTGCTGGCGTTTTAGTTATAGAAGTCTGCAGTTATAGAGGTCGCTGAGTCTTAGTGACTCAGGCTAATTTTTGTACTATCTGCTGTTTGTGGTTTTATGATAGTGTTTTATACTGACCGCAATAGTATTCTATCCTGTCTTTTCTATATAGCTAGTTTGGTCTCTTTTGCTAAACCTTTTACTCTGCCTGTTTGTTTTTCTTTCTCTTGTTTCCCAGTTAATATCTGTGGGGGCTTGCTATTCTTTTGGGGTTCTGCTCTGAGGCAAGATAGCTTTTCCTACATCCATCTTTAGGAGCAGTTAGTTCTCCAGCTGTGCAGAGGTGTCTAGGTCTGGTTAGTTACATCCCATGGCTACTTCTAGTTGCAGTGTGTATTCAGGGATTGCGGTCAGTATAGTCTCGAACGACTTCTGTGGAATCTGAATGTTACTCCAGAGTCATCGGTTCATAACAGAAAGTACCCCGCTTGCCTTGACCCAGATCTTTCGGTGTCCGGACCCCTGAAAATCACGGACCCGGACGCAGAAATAGCATCTGGAGGTCACCTCTGATGCTTTCCTTTTGTTACATTAGGGGGGGTGGGGTGCCCAGAAGTAGGATGGAGCTGGGCGTATGGAATCACTGGAGCCTGCTCTGGCTGTGATACTGGGGTCCCTGACTCGCCCTGTACTCGGAGGTACCTCTGAAGTTGAGGAGTTCCGAAGCCCACAGCCTAAGACCCTATAACTCCTAAAGAAGCCCTAGGAATAAGGCCCCTGCCTCCATCCACGGACCACAGAACCCAGCAACCTCCAATGGGAAAAACAGCAGTAGCTTGAGATCACATCTGCACTCCAGGGTCACAGAATAGCAGTGAACTGAATCGGCGATACCAGGTGGATGTGAGCTGACCCAATTAAGGCCAAAGGGTGGGGAGCAAGCAGCCCAGGCATGCCCCTCAGCTTACGCAAGCATGAGTCATATTCCTCACACACACCTGCACTCCCAGCTCCAGCTCATTAGGCTCTTCTCTCCACACTAAGAGCAGGGAAGAAAAAGCTTCATTTAAACCACAGCAGTCGCACTTCCATACTGCAAGGCAGTCAATTTGTAACAGTACCCCCACTTCATGAGAGGCCTCCAGACTCAAAACCGGACACATCAGGCAATGGTCTGAACTTCCTGAGCGACGACCTATGGAAGATAGCATAGGTACAGAGCACTGGGGGGATGGCTAGCTGGACCAACACGGGGCTGCAAATGGCCGAAATTTTAAACGGACCAAGTACTCCTGTAGTAGGAGCTCCAGCCGCACACTTCCACCTTACGTGTTTTGACAGCACTTAGACATAGTCACCCACACTCAGGTCTGGACCTGACCATTTATTGCCATGCACGCGGTCACAGACTGAATGTTAACTCTCAGGGAGGCAAATGACAGAGATGGTTCCCGGCTTTGTTTCGGGGACCTTTCTCATCAAGGGCTTAGTGGGGGTAATAACCTTCCCCCTAACACGCTTCTGAGAATAACACTTGAGTCCAGCATCAAACTGAGGTGCCGGCAGGGTTTTACTCCTATCCTTCGGTGGGTGATTAACCACCTCCGGTGGAGACATAGGAGCAGGCCTGACCAACACGGCAGACGCAGCAGCACTCACGTGCTTATTCACATGGGACGTCTGCATCTGAGAAGCGGGGTTAGCACGGTATGGACAGACCCTAATAAAGTGATCAGGTTGACCGCAAAAGAAACAAGACTGCCCAACCTGATGACCTGCAGATGGGTTAGTACAAGACTCTGCAGTCCCCAATTGCTTTGGAACATCAGAACCCACACATGTGTCCTCCACAGCAGGGATGGTCACTGGGGGCAGGGTAGGATCTGGTCTCTCTCTTAGATGTCTGTCCAACCTTATAGCAAGCGCCATTGCAGCCTCCAGCATCTCCAGACCACCGTTCTGAGTCATTGTGTCTTTAACCGATCTAACAACTCCAGATAAAACTGACTCCTCAAAGCAGGGTCATTCCATTGAGTGTCAGTGGCCTTCCTCCTGAAATCAGAGCAATACTCCTCAACCGGTCGTGCTCCATGTCTGAGCTTCCGTAGTTTAGACTCAGCAAGGAAGATGGTATCAGGGTCGCCATACATCAGGGAAAACGCTGCAAAAAACATCCACCGACCGCATGGATGGAGAATTGTTCAGCAGAGAGACGGCCCAGGCCTGGGGATTCCCCTTAAAAAGGGAGAGTATAATCCCCATGCGCTGTTCCTCGCTCCCCGAAGAACGAGGACGCAGCCTGAAATATGATTTGCAGGCTTCTCTAAAAACAAGAAATGTATCTCTCCCTCCTGAAAATCAGTCAGAAAGGGAGATATTGGGTTCTGGTACAGCCAGCATGTGAACCGCAGCCAGATACCCAACCACTTTTCGAAGCTGATGCACCACTTGTTTCCGCAAGTTAGAAACCTCCTGGGAGAGTTCCTCCACCTGGTGCGCAAAAGCTCGGGTTGACATAGCGGCTTCGGGGAAAAAATAGTGGGTCGTGATTATGTCAAGTTGGGGGGGAGCGCGGGGTGTCCAGAAGTAGGATGGAGCTGGACGTAGGGAGTCAGGGGAGCCTGCTCTGGCCCTGATACTGTGGTCCCTGACTCACCATGTACTCTGAGGTACCTCTGAAGGTGAGGAGGTCCGAGCCCCCAGCCTAAGACCCTAAAACTCCTAAGAAGCCCTAGGAATAAGGCCCCTACCTCCATCCATGGAAAAACAATAGCAGCTTGAGATCACATCTGCACTCCAGGGTCACAGAATAGCAGTGAACTGAATCAGTGACACCAGGTGTATGTGAGCTGACCAATTTATGGCCAAGAGGTGGGGAGCAACCAGCCCAGGCACGCCCCTCAGCTCATCCAAGCATGAGTCATATTCATCACACACACCTGCACTCTCAGCTCCCGCTCATTAGGTTCTTCTCTCCACACTGAGAGCAGGGGAAAAAAATGCTTAATTTAAACCACAGCAGCAGCACTTCCATACTGCAAGGCAGTCAATACATAATACCTTTCCTGTCTGTGGGGTCCTGCAAAAGGTAGGATCCCATGGACAGGAAAAAAAAAATCGCTATGTGAAAACAGCCTAAAAGAAAAAGATTTGTAGGAGGCTTAAAACTGAGCGAGGAATAGCCAAATTCTGCTCCAAAGTTGAGGTTATGGAAGACAGTTTCATATCACAGGTTATACACCAAAACAAGACTAAGCACACCAACAACATACAAGGCAGTCATAATGCATCAGCAAGGTCTCTCCCAGGCAATGATTTGAGAAAACAGTGAAGTTTCAATATGCACTGTTCAAGCTCTATTGTAGAGGCACAAAGAGAAGGGCAATGTTTAGTACCAAAAACTCATTGGTCAGTCAAGGAGATTTAAAGAGGACCTGCCACCCCACTGATACATGGCAAACTAAATGCACCACTGAATGCAGCATGTCTGTTGCATTCAGGGAAAGGCTCCCCCATGTTTCTAGCCCCCCCTGTACCCTGGGAAATAGACTTTAGAAAGTTTACATATAGTGAGTCTGGAGGGCATTCCTGGTTATGGAGTCAGCTCTGCCATGTGGCTTCTCCCCCGCCTTCAGCCACTCTGTGCCGCCTCCTGCTGCTCTGTTCCTCCTGTGTGTGTGTGTGACCAACTCCTTGCCTGCGCCGACGTGTAAGTGTCTGATCTCACATAGGTGCACAGCGAGGACTTGTCAGGAGAGGGAGCCAGCGGCTGACGTCACGGCCTTGCTGTGCTCCTGCGTGAGATCTCACACAAACAGGCAAGAAGAAAGCCATTTCTCAAAGATATCTATAAAAAGTCTCGTTTCAAGTTTACCACAAGCCATCTGGGAGACACACCAAACATGTGGAATAAGGTGCTCTGGTCAGATGAAAACAAAATCAAACTTTTTGGCCACAATGCAAAGCGATATGTTTGGCGTAAAAGCAACACAGCTCATCACCCTCAAAACACCATCCACACTGTCAAACATGGTGGTGGCAGCATCATGGTTTGGCCCTGCTTTTCTTCAGCAGGGACAGGGAAGATGGTTAAAATTGATGGGAAGATGGACGGAGCCAAATACAGGATCATTCTGCAAGAAAACCTGTTGGAGTCTGCAAAAGACCTGAGACTGGGATGGAGATTTATCTTCCAACAAGACAACGATTCCAAACATAAAGCAAAATCTACAATGGAATGGTTCAAAAATAAACGTATTCAGGTGTTAGAATGGCCAAGTCAAAGTCCAGACTTGAATCCAATCGAGAATCTGTGGAAAGAGCTGAAAACTGCTGTTCACAAACGCTCTCCATCCAACCTCACTGAGCTCCAGCTGTTTTGCAAGGAAGAATGGGCAAGAATTTCAGTCTCTTGATGTGCATAACTGATAGAGACATACCCCAAGAGACTTGCAGCTGCAATCGCAGCAAAAGGTGGCGCTACAAAGTATTAACTCAAGGGGGCTGAATAACATTGCACGCCTCACTTTTCAGTTTTTTATTTGTTAAAAAAGTTTAAAATATCCAATAAATTTCATTCCACTTCACGATTGTGTCCCACTTGTTGTTGATTCTTCACAAAAAATTAGAATTTATATCTTTATGTTTGAAGCCTGAAATGTGGCAAAAGATTGAAAAGTTCAAGGCGGTCGAATACTTTAACAAGGCACTGTATATATATATACATATATATACCGTATATACTCGTGTATAAGCCGACCCGTGTATAAGCCGACCCCCCTACTTTTGCCCCCAAAACCTGGGAAAACCTATTGACTCGTGTATAAGCCGAGGGTGGACCCCAGCACAGGTATATAGGCCTCCCCAGTGGTAGTATACAGCAGCCTCCCCAGTGGTATACAGGCCTCCCCAGTGGTAGTATACAGCAGCCTCCCCAGTGGTATACAGGCCTCCCCAGTGGTAGTATACAGCAGCCTCCCCAGTGGTGTATACAGGCCCCAGCAGTATTACAGCAGCCTCCCCAGTGGTGTATACAGGCCCCAGCGGTATTACAGCAGCCTCCCCAGTGGTGTATACAGGCCCCAGCAGTATTACAGCAGCCTCCCCAGTGGTGTATACAGGCCGCAGCAGTATTACAGCAGCCTCCCCAGTGGTGTATACAGGCCCCAGCAGTATTACAACAGCCTCCCCAGTGGTGTATACAGGCCCCAGCGGTATTACAGCAGCCTCCCCAGTGGTGTATACAGCAGCAGCCCCAGTGGTGTATACAGCAGCCCCAGCGGTGTATACAGCAGCCCCAGTGGTATATACAGCAGCCCCAAATGCTGGCACTTGCCCCCCTCTGTTGTAAGCCCCCCCCCCGGCTGCTTAACTTACCATCCCTTGTCTTCTGCATCGCGCAGGTCCCTCCGTGCTCCCGTCCTCCATGCCCCCGACGTCAGCTGCATCCGGGGTCCTCCCCAGCCCCGGACACAGCCCCCACCACAGCAGCCTACCGTATTGACCCGTGTATAAGACGAGGGGGAGACTTTTCAGCCCAATTTTTGGGCTGAAAAACTCGGCTTATACACGAGTATATACGGTATATATATATATATATATATATATATATATATATATATATAATGTCATATATTATGACAAAAAAACAGGCAGCACTCCAACAAAATAGTGATGAAAATTGTGGCTTTGCTGATCCATAAGTGGTGACGTTTCAGTGGATTTCTCCACCTTTCTCAAGCAAGTTATAAGTGCAAAGTGAGCTGTTTAATAGTATTACCACAATCCATTTCTCATTAATTAGGTTCATAAGTAGACATTAAGTAAAGAGTATACAAACATCTCAAATCATACAGTGAGTTATTAAGTGCATAAGTGCAGAAATGTGCAGAAATTACATGAAGCAAATCTTCAAAGAACTATTCCATAGTAATATGAGGGCACCAAAGAAAGCTGTTTTATAGAAAATTGCTTACTTTACCATGAAGTAGTGCAGCTTTTAACGCCTTACATGCTATGTCCACGTCCTCAGCGCCGTTCTGTGCATGTCTGTGATGTCACCCACGGCCAACCATTTGACACAGAGCACTTGGGCATGCGCTGTGTCATTTCATACATCCATTTTGAAAAAGGCCAAAGCTGTCCACATGTCCAGAATGCTGGATACACACAAACTGAGGCCAGTTAAAGTGCAAGTACATAAAATAGCAATATAAACAGTTAAAAAGGAATAAATTAAGGTTTATAATCCTAAAATGGCTGAAGATAGGAGAGATGGGTAACATACCCACACTCCCACATCAAGTTAGATGCATTGTTAACAAAATGTCTCCACACATTCATACTGCGTTCCATATAAGAATGACCTAGGTTGACACAATACTGTAACCATATATACTGGCATAGGGGTCTGCTATTAAAATCCATACTAAAGAAAAAAAGACTGATTCAGATCTATATTAATCTTACTAAGTACCAGTACCCTCCATATTCACATGGATACTTCTTTTTTCACTATCTGGAAAAAAGAGAGAAAAAAAATTAAACATGTTAGTATACGTTACATAATAATATTTATTCATTTATATAGCGCTATGAACATGAACAACAATAATTATTCATATCTAAAGCAAATACTCATACAATAAGGATTGTGATGAAAAAGACTTCCCCTTGCCATGGAAAATTCATGCAAGTGTATGTAATTTAAAATCCACATTTAATCCTGTGGGCTTGAGAGTTTTCATTTTGTCAACTTGTCACTCAAATTTGTACTCCTTCTATAAGCCATTGGAGGACTTAGACATTCAGTAATTTCAGGAAGACCCCTGTTTAAAGTGGGCCAGTGTTTTCCTAATGATTCCTGCAACAGAATGACTCTCCTCACAGAAATCACTAGCAAATGGAATCCTACCACCATCTTTCTTTTTTCTTTGTACAAAAAGGTTCGCTCTGTCTATAGCCTCAACCTTTCTCCTCTGTTTCTCAATGATTTTCTTAGCATAGCGCCTCACCTTAAATTTTTCTTCCATTATCTCAATGATATTTTTTTTGCTCATCATCCTTTACAATCTTTTTTTGTCGCATAAACTGGTCATATGGTATTTCCCCAATCATTCTCCTCGGATGATGACTGGAGAAATATAACAGATTATTCCTATCTGTCTTTTTAGAATAAAGTTCAGTACTGATCTCACCATTCTTTTTAATTACCATCACATCCAGAAAATGTAACCGATCCTCTGAACTTTCCATAGTGAATTTCACAGTGTCATTAATGGTATTTTAAATAGGCAAAAAAAACTCTCAGCTCATTATTAGTGCCTTTACAAATAAAAAAAAATATCATCAATGTATCGCCACCATCCCTGCATATTGGAGAAATGGGGCGACACTTAGATGAACTTCTCTTCCAAAGAAACCTGGTGGCAACATTGGGCCAATAAAAGGTTGGGGAAAATGCATCATACCTGGAGTACTGCCTTCAATATTTTTTGATATATGGACCTTCTGGAAATTTAAGATTGCAGGGAGGATTTTGCACACTGAACTGTTCTATTTTCAAGTGCTTCTCTAATTTTGTTTTCTTTATACAGTAAATGTACATATATACACACACACACACACACATACAGTGCATGGGTATAGAGTACTGTGTCAAAATAGAAGTGTTATTAGTTTAATTTTAACTATTAACCAACTTCAAAATAGAAAGGATGAAAAAGAAATAAAAATACAATTAGTATTTGGTGTGATCATCCCTTGCTTTTTAAAAGAATCAAAGTATCAATTTTAAATAAAAATGTGTAGGGCTCTGCCCCATTTTGTATTTCTGGCCTAGGTAAAAACCAGACAAATTGAGGCTGGTATTCTCAGTGTGGTGAGACCCATAGTTGTCACCACTTCCCATAGGCTACAGGATAGCAGTTGCTACAGAAATTGACACACTCATTAGAAGTGCCAATTCCTGGCATTTTATCCAGCTCTTCCTGATTCCCTGGTGTTGTGGCATCGGGGTGATAGAAGGGGTTAATGACACCTGAGTATTGACAGCTGTCATTTAGCCCTAGATTTACAATGTCATGCCTTTATGAGACCCGCACATTACCAATCCAGTAAATAGTTAAACACACAAACACTTCAAAATCCTTTATTGGAAATGAAACACAAAGACACTATCTTTGACAATTTATTATCTCTCAAACTTACTAATCTCCGACAGTAATGTAAAACACGAGTTTCCTCGACAAAGCACCCCAGCTCCACTACATTGCGATTACCAATTTAGGGCTTAATGACAGCTGTCAATTCTCAGCTGTCATTAACCCCCTTCTATTACCCCGTTTGCCACTGAACAAGGGCATCTGGAAGAGTTGGGGCAAAGTGTCAGGATTGGCACATCTTATGGAGGTACAAGTTCGGTGAAGGTTTTGGCCTGATATATTTATGAGTGGAGGACCCATGAAAGATGGCCTTCTCACTCTAACAATATCAGACACCAGCTGTCAGCTTTAGCTTTACTTTGGCTGGTTTGCCAAAATAAGGGGTCCCCACATTTTTTCCCCAAAATCTTTATAAATAAAGAATTTGCAAAAATAGCGTGTAACTTCTATTTTGAATTACCAGCCAAGGAAAAGCTGTCAGCTCCGGTCTGCAGATAGCAGCTGTCTGCTTTTCCCTAGCCAACAAGTAAAAATAAGAGGGACCTCATTATTTTTTTTTATTATTTAGATTTCTCCCTAAATACTGGTATAAGTCTAAACATCCTTTGGTGCTACATGAAAGGCACTAAAGGGAACCAGTTTGATATTTATATAGGCATTTCACATGTATCTATCTGTCTGTATAACTATCCATTCTTTCGATCTATCTATTCTAGCATCTATCTATATATTTATATGCTAAAAAGAGAAATGTAGTATGTAAAAGATGATGTTAAACACGCATAGCTCATGGGTTACACACGGTTTTGACACGGATTGTAAATGGACCCTAGGTGAGAAAAAATAGGGAATGAAACTCATATGTAACTCACATCTCACTCGATGTTTTCAGGATCGATTTTTCAAATGCCAGTGTGAGAGGACCTTTACCCAGCCAAAATCACAGTGATACAATGCACTTGCACACACTATGCTCTGTCCACTCTTGAAGGATTATTTTGAAGAATCAATTAACCCCTTAACGACTTTTTTTTTCTTCCTTTATTTCAAGAGCCATAGCTTTTTTTTATTTTTTTATTTTTCCATCGATATAGCTGTATGAGGGCTTTTTTGGTGGGGGGGGGGGATTTCTTGCACTTTTGAATAACACCGTCTATTTTGCCATATGATGTAATGGTAAGAAGGAAAAAAATTCAGTGTGTGGAAAATATCAAAAGAAGTGAAATACTGAAACTGTTTTTGTATTACTTTATTTACAACGTTAATTTTACCATAAAACTGACCTAGCAGTGTGATTCTCCAGGTCACTTCAATTACGTAGATATCAAATACCGGTATGTAACATATATGTTTTATTTAAGTGGTGAAGAAAGAATCTGAAATTTTGAAAAAAAAATCGTGTTTATGACTTTCCGAGAGCTGTAATGTTTTTAATTTTTGGAGATATGGAGCTGTTGGAGCTCGTGTTTATTGCACGCCGAGCTGACATTTTTCATGATTGGGGTATATACGATGTTTTGATTGATTGTTATTACTTTTTCTTCTGTTGTTGCAGCAGCTGAAAAACTGCAATTCAGGCATTTTGATTTTTTTCTAGGTACTCCGTTTATCAATCTAATGAATTTATTTATTTTCTTGATAGCTCAGACTTTTATAAACGCAGCAATGTTTTTATTTTTATTTTTATTACGGTAAATATATATTTTGTTTCTACTTTTCAGCTGTATTTAATAGTCTCTTTAGGAGACTTGAACCTTCAATGGTCTGATCACTTGTTTTATATGTATAGCACTGCCACAGTATTAATGTATGTAGAAGAAATTACAGTGTTCTAGAAATACCAGTCAGGGGCTGGCTTTCACAGGTGTACAATGATGACAGACTCAACAGTGTTCAGCAGACCATTTCCTGTCATAGCAATACATCATCGTCCCGCAATCATGTTGGGGATTAGACGATTGCGCCCCCTGCCAGCGCATGTTTAATGCTGCTGTCAGAGATTGGCAGCGGCATTTAATATTTTAACAGCTCTGCTCCACTCGCAGCTGTTAGGGGCGAATGAAAGTTGATTAATTCAGCCTTCATCTGCAGGAAACGTTGTGCTGGGCGTGCAAGCCCACACCAAAGTTATGGAGATGATTTATGACGTGCATAGCATGTCATAAATCATTAAAGGGACTCTGTCAGGTAATTTTTCAGTATGACACTAATATTACACTTGAATAGTGCCTGGGCAGACCTTTTAAACACATGTCAAATCATTATTGCACCATTTGTAGTTTTCTTGCTATAATCATTTTCACCCCCTGTAGACAGCTGGTGCATTACTCCTGTCCATTACTTTCACAGCCGATTTGTCCGGCTAGTTCATGTACTATTCACTCCTTCTGAGGCAGCTCTCCCCTCCTTCCTCCCACTCTCCTTTGCTCTGGCTGTCAGGTTTCACTTTGATTTAGGAGCTTCTAATGATGAAACGGAGGGAGGGAGAGATTACAGGCACACATCTGCCTTACCTGATCTAGATAAGATATCTTCTCCATTTGTCTCTCTAAGCAAGTATCTCGGCTGTCCTGTGAGAGATTCTGTGTTTTATTTGACCTCTTGTTTTGCTGTAAACAAAGAGAACAGAGAGGAGGCTACAGCCCCCCCCCCATGTGAATGATTTCTACTGATCTGTGCAGTGCAATGATGTGAATGTGACATGAATATTCATCCTATGGGGAGTGGACAGCAGATAAATCACTGTGATTGACAGATGGAATGAATCTCATTTTTTGCAGTTTACAGAGGATGGGAGGGAAATATAAATAAAAGAAATACATCAATACAGCAAGCTTAGGGGGAGGAATTAGAAAGTGATAGCAGTTACATATGGATTTGTGACCGGACAAGATTCCCTATAAGGAGTTGAAAGATGAGTTTTACTAACATTTTTTTCTCTGAATAGACATATGTTTTTGTTAGAGGTAAAATAAAACTATTCTATTATAATTTTGTAGCGCTACATGAAGACCAAAATGGAGAAGACAAAGTAATATACTGGGAAGTGAAGTATCCGTTTCCTCTTTCTAACAGAGATGTATCCTTTTTTATTTAACAAATGGATAATTTGTGTAGAATGATGATAATAAACTAAAGTTAATGTGAAAATTGAAGTAGTGACAGCTTAAAGAGATATTGCCATGTTAAGTCAGTATCAAAGGCAGAACCCCCCCTTTAAAAGAATGGTACTGTAACTCAGTGAACATAATTAGGCAGGGACTTTCATGAGGGCATCATACTGCATGGGGAAATTATGTAGGCATACAATGTGGGAGTGCGTTATGGGAACATCATATTGCATGCATGAAGGATTTTAAGGGGAAATAATACAGTGTGAAAGACTATATGGAAACATATTGAGTGTGTGGCTATGAGGAGATATTACTTCATGGTGGGCTTTGTGGGGGCTTTTGTAGAGATATTATACCCTATGGGAACATCATACTCTATGATGGACTTTGTTAGGGCATCCTACTGTTGGTGGCTTTGTTGGGACATCACACTGTTTGAGAGGCTTTACAAGGGCATAAAATTGTGTTCGGAGCTATTTATCAAAGTACAAGGGCTGAATAACAAGAGAAATATTATTTACTGTTTTTATAAACATAAAAATCAGTAAATTATTTGGTTTTGATTAGTAGTCCCAACATGGTCTCTCGAGTGGAAAGTTAATTGCCCTGGATGTTAGTGTAGCCAAGAGAAATTGCATAACAATGTATATGGTCCCATTTTTGTTACTATCCCTTGTGAAAATAAAACAATTTATAGGAAAAAAATTTTTTTTTACTTTTATGGCCCAATTATTATAAAATTCTGTGAATCAGCCGTTGGTTTGAAATGCTGACTACATAACTAGAAGAATTTATCAAGGGGTATATTTTAGAAAATGAGGTCACTTGTGGAGGGGGGGTGAGTTTTGGTTTTTTGGCAACTACCGTATATACTCGTGTATAAGCCGACCCGTGTATAAGCCGACCCCCCTACTTTTGCCCCCAAAACCTGGGAAAATCTATTGACTCGTGTATAAGCCGAGGGTGGACCCCAGCACAGGTATACAGCCCCCAGCAGTGTGGTATACAGCAGCCTCCCCAGTGGTATATACAGGCCCCAGCAGTGTTACAGCAGCAGCCCCAGTGGTATATACAGCAGCAGCCCCAGTGGTAGTATACAGCAGCCCCAGAGGTATATACAGCAGCCCCAGTGGTAGTATACAGCAGCAGCCCCAGTGGTAGTATACACGCAGCCCCAGTAGTATATACAGCCCCAGTGGTAGTATACACGCAGCCCCAGTAGTATATACAGCCCCAGTGGTAGTATACAGCCCCAGTGGTAGTATACAGCAGCCCCAGTGGTATATTCAGCCCCAGTGGTAGTATACAGCAGCCCCAGTGGTAAATACAGCCCCAGTGGTAGTATACAGCCCCAGTGGTAGTATACAGCAGCCCCAGTGGTATATACAGTCCCAGTGGTAGTATACATACAGCCCCAGTAGTAGTATACAGCCCCAGTGGTAGTATACAGCCCCAGTGGTAGTATATAGCCCCAGTGGTAGTATACATACAGCCCCAGTAGTAGTATACAGCCCCAGTGGTAGTATACAGCCCCAGTGGTAGTATATAGCCCCAGTGGTAGTATACATACAGCCCCAGTAGTAGTATACAGCCCCAGTGGTAGTATACAGCCCCAGTGGTAGTATACAGC
Source organism: Allobates femoralis (assembly GCA_033576535.1). Lineage (NCBI taxonomy): Eukaryota > Metazoa > Chordata > Amphibia > Anura > Aromobatidae > Allobates > Allobates femoralis. The sequence continues at coordinate 275,313,890 of JARQOC010000006.1, forward strand.
AGCCCCAGTGGTATATTCAGCCCCAGTGGTAGTATACAGCCCCAGTGGTAGTATATAGCCCCAGTGGTAGTATACATACAGCCCCAGTAGTAGTATACAGCCCCAGTGGTAGTATATAGCCCCAGTGGTAGTATATAGCCCCAGTGGTAGTATACATACATCCCCAGTAGTAGTATACAGCCCCAGTGGTAGTATACAGCCCCAGTGGTAGTATATAGCCCCAGTGGTAGTATTCATACAGCCCCGGTAATAGTATACAGCCCCAGTGGTAGTATATAGCCCCAGTGGTAGTATTCATACAGCCCCAGTAATAGTATACAGCCCCAGTGGTAGTATATAGCCCCAGTGGTAGTATACATGGCCCCAGCAGGGCCCCCCTCATAATTTGGCGCCCCCACCTCCCTTTCTGGGCCCCCCCGCATGCAGCGCTGCGCATATACATTACCGGTCTAGCAGCTGTCACCCTCCGATGGCGGATCGCGGCTCCCGGCTCCGGGCTCCATCTTCCTCGCTGTCTTCCTGCCTTGTGACCGGGGCTCATCGCGCATCGCGATGACGTCATCGCGACGCCGGCCGGTCACCTGACAAGCAGGAAGACAGCGAGGAAGATGGAGCCGGGAGCCGCGATCCGCCATCGGAGGGTGACAGCTGCTAGACCGGTAATGTATATGCGCAGCGCTGCATGCGGGGGGGGCCCAGAAAGGGAGGTGGGGGCGCCAAACTTTGAGGGGGCCGTATTGACTCGCGTATAAGCCGAGGGGGGCACTTTTCAGCCCAATTTTTGGGCTGAAAAACTCAGCTTATACGCGAGTATATACGGTAAGTCTATCATGTCCAACATCGGGAGATCAATGGCATCTGCCTCGCGCTACCATGACACCCCTCCTCAGGCCTGCAGAATCACCCCCACTAGTGTCGCCACCGACTTTCTGCAGTGGCGACTCTGCCTCCTGTGACACCATTCCCTAGCCTCTGTGTCCCCCTCACTCTACGACCCCCCTGGTAAGCTACACTCGAACTATAAGACAGACTCTAGGACTAAAAGACGGACACCCATTTTAACATTGCAAATTTTTTTTTTCCTCTTTTCCTTCTCCTAGTTTGAGGTGCGTCTTATCGTCTGGTGCATTTTATAATCCTCAAAATACAGCACTTTTTTTTTTTTTTTGCAGAATGACTATGTGTTTTAAGAGTCTAAAGATTCAAAGTTTGAAAATTGCACTTTTTTCTTCAAATGTTAAATATTTTTATAAATAAATGCAATTCATATCTACCAAAAGTTAACACTATTTTGAAGTACAATCTGTCATGAAAAATCTTTCTCAGAATCACAGGGATATGTGGAAGTGATTCAAAGTTATGACCTCTTAGGCTGGAGTCACACGGACGTGTGGCTCGCACGAGTACAATTTGAGGAAATCTCAGATTGCACGCGGGCCCATGTTAAACAATCGGGCAGCTCAGACCTGTGAGTCTTCTCTCAGCCTGTAGCATGCTATAATTGTCTGAGTCTAGGATCACTTGCAACCATACAAGTCTGTGGGTGCGAGTGAAACATCGCACTGCACTAAGCACACAGCCGAGTTTAGTGCTTTATATGCCAAGGCCAACAATGGAGATGATGGGGAGATTCATCTCTTCCTCCTCTCTGTACGTGTGATCTGTTAGCAAGATCGGATCACAGTTGCATGACACTTGGCTCACATTCACAGCAGAGCCTGAGTCGAGGGTCATTAGATGGTTGTGCCACTGTGACTCCAGCCATAAAGGGACACATGGTGAAAACTGGGTTTGGTTGGTAAGGTTTAAAATGAGAGTTTTTTTTTTTTTTCCAGAACTTGCCGTTTGGCTTTGCCCCTCAGGGGGCGGGACTAAACTGACTTTCTGGGAGAGAAAAAAAAAAACTCAGTTTAAATGCTGCAGACAGGGAGAGAATGATTGGCAGCGGTAGGCAGATTAAACATGCAGGGGGTGTGAATCTGCCCTTGGCTGCAGCCCCTAGCCACCTCCTTAATGGCTGGAGCATGTAAGTTTTCTAAGTGTATTATCTCGGGGTACAGGACTGCTCAAGTGCTGGGGGACCCCTTGTCTGCATGCTGCAGACATGCTGCATCCAGTGCTGTAATTAGATCACCATGCCTGGTTTGGTGACAGGTCCTCTTTAAAGTGTGAGCTGCACTAAATTATGTTTTCAGATTCTATAGCAAAAAGCTGATGACAGATTTCCTTTAATGATTATCTGAGTAATGTTCTGTGTCATACTCAATTCACTTAAGTCCGGGTTACACATAACGATGTCCCAGCGACCCCACCAATGATGGGGGTCGCTGTGACATCGTTATCTGATTGATGGTAATCTGTCACACAGGCAGACTCACCAGCGATCAGCGAGAACCCCGGTATCCAGGGTAAACATTGGGTAACTAAGTGCAGCGCTCTGCTTAGTTACCCGGTATTCACCCTGGTTACCAGCTCCCAGCACGTACTTTGCGGCACTGGGAGGTCGTTGATCGTTCGTCTCCCGCTCTCAAACACGCCGATGCTGGCCGTCCAGCGGGAGACCAACGATCGAAAAATGGCCCTGGCCCTGGCCTGGTGATCGCTGATCGGTACAGGATGTCACACGTAGCGACATCGCTAAGAGGTCGCTGCAACGTCACAAGTTGCAGCATCATCGTTAACGACGTCAGTACGTGTAAACCCAGCTTTAGACACACAGATCTTCAAGATCTGCTTCTGGCAGCTCCCTTTGCAATTGTCAATAAATGATATCCAGAATGTGCTTGACTAGAGAATCTGCATGGTTGCTTGTAATCAGATTTTACAAAATAAACTGTATACATTATTAGGAAGAGATCTTTGACCTGATAATGCTGGTGTACCTAATGTAAAAATCCATGCTAGTATTGCTGTGTAATTCTTTATGAACGTTTAGCTTTATCTCACCCTCACCTGTTGAGAGCTCTTCAGTGTACCTCCTCCCTTCTGATGGCTCTCAGTACAAGCTGCAGCTTTCTTTCTGGCTGAGTGGGCAAAGGCTGAATACACTAGGACTCATGAGATATTTCATTCTTTAGCTGGACTCATACAATGGTGATCATAAAATTAAAATTATACAGCCTTTTTCTGTTCATTTTTAAAGTAAGTAGATCATTCTCATCATGTCTTAATAAAGTATACAGATTGTATTATGGAATTTGATGAAATATCCACTTTAAAATGCAAATCCCTTATTCACGATATGAAAAAATAAAAGTTCTGGCACTGGGAAAGTGGGGAATGAAAGCAGAACAATTACTGCTGGTAGTGACAGGAAACAGTTAACAACCCTCTTAATCATACAGATTAATGTTTAATAATAATAATAATAATAATAATAATCTTTATTTATATAGCACCAACATATTCCACACCTCTTTACAATTTAATCTGGAATAATGAGGAAAATATGTGCAGAATCTAAGAATACAGTGGGGAAATAAGTATTTGATCCCTTGCTGATTTTGTAAAGGTAAAGAATATTTATACCGTGTTAGCCAGTAGATAGAAAAATATATTGCAATCTGAGAGTCCTCAGTGGTTGATACCTTTTAATGGCTAACTGAAAAGATGGTAAACATAGCAAGCTTTAGGGACACTGTGGTCCCTTCTTCAGGCTGGTAATGACGCAATGTATGTGTGTATGTGTCTTCAGAAGTTGTGTCATTATCAGCCTGAGGAAGGCACCACAGTGTCCCGAAAGCTTGCTTCAATTACCATCTTTTCAGTTAGCCATTAAAAGGTATAAACCACTGAGGACTCTCAGATTGCAATATGATTTTGAAAATTCGCACACTGACAACTACATGAACAGTCTATAATTTTAAGGCTGAGTTAACTATAACAGTGAGAGATAGAATATCAAAAATAAAATCCAGAAAATCACATTTTGTAAATTATATAAATGTATTTGCATTTTGCAGAGGTAAATAAGTATTTGATCCCCTACCAACCATTAGGAGTTCTGGATCCAAGAGACCAGTTAGATGCTCCTAATGAACTATTTACCGTATATACTCGTGTTTAAGCCGAGTTTTTCAGCACAAAAAATGTGCTGAAAAGTCCCTCCCTCGGCTTATACACGAGTCATATACTCGGTATACAGCCCCCCCCCCCATCAGTGGTGTATAAAGGCCCCCCCCCCTTGCTGCCAGCCACCTGTAAAGGAATAGATCATTATACTTATCCCTGTCCTGTCGCCGCCGCTCTCTGACACCGCGCGCTCCCCCGGCTTCATCCGCTTCTTCCTGCTGTGACTGGCGGGCGCAGGCAATGACGTAATTGTCTGTGCGCCAGAGGAGGAAGCCGGATGAAGCCGGAGGAGCGCGCGGTGTCAGAGAGCGGCGGCGGCAACAGGACAGGAATAAGTATAATGATCTATTCCTTTACAGGTGGCTGGCACCAAGGGGGGGGCCCTGTATACCACTGGGGCCTGTATACACCACTGGGGCCTGTATACACCACTGGGGCCTGTATACACCACTGGGGAGGCTGCTGTATACTACTGGGGCTGCTGTATATACTGCTGGGGCCTGTATACACCACTGGGGAGGCTGCTGTATACTACTGGGGCTGCTGTATATACTGCTGGGGCCTGTATACACCACTGGGGCCTGTATACACCACTGGGGCCTGTATATACCACTGGGGCTGCTGTATATACTGCTGGGGCCTGTATATACCACTGGGGAGGCTGCTGTATACTACTGGGGCTGCTGTATATACTGCTGGGGCCTGTATATACCACAGGGAGGCTGCTGTATACTACTGGGGCTGCTGTATATACTGCTGGGGCCTGTATATACCACTGGGGAGGCTGCTGTATACTACAACCGGGGAGGCTGCTGTATACTACCACTGGGGAGGCCTGTATACCACTGGGGGGGCCTGTATACCACACTGCTGGGGGCTGTATACCTGTGCTGGGGTCCACCCTCGGCTTATACATGAGTCAATAGGTTTTCCCAGGTTTTGGGGGCAAAAGTAGGGGGGTCGGCTTAAACACGGGTCGGCTTATACACGAGTATATACGGTACCTGCATTAACGATAGCTGTCTTAAATTATCACCTGTATAAAAGACTGAGTTTTTTTTTCTCTCCTCAGGGGGCGGGGCTAAACGGACTTTCTGGGAGAGTGAAAAAAAAACTCTGTTTAAATGCTGCAGACAGGGAGAGGATGATTGGCAGCGGTGGGCAGATTACACATGCAGGGGGTGTGAATCTGCCCTTGGCTTCAGCCCCTAGCCACCTCATTAGTGGCTGTAGCATGTAAGTTTTCTAACTGTATTATCTCGGGGTACAGGGCTGCTTAAGTGCTGGGTGACCCCTTGCCTGCATGCTGCAGACATGCTGCATCCAGTTCTGTAATTAGATCACCATGCCTGGTTTGGTGACAGGTCCTCTTTAATGATTTAGAGATGACCTGCGAAGAGGAATAGACCAAAATTCCTCATGACAAGTGTGCAGAACTCATCATCACCTACAAGAAACATCTGACTGCTGTGCTTGCAAACAAGCATTTTGCCACCAAATATTAAAGAGGACTTGTCACCCCCCCCAAAGATTTCAATCTAAAGGCAGCATTGAATGCAGCATGTATGCTGCATTCAGGCAATGGGTCCCCCATGTGTTTCTGATGTTTTATTCATTAAATGCAGCCTTTTAATATGTGTACAACAAAGTCATGAGGGCATTACCAGATCCATGAGTCAGCTCCTTCCCGGGGGCTATTCCCGCCCCCTCCGTCTCTGTTCCTCCCTCCTCCCTCTCCTCGCCGCCTCCTTGATGTCTTGTCAGACATCCTCGCTCTGCGCCTGCGTCTTCTTGAGCTACCTCATGCAGGTGCAGAGCGAGGTGTTGCTACTGTCGGCCCCTCGCTCATGCTCCTGCCTCCCACCTTGACAGCAGCAATTATTCCTGCCCTGCTCCATGTATAACAAGAAGCAGGGCGGGAACAAGTGCTGAGGCCCGGCGCTCCTGTCCCGCCTCCCGCCCTGATGTCAGGACTTGTTCCCGCCCTGCTCCGTGTTATACATGGAGCAGGGTGGGAATAATTGCTGCTGTCAGGGCAGGAGGCGGGAGCAGGAGCAAGGAGTCGACAATAGGAACACCTCGCTCTGCACCTGTGTGTGATAGCACAAGGAGACGCAGGCGCAGAGTGAGAAGAGCTGACAGGCATCAAGGAGGTGGTGAGGAGAGGGAGGAGGGAGGTACAGAGAAGCAGGGGGCAGGAATAGCCCCCGGGATGGAGCTGACTCATGGATCTGGTAATGCCCTCCTGACTTTGTTTTACATATTTTAAAAGGCTGTATTTAATGATTAAAACATCAGAAACACATGGGGGACCCCTTGACTGAATGCAGCATACCTGCTGCATTCAGTGCTGCCTTTAGATTGATCTTTGGGGAGGGGGGAGGTGACAGGTCCTCTTTAAGTCTTTTTTTTCTAGAGGGATCAAATACTTATTTCCCTCTGCAAAATACAAATACATTTATATAATTTATACAATGTGGTTTTCTGGATTTTATTTTTTACATTCTATCTCTCACTGTTTAAACCTACCATTAAAATTCTAGACTAATCATGTATTTTTCAGTGGGCAAACTTACAAAATCAGCAAGGGATCAGATACTTATTTTTCTTACTGTAGAGTTTGGAGAATTGATTCCCAGGACTCCAGTCCACTGGCCTGGTCAGTAACCTGTGACCGCTGGATGGGAGGTCTTGAAATCTACTAAATTTCCACCATTAATGGGTAGTCTTTGGATGGCCAGTACGGTAGCCCCATCATGGCTAATCAAAAGAAAAGTCAGAAATCTAGGGCGGTAACAAGATTCAAAAACCTCCCACCTGTCGGTCACAAATTACTAACCTGACCAATGGACCAGAGTCCAGCAAATCGATTCCACCACCTCTAGCTAAGATACAAAATAGCTCTTTCCTTACATATGAATATAGTATGTATATGTTCGAGATCGGAGGAATTTAACCATCGATGGGAGAAAGATTTTTGTCATTCTAGCTAAGAGTGTATCCGTTCCAGATTTTCCAGAGAAATCAGGAATTATCAGAGTCAATGGCTACAAACAGAGCTTGGCAATAGAAAGTGATGGCAACAATGGTTGTAAAGGTAAGATGATAGGAAAATCAGAATGCGGCAGCAGTAAAAGTCTGAAATGTCACATTTTGCACAACTAGCTCAGAAGCTGCTCATTGTGCCTTTTCTTTATCTTCTAGTCTTCATGTACTACTTTGACAATCCAGGTGGCATGATACCTTCATGGCTCATTAACTGGGCAGCTAAGGTAATTTTTATTTTTTTCACATGTCATTTTATTTTTCATATATTTCCATATTCTTTGTATCATCATTTTGCTATTGATATGTTATGTTCTTGAATCAGGATGAGTTGTATTTTTTCAATGCAACATTTAATTTAATGTATTGAAATATGAAGAAAATATATCACTGTTTACTTTAAATACAAAATATCCACAATGTTTAAATCAGGGGCATGATCTAATATACAATTACTAATCCTTAACCCACCCTGGTCTGTGCATAGACATTAAATGTCCGGAGGTCCACATTCTACTCTTCAGTTCTAAACTGTTACTGCATAGATGACCAATTGCATTTCATCTTCTAGCTGTGGGAGTGGGAACTCGGCTGTCAGGCACAGTCGGACCCAACATTGATAAGGCAGAGAGGGTTGGTTACTGTCTCTGCCTTCCCAGTTAGTGTATACAACAGCACTTAGCAAACACTGAAGCACTGATGGCGCATACTCCTTTGCACCCAAAAAGCAGAAGGTGCTCGGTCCTAGAAGACCCAGTAAGGTCTGCTGTGCTGCCATGAGGCGGAATTTTCTTTATAACAGTGACTAATATACCAGCCCCAGTTATGGGGAAAGTCTGATTAAAAAAAAAAGAAATTGAAATGCCCCTCCCGCAAAAATCTTTTATGATCTAATGTGAAATATTTGAAAAATAAATGCATAAATAGCATGAAAAAGACCACTGCCAATCTAACCAGAACCCACTGAAAAGAAAAAGAATGTGTCCAATATATAAAAACAGTTGTTTCACAAAATGGAGCAAAGTTTAATATGTGGTCTTTTATAGTCATTAAAGAAAATGGCATACAAACTATTACCCAAAGGGGTTTCCACAACACCCATGTCTTTTGAAAGAAACATACTACAATTATTTGAATATCTGAGTAATTATTACAACTCATTACCACATGTGCAAAAAAAATCTTGAAAATGCGCCTTGTAATGAGTGGGGGTAAATGATCTGGTCTTGAACTAGTTACTCATTACTTTAAAGGGAACCTGTCATGTGAAAAATGCTGACCCATCCATCAGTCATGATAGTGGCGTGCTTACAAACACCACTCGCTGAGCTGTGACCGGACTCATGTACCCCTATGAATAGTAGCTGAAGGCTGCTGGGAGGAATATATGGTAGTTCGTTTTCTTCTGGCAGAGGGGCTCTAAGTGCAGGCGCCGGGCAGTTTCAGAATGCAATTAACCTGCAGATTAGCCCTAGGTTACCTTTAAGCACTACTAGGATGTGTTTATTAAAGTCATTATTTGTGGTTTAAATATATTGGGGTCCTTTTTCTATGTGTAGATTTCATATTCAGTATCTATGCTTGTTAATAATATTTTTTTTTTGTATATTATCAAGTGATAATTCAAATCCAACATATTCAGGAAAGGTGGCAATAATGTTTTATGCATCTAGTTTAACTAGTGACTTGTTTTTGCATTATGATTGATTGGCTATTGCTTGTATGATATGGTAGTCATGACTGAAAGCACAGTTACTTGAAATGATTTGCTGCTACTTCCAACAGAAGGCTGGAATCACACTGTCCGTGTGATATGTGTGGCGCCCTGCTCACGCAGGAAATCACAGATCTCTCTAATGCACAGCTGGGTTTCCACAGCAGGTACCTACTACATACAACACCTTCTACCCCGACACAGTAGGGGGAGCTTCACTTGCAGCCCATAGGCAAGATCCCCTATAAATACTGCTGCTGGGGGAGGAGTTAGAGAGTGTGTGTAGACACTAGAAGAGCTGCAAGGACGTCCTGGTGGTCGATGCTGCGATTAGGCCTGAGCCAGTGACCCGGACTGGCCCTTCAGCGTCCCGCCAGCCAAAGTGGGACTGAGGGCTAGGAGCAGAGAACTGAAAGGGAGCGAGTAACTTGAGAGGAGTTTGTCCCAGGAGAAACACCGGATATTGGGGTTCCACACCTGTGGGACACTATAGGACCACAGAAAACCCCGTTGCACCGCAGAGGTTTCGGCTACCCAGTTTGTCCCCCCTGTGAGTCAAGAGAGGGAGTCAGACACAGCAGGGCAGAGCCGCAGTGATCAGGAGAAGGTATCCCGGAGACCGCACAGGAGGAGAGGAAGACACTGCAGTCAGGAAGAGAGAGGAGGCAAGTCAGGCTGCAAGCAAGCTGTGCTTCAGACAAGCACTATAGAACAGTGGAGGCCTTATAACCACTTGCTGTGGGGACCCACTGTGCAACCTGTCCACCAGTCAGTGCCCTGGACCCGTCAGTCAACCTGTCCCTGCTCACTACGCTGCCCCGGAGGTCCCAGTCCTACCTGCGGAGGACTACACCATCTCAGCCGCAATATCACCGACCTCCGGAGGACTGTGCAACTCACCAGAAACTGCAGGTGGCGTCACGACAAACTAACTTTGTAATTAATTCCTTGTACATAATCCCCCCTTTTCAAGAGAATAGTCCCCCGGGACACGGGGTCAGGCACGGCCGCCATTCCCCGTGACACAGTTAACCCCTTCTGCCGCCTGATACCCGAGTACCCCACACCCTGGGGCGACACATATGAAACTAAGTCAGACGTGTCACGGATGATTAACCTGGAATGGCCTCTCCCCTCTCTGGACGGGAGTGTCGGCTGCTTATGTTTATAGACAGCTCCACACTCCCGTCCTGACAGGTGAAAGGCTATTCCAGGTTAATGATCCGTGACACGTCGCATATCACATGGACAGTATGATTCCAGCCGAATTGTTTAAGATGTAATAAGTAATCATTTGGATTGTAACAACACTTGCATTTACTCCAGCCTTGGATGTTCATAAAGCTATCCATGCACCCTCAGAGAACCCTCTCAGCTGTTTGTTACTGGTGAGCTGACATCTTCACACTTTTCACTTTATACAGCAATACTGAGTTGTGCAGCTGTGAATGCAGCCCTGGAGGCAGATAGAATACTTAAAAGAACCATTCCAGCGCTTTTTCTGTTTTCAGTGATGGAGTGGCACTTTAAATGTAAGTCCCCTGCCTCCCTGTTGTATACTCATCCTCTGGCACTTTTAGTGTTTTTCAGCACTGCTTCGGTTTGGCCCCGCTGCGCCATATTGCGGTTATTTTACTTATCAGCTTGATCTGGTGACCAGATTGTGTGGCCAGTTTCCCTCTCCATTAGACCACAGCCTGTTTTGTATTGGTCCAGCTGTTGTTAGTGTTCTTGTTTTTCATTTGCCTTGTCTTACTGTTATTTCCACTCAGGTATGCTCACTTCCTTGTTTGCCCTATCACATCTTGAGAGAGGTTATTTAAACATGTAGATGCCCCAGTGCTGGCTGTATTCCAGGGTGGATGGATGTTTGGAGTCCCATCTCCTCAGCTATGAATAATCTTGCTGAGTTATCACTTTTGCTATTTCCTTTGTTTTGCTTGTGTGTTTTCCTTTCTATTATTCTCCCATTCCATTTCTTTAGGGACTTAGAGGGGTTTCATTTTATCCATAACTTTTTGAGGTTTCTTCTGCATTACCTGTATGATTGTGTGAACACCTCTTTAGCCCTGTATCTCACCCTTTGCCTGTGTGCACCCCTTTTATGTGTATTGGAGTTTTGTGTCATACTTGGTTTAAAGTTTAGTGTGCAGTTAAAGGGGTTTTCCCATGAAAAAAGTTCATTTTAAAGTTATTATTAATCAGAAGATTTTGGAATAATTATTGTATAGGTTCCACAACAGTTTTTTGTTTTGTTTTTTAAAATGTTCTTGTGCTGAGATAACCTTTTATATTTGTTCCTGCTATGTACTGTGTAATGGCATGTCTGATCATAGAGGGACATAGTCTGATCATACCACATCTCCTGTGCTGAGATAATCTTATATATGTGTCCCTGCTATGTACTGTGTAATGGATGTGTCTGACCATTCAGGGACATAGTCTGATCATACCACATCTCCTGTGCTGAGATAATCTTATATATGTGCCTCTGCTATGTACTGTGTAATGGATGTGTCTGACCGTACAGGGACATGGTCTGATCATACCACATCTCCTGTGCTGAGATAATCTTATATATGTGTCCCTGCTATGTACTGTGTAATGGATGTGTCTGACCTTACAGTGACATGGTCTGATCATACCACATCTCCTGTGCTGAGTTAATCTTATATGTGTGCCGCTGCTATGTACTGTGTAATGGATGTGTCTGACCATACAGGAACATGGACTGATCATACCACAGCTCCTGTGCTGAGATAATCTTATATATGTGTCCCTGTTATGTACTGTAATGGATGTGTCTAACCGTACAGGGACATGGTCTGATCATACCACAGCTCCTGTGCTGAGATAATCTTATATGTGTGCCTGCTATGTACTGTGTAATGGATGTGTCTGACCGTACAGGGACATGGTCTGATCATACCACATCTCCTGTGCTGAGATAATCTTATATATGTGTCCCTGTTATGTACTGTAATGGATGTGTCTAACCGTACAGGGACATGGTCTGATCATACCACAGCTCCTGTGCTGAGATAATCTTATACATGTGTCCCTGCTATGTACTGTGTAATGGATGTGGCTGGCTGTACAGGGACATGGTCTGATCATACCACATCTCCTGTGCTGAGATAATCTTATATGTGTGCCTGCTATGTACTGTGTAATGGATGTGTCTAACTGTACAGAGACATGGTCTGATCATACCACATCTCCTGGGCTGAGATAATCTTATATATGTGGAACATTTTTTTTAACATACATCGAAATGTGGAAAGTATTAGTCCAACATCTATTGATTTAAAATGAGCTTGCAAATTTACTTTGTTCGTGGGAAAAACCCTTTATGGACACATGGGGTCAGCCGACGTTGAGTGGGGTTTGCCATTGCGCTACTTTAGGCTCTTCCAACCTCAAGTAAGGGTCAGGTTTAGGGTACTCCTGGTTAGGATAGGGTGCTTTGTTAAACCCCATGAAAGTGGAATGTCTCAGTCATGACACTTGTGCCCATAAATTCTGACTATAAATAAGTAAAATATGGCACTCAAATGGTTTCAAATTATACAAAGATTTATTGAGGGTAATTCAAGTAATCAAAACTGCAGAGAGATTTCGGTCCAAAACATTGGACCCTCCTTAGTGTGCAAAGGTACATGATTGCCATAGGGGTATGAGCGCATGGAGATGTCCACTAGAAATATGCCAAGTTTTACTTACTTTCTTGCTCAAGGGACTGGATCCTACTTGAGCACCAAAAGAGTGCCACAATCTGCGCAATCAACATAAATTCTGACTGGCCAAAAACCAAATGTTATGTCACAAAGTAGCAATGCACCTCTATAAGAGCTAGAATAAAACCAGAATGAGGTTAATATAAAGTTGTATTGATTTGTGACCTCCGAGGTGCTCCATGAAACCAGGGTTGTGGAGTCGGTAAACCAAACCTCTGACTCCAACTCCTCAATTTCCCTGAATCCGACTCTAACTCTGGCTCCATCAAAATGGACTCCGACTCCACAGCCCTGCATGAAACACTGGAGCTGCCAGCAGTGTACAAATCACAGGAGACTGACTGGAGCTCTGCTGGAAACTGATAAAGATGGTGGCAGGTGGGCATAAGAAAGGCGGCAGGGATTTGTTTTAAAAGCTGCACTAGAGCACTGAAATAAAAAAAGACGCTAAAGAGGTGCTTTACAAGCAGCAGCTGTGTATCTGTTTGCTCCTCACTCTGCAGCTCTTCCCTATTGCTGCTCCTTCCCACTTAATAGCTGTCTATAGGCTGTTGCATTTATCTAGATCTCCTGGTGTGAGGATTTATGCAAATGGAATTCTCTCTCTATTTCAGTTTGAATAGTTTAGTACACCGTGATTAAAAATGGCTGAAAAGGTGGGTAATTTCGGCAGAGGATATTATTGCTTACCTGAAAAATTCATTATTTCAATGATATTCAGTATATACAGTGTCTTGTGAAAGTATTTGGCCTCCTTGAATTTTTCAACCTTTTGCCACATTTCAGGCTTCAAACATAAAGATATAAATTCTATTTTTTTGTGAAGAATCAACAACAAGTGGGACAAAATCGTGAAGTGGAACAAAATTTATTGGATATTTTAAACTTTTTTAACAAATAAAAAACTGAAAAGTGGGGCATGCAATATTATTCAGCCCCTTAAGTTAATACTTTGTAGCGCCAGCTTTTGCTGTGATTACAGCTGCAGTCTCTTGGGGTATGTCTCTATCAGATTTGCACATCGAGAGACTGAAATTCTTGCCTATTCTTCCTTGCAAAACAGCTTGAGCTCAGTGAGGTTGGATGGAGAGCGTTTGTGAACAGCAGTTTTCAGCTCTTTCCACAGATTCTCAATTGCATTCAGGTCTGGACTGTGACTTGGCCATTCTAACACCTGGATACGTTTATTTTTGAACCATTCCATTGTAGATTTTGCTTTATGTTTGGGATCATTGTCTTGTTGGAAGATAAATCTCCGTCACATTCTCAGGTCTTTTGCAGACTCCAACAGGTTTTCTTCCAGAATAGTCCTGTATTTGGCTCAGTCCATCTTCCCATCAATTTTAACCATCTTCCCTGTCCCTGCTGAAGAAAAGCAGGCCCAAACCATGATGCTGCACCACCATGTTTGACAGTGGGGATGGTGTTTTGAGGGTGATGAGCTGTGTTGCTTTTACGCCAAACATATTGTTTTGCATTGTGGCCAAAAAGTTTGATTTTGGTTTCATCTGAGCAGAACACCTTATTCCACATGTTTGGTGTCTCCCTGGTGGCTTGTGGCAAACTTCAAATGAGACTTTTTCTATCTTTGAGATATCTTTGAGAAATGGCTTTCTTCTTGCCACTCTTCCATAAAGGCCAGATTTGTGAAGTGTGCAGAAGATTATCATTGCTGGACTACATTGCCTCATGCATGGTAATCAGATGCACCCCCTGCTGTGATTAGCAGTTAACTGTCAATGTACTGACAATGTCTATAGCAAGCTGTGTGGGCAGAGCCGTATTTAGAGTTCCTGCTGCCCTAGGCACTTTAAGTGGTCGCGCCCCCCTACTTATCAGTCAGACTAAGGGTATGTGCACAGACACAACATATTATTTTTTAGGTATATCTGCTCGGTATTCGACCTGAAAAAGCAACAAATAAATGCTAAAAGGATTGAACCCATGCACGGCAATGTAAAAATGACTGGCTGTTCACATGATCAGTCTTTTGGTTTTCCTTTTCAACTGTGCATCCTGAAGCATCATTTGTCTGAATTTCAGGACTCAGGGGGTTCACAGATGCCTGTAGCCTTCAGATAGTAGTTAAGACCTCCATACATACGATAATAAAGTTGGCTAAGCCTGCGAGGGCAGTCTAATGCGTATGTGGGCTCTTACTGATGATTGGTCAAGGGAAATAAGGGGTCAGCATCTGATTACAGGCTGCAGATCCATTTTGTCCTCTAAGTGATATGCTGCAGCCAGACATGTCTAGCAGCACCTCCAATAGAGAATACAGGAACACTTGGCAGAATGAGTGCTCCTGTATATGGGAGAGCCGAGCAAGATCGCTGCCAGCCAAGCAATGTGACACATATTATTTGGAGTTTTAGTCAATAAATTGTTTGGATGACATTCAGCTGTATTTTTAGTCAAAACCACATGCCCTATATTATTTTAGGATCAAGTATGTTAAGTTAAAGATTACATCATCCACATGACTACATCACCAGGATCACCGGCAATACAGTAATACATAATCAGAACTACCGTCAATACGTTACCAGAACAATACATCCTCTATATAAATGTGTACGCAGATTATTTGCCATTTGGGGGGTAAAAGACTCCATTAAAATATCATCAATCTTAGCAGCACATTGTCTTGCATCTCCCAAGAATACGCTATTGTCTACCCTTCTGCAGCACATTCCAAAGCAGTGTCATTGTAATGTTTCTGACTAAAGAATAATCACCATAAGTAAACCCTATTTTATGCCACTGAATAAATAATTGCCTTTCTGTGTGCTTCCTGCACAATTGACCCCACACTGTCTCACTTATGATATATGGCCTTCAAATTATTCTCCCCTATAAAGTATTCCCCTACACTGTGTTCCCTAGTTAAATATGACCGCCACACTACCACCTCATAAATGAAAATCACCACACTGCCCTCCATATAATGAATTATACTTACCCACCACACCTTTCTCACCTATGAACTATGATTCCCACTACATGCAGCCCTCTCTTCACTGTCCACCTCAAGTTGTCCCAACTCTATAGTGAGCCCTCTCATGCTACACATTCTGCATACTGAGCCTAACCAGTCTTTTTACTGAGCGCTCCCCATGCTACCCCATCTCCATACTGTGCCTCTCCCATGTTACTTCTCTATACTGTGTCCCCTATCCATTCTACATACCATGCCTTTGCAGACTAACCCTTCTACATACTGCAGCCCCTCATGTCCAATGCTACTCATCCCCCCAACCCCTTCATGTCCCATGCTGCTCATCCTCCCCTCTATATCTCCTATACTGCTTATCCTTCCCCATATGTCCCATACTGCTGATCCTCCCATATCTCCCATACTGCTCACCCCCATGTCTCATGCTGCTCATCCTCCACCCATATGTCCCATGCAGCTCATCCTCCAACCATATGTCTCATGTTGCTCATCGTTCACCCCCATTCCCCTCAATCCCATGTTGCTCATCCTTCCCCATATGTCTAATGCAGCTCATCCTTCACCATTCCCCTTCCATGTTCCATGCAGCTCTCCCCCATGTTCCATGTAACTTCCCCCCCCTCTCCATATTCCATGCAGCTTCTCCCGATTCTCCTTCCATCTTATACCCCAATTCCCCTTCCATGTTACATGCAACTTCTCCCCCCATGTTCCATGCAGCTTCTTCCACCCATACCCCTCTATATTCCATGTAGCTTCTCCCCATCCCTCTCCATGCAGCTTCTCTAATTTTCCATGCACCTTCTCCCCCCATGTTCCATGTGCCTTCTCCCCCATGTTCCATGTAGCTTTTCTCCCCATTCATGTAGCTTCTCCCCCCATGTTCCATGCAGCTTCTCCCCCATGCTCCATGTAGCGTCTCCCCCATGTTCCATGTAGCGTCTCCCCCATGTTCCATGTAGTTTCTCCCCCAATGCTCCATGCTGCTTCTCTCTCCCATTCCCCATCCATGTAGCTTCTCCCCCCATTTTCCATGCAGCTTCTCCCCCATGTTCCATGCAGCTTCTCCCCTCATGTTCCATGTAGCTTCTCCCCCATCCCCTCCATGTTCCATGCAACTTCTACCCCCATGTTCCATGCAGCTTTTCCCCTCATGTTTCTTGTATCTTCTCTCCCCACACCCCTCCATGTTCCATGCAGCTTTTCCCCTCATGTTCCATGTAGCTTCTCCCCCCATCCCACCTCCATGTTCCATGCAGCTTCTCCCCCCATGTTCCAGACAGCTCCTCCCATCATATTCCATGCAGCTTCTTCCTCCATGCTCCATGCAGTTTCTCCCATCATGTTCCATGCAGGTTCTTATCCAATGTTCCATGTAGCTTCTTCCCCAATATTCCATGTAGCTTCTCCCCTCATGTTCCTTGTAGCTTCTCCCAAATGTTCCAAGCAGCTTCTCCCCCATGTTCCAAGCAACTTCTCCCTCCATGTTCCATGTAGCTTCTCCCACTCATTTGTCCATTTTCCCCTTCTCCTTGCCGACCCCCAGGGTGACTTTGGAGCTATCTTCAGGTTAATAGCACTTACCAGGCTCCACACTCCCGGCACCAGCGATATCTTCTCCCTCCTCCTGTGCGGCGCTCTGCAGAGTCCTGTCAGCTTCGTGATGACATCATCACGAAGCTGACTTCTGCAGTGTAAGTACTGCACGTTGGGGCAGGAAGCTGATTGAAGCTTCACTGACCACGTAAGTGCTGGGGCGCTCACACATTCACTTGTAATCATGTCTTAAAGACGCAATTACAAATGAATGAGGCGCTACCCTGCCTCCTCCGAAAACTCGCTGGATTTCATACACAATTTGTATGAGGAAGGGAGGTTTAAAAGAAAATATAAATAAATAAATAAAGATTACATTTTTAACTTTTGGTCCTGGTGCCGCTTCCTGGAACCTGCCGCCTTAGGCTTGTGCGCTCGGGTGCCTAATGGAAAATAAGGCCCTGTGTGGGCGTGGAAGCTCTCTGAGCTCTACTACATGCTAAGAAAACCACAGTCCCCAGTAAAATAAGTGATACATCATTGGATTCAGGGTCTTTTTGCCTACTTGATGCTGCTCTCAGATAAGGTAGCAAAACCCTGTTGACAGATTCCCTTTATTAGGTCTCTTTAAGTTGAACTGTACTTGGTAATAACTAACCACATTTTTCCATCTAGCCCATTTCCTTCCGCCCTTCTCTTAGGTAAGATGCAGTAAAGCCGCCACTTATTAATTGAATGACTTTGGTTTACAAAAACAGTTGTCGACAATTAAACAATTCTGTGTGCTGATGTCATTTTTCCTGTATCCTGCTGCTCTAGATAAGGAATTGACGTAAGGAAACTTCAATATTGCACAAAATCTGATTACAAGATGCCTATGTTTGAGGGTTGTAGGCTGCGGCTGTGGGATTTATGGAAAATACATTATGTGCACAGTAAAGTAGCCATCCTTATAGCAATGGAGGACTGTTTCTGGAGCTGTTTAATCCGTGAAAATTGTTACTGTTATGTTTCTGTTACCAGCAGCTAGGAGGAACTTGTATGTAACAAAGAAACCAGGGTTGCAAACTGACTGATGTGTAGAGAAGAAGCATAAAAAGGGATGGTTTGACTTTTCCAAGTTTATTCCTGAATTCCATAGTTTTTTTTTTGCGTCTTTCACATATATTGAAGGCTGGGCACGTGCCAATTCTGTCAACACTAAGCAGCACTGTTAGACTGGGGGGAAGGCGGGGGCCCACCAGTAACATTGACTTTGGGGGCCCACTGGTTAACTACATGCAGAAATTACATACACAAATTTACCTTTGTTTCTATATAATAATATATTGGGTAGTTTGTAAAATTAATGATGAGATGCTTCCTTTTTCTGTACTCAGTTATACAAGTGTATTGTGCCAACTACTGATTATGTTGGGTGGTAAGTGACTTACTACTGCAGAGGGGCCCACCAGAGGATTCTCCGGTTCTCCTGTGGCCCAGTCCGAGCTTGCTTAGCGGACACATACCTTATTTTACCTGAATTTAAACAGTTTATATTTTTGTTTGCACATTATTAAAGGGAACCTATCACCTGGAATTAAGTCCCTGCACTATCACTACCTGTCCCTACACCTTCCTAGCTGCTCCCTATCTATCCCTATCTGTGCTAAAATGGCCCTATAAAAGATTATAAAAATGAATTGTAGCTTACATAAGTCCGTGAGTAAGGGGACTGAGAAGGAGGTGCCAGGCTCCATGTAGCACTCCTCCATGCGGCTGTGCATGCCCCGCTGGGCGGCGTTATTGTTTCTTCCTCTCTGCCCCTCTATTTGGAATCTCCTGCCCCCTGGAAGCTTGTCATGCACCGGGCGCTACATCACTTCTGGCCCGGTGCATTATGGGGCCGATCACGTGATCAGCCTCAGTGCATTATGGGGCCGATCACATGATCGGCCCGACTCTGCGCATGCGCAATGCACTTATTGAAGCCGGGCTGATCACGTGATCGGCCCCATAATGCACTGAGGCTGATCACGTGATTGGCCCCATAACGCACCGGGCCGGAAGTGACGTAGCACCCGGTGCATGACAAGCTTCCAGAGGGCGGGAGATTCCAAATAGAGGGGCAGAGAGGATGAAACAACAACGCCACCCAGCGGGGCGTGCACAGCCGTATAGAGGAGTGCTACATGGAGCCTGGCACCTCCTTTTCAGTCCCCTCACTCACGGACTTATGTAAGTTAGAATTCATTTTTCTAATCTTTTATAGGGCCATTTTAGCACAGATAGGGATTGATAGGGAGCAGCTAGGAAGGTGTAGGGACAGGTAGTGATAGTGTAGGGACTTAATTTCAGGTGACAGGTTCCCTTTAAGGGTCATAGTATATGAAGCTACCTGCCATGTATTCCTACATTTTAAGGCCACATTTACATGTTCAGTATCTTTTAGCCAAACCTAGGGGTGGATGATAATACAGAAGTGGTGACGTCTTTCTATTATACTTTTCCTCTGATTGTTCCACTCTTGGTTTTGGCTACAAATACAGCGGTAAAAAACTCACCAAATACTGAATGTGTGAACGTGACCTAAATGTGATGCCACATTTACATCCACCTTCCCGCCTGCTTCTATTTTTCCTCTATCTCCACCATTTTCTGACTCTATGAAGTCAGACTAGTCAATCAAAGAAGAGGTGAGGGTGAAGACTGAGGGAAACACAAGGAGGTGGGAAAGTATATTTACAGTACATGATTAGACCTGACGTAATGCACAAGCGCCTCCACATCCTCTGCTGACGCATTCCCTTTAAGAGATAGATTGTCAGTTAGTCAACGCCCCTTAAGATTGTTATATGATAAAAGTAGAGGTGTGTGGATAACCCTACACACTTATATCTTTATATCACACTATTACACAACACTTTAATCAAAGTGTGCAGCATGGTGGCTCAGTGGTTAGCTCTATTGTTTTGCAGCACTGGGGTCCTGGGCTCAGGTCCCACCAAGGACAACATCTGTAAAGGTGGTGTCTCACGTGGCGATTCTGGCCTGCGATGTCGGAAGCGATGTGCAGGTGCACGCTCGCTTCCGACTTTGCAGGCCAACTGTCACATGGCACGACGTTGCCGGTGACGCGGCGGCGATGCGGGCGGAGCCGTCGCTCGCTGGGCTGGGCTCAGCCCAGCGAGCGATCCTCAGCAATGCTGCGATATAGGCTGGATCGCGCCGTCTGACACTGTCTAATCGCTGGTCGCAGGTTGACAGGTTTATGAACATGTTCATAAACCTGTCAACCTGCGACCAGCGATAATTTGCAGTTGCGTCGCGCTGTCACACAGCACGACGCACTTGTGATATCGCCCGCGACATCGCTGTTACGTCACGTTTCGGAGATGTCGCGGGCGACATCGCCACGTGTGACAGTACCTTAAGGCGTTTGTATGTTCTTCCTTTGTTTGTGTGAGATTCTTCTGGGTAGGTACTCTTGTTGTATCCCACATACTGAAAGGGAACGTAGACTATGAGCCCCAGTGGAGACAGCGCGTATAATGCACCATAGTATTGTGCAGCATTTTAGAGACATCATCATCAAAGCAATAATAAGGTGTTTGTGTCAGAATTCTGGCATAAAACACTTTGAAAAATCACATTTTAGTACAAATTGAAGTTGCCAGGGTGGGACAAGTCAAGGCAAAAGCACCTGATTCATTTATCATAAGTGGCAGCATACATGGAGATGCACACCACTGATAAGGTGCACTGAATTCAATAAGTGGCGCATCTTTCCCTGCATTTCCCTCATTTATACTGGCGAGTGATCAGCTAATCTTAAAGGGGTTGTCCGTTCTTAGTCAACAAGTCTACAGTCACTCTATGACAAAAACATACCACACCCCCGACACAGCGACAGTGCACCAGCAGGATGGATGATTTGGTGCCCCACTGCCCCTGTTTCCCCTAAGTCTCCAGGTCACACTACTCCACAAGCATGGCACCGCAGCAACAAGTTATTAGTTCTAAAAAGCTCATCTTGCTGTGGTGCTGTGCTTATAGGGTGGGGTGGTCTAGAGACATGGAGTCTTAGCCTTGCAGGAGGAGTGCTGTGGAGCACCGGGTCACTCCCCCTGCTTGTTTTTTACCTAGCGGCATTAGATCTATGTATTAGTTTTGGATGACATTCATGACATGATTGATGAATGACATGGATGAATGTTCATAACATGTTTTATACCGTTGTGGCAATCTGATATTTATGACTTATGGATACCATGAGTGGAAACATGCCTTTAAAGTGCAAAAGTGAAGCCAATACACAAATCTAGAAATAGTAATAAAAGAAAGGCTTTGGTAATAATGTGCTTCATACTCGCTGTGTAAATATTTGTATTTTAACCATTTTCTCATTTTAATTCTCTCCTTTTATTTTTAAAAGAATGGAGTTCCAAACTTCTTAAAAGATATGCAGAAGGCATGCAAAGGATATACAGCAAAAGACTCAACAAAGTAGATAACTCAAACACATCATTTTAATGGGACGCCGGGAAACAAATAAGCTAAACTTGAATTCTAAATAATGTACATGATTTATATACGGATTATATTACTGAACTACTTGAACATAAACATGTCGTCTATGGCAAGATTTATTATCAATGAGTTTGATTGTTCCAATAATTAAGTCATTAAAGCAGGTGTGATATTACTTAAAGTTATTTGTAGTGCATTTTATATTTCCTAAATCCAAGATTTACTGAGTTCAGAGGGACAGAATGAAAAAAATAAATAAATGTAAAGAAAATTATGGATTTTAATGGCTTTTGGCAGGTAACCTGCTTGTTTATGGCCTTAATATATTTCTTAGATGTTGTAAAATGTTAAAAATAGAATTAAATTATGCAATAGCAGCAGTGTTTTTCAATCAAAATGTTTCTATTTTTCTTTTTTTTTCCTATACTTTTTCTTAAAATGAACCTGACACCACATTTTTTCCATACAAAGTGCAGCCACCACCTGTATACCCTTATATATAGTACTTTAGAATGCTGTTTAAGTCCTCAGGCTGATTTGCATAACATAAAAAACAGCTTTTATTATACTCATGTATGGGCAGTCGGATCCGATAGGCATCGCTGATCTAGATCCAGCACCTCCTCTCTTCTTGTTATCGCTGTCGTCATTCTCTGGCTCATGTGATGATGGGTCCTACATTATCCACACAGTTTTCTCCATTACGCTCCTGCCTACGTACCTTTCTCTACCCTGCCAAGGGCAGAGCAAAGTATTGTAGTGTACATGTGCGGGTTTTCTTTGACTTTTTCCTCGAACCTGCGCATTACAGTACTTTGTTTTTCCCTCAAGAGGGCAGAGAGAAATGAATAAGCATTATCCACACAAAGCAAAGAAAGAGTATAGCAATCACAAAAGGAAAGAAGGCGCCGGATCAAGACTAGCAACACCCATTGGACTTAACCACTTTCTTGATGAGTATAATAAAAGTTATTTTTTATGTTATGCAAATTAACCTTGGGACTTATATACCGTATTTTAGAATGCTGTATATAAGGGCTTACTGGTGGTGGCTGCAGTTTTAAGGGGAAAACCTGGTGTCAAGTTCACTCTTAAGTAGTTGGATGACCTTTCACCAGTTGGAGCATGATAAACTGACCAACATCATGAAATAGATGCTGTAGATCTCTAGAAAATGACTTTTTATTTTAATTTCTCTTATTGAAAGAGATCTTAACTTGTAAAGTTTAGGTTTTAATTTATGATAATTCAAAGAAAGCATTGCCAGAGATTGTTTATTTTCACTGAGAGTGTGTACGTCTGCTTGAGGTCGTAATCTAGTGAACCCCTAAAATAGAGAAAAAAAGAGAGAAGACAGGTGCGGCACTTATCTAACAGTGGCTAGTTTCTACAATATAATAATCAGACATATACACTCACCCAGGTGAATGCACATTCGCTTGTAAAACTGAGAATTTTCTCAGTATAGTAGCTTTTTGTCTCTCCACACTTGGTCTGCTGCACACCCAGGAATACTACCGCATGCTCCTCTGTAGGTGATCCAGTAGGAAAGGAAGTGAAGGAAATGATCCTAGACAAAAAGTTGGTGGCGCTCCTAGGAGACACCTATGTAGTAAATAGACTGTTTCTTTATTGTAGTTTAAAAATAAGGCTGAATACAATGTGTTTCGGCTACCTATTAGCCTTCTTCTGGTATAACAAATAAATACAATAAAGATTCTTGTATAGTGGACTCTTCTAATTAAATGGCCCGATACAAGTAGTATAAACATAACCACACCTAAAAAACGCAACTGCCGTGATTACCGCATAACGGCCGCACTTGTGGTTCACTTGCGGCAAGCCCCATACAATGTCTATGGGGCTTGCGGCAAGTGTGCGGCAAGTGCGGTTTCGGCAGGTGCGGCCGCGAAAAAACAGCAAGCCCAATAGACATTGTATGGGGCTTGTCGCAAGTGAACCGCAAGTGCGCCCGTTATGCGGTAATCGCGGCAGTTGCGTTTTTTTCACCGCAACTGCCGCGATCAGCGAAAACCACTGATGTGAAAGCAGCCTAACAACAGTTTTGTTCTCTGTTCTAAGTATCCTTAGTATCATGATTTTAAATGGATATATGTTATATATACTTGTTCTGTGTATATCCCTTTCAGATATGTGTTTTTAATTATCTGCATCACTTGTGTGTAAGAATAAGGAGTGTATTTAAACATCATGTAGGGTGGCACCCCTGAGCCACGACAAATAGCCGCTTTACACGTCCCAACATCGTTCCAATATTGTATACAACAGCACGGGAGCGCACACTTTTTTGGCTGAAATCCAAGATCGCATAGGAGCTGTCACACAGGGAGATATCGGCAGGCAACACAACTGCTATGTATACGCCCCCTTGTACGCGCGAACCAGGGAACGACCATTTAACATGGGAGTGAATAGGGGAAGTTGTTCTCCAAGTCGTTGTTGGGCTGTCACACAGCACGATCCTGCCAGATCGTCCATCCAATATCGGGCAGTTGGAGAGCCTGCTCATTTCTCCCCCGATATCGTTTTGGCATCGTTCTTGCATCGAATTGCATATTCACACCACACAACGCACGAACGATATCGGCGTCAATGCATGCACCACGTGACTTTTTAGCAAAATTGGACGACGATATCGGGACGTGTAAAGCGGCCATAAGACATTTTTTGTGGAAACGCGTCGGTGAACACATTGGTTGTCCTTTGATGTGATGGCATTGAATTTGTAAATACATTTTCAGAAGCATAAAGACTCGAGTGCTGGAATCTTATAAGTGGATTAATTTACTAAGTAGTGGGAACTCGTTGTATTCATCCTTACTTTTAACTACAATATAGAAAAATTCTTCTTCTGCTTGAAGTTGACAATTTAACCAACTTATTGGGGAAAAACAAAATACCCACACAATAGGTTTTCCAGTGTGTGAAATTTAATGACAGACATCCTGCTCTCCTCTATGATCTGACTGCAGAGCTGTGTGTGATTACTAACACTTTTTTAGCTTTCATCTGACATCATTCAGTGTCGGGGACGAACAGCTGAGCTGACAGTACTGTGAGAGGAGAGTTGCAGCTGCAGAGTGTTTGTATTAAGACATAGCTCAGCTCTTATTGCCTCTTCGTTGACTGACTGTTGCGAGATGAAAGTTGAAGAAGTGTCAGTAATTACACACAGCTCTGCTCTATTCTCAGCACTTTGTAATCACAGGTTTGTAGTTTAGATCAATGTGAGCAGAGCTGTCAGGCATTACATGTCTCTGAGAAACCTGTTCTACGCTATTTTGGAGGGCATGTTCTTTTTCCATGGTACGTTGCTGTCTGCTTATGATTGGTTAATGTCAATCCAGGAGAAGTACATGCACCAAGAGAAAGACCTCTGATAATGTCACTTGCAGACTTTAGTTTATAATTTATTTTAATATAATATCGTTGCAACTGAGTGAAGAAATTAAAAAAAAAATTTACTCAGCTCCGCAGGCACTATTTCAGGATGTGGCTTGTTTAACATATTAATTAGACTTCTTTTACACAGTAATGCTATACAAGTGTATGAATGGTTTTTAAAAAGTTGCACTTCGGAGTACAGGAGTAATGGTGAGAATGGATAGCCATTTCTAATGTTGCTTTAACACCGTAACGACACGTGAAAGTCACATGTCGTCTCCGTGCCTTTGATTTGGGCATCTTTCCCTACAGGTATAGGCTGAATTAATCAGTGTTCATATGCCTCCTAACAGCCGTGGGCACCTCCATTGTTTACATGTTAAATGGCGCTGTCAGTCTCTGACAGAAATGATCAGACATGATAATTACACAGTACATAGAAGGGACACATATATAAGATTATCTCAGCACAGGAGCTGTGGTATGATCAGACCATGTCCCTGTTTGGTCACACACATCCATTACACAGTACATAGCAGGGACACATATATAAGATTATCTCAGCACAGGAGATGTGGTATGATCAGACCATGTTCCTGTATGGTCAGACACATCCATTACACAGTACATAGCAGGGACACATATATAAGAATATCTCAGAACAGGAGCTGTGGTATGATCAGATCATGTCCCTGTATAATCAGACACACCCATTACACAGAACATGGCATGGGCACATATATAAGATTATGTCAGCACAGGAGATGTGGTATGATCAGACCATTTTCCTGTATGGTCAGACACATCCATTACACAGTACATAGCAGGGACACATATATAAGATCATGTTAGCACAGAAGATGTGGTATGATCAGACCATGTCCCTGTTTGGTCAGACACGTCCATTACACAGTACATAGCAGCGACACATATATAAGGTTATCTCACCACAGATGTGGTATGATCAGACAATGTTAATTTATGGTCAGACACGTCCATTACACAGTACGTAGCAGGGACACATATATAAGATTATCTCAGCACAGGAGATGTGGTATGATCAGACCATGTTCCTGTATGGTCAGACACATCCATTACACAGTACATAGTGGGGACACATATATAAAGATTATCTCAGCACAGAAAATGTGGTATGATCAGACCACGTTCCTGTATGGTCAGACACATTCCTTACACAGTACGCAGGGACACATATATAAGGTTATCTCAGCATAGCCTTGGGGTGGAGGGGTTTAAATGAACTTTGGTCGTGGGGAAACCCCTATAGTGTCCAAAGCATATGTACTTTATTTATGTGCTTATTGATCTCCTTCTACTGGGTTGAAGAGTGATCAAGTATCTCTTCCAACTCTACACATCCTCAATCAAGTTGGGTCACAGAAGAGCAATTCTACTATTTTTGTTTCACAGCTTTTACCAGATTTGTGTTCTTAACGCTTCCTCTATAGCTGATAAAAACTATACATGTATCATAACTATATATTACTGTACTGTAAAAGTGTAGTGTTCATGTCAATTCTAATTAAACCTCATAATTAAGCACTTTTAATATAGTATTGTGGCATAACATTAAAATGTAACTTAAAACTTGAACTTGTCAGAATTGTTGAAAATCTGTGAGCACGTTTCTGCTACCCCATGTCAGAGTATCATGGCGTAGAGTCAGAACCTCTGATTCCATCGGTTTGTCACTTCATCTTTACCAGGTACTGAAGTTTACTGCAGATCTTCCAGTTCTGAGTCCTGAGCCCTGTATTATCTCAGTCACACCATCATTGACACCTTTCTCTGTACGCTGTGCATAAGCAGAAAACTGCCAATCAGTGTTGAGGGTACGGTTGGATTACAGCAGGCCAAGTAGTCCAACTGTAATTTTATGAAAAAAACTACACTGAAGAGCCTAGTAAGTGACATACCACTGGGACCAGGGTCTATGTGTCTAAATTCTGCTGTTCTCCAATTAGGTAGCAAAAACCTGGTGACAGATTCCCTTTAAGATATACTTCCTTGACATAGGTTAAAAGATAATCCAATTTCAAGATATAATGCTACAGTGTTGACAAGTATTTTATTATGTTCATTTTGCTGTCAATTTGGGAAATTGTTAAAAAATGTTAAATTGAAATGTACAATATTGATGTTATGATGATAAAATCAATTTCTACTGTAACTTAAATCTTCTGGATGAGCTGGAAAAATAAATTAATTTAATAACCAACAAAAGTCTCATATAATTGCTTCACTATAATTATAAAACAACATAAGCATATATAAATCTTAAAGCCTAAACTGAAAACAATTTTTACAATTTTTTGTAAAAATGGTTGCAACTTCTCAGATCCGTACGTTTCCCACAAGGTGTTATAATAAAATTAAGAAAATTAGATTGAAAAGAAATCATGCCTTTATTACTAAAAATGTGACTGTGCTCAAAAAGGAATCGAAAATCAAGTTTGGAATCAAGAGCTGTAGATTTAGGCCTCATTCACACTGAGCGTTTGTGCTCCGTTTTTGTTGATGCTTTTTCGGTGTAGTTTCTGCCCCAAAAATGGATCGACTTTTTGCAAATAAGCATCACAAATGCATCATCTGTTTAAGTTGCTTACTCTGTTATCGGGGGACACAGACAGACAAACGTTCTTACCCTCCCCGGCAGGGCCGAACTGGGACCAAAAAGCAGCCCTGGAAAACAAGCCCCACCAGCCCACATACTATATCACCCATCAGCCCCGATCAGTGAAATTTGCTTTTACGTTGTCATGACCTCATCACTTTCGTAGGTTGCTTTCACATCAGCAGTAAACTGATGTTTGCGGCCAATCCAGCAGGTGGCACCGCATCTGCCGGATCAGCCGACTTGCAGCCCAGATGCGGCAAGCCCCATGCATTGTGTACGGCAAGTGCTGTTCTGCCAGGTGCGGCAGATCCGCCACTTGCAGCGGCGAAAACCCCCCCACCACTTACAGCCACGTTTCTTGGGATCGTGGGGTCCCAGTGGTCAGATCCGGAGCGAAGGGCAAGTCACCATCTATACAGAAGAGAAGTGATGACTTCCATATTGGGGATAATTAATTTTAACAACAGTTAAATGCTGAAAATCAAAGTCCAATACCACCTCTGACAATTGGACAGGAGAAGTGGTACTGTGCAGTGTATATATACAGAATAATACAGATACTGAGGATTACACCCAGTATACAGGACAGGAGAAGTGGTACTGTGCAGTGTATATATACAGAATAATACAGATACTGAGGATTACATCCAGTATACAGGACAGGAGAAGTGGTACTCTGCAGTGTATATATACAGAATAATACAGATACTGAGGATTACATCCAGTATATAGGACAGGAGAAGTGGTACTGTGCAGTGTATATATACAGAATAATACAAATACTGAGGATTACACCCAGCATACAGGACAGGAGAAGTGGTACTGTGCAGTGTGTATATACAGAATAATACAGATACTGAGGATTACACCCAGTATACAGGACAGGAGAAGTGGTACTGTGCAGAGTATATATACAGAATAATACAGATACTGAGGATTACACCCAGTATACAGGACAGGAGAAGTGGTACTGTGCAGTGTATATATACAGAATAATACAGATACTGAGGATTACACCCGGTATACAGGACAGGAGAAGTGGTACTGTGCAGTGTGTGTATATATACAGAATAATACAGATACTGAGGATTACACCCGGTATACAGGACAGGAGAAGTGGTACCGTGCAGTGTATATATACAGAATAATACAGATACTGAGGATTACACCCAGGATACAGGACAGGAGAAGTGGCACTGTACAGTGTATATATACAGAATAATACAGATACTGAGGCTTACACCCAGGATACAGGACAGGAGAAGAGGTACTGTGCAGTGTGTATATACAGAATAATACAGATACTGAGGATTACACCCAGTGTATAGGACAGGAGAAGTGGTACTGTGCAGTGTATATATACAGAATAATACAGATACTGAGGATTACACCCAGTATACAGGACAGGAGAAGTGGTACTATGCAGTGAATATATAGAGAATAATACAGATACTGAGGATTACACCCAGTGTACAGGACAGGAGAAGTGGTGCTGTGCAGTGTATATATACAGAATAATACAGATACTGAGGATTACACCCAGTATACAGGACAGGAGAAATGGTACTGTGCAGTGTATATATACAGAATAATACAGATACTGAGAATTACACCCAGTATACAGGACAGGAGGAGTGGTACTGTGCAGTGTATATATACAGAATAATACAGATACTGAGGATTACACCCAGTATACAGGACAGTAGAAGTGGTACTGTGCAGTGTATATATACAGAATAATACAGATACTGAGGATTACACCCAGTATACAGGACAGGAGAAGTGGTGCTGTGCAGTGCATATATACAGAATACAGATACTGAGGATTACACTCAGTAGACAGGAGAATTATACCCAGCATACCCAGGAGGCTGTGCTTTATAGATAGGATGCTGTGGTATATAGATAGCCAAGACTCAGCCTGATCCTAAAGATGGGTAAAGATGAAAGGTGGAGGCAAAAAGTCCAGTGCTAGGCGCAGAGAGAACAGAATTCATGGAGACACCGGGAAGAACACAAAGAGAACTCTCAGGAAAATTTTCTGTTGCTGCACATTACTGACTGCGGGCCGTATACACAACACAGACTCTACACACTAGAAGCTGCCTGCTGTATACACATTACACACTGCGGGCTCTGGGCACGTTACACAGTGCGGACTCTGGGCATGTTACACGCTGCGGACTCTGGGCACGTTACACGCTGCGGACTCTGGGCACGTTACACGCTGCGGACTCTGGGCACGTTACACGCTGTGGACTCTTGGCTCGTTACACGCTGTGGACTCTGGGCTCGCAACACGCTGTGGACTCTGGGCTCGTTACACGCTGTGGACTCTGGACACATTACACGCTGCGGACTCTGGGCACGTTACACGCTGTGGACTCTGGGCACGTTACACGCTGTGGACTCTGGGCATGTTACACTCTGCGGACTCTGGGCACGTTACACGCTGCGGACTCTGGGCACGTTACACGCTGCGGACTCTGGGCACGTTACACGCTGTGGACTCTTGGCTCGTTACACGCTGTGGACTCTGGGCTCGTTACACGCTGTGGACTCTGGGCTCGTTACACTCTGCGGACTCTGGGCTCGTTACACGCTGCGGACTCTGGGCACGTTACACGCTGCGGACTCTGGACACGTTACACGCTGCGGACTCTGGACACGTTACACGCTGTGGACTCTGGGCTCGTTACACGCTGTGGACTCTGGGCTCGTTACACGCTGCGGACTCTGGGCACGTTACACGCTGTGGACTCTGGGCACGTTACACGCTGTGGACTCTGGGCACGTTACACGCTGTGGACTCTGCGCTCGTCACACGCTGTGGACTCTGGGCTCGTTACACGCTGCGGATTCTGGGCACGTTACACGCTGCGGACTCTGGGCTCGTTACACGCTGCGGACTCTGGGCACGTTACACGCTGTGGACTCTGGGCACATCTGAGACTGTTGGTTATATCTTGCATACACAGCACTATACTGTATATACAGGTCCACACTATATATACACAGTATATAGGCACACTAGTACAGCATGTAGTGTGGACCTGTACATACTGTATAGTGTTGTGTAGAGACAGAGAGACACACAGACAGACACTGTCAAACACACAGATAGAGACACTCAGACAGACAGAACAACACTCAGAAAGACACACACAGACATGATACTCACATATACCAGTAGGACGTGTGATGATTTCACATGGAGGGGAGGCATCAGGGGTCACATGATCATCTCAGAGAGAGATCAGGAATGTGATGAAGATGGTGGGAGGGCTTGGGACCTGCCCCTGTCATCCTGATTGCTGAGAGAAGGGCACTGCTTTGGGGAAACGGCCCCGCCCCCTTTGCGTCCGTGGCCCCACCCCCTGCATGCCGTGGCTGCTCGGTGACAGATTTAAAGCAATGCTGAGGCTGGAGGAGCGGGCGGCCCAACCGCACCCCACAAGTGGGCGGCCCATAGGGAAAAGTCCCGCCCCTCCCGCCTGTCAGTCCGGGCCTGCTCCCCGGTGATCTCATGGCAAGCCCTCGCTATGTCTTCCTTCCGCGCATCGGCAGGACCTGCAGGTAGTATGAGTACTTACAGGACCTTGGCGATGTGAGTCGGCCTGGGGCAGCTCCTGTCAGTGCCGTACCCGCAGGTTCTGCCGATGCCTGGAAGGAAGAGCTAGCTGGGGCTTGTCATGGGAATCACTGGGGAGCGTAAGTAATTGGAACGTAGTGGTGCAGAAAGTGCAGCAGAAAAACGGAGCACAAATTGATGCATATTATTTTCCACTTGACACAATATCAGTACTCTGTGAGAATCAATACTCATATGATATGTAAAAATTGCATCAGAACTCAGTCTGAGGAAAGGTCTTCAATTTGTGTCATAATAAAAGGCCATTTTGGATTATCCTTATGTGGCAAAGATATAATAAACCATGTATAGTAATACACACAGACTAGCTAGCGTTTGTCTAAAAATACTGTATGACAGTGGCCAATAGATGTCCGGTGCACAACACAACACCCAATGTAACACCCAAGGACACAACAGTGGGCCCTGTCAGTAGGAAATGGGTGAAGGAGCATGTCCTGCACTCACCTGAGGATGCACCCTGATCTCCTTGATGTCCCTATACGGGTTCTTTCATCCCGTCGCCGAGCAGGATACCTAATCCTTCACTAGTTCTGCACTTATCCTTCTCTAGGGAGCTGGCCAGCGAAAGCACTAGTCCCACCGCTGAACTAATACAACATGAAGGGAGTAAAAGACAGACAGGAATCTCCAAAGGATAAAGCAACTTCATGGCTACGCCCAAACTCCTCGCCAGCAGACAGCTTGGCACCTGTCACTTCACTGAGAGCTCTTTCCACAACGGCTTGCCATGAATGGAATTCAATCACCAGCACTAGTTGATGGGTCATGTGACTATTTGAAAGAGATGGGAGTGGTCACAGATCACAGGAGCTTGCTAGCAGCAGAACTGGCATTAACTCATAAAGTGCCAAAAGAAATTAACTATGCTTAATCCAGAGTCTCCTAAGGCAAATAGACTCTGGGCCCAAACTTGTCACAAGACTCCAAGGCACGGGAGACAAACATGACCATGTGTAGTAGCAGTCCATTGGAATAGTCAGCACTGTTTCCCTTTTAATACGTCTTTGAGCAGGGTTTTAATAAAATTTTATCACCTATTAGTAAATAGAAGTGGGACTGGTTTGAGCACTTTTTATATGTAGCATTTCTTGACACACATTCCAAGATACAGCAAGATATCATGGTGGAGCAGAATGAAATTTAACAACTAGTATGTCTTTTGATGTGATAAAACATGAATATGTTAGGAAATACTGTGGCCTCAATTCATCAGAGCAATTATGCCATAATTCTGACTTAAATTGCTTTGAATGTTGCAAACATTTTGGGAAAGGAGGCCAGTAGCATGTGTTGTGGTGCAGGGATGCATTGGATCTCTGTGCTGCAATACATTTCAGCTGAGTGCACATTCGCAAATGCACATCCAGCAGAAGTAGATGCTGGTGTCAGTGGCCCATCTCCTGCATGGAAACGGTAGCATTCACACACTCTGCGACCACAAACACAATGTTCCTAAATATTTCCATTTTGCAGTATATTATGCTGTCATAATAACACTGACAGGCATTCTGTAAAGCCAAACAGTTTTACAATGATAGTGGGCCCATAACAGTCTGGCTCTCTGCAATCTTATTGCGCAGGCACAGATGGTTTTTTGTCCCTTCTGTCGTACTACTTAGGTGTGTCACTAATAGTAATAACTGACTGGTGGACTAGACTGACCCTCAGGTTAGGGGGGCACTGCTGTCCATTATCGCAAAGTTAACTATAATGGTGAGGATGTCTGAGTCACCACTCTTGCTCTGCTCCTGGCAAGGCCAGGTCTAATACTCCCTCTCCCTCACCCAGGAGGGAGCAGGACAAGAGTAGTAAGACCCCACACAAATAAAAAAAAGGATATCAAACAAACTATAAAGCTGTATCACAAAAACCAGTGGCAACAGCCGACACTGCTCCTACAAGACATGTCCTTCCTTTGCCAGGTCAATGAGTGAAATGAAACTCTATCACCGGTGTCATGTGATGGATCATGTGACTATTTATGGGAAATGGGCAAGTTAATCAATCAGGCTGCAAACACAGAAACAGGTTTGTGACTGTTAGCAAGGTAAAACTGATATTAACCCTTGCCGATACAAAAGAAGTTAACTGAATCCACCAGACCCAGAGCTGTCACAAGACTCAAACTGAGCCGTAACAAGGTGAGGGGATAAATACTGATTGTGGCATCTAAGAGAAAAAATGTCCTGGATTGAATCCCACTTTTCCCATGCTATCAGAATGACATACGACATTCTGCAACAATTACACTTTGCAGATGACATACCATACATGCGTGTCATTTGGCTCGAAAGGAGTTAAAAAAAATATATATGAAAATGAAGTTAAATTACTGTAAGAAGGCTGTATTTTATATGCACAGCTGATATCTGGCTGGAAAATGAATAATTATTTGGGTGCATCTGTCCAGGTACAGTACGTGATCAGATCTTATTACTTGATGTTCGTTCCATTATGTAAATGTCCTATTAAATCATCCGATGTTTCTGTAGTTCAGATAAGCATTCACTATGAGTTACTTAGATTTGAACTATATTCATGAGTCAGAACATTTTTTTTTCCAGATATTACTGAAACAACAAAAATGGATGAGATGTTATGAATTTTGTTATTCTTGTTGTTTTCTTGGGGAATTAAGTAATTCTGCTTCATGTTTCATTAGTAAGAGCTTAGAGTTTCATTAGTAAGAAAGTACCGTACTTACGGTGCCTTGTGAAAGTATTGACCCCGTTGGCATTTTTCGTCTTTTATAACTTAAAACCTGGAATTTCACTATTTTGTGTGAGGATTTGCATCAGTTCATGTAGTGAACATGACTACAACTGTGAACATTTCTTTTTCTTGTGAAACAAAAACAAATAGGACAAAATATCAGAAAACGTCAGTGTGCATAACTATTCACCCCCCTAAATTCAGTACTTTGTAGAGCCTGCTATAGGTCACTTTAGATAAGTCTCTATGAGCTTTCCACATCTTGCCACTAGGATTTTTGCTAATTCCTCAAGGCAAAATGTCTACTCCTTCAAATTAGATGTTTTTTCTGGTGGTGAACAGCAATCTGCAAATCTGACCACAGATTTTCAGTTAGATCAATTGGATTAAGTCCACTTCAATACATT
Source organism: Allobates femoralis (assembly GCA_033576535.1). NCBI lineage: Eukaryota > Metazoa > Chordata > Amphibia > Anura > Aromobatidae > Allobates > Allobates femoralis. The sequence continues at coordinate 275,348,275 of JARQOC010000006.1, forward strand.
TTCACATGTCCCATTAAACCACTCAAGTGTTACTTTAGCAGTATGCTTTGGGTCATTTTCTTGCTGAAGGAAAACGTTTGACCCTGTCTCAAGTCACCAACAGACTGAAACAGGTTTTTATCAAGAATATCCCTGATGATTATGAGAACTGTTCACATACTACTTGCTGTTTATGATGTCAAAGTTGAATTTATCTGAAGATCTGTTTGTTTAGGTGCACGATTCTTCCACATAGGCTGCCGACTGATTCCCTCTCTTACCCCTCCTCCCTCCTTTTTCTCCTCCCCATTCCTTGACATATTTGCTGGGAACTTGTTCCTGTTCCTCTGGTTTTTTTTTGTTTTTTTTTTATTATCTTCTTGTTCTTTTCCTCCCTGTTAACATTGAATTAATGTTATCATGCCTGTTCTTTTATATATTCATGTATACATGTGAAAATAATTCAATAAAAAGCAACTGGTTCAAAAAAAGAATATCCCTGTATTTACACCATCCATCTTCCTCTTGATTCTGACAATTTCACTGTCGCTGCTGCCGGAAAACAGTCCCACAGCATAATGCTGCCACCACCATGTTTCACTCTGAGGATGGTGTTCTTGGACTGATGAGCTGTATTGGTTTTGCACCAGAAAAAGCATTTACCTTGGTGGCCAAAGCTCCATGGAAATTCGGAATCCTGACAACTACTCAGGAATTTTTTTTTAATATTAAAAAATGAATACGGGTGTGGTGGAACTGCACTGTCTTAGAAAAATATCTGCAGAAGGACCTCATTCTGAGAGTCCTCAGGGTGCAGGTGTTCCTGTCTTTTTCTATAGAGAATGACAATTTTTTAGATGCCAGTGGGTTACAGTCCAACACTTGATCTAGTAGGTTAATTATGTTATTGTCTAATCACAATGGTATACCTTTGACCAATATGGAGAGAGAATTGAAGGATCTGCAGAAACAAATCTCTGATGAACTGTCTAAAGAGTCCCAAACTAAGCTTGAGGGAGAGATTAATTCCCAAATTTAGAAATGGGACAAGAAAACCAAGGACTTACAATGTAAAAAAAATTCTGATAGATTTAAATGATTTACATATTAATTGTGTTTACCAGTAGAGAAACTTTACTGGGAGATCTAGACCCCCATCCATTGCCAAGTCTCTGCTGTGGTCTAGGGCAGTGATAGTGAACCTATGGTACGTGTGCCAAAGAGGACACACAGAGCCTTCTCTGCTGGCACATGGCAATGCCTCTGTACTGCCGCCTATGGCACTAGCAGTTCAAAGTTGTGTTGGATTGGAGGAGACATTTCTCCAAGCTCCAACACTCACTCCCCTAGGCCGGCACCGTCGCATAATGTCATGACGTCATGCAGAGGCACCAGCATCATGTGACTGCGCTCAGCGGAGAATTACTACAAAAAGGTGGCCAGGATGGGGACATTACTGCCAGGGGAGGGTCAGGATGGAGCACAGCTGCAAGGAAAATGACAGGCTGGGGACATAACTGCAAGGAGACAGTCAGGATTGGAACATTACTATTTGTAGAGAGTCAGGATGGAGCACATAGCTATAAGGAGAGGGTCAGCATGGAGCAAGTAACTAATTGGAGATAGAATGGAGCACATAGCTACAAGGAGATTGTCAGAATGGAGCACATAGCTAGAAGGAGAAGGTCAGGATGGAGCACATAACTGCAAGGAAAGGGTCAGGATGGAGACATAACTGTAAGGAGAGGGTCAGGATGGGGACATAACTGCAAGGAGAGGGTCAGGATGGAGCACATAACTAAAAAGAGAAGGTCAGGATGGAGCACATAACTACAATGAGATGGTCACGATGGAGAATATTACTAGAAAGAGAGGGTCAGAATGGAGAACATAACTGAAAAGAGACGGGCAGAATGGAGCATATTACTAGTAGGAGAGTATCAGGATGGAGCACATTACTAGAAGGAGAGGGTCAGGATGAAGCACATAGTTACAAGGAGCTTGGTCAGAATGGAGCACATAGGTAGGAGAAGGTCAGGACTGAGCACATAGCTGCAAGGAGAGGGTCAGGATAGGGACATAACAGTAAAGAGAAAGTCAGGATGGGGATATAACTGCATAGAAGGGGTCAGGATGGAGAACATACAAGGGCAGGGCCTCCACAAGAGGTTTTAGATAAAAAGCAATAAACCTACATAATGAATCACTCATGCATTCAATGCCATACACAATCAGATGCCCTGGTGTGCAGACAGGGTCCTTGTGGACCTTGTAAAGAAGGTAAAAAGTTGGAATATTAGGGTTGGAATGGTAAAGTCCCTCCAACGCCTTCTTACTGAAGATCCCATCATTAAATGCCCCTGGAGAACGTCTAATAATTCCATAGGAAATTTTCTAAAGGGCTAGATTCAAACCTGGCCTTACTGCTTTTGTCCCTGAGTTTGCAAAAAGCCTACCTTTTGTACTTCTCACATGGCCAGATCACGATATTGCCCCCTTTGTCTGCAGCCTTGATAACCATTTCATCTAACGTCTGTAGTTCTTTCAGGGGGCAGCGCTGTTGGGGGCTGAGGTTGTCATATCGTCTCCTAGTGGATCTTTTTCCAAAATCCTCAGCCTTAGTAAAGATCTGCACTGCTGGGCATAGGGAAACTGGGGAACCTTGTGGATGTGGGATGAATATAACAGGGGAAAATACCTCAAATCTGTTCATTTGTAAGATAATTTAGGGCTTCCAGTGCCTCCCTCTCGAGAGTACTGTCCCAACATTGGTACAGAGGACCCCTATTACATCATTTTTTAAGTAATAATTTGCGTGAGAAGAAATGAAGGTCTTTTAATGCTGTAAAATAATTGAATGTATTGGTATGCACAAAATTCAAACCCTTAGATTAAACCTCATGTTGTGAACTACTCATTGATCATCTGATAAATTAATTACCTTCAGAATTATTTTGATGGCTTCGGGTTGGAGGGATTCTTTTTACCAGCGGCCTCTTTGTTCTTGCCATGGATATTCATTCCTCCACTCGAAGGACTCTCTCTCCCTTGGGTTCATCATGGGAAGTCAAGAACTGTAAAGATGCTGGTCTAGACCCTAAACCAGTGATGGTGGACGTTTCAGAAGCTGAGTGCCCAAACTGCAACCAAAAACCTAATTATTTAAAGTGTGGCGCCAACAGGGCAATTTAAGCTAAATTACAGCAGTAATCCAGGAGATGCCAACTCTCTTCCCTGTACAGTGCTTGCAGCACTGACTTAAAGCGAACCTGTCACCCCCTCCAGGCATCTAAAAATACCATAGCCCCCTTCTGCAGCACTAAGGCTGCATTCTGACAAGGTGTCTATAGCATTTATGCTCCCTTGATTCACTGAAATAAAGACTTATATAAAATCTGTTTCAAACCTGATCCAAGACCGGGAGGCGGGTTTTCAAGTGTCTGTCTCCCTCCTCTGTGGTGTCAGTCATCCCTCTCTGCTCTCTGTGCACCGCCTCCAGGGCCATCTCCCTGCATTACAGAGCTTTGTCAGCTCTGCTACAACATAGAGCTGCTGTTATAGGAGACCCCACAGTAGTAAATCTAGCAGGAGGATACTGCCTGCTACGTAGCAGCCCTTGAGCTGAGCAGTTTTCACTTTCAGTTTCTTGCACCCAGCAGAATTGCTCCATCCTCAGCCCCTGATCTAAAGCACAAACTCAACTCTGCTGCACTGCTGAGAGCTCAGCTCAAGGCTGCTATGTGGCAGGCATGCTTTGTCTACTTAGGATCCTCCTGCTAGATTTACTACTGTGGGGTCTCCTATAACAGCAGCTCTATGTTGTAGCAGAGCTGACAAAGCTCTGTAATGCAGGGAGATGGCCCTGGAGGAGGTGCACAGAGAGCAGAGAGGGATGACTGACACCACAGACGAGGGAGACAGACATTTGAAAACCCGCCTCCCGGTCTTGGATCAGGTTTGAAACAGATTTTATATAAGTCTTTATTTCAGTGAATCAAGGGAGCATAAATGCTATAGACGCCTTCTCAGACTGCAGCCTTAGTGCTGCAGAAGGGGGCTATGGTATTTTTAGATGTCTGGAGGGGGTGACAGGTTCGCTTTAAGGATGATCAGTTCTATTATTTTAACAATTAAATGATTTTAAACTTACCTTAGCAGTCTTCTCTTCATCAGGGTGGCATTCAGCTCATGTTTGCTTACTGTATATTGAAGCTGAGCCGCTCCAACTGCCCTTTCCACTCCTTCTAGTAATGTGCTCCATCCTGACCCTCTCCCTGCAGTTATATGCTCCATCCTGACTCTCTCCTTCTAGTAATGTGGTCTATCCTAACCCACTATTTCTAGTTATGTGCTCCACATTGACCCTCTCTTTGTAGTGATGTGCTCCATCCTGACCTTCTCTTTCTAGTAAAGTCCTCTATCCTGACCCTCTCTTTGCAGTTATGTTCCCATCATGAACCCTATCCTTGTAGCTATGTGCTCCATCCTGACTCTCACCTTCTAGTAATATGCTCCATCCTAACCCACTCCTTATAGTTATGTGCTCCCCCCTGACCCTGTTTTTCTAGTTATGTGCTCCATCCTGACTCTCTTCTTTTAGTTATGTGCTCCATCCTGAACCTCTCCTTACAGTTGTGTCCCCTTCCTGACTCTTTCCTTGCAGTTATGTGCTCCATCCTGACCTTTTCCTTCTAAGGCTGCTTTCACATCACGATTTTCGGTCATCCGATTGTATCCGTTTCAAAACGGATACAATCGGATCCGAAATCAGACCCAATGTTCCCCTATGGGAATCGGATCTGATCGGATGTGCCACTATTGACATCCGATTTTGGCACCATCCGATCTGATCCGATTTAATTACGGGCACAAAATCTCAGCCTACTACGATTTTGTGTCCGTGACTCAAATCGGACAGCATCGGATCACTTCTGATCCAAGGCTGATCCGAGTGCCCACAGCATGGGAGCCTATGAACATCGGATCCGAGTTCACCTCGGATCTGATGTCGGCTCCATATTCCCTGTCTTTCCCTGCTCCTGCCTCCTCCATCTTGTTCCCTCTCCTATTCTATGCTGTCTCCCCGCTATTCTATTCTCTCTCCCCACTATTCTATTCTGTGCCCCCGCTCCTCTATCCTCATCTAATCCCTATCCTGTCCCCTCTTGTCGTCCCTGTGTGTAAAAAAAAAAAAACCTCCTCCCGGAACATCCATCACCTGTCACAGGCTCCCACGCTGCAGCACCATCAGGGCTGAAGGACCTGTGATGATGTCACAGAGTCGGTCACATGACCTGTCAGCTGACCGGCTCTCTGACATCATCACAGGCTCTTCAGTCTTGATGGTGCTGCAGCGTGGGAGCCTGTGATAGGTGATGTATACTCCGGGAGGAGGTTTTTTTTTTTTTTTTACACACAGGGAGGACAAGAGGGGACAGGATAGGGATTAGATGAGGATAGAGGAGCGGGGGCACAGAATAGAATAGCGGGGAGAGAGAATAGAATAGCGGGGGAAGAAGATGGAGGAGGCAGAAGCAGGGAGATACAGGGGACCGCAGGATCCACACATATCCTGCATAGGATCGGATGGCCATTTGCCATCCGATTGCAGGGAACCGTGTGTAGTTATGTCCCCATCCTGAACCTCTCTTTACAGTTGTGTCCCCTTCCTGACCCTTTCATTGCAGTTATGTGCTCCATCCTGACCTTTTCCTTCTAACTATGTGCTCCATTCTGACTCTCTCCTTCTAGTAATATGCTCCATCCTAACCCACTCCTTATAGTTATGTGCTCCACCCTGACTCTCTTTTTGTAGTTATGTGCTCCATCCTGATCTTCTCCTTGCAGTTATGTGCCCTTTGCAGCTGTTTAAAGTGATTTACGGTAGAATTCTGGCCTAATCGCTTTAATTAATTGGAGCCATAATCTGTGAATCTCAAAATACAGTGAGACTCCACCTAGAGAATACAGAATTTCTTGCATAGTCACTGAAGCAGCAAACCTGTAATTTTATGAGTGCATACATTGTAATGTGTTAATGTATTAAAAGTGTATCTGTGCAAAGGTGTAATGCACAATTAATGCTGTGTCATTGCTGAATATTACAGAGATACCTATTTTTTGCTTCTAAAAGGTCAGTTTAAATATGATTCAGATTACTTTCTGTGTGGTGTAAAGTAAACCTCTGAATAAAAGATTATTGTCCAGATGTTCTTGCCTCAAATGAACTTCTCTGTCTGGTTTCTGACTTCCTGGTAAATGATCCTGTTATTAAAAAAAACTGTACAATATGCAGATCAGAAAATCTATCCCCTGCCAGAAGCTGTGACAAAGCAGAAAGTCAGAGTTTAATGCTTTAAGCAGAAGTCTCAATTCTTTATTCTTTTATTTTTCTCTCTCATTTGATTTAAAGGGGTTTTTACCACAACCAAAGTTAATTTTAATCAATAGATCTTGGAATAATAATAATTTCCACAATTGGATGTGTGCTGAGATAATCTTATATATGTTGCAAATGAAGAAGAGAATACTGGGCACCTACCGGATTTGGGCTGGAACGTCTTCCGTGGCTGCAGATTGCAGTTTCAGGTCAGGGTACCTTCCGGAGCACAGTGTTGCTCGTCTGTGTTGTGGGATTCCAAGTTTCCAAGGAGAAAAAGCCAGGCAGCACTCACCAGTTTTCTATGATCCTTTTTATTTTTCCACAGTATCGTACAAGACTCAAACCATTGGGGAGAGGGAGTGGGGAGCACTGACGCGATTCAACGGGTCCAGTTCTGGACCCATTGAAGCGGCACTGCTCCGTGAAACGGCAGACGTCGTCCGTGCTCCCCACTCCCTCTCCTCAATGGTTTAAGTCTTGTACGATACTGTGGACAAATAAAAAGGATCATAGAAAACCGGTGAGTTTCGCCTGGCTTTTTCTCTTTGGATAACCTTATATATGTGTCCCTGCTATGTACTGTGTAATGGATGTGTGGCGCCCCACTGGTCAGGACGCCATGGAGGGGTACTGCACCCAAACAAGAGTGTGTGGTATTCCTGTGACTAAGGGAACTAGGATTGTAAATAAGGGACCCTCACAACACCCATTCATGCACACACTAGAGTAGGGAAACATGGGTGAACATGCTGCAGGGAACACCCAGTCCTGTGGGAGGAGTCACAGGGGTAGAAATGTGTATTGGATGGAGGACAGTTAGTGAGAGAGGGAGTTGAGTGGAGGATGATGCAGAGGAAGTTTATCGTGACAGGAAAGAGACCCTAGGGGCACCAGGAGCTACGGTGCGCCCGAATCTGGACCTGGTACTACCGATTAGAAGGGTCTCGCCCTGGGCAGAGCAGCGGCTCTGGACACGGTGTGGGAGTTCATCTCCGAGCCGTTAACCCAGAGGCCCCGAGCTTCTTCAGGAAGCTGTGGCCAAAAGGCACAGCGTATACCTCGAAAAAACTATATGAGTGCATGGTTTCTCTTCTATAAGCTATTACAGATCACTTGATCCTTTCCTTATAGCACCATAGAAAACTCAAAAAACTGAGTGCTGGTCATTTACGTTTAATTGTATACCTCAAAAAGGCACACCGAACTAGGGTCCGGGGGACCTAAAGAAAAGTCGCCCACCAAAGACCCGTGGGAGCTGGCTCGAGGCTTTGCGCACGGAGGCGCTGCATGGTTGGGAGGAAAAGATAGCGCAGTGAAGGGATTGGTAGGGAACGGCAGGCATACTACCAAGAGTCCTGAGTAAATCATCCCGGTTCCCTGGTGACTACCCAGGCCAGAAAGACACGAAAGACTGTTTCATCTGTCTATCTACTTTAACAACTTGCAAGTAAACCTGATCAGAGCTAATGACTTGTGTGACATACTTATTTCCCTCGCCTGAGGAGCTGCTCACTGCTGCATTGAAAGGACAAGTGACAAACCCATGTGGTAAGCTGCCTCCCTGTGTAAAAACTATTACAACTGTCCCGGAGATCCCGCTCTACCTATGGGGAGTGTAACCATCTGGCTGCCCTACCATAACCCCGGAGGTCTGACCCGCAGTTCCAGTAACCATACTGGAACGGTAGGTGGCATCACAAACTACTTTTATATTTATTATTTTTACTAACTTTCAGCGACCACCAGGGCCACGGGATCGGGAACAGGCCCCCATGACATCCCCGGTGAATCAATGCCCGGAACCGAGTACCCCACGGCCCTGGGGCAGGTCAGTTTTTCTGATTGTACAGGGACATGGTCTGTTCATTAGTAATGGGCGAGCATGCTTGCTGGTACTTGGTGTTCCCCCGAGCATCTCTGTACTCGAGATGCTTGGAGCTTGCTGAGTACCGGCGACATGCTCGGGCAGATGCTCGACTCCCGCTCCCTGCATGTTGGTGCTCTTTGCAGAGCCAGCCCACATGCAGGGATAGGTTGCCAGTGCCTGCACACACTGTAATGTCACAGCTATGTTGGTTGTCTATAACCTCAAAACGGTCACAATAATCTGTGTTGTCAGAAAATAAGATAGGTCAAAGGTTCACACGAAGGCCTCTGGCGATCTTTTTTTGTCTCAGATATTCTCAGATATTCAGAAAGTGTCGCCAAATGAAGATCCAATGCAGTATGACGTCTAAGCTCTTTTTCATAGTCCTTGTTTTGTATATCTTCAGGAGAAAGATTCAAACTATACGTTGCAAGAATATGCTTTTACCCATTCCCCATCATTTTGTAACAAGGGGACATAGTGTGGCACAACTCAGATATCAAATCTTAGAGCATGTACCCCCTCTACGGTGAGACGGGGACAGAGTAAAGCGACTCAAAGAGAGGGAAGCTTTTGGATTTTCCAATTGCAAACATTGGAACCAAGGGGACTTAATCATGAATTTGAGGTTATTTATTAATGTGTCTGAATTTCATGTATTTCACTTGCTTATAATGCAATTATTCTTTTGTTTTTGTGATGGAGAAATTATCCGATTGTCTCTTGCTGGCATTCTGAATATCTGAGTTTGATTTGCATATTTTAATCTTGCCCTCTTTATCTGCATAGACATTGTGCCCATTGTCACTTACCTATTGTTTGGCTTATTACATATCCTAATATACAAGTTTTTTGCTTATATTATCATTATTATTGCCTAATTTATCCTTCTTTTCTCTCCCTCATAGATTCCCTGACTTTTTCCCATTAATTTGCACTCCCTCTCCGCCTACATTGCATTGTATCCTTTCATTTTATCTTCAGACCGCACAATGTCCCATTTTGCTACTGCGCATGCACAGCTTTTGGTCCATGGCGCTGACTTCCTGCGTTCCATTCACCGGAAGCAGGAAGTTGCGTCACATCCGGTCCACATATATACCACGGTGATACTGGTAAACGCTGCTCAGAGCCTCACACAGCCCCCCACGGCAGACAAGTAAGTTCCATATTATGGCCATCTGGGTTCACACACTATGGCCAATTGAATTTGGGTGGTTTTCATAATACTTATGTCTTTCACAGATTTTGCACTTAGCCTAATGGTAAGCTTGACATAGGACAGTGGGTCATTTTCACCTATCACTATTGGTACTGCAAGTAATGTTGCATATTATTTCTCTATAGGCACTTTTCCTATGCGGTGAGCCATAACCATGCAATAGTGGTATTCCTTAAGAGGTAAATCCCTTTTCATTATATACACTTCATGGCAGTTGATGCAAAAGTGTCACAATTTTCCCATTACTTTTTACAGACTTATTAAACGTACATAGCGCATAAATTGCCCACATCAGGGAGGTGCATGCAGCTTTGCTGTGAATCATTTGTTCTCTAAGCAAGCATAGAGATAACTGTTTTCTCCAGGTAAAAAATGTAATTTTCATCCGGGTTACCCTTTCAATTATAAAGAGTTTTTTTAATATACCTGTATTAATCTTTTGGTGTGTTTCATACCTTGTTTTACTGATTTATTCTCTGTTTATTTAGTCATACAAATACTGATCAAGGCCCTGGAGGGCTGAAAACATTTTTTTCATCTTGTCACTTGTTTTGATCATTGTGAATAAAATCCAGCACCTTCTGCAGACATTCTCTTTTGTGGGACTCTTGATTTGGTGTGCCAAGCATTATCCACTATATTGCTATCTCCAATGGTCCAGTCTCAGTAGCCGTGTGTCTGGACCACATAGTCCTCACCCTGATCCTCCTTCCTCCCACCATGCCGATTGGGATTCCACACTTGGACACTCTGAAGAGCTGTTCACTTTTCCATTTACAGATTCGGGCCTCTTGCACGCTCCATGATGAGACACAATTGCCAAAAAGTCAGGAGGAGGACCAGAGTGGGGAAGTGGAAGACGACGTGGTGGATGATATAGTAACTGACCCAACCAGGCAAAAAGACATGCAGAGCGAGGACAGCAGTGCAAAGGGGGAGGGAGGCGTAGCAACCCAACAGGCAGGAAGAAGCAGTGTGGTGGCTGCAGACAGAAGGTGGGCAACTGTTCCCCGTAACACCAACACGACGGAAGTTGCCAGTACAACTGTTAGGTCTTTTCTAGTCTAGCTGTTTTTTAAGGACTCTGCCGATAATTCCAAAAAGGCCATTTGCACCACCTGCCATGTCAGCATCAGCAGGGGTAGCAAAATTTCCATCCTGACCACCACCAGCATGATCAGGCACATGGCAGCAAAGCACGCGACTTTGTGGGCCAAACCCCAGGGTCCAAGAACAGTGTCTGTGGGTGACATCACTGGTTCTTCCAATGTTGTGCATGCAAGGCAATCCTCTGTCCAAAGTGCATGCGAAAATTCCATCTGTCCTGCACTTGTCATTGCACAATGTAAAATAGCACCATCAGAAACCACATTCACATCCTTGCCCCAGCACAGTGTTTAGTTGTCCATACCCCAGTCCTTGGAAAGAAAGCGCAAATATGCAGCCAACACCTCACAGGCCACACTACTCAATTCGCACATTTTGTGACTGCTGAAATGTTGCCTTTTAGTCTAGTGGAGATTAAATCATTCTGCAACTTGATGGTGGCAGCTGTCCCTCGTTACTCAGGCCCAGCTGCCACTATTTCACCTGGTGTGCCGTCCTCGCATTATACAAGCATGTGTCCCAAAACATTAGCCGTGCCCTCAACAACGCAGTTAGAGGGAAAGTCCACCTAACCACGGACACGTGGACAAGTGCTTGTGGGCAGCTCGCCGATGGCACACTGTGTTAACATAGTTGAAGCAGGGACCCGGTTAGACCTTGGGGCGGAATACATCCTCCCAACACCAAGGACTGCGGGCCGTAACTTAATCAGGGTTGCTTCCACTGTCTACAGCTCCTGCATGTCATCCTACTCAGCCTCCTCCTCCTCTTCAGCCTCCACATCAGTCATAAGCTGGAAGCACTGCAGCACTGCCTTGGACAAGTGGCAACTGGCTGTGCTGAAGCTAATATGCGTAGGTGACAATCCACTCAATGCTGAAAAGTTGTAGACAACTCTGAAAGACCAGGCAGATCCGTGGCTCACCCCTCTGAACCTATAGCCAGGCATGGTCCTGTGTGACAATGGCCGGAACCTGGTGGCGGCTCTCAGGCGAGGCGAGCTCACACATGTACCATGTGTGGCCCATATGCTCGACCTCATGGTTCAGTGGTTTCTTAAATCCTACCCAGCGCTGTCAGGTCTGCTCGTCAAAGTACGCCGCCTGTGTGCCCATTTTAGAGAGTCACCTACTGCTTTGGCCGCCCTTGTCGTGTTTTAGCAGTGTTAGCAGCTTCTGGCTCACAGACTTGTGTGTGATGTCCCCACACATTGGAATTCAACACTGCAGATGTTGGTCAGGATTTGTGAGTAGAAGACGGCAGTTGTTGACTACCAGCATCAACAAGGCCATTGGTATTTGGTTCAGACTCCACACATAAGACATCAGAAGTGGACATAGATGTCCGACATATGTACCATCCTCCACAACTTTGAGGACTCCACCAAGATGGTGAGCAGCGATGACGCTATCATTAGTGTTACCATCCCACTTCTCTGTCTTTTGAAACGCTCTCTGCTCTAAATCAAAGAAGATGCATTGCAGGCGGAGCAAAATGAGATGAAGCAAGAAACCATACACAGTGATTACACACATCCCAGTCTCATCTCATCCCAACATGGATTGGGGGACAATGAGAAGGAGGAGGAGGAAGAAGAACAGGAACTAGTTTCATGCGCTATAGACAGTACTACCTGCACAATTCTCATACCGTCTGTTCAGATTGAATGTCCATAGGACAGGCAGGGAGGAGGAGGAGAGCATGGTCTTGGTGAGGACACGGAAGTCTTGACTGTTACCAGTCTGGCGCACATGGCTGAATTTATGTTACACTGCCTTTCCCGTGACCCTTGCATTACCAAAATTTGGGGTAACAGTCATTACTGGTTGGTGACACTTTTAGACCCACACTACAAGGAGAATTTTATATCTCTTTTTCTCGAGGCGGAGAGGTCTACAAAAATGGGGCAGTAGCAGAAGGCTCTTGTTGCAAAGTTATAAAAAAATTCCCATCGGAAAATGCTGGGGGCAGAGGTCACAGTTCGGTGGACAACCAAGGAGTACAGGCGAGAGAGACAGAACTCCAATCCATCAGAGGCAGGGGAACACTGTCAAAGTTCTGGGAGACTTTTCTCAGCCTCTACGATGGCACAGGCTCTGAGGCGCAGGGTACTCTCACAAGCAGTACAAAGTTTAGGAAGATGCAGAAGGAGTACCAAAGTCCTCTGTGATTCCTCTGTGTCTTATAATTATTGGGTATCCAAGTGTTACGCTTGAGCAAGGGAACAACCGACTACCATGTGTGAGTGTGGCGCACAGACCACCAATGTCCGGAAACCAACAGAACCAGGTTTCCCAGCCAGTCACCAACACCGGTACGAGCCCAGCCACCACCTGTGTAGCTGTCAACAGAACCGGTGTCGCAGCCAGTGTGAGTTCATCACCAACAGCAGCCCGTCTCCCTTACAGGTACTAGCCCAGACACACCCTGCTTAGCTAACACCAGCACCGGGTTCCCAGCCAACAGATAACTCTACCAGCAGCCTCTGATAGAGGAGAGGGAATGCTATTTAAAGCCAGGGGCAGGGGATTCCAAGTGAGTTACACTTCAACCACTCATCCAGCAGCTGAACATAATAGTGAGTGCAGCTCTAGAGCACAACACAGGAGGCAAGACCTTCACACCAATACCTCATGCAGCTATCAAAGATAAAGAACATACCCACCTAAGCATGTGACACCAAGCAGGACACGTGACATGAACTGGCTCTCTACGTCTTGGAAATCCTGGCCTGCCCTCCCACTAGCATTTTGTCAGAGTGGGGTTTTAGTGCCGCAGGGAGAATTATAACTGATGAGCGTACCTGCCTATCAACTGAAAATGCTGACAGGCTGACTCTTATCAAAATGAACAAAGGCTGGATTGGGCCAGATTTCTCAACACCACAAAATGCTAGCAGCATAATATAAATTCTAAGCCAGTGTCTTTTTTGGGGAGGTATTTTCCCATGCTCCTCTTCACCCCCACACATGGGTATACGCTTCTGGATTTTTGCTATTTGCTGTAGTCCTCCTCCTTCTCCTCATCCTCCACCACCATATCACCAGGGTGACTGTCGTCCATGATGCAACACCCACATAATATTTTTAAAGGGTGCCTATGATACCCATAAGAAAAAATAAAAGTTATACAGTGTATTCATGTATACCCACAAGGGTAAATGTTTGTCAGTCCCTACTTAGTGCATGGGCATTACAAGTATAGGAGACCTTCTCCTTTGTTATGGGAAAATTATTTTATGAGGCCTTCCTCCACGTCTTCTCCAAGTGGCATTGGAGTGCCTCCCAATTTTTGGCAGCCCTGTATAGGCAACACTATGGGAGACCCGCTTCCTACAAATGGGAACATTATTTATGACACCCTCCTACATGTCTCTTCTAAGGGGCATTGGAGTGCACCCCAATTTTTGGCAGCCCAGCATAGGGCAGCACTTCCAACAAATGGGAACATTATTTTATGAGGCCCTCCTACACGCCTCGGTGCCTTCTAATTTTTGGCAGCCCTGGCACTCACTGCATATACGCAATAACAGTATAGGAGATCAACTGTTTAATATTGGGAACAACAAAGCATAGCCGGCTGATGGCTCTCTAAGAATAGTACAGGCCGCCTAAATATATGTTTTTTTTTAATTACATTAAAGATAAAAAAATATATATATATATGGCGTGGGGTCCCCCGTAAATTTCAAGTCTAGCAAAGGCTAAGCAGAGAGCTGTAGCGGCGCTGCATGGGGAAGAATTCTCCCATGCTCCCAGTGACGTCACAGAGGTGAACTGAGTTCATTCACATGAACTCAGCTCATCTTCATAACGCCACAGTGAGTCACTGATGTGAACACGCATTCGCTTTTCAGTGATTATGCTGAATGGCAGGCTGAATAGTCACATCCAGCAACCGTCCAGCCTGCCATCAAATGTAGCAGAGCCGATGCCGTCGTGGGACACATGGAGGCTCCTGGCGACAGAAAGGTGAGGATGAGGTTATTTTATTATTTTATTTCTCTTACAGGAGACACTGGCTGCAGGTGGAATAGGCGAGAGGGTAAGTATGGTTTAATTAAGAACAATAAAGGAGTACTGTCTTTATTTCAAATAAAATACTTTATACTGGGTGTCTGTGTTTTATTTCACTTTTTGACAATGGGCTTAGTAATGGGGGTGTCTTATTGACGCCTCTCCATTACTAACCTGCACTTGATGTCACCTGGCATAAAAAGGTGACAAATTCACAGGGAACAGGGAATGGGAGTAAGCTCACCCCTCCTTCTCAGAAGATCCAGTCAGGTGCTGCAGCTGACGGCCGGCCACCGCCCAAGTCAGGAAATATAATGAAGATAAGCTGGCACCTTCATCCGATGAAAAAGTTTTTACTTTATTATGTAATTCACAACATTAAAATAAAAGCATCTTGGTGGCTGAGCATGCCCCGTCAGACGCGTTTCGATAAAAATCTTTATCAATGACAAAGAGGCAACAGAACAACATACAATATATATACAAAAAACATTACACCTGTGATTTACATGGCTTCCTGCATGTCCTGTAACTTAGATTATATTGGTTGTACCAGTCGGCCTCTAAGAAAACGTATCTCAGAACACATATCAGCAGCCAACCCTTCATCCTCAGGGAATAGACGCTCTATGTCAGGCTTATCTAAGCATTTTTCTGAATATCACGGTGGCGACACCAGCAAGTTGTCTGTTAAAGGATTGGAGGTGGTGAGGAGCTCAGTACGAGGAGGGGATCGAATCCGAGACATGTTAAATCGCGAAAGTTTCTGGATATTATGCTTGAACAGCAGATTTCCTGGGGGAATGAATTATAGGAGCGATTTGATGTATTTTTATTAATACAAGTGTTGTTTTTGTTGAATTTAACTAGTCCTGTTCATATACATCTTTATATCAGGACAGGCTCCTAATATTTTCTTCCTAATCCAGGCTGTATCCAGTACATCTAATAATTGTGTATAACATCTTGTGTTTAGTGTATCCCCCCTTTTCCTCTGTATTTTTTGCCACTACTTATTCAATCCATTGCCCTTTCTTACATTATACATATGTATATGTTCTTGTATTTTTGCTGCTATCCTTTATGTTGTAATATAAAGTAGTTCCTTTGTATTTTAAAGAACTCTTTTCCTATATTCTATAATGAGACCATTCAAGTCATTGTTTTTCACTTAACCTATTCAGGTGACACTCGTTTGTAATTTCACAGGTGTAATGTTTTTTGTATATATATTGTATGTTGTTCTGTTGCCTCTTTGTCATTGATAAAGATTTTTATCGAAACGCGTCTGACGGGGCATGCTCAGCCACCAAGATGCTTTTATTTTAATGTTGTGAATTACATAATAAAGTAAAAACTTTTTCATCGGATGAAGGTGCCAGCTTATCTTCATTATAAAAAGGTGACATCAACCTCAACCCCATAACCCCGCTGCCACCACTACAGGGCAGTGTGGCAGAGCAAAGCTAAGCGGCAGATTTGGCGCGTCTCATGATGCGCCATTTCTGGGACGTTTGAGGGCTCTTGTTTCTAGCCATGGAGGGGGCCAATATTCTTGGTCCCTTCCCAGGCTACTAATACTAGCTCCCAGGTTTCCGCTTAGCCTTTGTTAGCTGCTAAAATATGGGGGACACTACGCCATTTTTTTGGGGGAGGGTCCCCCATTTTAATAGCCAGTAAAGGCTAAATATTTATCTGGGGGCTGATAGTAATAGCATGGGAAGCTCCATGGGTATTACACTATTCCCAGGCTTCTAACATCAGCCCCAGCTGTCTGCTTAGCCTTTGCTAAACTTGAAATTTACTGGGGACCCCACACCATTTTTTTAAAAAAAATCTTTAATGAAAAAAAAATACACCAACACTGTCTTGCAAGTGAGTATGAGCCCTTGATCTGGTTTTGTCCGCTTTTTCACTGTGCACAAAATCGGAGACTGCAGCGGTTTTGGGCTTTGGTGAAAAAATCTGTCAAAATCGGACAGTCCCGGATCCAGGGCGATCTGGCGTCTACAAAATGGGAGTCTACGGGCACCGCATCCGTGAAAGAATTGTATTGTTTCCCAGATCTGATTTTTTTGCACAAAGCATGCTTGGAAATCCTGCCAGTAAAAGTGGCGTAATACTCAGACAACATGGTTCACAGCAGTGACCTGGGAGTCAGAAATGCTTACAGGGGTCTTCCTCATGCTGTCCCCATGTCACTTCAACACTGTTCTTATACATTTGTAACCTGTAGATATGAGATAATGCGCAATAAGGTCTTATCTCACAAATAAAGAGATGAGGTAGATAATTAATGTGAACTGCTCACCTGGTGCGGTTGTGTTACCCACAACCGGTATGATCGCCTGAAAGACAGCTGCTGCAGCGCCGCACTTTCACAGATAACCGTGGAGACAAGATCACTTCTGTTGGACAAAATGCCGTAATGCCCGCACTGCTGTCAAGAATCACCAGAACAATGGGTCATCTGGGTATGAAGGTCTTTATTCTTCCGACGCGTTTCGGAGCTCTAACCCAGCTCCGGCAGCAGCTCCCTCCTGAGTCCTGACTCTCAGTCTGACATTTTTATGCTTTCTGCAGACCGCTAGGGGTGCTGTCAGCAAAATGCTCGAGTTTCCCCATAGGTTAACATTGGGCTCGGTGCTCGGGTTGAGCACCCGAGCATTTCAATATGCTCGACCCGAGCTTCGAGTACCAGAGCATTTTACTGCTTGCCCATCACTATTAATCATACCACATCTCCTGTGCCTGAGATAATCTTATATATGTGTCCCTGCTATGTACTGTATTATGGCCGTATCTGACTGTACAGGGACATGGTCTGATCATACCACATCTCCTGTGCTGAGATAATCTTATATATGTGTCCCTGCTATGTACTGTGTAATGGATGTGTCTGACCATACAGGAACATGGTCTGATCATACCACATATCCTGTGCTGAGATAATCTTATATATGTATCCCTGCTATATACTGTGTAATGGATGTGTCGGACCGTACAGGGACATGGTCTGATCATACCACATCTCCTGTGCTGAGATAATCTTATATATGTGTCCCTGCTATGCACTGTGTAATGGCCGTGTCTGCCCATACAGGGACATTGTCTGATCATATCATATCTCTTGTGCTGGGAAGGAAGTAAAAAAAAATAAAGATATTACAGCACGGGATTGCAGATTATTCTTTTTGTGAGGTAAAATATTTTCCTGTCTGCTATGGCTCTTCGGAAGGAGAGTAGAAAAACATGGAAAATAGCCATTTCATGAAGGTGCAAAAGCTAGGGGTGATTTGAACATTTGTGTTTTTTATTTTTTTTTACTATTTCTATGCTTTTTTCTTCACTTTTTATTGTTTTTTCTAGTACCCTTAGGAGATTTGAAGCTCTCACTATCTGATCACCAGATTGTACAGAGCCGTGCATCATGATAGTGGTGAATTTAGGATAACAGTTTTTGTGTTTGTTTGTGAAAAAATCTGAAAGTTGGCGAAAATTGTGAAAATTTAGCATTTTTCACATTTTGAATTATTATACCGTTAAATCAGAGAGGTATATCACCCAAAATAGTTAATAAATAACATTTCCCACAAGTCTACTTTACATCAGCATAATTTTTGAACATTTTTTTTTTCATAAGGAAGTTAGAAGGGTTCAAAGATTATTAGAAACTAGATGGTTGCCCGATTCTAACGCATCGGGTATTCTAGAATATGTATGTAGTTTATTTATGAAGATTTAAGAATAATTCAATGAGCGATCAGTAAGGTACTGTCACACTTGTCGACACTTCAGCGATCTCGACAATGATACAACCTGGTAGGGATCGCTGGAGCGTCACTACGTGGTCGCTGGTGAGATGTCAAATAGTCAGATCTCACCAGCGATACAGCAATGATATGGCGGTCGTTGGAACCCTGTCACTCTAGGGCATAGTAATAAGGTCGTTGTTTGTTGTCCCGCACGGCTTGGCGGGGAATTTGAATCCATTTCAACTTCCGTTGCAAGCAGCCGGGAGATGACCGGCTAGCACCGGTCATCTCCCGGCTGCATAGCCGCTGACCTCCGTGCGGCAGGAGATGACCCGCAGGTACAGTTGGTAGTCCCTACCAGTTCATATTGTTGTAGTGATCGCTGGAGCGTCGCCAAGTGTGACAGTACCCCCATTGTCACAAAGCATTCACTGATCTCAGGGAGACCAGTCCAAGAAAACACTGCGGGCCCCCCCTGGGAATTATGAATATGCAAATAGAGTCTGTGGAGCCTTGGTTAGGAGTCTCAAACACAGGACTAGCCAGATACCCCTCCAGGGAAGGACCCAGCCAAGGTACCCCCATTGTGACACGATCAGCGATCTCACAGCGGGGGTCTGGTCGCTGCTGCGTGTCACAGTGAGCGAGATCTCTAGCGCCAGCCAGGGTACTTCCGCTGCGAGCATCCGGGAGACGACCAGCTGTGTCGCCCCTGACCTCCATGCGGCTGGAGATGACCCCCGCTGATCTCCCGACGGAAGCGGTGGTGTGTGTGGTTCAAATTCCACACCAATTCGCGGCCGGACTGTGCCTGTCGCTGATTGGTCGCGGCCGGCTGGATGAGACCAATCAGCGACGTGGGATTTCCGTTACAGAGAGACAGACAGAAACGATAAGATGATTATATAGTAGGATACATACAGGAGAAAAGAGCGGCACTCGCGATTTGAGGTCATATGGGTGTTTAATTCAGTCCATTACAAGGATACAATGCAGGGAGGGAGGGGGTGCAGAGCTGGACCAGCTCTGCACACCCTCCCTACCTGCATTTGTATCCTTGTAATGGACTGAATTAAACACCCGTATGACCGCAAAATGGTGAGTGCTGCTCTTTTCTCCTGTATGTATTGATTATCTTGTGCTCGAGCTGAGCAACACCGAGTGGGTGTGTCACAGCTCACACATTGGATTTGATGGCCCGAAGATGGGACCCAGTGCCCGGTTTTTTCCCCTCTTAAATCTGCTATATAGTAGGATATCTCATTTACAAAAACACTTTTTTTCTGGTCATCATAATGGGAGACCCAGACAATGGGGTTTAGGGCACTGCCCTCCGGAGGTCACACTAGGTACTACAAGTTTGTAGACACCGCCTCCTCCGCTTATAAACCCCTACCGCAGGGAACATCCTCAGTTTTAAACTTAGTGTGCTCGGAGGATCACGCTTTGCTTGCACTTCACTGCATTCTCACTACTTACGTGATGGCGTCTGAAGACAAGGTAATATGGTCCTATCGGGACCTGTGACAGCCTCCCCGCTCACCCTTAGTGGCACACGCTGGTGGAGGTACCGGAGGGCCTAGAGCCTGGACACTTCGTGTTCTCCCGGTACGCTGTCACGCTCCTTTCCATCCCTCTCTGGGGGGCTCTGGAGAGTGGGAGATGGGAGCCTTGCACAGCTCCGCTCCGTCCGAGGCCTCCCTAAATGGTGCTTACAGACCGGACTGGAGCCAGCCCAGTCCGAGGCCTCCCTAAATGGTGCTTACACTCCGGACTGGTGCTGCACCCCCGTCCGAGGCCTCCCTAAATGGTGCTTACAGACCGGACCGGCACTGAGGCACTCTGTGTCTCCTGTGTGCCTGGGGGTAGTGTCTGGCACTTTATGTGTTTCATGACACTCAGACCGCGCGTTACCCTCGGGTCCGCGGTTCTGCGGGTGTACCCTGTGCTGGGGTCACCCTGGCTGACCGCCCTGTGTGTCACAGGGGCTGAGGCCGTGGGCTGCGGATGTTTGGTTTTGTGCATGCAGTCTGTGTATAACTTTTTACACTTGTTCCCGCGCTGCGGGCTCCGGCTCCCTCATGCTGAGGCTGCTTGGAGGATGGGAAGCAGCCCGTGCGGTGACGTCATCGATGGGCGTGTGTGTGTGTTTCCCGCGTGTCTTCGGCGCCGCCCACAGTTTCACTGTCGGCGGCCATCTTTACCCTCACTTCCCGGTTGGGATTCGTATGCAGCGTGCGTCTGCACTCCAAAAGGGGAGACCGGAAACCGTCGCGGAGGTCACACACACACACCGCTTCCTCATACCGCTTTACTGCCGTCGGTAAGCCACCGGGATTCCCGGTTTTGTTGTCTGCAATTTGGCTTATTTTCCCCTACTGTGGCGATGTCCTCAGCTGGGAAGCGTGCTGCTAGGGCGGCAGAGACCACCATTACCTGTGCTACATGCAATGGAACACTGGTGGAGGGGTCCTGCAATAACTGCGGACGCCCAGAGGCCCGGGCTGGCACTGCTGAGTCGGCAGCTCCGGTGCTATACCCTGAGGTTCAGGTGCTCTCAGGGCCATGGGAGACTCAGAACAAGATCAATGAATCTCTGTTGTCCCAGCTGTCCTCCATGTCGCAATCCCTGGAGGCACTTAATAGGAGACTGGATAGCCCAGCTACTCCGTCCAGTTACCCCCGGGTGTCTCCCTCTTCTGCTGTGAGACCCCTTAAACGGGCTCGTCGTGAGGAGTCACCCGAGCTCCAGGCTCTCTCTGAGGAGGAGCGTTCCTCTGATGGTGAGGACGATGATGGGGGTTCAAATTTCGGGTCTGTGTCTATATCTGAACCACCAGACGGGGTGGAGGATCTGGTGTCCTCTATCAACGAGACCTTACGTCTCGTGACACCCCCTGAGGAGGTGACGGTGCACCCGAAGGAGGTCTATCAATGGCTGCGACCAGAGGCTAGACCAAGTGGCTCCTTTATGGACCACACGAATTTTGGAAGGGTGGTTAGAGCTCCCAGGTTACATCCTGGGCGGCGCTATGTCCGTAAACCCAAGGACAATCGCTTCCCCTTCTCCCAGGAGGTGCTTCAGGAGTGGTCGCAGTCCCCGAAGGTGGACGCTTCCATGACCAGGATTGCTGCACGCTCCCTTTTCTCTGCCTCCGATAGCTCCTCGCTGAAGGATGCGACGGATAGACAGGTCGAGCAACTCGCCAAGTCTTCCTATGAGGCTGTGGGGTCTTCATTTGCCCCTAATTTTGCCACGGTCTGGACCTTACAAGCGATTACTACCTGCTTGGATGGTATCTCTGACCTGGCAAGATCCAGTCCAGAGGTCCTAGCACTTGCCGAAAGGGCAAGGGCCTATGCGGACTACGCCAGGACGGCGACTCTGGAAACTGCCACTCGCTCAGCTGTGGCTTCGGCCAATGCTATAGCGATCTGCAGGTTGTTGTGGCTGCGTCTTTGGGACTCAGATGCCACATCCAAGAAGATTTTGCAGAATCTTCCGTTTGCTGGTGACAGGCTTTTTGGCACCGAACTGGACAAGCTGATAAAGGATTCTGCTGAGTCTAAGATACCGCAGAATAAGCCTAAGCCACGGTATACCGTTAAAAGGAACCCGAAACAGTGGTCCTTTCGTTCCAGCTCACAGTCATCAGCACCGTCCGCTCGCACGGACCGAGGGGGAAAGCCCGCTTCTCAGTGGCGCTCTAAGAGTCGTACAAAGAAGCCGGCGGGGGCGGCAGCTGCCACTCCCAAACCCGCCTCTACATGACTCGCTCTCTCATCCTGCCTCCCCACAGGTGGGGGGCCGCTTGTCTTGCTTTCAGGACAAGTGGCTACTTCACGTTCAAGATCAGTGGGTTCGAGACGTGATCTCGCGAGGTTACAGGATAGAGCTGACGTCAAAGCCGATATCCCGATTCCATCGGTCGGTCCCATCACCAGAAAAGGCTCAGGCTTTTTACCAGGTGTTGGAGGGTCTCCGCAGAGACGGAGTGGTGGTCCCGGTGCCTTCCGGAGAGAGGTTCAGGGGTTTTTACTCCAACCTCTTTATCGTCCCGAAGAAGGACGGATCCTTCCACCCTGTACTGGACCTGAAGTTGTTCAACCATCACGTGTTGGTTCGGAAGTTCCGTATGGAATCACTGCGCTCCGTGATCGCAGCTGTGTCACAGGGGGACTTCCTAGCGTCCATAGATATCAGAGACGCTTACCTTCACGTCCCCATTGCACCGGCTCATCAGCGCTGGTTGCGATTCGCAGTGGGGGAAGAACACTTCCAATTTGTGGCGCTGCCGTTCGGGTTGGCCTCGGCACCGCGGGTGTTTCACAAAAGTGATGGCCTCCATGATGGCTCTCCTGCACATGCAGGGACATGCCATCATTCCCTATTTAGACGACCTGCTGGTCAGGGCGCCATCAGAACACCTCTGTCAAGAGAGCCTGGATGTGACCATGCGGTCCCTGGAACAGTTCGGTTGGCTTCTCAATATTCAGAAGTCCACGCTAGTTCCGACCCAGTCTTTGACATATCTGGGCATGGACTTCAACACAGCCTCAGCCCTGGTGTCTCTGCCACGAGTCAAACAGATGGCGATCCAATCAGGAGTACAAGCAGTCCTCCTGTCACCACACTCATCCCTACGGGTGTTGATGAAGCTGGTGGGGCGCATGGTGGCAGCAATAGAGGCGGTGCCGTTCGCACAATTTCGCCTCCGTCCTCTTCAGCTGGAGATTCTCTGCAGGTGGGACAAGAGGACGATTTCTCTGAATCGGCTGGTAACCCTTTCCCTACCGACCAGGGATTCCCTGCAGTGGTGGCTACAGCCACATCACTTGTCTCGGGGCCGGTCCTTCATCAAACCGTCATGGTTAGTGGTGACCACCGACGCCAGTCTGAAGGGCTGGGGAGCGGTGTTCTTACACCACAGGGCCCAAGGCCTCTGGACTCAGTCGGAGTCGGCGTTGCAGATCAACGTACTGGAGATCAAGGCGATCTATCTGGCACTCCTGGCCTTTCAGAGATTCCTCTCAGGACAACCCATTCGGGTTCAGTCCGACAATGCGACGGCCGTCGCTTATATAAATCATCAAGGAGGAACCAGGAGTGCAGAGGCTCTGGCCGAAGTCCACCGCATCCTTTCCTGGGCGGAGGGCAACAACTGCCTGATCTCCGCAGTTCACATCCCAGGGGTCGAAAACTGGGAGGCCGACTATCTGAGCCGGCAGGGGATGGACGCCGGAGAGTGGTCTCTTCATCCAGACGTCTTCCAGGACATCTGCAGCAGATGGGGCACTCCGGACGTGGATCTGATGGCCTCGCGGCTGAATCATCAGGTTCCGCAATACATGGCGAGGTCATGGGACCCCCAGTCTCTGGGAGCGGACGCCCTGATCTTGACTTGGTCCAGATTCCATCTACCATATGTGTTCCCGCCTCTGGCTCTGATTCCCAGGGTGCTGTGGAAAATCAGGTCGGAATGCAGGGTAGCCATTCTAGTGGCTCCAGACTGGCCCAGGAGGTCCTGGTACCCGGACCTGTGGCAACTGTCAGGCGGACACAGGTGGGCTCTTCCAGAACGCGCAGATTTACTCGCGCAAGGCCCATTCTTCCACCTCAATTCCAGGGCCCTCAGATTGACTGCATGGCTCTTGAGGCCTGGCTGCTGACATCCAGGGGGTTCTCCCCTACGGTGGTTGCCACTATGAATCGGGCTAGAAAGCCAGTTTCCAGGAAGATGTACCACAGAACGTGGAAAATCTTTTTTACTTGGTGTGCCTCTGGCGGACGGTCTCCGTGGCCATTGTCCATCCCGACGTTGTTGGCTTTCCTACAGTCGGGTTTGGAATTGGGGTTATCCCTTGGCTCTTTGAAAGGCCAAGTATCAGCACTTTCAGTGCTGTTTGACAGGCGATTGGCGCTACTCCCGAAGGTTCGTCAATTTCTGCAGGGGGTGTCACGGATGGTTCCGCCCTACAAGAGAGACCTCTAGACCCTTGGGACCTTAACATGGTCCTGGCGGCATTGCAGAAACCGCCGTTTGAGCCTCTGAGGGAGGTTTCTCTATCTCGTCTATCCCAGAAAGTGACATTTCTGGTGGCGATTACATCTCTGAGGAGGGTCTCAGAATTGGCTGCACTATCGTGCAAGTCACCCTTTCTGGTGGTTCACCAAGACAAGGTGGTGTTGCGTCCACGGCCAGAATTCTTGCCGAAGGTGGTTTCAACTTTCCACCTGAACCAGGAGATTGTTCTCCCATCATTTTGCCCCGCTCCCGTTCATCAGGTTGAACGCGACCTCCATACTCTGGATCTCGTGAGAGCTATACGCATTTATGTGTCTAGGACCGCCTCCTTTAGGAGTTCGGATTCCTTATTTGTTCTTACGACTGGTCGCTGTAAGGGGTCCGCGGCGTCGAAGTCGACATTGGCCAGATGGATTAAGGCTTCCATCCAGGAGGCTTACCGGACTTCTGGTTTGCCTCTCCCGGTGGGATTGAAGGCTCACTCTACCAGAGCCGTAGGTGCCTCCTGGGCTTTGCGACATAGAGCGTCTGCTCTACAGGTGTGTCAGGCGGCCACTTGGTCCAGCCTGCACACTTTCTCTAAGCACTATATGGTGCATGCCCATGCCTCTGCGGATGCAAGTTTGGGCAGGCGGGTTCTCCAGGCGGCGGTTGCCCACCTTTAAAAGGGAACCATGTGTTATCCGTCTTGTTGAGGAACTTTTCCCGCCCTGGGGTATTGCTTTAGGACATCCCCATTGTCTGGGTCTCCCATTATGATGACCAGAAAAAAGAGAATTTTGTTTACGTACCGTAAATTCTTTTTTCTTTAATCATCAATGGGAGACCCAGCACCCACCCAGTTGTTCCTTTGCATGTTTTTGCATTGGCTCTGTTCTCTGTTGAGACAGTGTTTGCCGGGTTGTTGAACCGTTTGTGCACGGCATTCTTCCCGATGTTTCGGGTGTGGTTTATTTCCTCCTCGCAGCTTGTAGACCAAACTGAGGATGTTCCCTGCGGTAGGGGTTTATAAGCGGAGGAGGCGGTGTCTACAAACTTGTAGTACCTAGTGTGACCTCCGGAGGGCAGTGCCCTAAACCCCATTGTCTGGGTCTCCCATTGATGATTAAAGAAAAAAGAATTTACGGTACGTAAACAAAATTCTCTTTTTTAGGGACCACACCACATGTGAAGTCCCTTTGAGGGGTCTATGTGACAGAAAATACCCCAAAGTGACACCATCAAAACCACATTCAAGAAGATTATTAACCCTTCAATTGCTTCACAGGAACTAAAGCAATGTGAAGGGAAAAAATGAAAATGTTATTTTTTCCAACAAATATTTTCAATACGCCGTTCCTAGCCCAGCCCAGCCCAGGCACAGCATAGCAGCAGCCCAGCTGTTCGGCCAGCCAGTGAGTGAGTCATCATGTAAGGAACCTGGCTATAGCCCTGCTGTGTGTGCTAAGTTTGCTTTGCCAATTTAGTGTATGGGGTCCGGGGCAGGCTGTGTGGGTCAGGGCCGGGCACTGGCTCCTGTAATGTATACAGGCTGTGAGCTCATCTGCCTGGGACTTATATAGTATAGGGGATGTTGGCTCATGTGTGTGAGGCCAATATAGTTTAGTGGCTGTGGGCTAATGTGATGGTGGCTAATATATACTGTAGGGGCTGTGGGCTCATGTCTGCGGCTTATTTAGTATCAGGGCTGTGGGCTCATGTGTGGGGCTAATATCGTATAGGGGCTGTGGGGTTTATATTTTTAAGGCTAATATAGTTTAGGAGCTATGGGATTATGTGCTGGGCTAATATACTAAAGGGGCTGTGGGCTCACGTGCGTGGTTAATACAGTATAGGGGCTGTGGGCTCATGTGTCAGGCTAATATAGTATAGGGGCTTTGGGCTCATAAGCCGGAAGCTATTGTAGTATAGAGGAGGTGGGCTCATGTGTGGGCCTAATGTAGTATAGAAGCTGTGGGTTGATGTGTGTCGGGCTAATTTAGTATAGGGATAGTGGGCTCACATATCTGGGGCTAATATAGTATAAGGGCTGTGGGCTCATGTTTGTGGGCCTAATACTAGGCCCACACACTATATCTCTTTCCTGTTTTAGAAAGATGATGGGAGTATAGGTGTATCACGGTCCGCGCTGCTCCAGGGCTTAAAAAACTCACCAAAGAGTCATTCAGATTTCCATCCTTCATTCTCCTTCTCCTACGCGTTTCGGCGCCTAGCCTGGCACCTTCATCAGGGATAGGTGCCAGGCTAGGCGCCGAAACGCGTAGGAGAAGGAGAATAAAGGATGGAAATCTGACTGACTCTTTGGTGAGTTTTTTAAGCCCTGGAGCAGCGCGGACCGTGATACACCTATACTCCCATCATCTTTCTGGATTATAACCACTGTTCAGTGGTCGGTGGAGGTCCTGCAGCAGCTTGGAATAATATTTCCTAAACACCTTCAAACCAGTTGTGGGGATCACAACTGCATCAGGTGAGTGGCTTCTCAGCACCACCCTATTACAATTAGTGTCACTAGTGATAGGGCACTATTGCGCCTCTTGTCCCCCACCCTTTTATATTTTACAGTATCTTTCCTGTTTTATACAGTTCAACCATCTGTTCCCGTAGATCCGTTGACAATTTTTTTGCTTTCCCCATGACTCACAATCCAGAAATACACAGGTTACAATGAGTCACAGCACCATAGCTCTATTGGGTGCCTCCATTACCCATACCAGGGCGCACGTCATCTCCCAAGGAGCCCATCTTGGGAATCATAAAGTCACAAATTGCAAATAAGACAGCGCCTCACCGGTTGGTATCTTTCAATCCTTCTTTATTTCATCCCCCAAGCAAGCAACGTTTTGATCAGAGATCTTTATCAAGCTTAGATAAAGATCTCTGATCGAAACGTCACTTGCTTGGGGGCAGAAATAAAGAAGTATTGAAAGATACCAACCGGTGAAGCACTGTCTTATCTGCAATTTGTCACAATCCAGAAATGTCAGTGGCTGGATGAAAAATGCAAGAGTCTTGTCTGGTTCCCAGAAACTCACTCGGCTTTCACGCACACACTCTGATTAAACGCAAACAGGTAAAAAATGAGGATGTTACCTGTATTAGCCATTCAAACTCATTTATGTAAACTTCTGTACATGTAGTCAGGCCAAAATCGCCAGGGTATGTGAACGTTTGATCAGGGTCATTTGAATATTTTTGGTTGTCAGTATGATTTAAAAAGAGAAAACACAGTAGTTTGACAATAAATGGCTTCACCCAACCACTAACCATGAGTGGAAAACAAGTTTTTGTGTTATCATTCATACTCTCTTAAAAAAAAGGCCAAGAAAGCAAAACAAAAAACTGCTGGGGTATGTAAACTTATTAGCACAACTGTATGTAGGTCTGCCTCCAATCTACAGTCATATGGAAACATTTGGGCACCCCTCCTAATCTTACTCATTTTTTTTTGTTTAAAATTGTTTTTTTGCAACAGCTATTTCAGTGTGATATATGTAATAACTGATGGACACAGTAATATTTCAGGATTGAAATGAGGTTTATTGCACTAACCAAAAATTTGAAATATGCATTATTTCAAAATTTGACAGGTGCAAAAGTATGGGCACCCTTCTGATTTTCATGATTTCAACGCTCCTAACTACTTTTTACTGACTTACTGAAGCATTAAATTGGTTTGGTAACCTCATTGAGCTTTGTACTTCATAGCCCGGTGTATCCAATCATGAGAAAAGCTATTTCAGGTGTCCACTTGCTAGTTGTTCTCCTAGTTGCATCTTCTCTGAGGAGTGGCATCATGGGCTCCTCAAAACAGATCTCAAAGGATCTGAAAAAAAAGATTGTTCAACATAGTTGTTCAGGGGAAGGATACAAAAAGTTATCTCAGAGATTTAACCTGTCAGTTTCCACTCTGAGGAACATATTAAGGAAATGGAAGACCACAGGGATAGTTCTTGTAAAGGCCAGAAGTGGCAGGCCAACAAATATATCAGAAAGGCAGAGAAGAAGAATGGTGAGAACAGTCAAGAACAATCCACAGACCACCTCCAAAGACCTGCAGCATCATCTTGCTGCAGATGGTGTCACTGTGCACCAGTCAACAATACAGCGCACACTGCACAAGGAGACGCTGTATGGGAGAGTGATGCGAAAGAAGCTGTTTCTGCATGCATGCCACAAACAGTCGCCTGAGGTATGCAAAAGCACATTTGGACAAGCCAGTTTCATTTTGGAAGAAGGTCCTGTGGACTGATGAAACAAAGATAAGGCATTATGAATGGCGCCACAAAAACACAGCATTCCAAGAAAAACACTTGCTGTCCAGTGTCAAATTTGGGGGAGGGTCCATCATGCTTTGGGGCTGTGTGTCCAATGACAGCACCGGGAATCTTGTTAAAGTTGAGGGTCGCATGGATTCCACTTAGTATCAGCAGATTCTTGAGAATAATGTTCAAGAATCAGTGTCAAAGTTGAAATTATGTCGGGGATGGATCTTTCAGCAAGACAATGATCCAAAACACCGCTTCAAATCTACTCAGGCATCCATGCAGAGGAACAATTACAATGTTCTGGAATGGCTATCCCAGTCCCCAGACCTGAATATCATTGAACATCTGTGGGATGTTTTGAAGCGGGCTGTCCATGCTCGGCGACCATCACACTTAACTGAACTGGAATTGTTTTGTAAAGAGGAATGGTCAAAAATACCTTCATTCAGGATCCAGGAACTCATTAACAGCTACAGGAAGCGACTAGAGGCTGTTATTTTTACAAAAGGTGGATCTACTAAATATTAATGTCACTTTTCTGTTGAGGTGCCCATACTTTTGCACCTGTCAATTTTTGAAATAATGCATATTTCACATTTTCGGTTAGTATAATAAACCTCATTTTCTGGTCATCATAATGGGAGACCCAGACAATGGGGTTAAGGGCACTGCCCTCCATAGGCCACACTAGGTACTACAAGTTTGTAGACACCGCCCCCTCCGCTTATAAACCCCTACCGCAGGGAATATCCTCAGTTTTTAACTTAGTGTGCTCGGAGGTATCACACGCTTTGCTTGCACTTCACTGCATTCTCACTACTTACGTGATGGCGTCTGAAGACAAGGTAATATGGTCCCGGTCGGGGACCTTCGGCAGTCTCCCTGCTCACCCTTGGGAACACGCAGGTCGAGGTACCGGAGGGCCTAGAGCCTGGACACTTTGTGTCTCCCGGTACGCTGTCGCACTCCTTCCCATCCCTGTTTGGGGGCTCTGGAAAGTGGGAGACTGGAGCCTTGCACAGCTCCGCTCCGTCCGAGGCCTCCCTAAATGGTGCTTACAGACCGGACTGGAGCCAGCCCAGTCCGAGGCCTCCCTAAATGGTGCTTACAGACCGGACTGGTGCTGCACCCCCGTCCGAGGCCTCCCTAAAGGTGCTTACAGACCGGACCGGCACTGAGGCACCTTGTGTGTCTCCTGTGTGCCTGGGGGTAGTGTCGGCACTATATGTGTTGGGACACTCAGACCGCGCGCAACCCTCGGGTCCGCGGTTCTGGCGGTGGACCCCGTGCTGGGGCCACTTTGGCTGACCGCCCTGTGTCTCACAGGGGCTGCGGCTGTCGGCTCCAGACTTTGTCTGCAGCCTTGGTATTGTGTTTTGTGTGTGTCACGATACTTTCCCGCGCTGCGGGCCTCGGCGCCTTCATTACTAGGGCTGCCTGAGGAGATGGAAGCAGCCCCGGCGGTGACGTCATTAAGGGGCGTGCGTGTGGCTTCCCGCGTGTCTTCGGCTCCGCCCACAATTGTATTGTCGGCGGCCATCTTCCCCTCACTTCCCGGCTGGGATCTGCTTGGAGTGCACGGCTGCACTCATTACAGGGGAGACCGGAAGACTCGCGGAGGCCACACACGCACACACCGCTTCCTCCGCCGCATTACTGCGGTCGGTAAGCCGCCGGTTGTACCGGTTTGTCTCTTTAAAGATTGGCTTATCTCCCTGCTGTGGGAATGTCCTCAGCTGGGAAGAACGCTGCTAAGGCGGCCAGTAACACCACTACCTGTGCTACATGCAAAGGGACACTGGTGGAGGGGTCCTGCAATAACTGCGGACGCCCAGAGGCCCGGGCTGATACTGCTGAGACAACAGCCTCGGTGCTGTACCCTGTGGTCCATGTGGGCCCAGGGCCATGGGAGACACAGAACAATATAAATGAATCTATGTTATCCCAGCTGTCCTCCATGTCGCAATCCCTGGAGGTACTGACCAGGAGACTGGACAATCCAGCTGCTCCTTCACATTACTCCAGAGTGTCTCCTGCCTCAACTATGAGACCCCTTAAGCGGACTCGACGTGAGGATTCACCCGAGCTCCAGACACTCTCTGAAGAGGAGGGTCTCTCTGAGGGGGATGAGGATGAGGGGGGTTCATTACTCGGGTCCGTGTCAGAACCACCAGAGGGGGTGGAGGATCTGGTGTCCTCCATCAACGAGACTCTGCGTCTCGTGACACCCCCTGAGGAGGTGAACGTTCACCCGAAGGAGGTCTACCAATGGCTGCGGCCGGAGGCTAGACCAAGTGGTTCCTTTATGGACCACACTAACTTTGGAAGGGTGGTTAGAGCGCCCAGGATTCATCCTGGACGGCGTTATGTCCGTAAATCCAAGGACAATCGCTTTCCCTTCCCTGAGGAGGTGCTTCAGGAGTGGTCGCAGTCCCCTAAGGTGGACGCTTCCATGACCAGGATTGCTGCACGCTCCCTATTTTCTGCCTCTGATAGCTCCTCATTGAAGGATGCGACTGATAGACAGGTCGAGCAACTCGCCAAGTCTTCTTATGAGGCTGTGGGGTCTTCATTTGCCCCTAATTTTGCCACGGTCTGGACTCTGCAGGCGATCACCTCCTGTCTGGATGGTATCGCGGATCTGGCAGGGTCCAGTTCAGAAGTCCTGGCGCTTACTGATGGAGCAAGGGCCTATGCGGATTACGCCAGGACGGCAGTACTGGAAACTGCGAATCGCTCTGCTGTGGCTTCAGCCAACGCTATAGCGATCCGCAGGCTATTGTGGCTGCGTCTTTGGGACTCAGATGCCACGTCTAAGAAGATTTTACAGAATCTTCCGTTCTCTGGCGACAGGCTTTTTGGTACCGAACTGGACAAGCTGATTAAGGATTCTGCTGAGTCAAAGATTCCACAGAATAAACCTAAGCCACGGTATACCGTGAAAAGGAACCCAAAACAGTGGTCCTTTCGATCCAGTTCACAGCCATCAGCACCGTCTGCCCGTGCGGACAGAGGGAACAAGTCCTCTACTCAGTGGCGTCCCAAGGGTCGCCAGAAGAAGCCGGCGGGGGCAGCGGCTGCCACCCCCAAACCCGCTTCCGCATGACTCGCGCTCTCCTCCTGCCTCCCCACAGGTAGGGGGCCGCCTGTCTCTTTTTCGGGACAGATGGCTACTCCAGGTCCAAGATCAGTGGGTACGAGATATAGTCTCCAGAGGCTACAGGATAGAGCTGACATCGCAGCCGACACATCGATTCCATCGATCGGTCCCGTCTCCAGAAAAAGCTCAAGCTTTTCATCTGGTGTTGGAAGGTCTCCGCAGAGACGGAGTAGTGGTCCCAGTGCCTTCCGGGGAGAGGTTCGGGGGTTTCTA
Source organism: Allobates femoralis (assembly GCA_033576535.1). Lineage (NCBI taxonomy): Eukaryota > Metazoa > Chordata > Amphibia > Anura > Aromobatidae > Allobates > Allobates femoralis. The sequence goes on from JARQOC010000006.1 coordinate 275,380,270, forward strand.
CTCCAACCTCTTTATCGTCCCAAAGAAGGACGGCTCTTTTCGCCCGGTTCTGGACCTCAAGTTGTTCAACCGTCACGTGTTGGTTCGGAAGTTCCGCATGGAATCCCTGCGCTCCGTGATCGCGGCTGTGTCACAGGGGGACTTCCTAGCGTCTATAGATATCCGGGACGCTTACCTTCACGTGCCCATTGCACCAGCTCATCAACGCTGGTTAAGATTCGCAGTGGGGGACGAACACTACCAGTTCGTGGCTCTCCCTTTCGGTCTGGCCTCGGCTCCGCGGGTGTTCACAAAAGTGATGGCCTCTATGATGGCTCTCCTGCATGTGCAGGGACATGCCGTCATCCCTTATCTAGACGACCTTCTGGTCAGGGCGCCATCGGAACACCTGTGTCGGGTGAGCCTGGAGGCGACCATGAAGTCTCTGGAACATTTTGGGTGGCTTCTCAATGTTCAGAAGTCGACCCTGGTTCCGACCCAGTCACTGACATATCTGGGTATGGACTTCCACACAGACTCAGCTCTGGTGTCTCTGCCACGAACCAAACAGTTGGCCATCCATTGCGGAGTACAGCAGGTCCTCCTGGCACCACAGTCATCCATACGGGTGTTGATGAAGTTGGTGGGACGTATGGTGGCATCAATAGAGGCGGTGCCTTTCGCACAATTTCGCCTCCGTCCTCTCCAGCTGGAGATTCTCCGCAGATGGGACAAGAGGACGATTTCTCTGAATCGGCTGGTGACTCTTTCTCAACCGACCAGAGATTCCCTGCAGTGGTGGCTACTGCCACATCACTTGTCTCGGGGCCGGTCTTTCATCAAACCATCTTGGGTGGTGGTGACCACCGACGCCAGTCTGACGGGCTGGGGGGCGGTGTTCTTACACCACAGGGCCCAAGGCCTCTGGACTCAGTCGGAGTCGGCGTTGCAGATCAACGTGCTGGAGATCAGGGCGATCTATCTGGCGCTCCTGGCGTTTCAGAAATTCCTCTCAGGACAACCCATTCGGGTTCAGTCCGACAATGCGACGGCCGTCGCATATATAAATCATCAGGGAGGAACCAGGAGTGCACAGGCTCTGGCCGAAGTCCACCGCATCCTATCCTGGACGGAGGACAACAACTGCCTGATTTCCGCAGTTCACATCCCAGGAGTCGAAAACTGGGAGGCCGACTATCTGAGCTGGCAGGGGATGGACGCCGGAGAGTGGTCTCTTCATCCGGACGTCTTCCGAGACGTCTGCAGCAGATGGGGCACTCCGGATGTGGACCTGATGGCCTCACGGCTGAATCATCAGGTGCCGCAATACATGGCGAGGTCGTGGGATCCTCAGTCTCTGGGAGCGGACGCTCTGATCCTGAGTTGGTCCAGATTTCTTCTGCCATATGTGTTCCCGCCTCTAGCTCTGATTCCCAAGGTTTTGTGGAAGATCAGGACGGAGTGCAAGGTGGCCATTCTGGTGGCTCCGGATTGGCCCAGGAGGTCCTGGTATCCAGACCTGTGGCAGCTGTCAGGCGGACACAGGTGGGCTCTTCCAGAACGCGCAGATCTTCTCGCGCAAGGCCCATTTTTCCACCTCAATTCCAGGGCCCTCAGGTTGACTGCATGGCTCTTGAGGCCTGGCTGCTGACATCCAGGGGTTTCTCCTCTACAGTGGTTGACACTATGAATCGGGCTAGGAAACCTGTTTCGCGGAAGATATACCACAGGACGTGGAAAATCTTTTTCGCCTGGTGTACTTCTGGTAGACGGTCACCTTGGCCTTTGTCGGTTCCGACGCTGTTGGCTTTCCTTCAGTCGGGTTTGGAGCTGGGCTTATCCCTTAGCTCTCTGAAGGGTCAGGTGTCGGCGCTGTCTGTGCTATTTGACAGACGTTTGGCGCTTCTACCGAAGGTCCGTCAATTCCTACAGGGGGTGTCTCGAGTGGTTCCGCCATATAGACGGCCACTGGACCCTTGGGACCTCAACATAGTCCTAGCGGCACTTCAGAAGCCGCCGTTTGAACCGCTGAGAGAAGTTCCTCTCTCTCGTCTATCCCAGAAAGTGGTCTTTTTGGTGGCGATTACGTCTCTGAGAAGGGTCTCAGAATTAGCTGCACTGTCGTGCAAGTCACCCTTCCTGGTGGTTCACCAAGACAAGGTGGTCTTACGCCCACGGCCAGAATTCTTGCCTAAGTGGTGTCCACTTTTCACCTGAACCAAGAGATTGTGCTTCCATCATTTTGTCCCGCTCCCGTTCACCAGGTTGAGCGCGACCTTCACACTCTGGATCTCGTGAGGGCTGTACTGCCTCCTTCCGGAGTTCTGACTCTTTGTTTGTCCTTACGGCGGGTCGCTGTAAGGGGTCCACGGCATCAAAATCTACCTTGGCCAGATGGATCAAGGTGCCCATTCAGGAGGCCTACCGTTCTTCCGGTCTGCCTCTCCCGGTGGGATTGAAGGCGCACTCGACTAGAGCTGTCGGTGCCTCCTGGGCTTTGCGACATCGAGCTTCTGCTCTTCAGGTGTGTCAGGCAGCCACATGGTCAAGCCTGCATACTTTTTCTAAGCACTATATGGTGCATGCCCATGCCTCTGCGGATGCAAGTCTGGGCAGGCGGGTCCTCCAGGCGGCGGTTGCCCACCTTTGAAGAGGGGGACCATGTGTTATCCGTCTTTTGAGGAACTCTTCCCGCCCTGGGGTATTGCTTTAGGACATCCCCATTGTCTGGGTCTCCCATTATGATGACCAGAAAAAAGAGAATTTTGTTTACTTACCGTAAATTCTTTTTTCTTTAATCATCAATGGGAGACCCAGCACCCACCCAGTGTTCCGTTGGTTGTTGTCACATTTGACTTGTTCCCAGTTGGAACAATTTATTCCGGGTTGTTGGACCGTTTGTTCACGGTTTTTTCTCCCGAGGTTTCGGGTGTGGTTCTTTTGTGTCTCCTCGCAGCTTATGGACCAAACTGAGGATATTCCCTGCGGTAGGGGTTTATAAGCGGAGGGGGCGGTGTCTACAAACTTGTAGTACCTAGTGTGGCCTCCGGAGGGCAGTGCCCTTAACCCCATTGTCTGGGTCTCCCATTGATGATTAAAGAAAAAAGAATTTACGGTAAGTAAACAAAATTCTCTTTTTCAATCCTGAAATATTACTGTGTCCATCAGTTCTTACATATATCGCACTGAAATAGCTGTTGCAAAAAAACAATTTTAAACAAAAAATGAATGCGTAAGATTAAGAGGGGTGCCCAAACTTTTTCATATGACTGTATATACCTTAGCCTCCTGGTTATGCTGTGTATAATGCTCCTGTCCTGTATACTGGTTGTAATCCTTGGTATCTATATTATACTGTAGAGCAAAAAAAATAGGAACAGTACCAAAAATTATTTTTACCTGTGTGCAGCGCTTTTCTTTAACCACCTGTTAAAGTGCTATTGAATGGAATAAAAAATGAAAAAGCAGCACTGAAAAACAATAAATTGTGGACCTTAATTGCCTGCGGCGTGGTGACGTTTCAGATATCTTATCATTTTTTATTATTATACTGTATATATATACTGCACAGTACCACTTAATAATAAAGTAATTCTTTATATAGCGCCAACATATTCCGCAGCGCTTTACAATACAATGTAAGTAATCACAGTAAGTAAGTAATCGCAGTGGAGAAAAAATACAGTACAGTAATTACATACAATGCAGTAAGCATAGAATCAGTGTAGAAAATACAATAAATAATGCAAAAAATAAAGGTGACCCTGCTCAAAGGAGCTTACGATCTACAACGGGGTAGGGGTTACACAAGGTACAGGGATTTATTACAGCGATGGTCCAGGCATCTTGAGGAAGAGGGTGATAGAAATAAAGTTACATGAATGGTCATCCGACAGTCTGTGCAGACCTTTTGGGTTTGGTGGAGTAGGAGAAGAGTTATATCAAGAGAGATAGTTTGTGGGCTATATACAGTATAAAGGACTTCTATTAGGGAGCATAATAGGCAGCCTTAAAAAGATGTGTTTTTAGGGTGCGTCTGACTATGCAAGTTGTGGATAGTCCAGGTTTCTTGGGGTACAGCATTCCAGAAAATTGGTGCAGCTCGGGAGAAGTCTTGGAGCCGAGAGTGGGAGGATGGGATTAGTGCACATGTTAGTCAAAGATGATGTGTAGAATGAAGAGAACGGGTCGGATGATAGACAGAGATGAGGGAGGAGATGTAGGGTGGTGCTGCACTGTGAAGAGCTTTGTGGGTGAGAACCAGCACTTTCAATTGGATCCTTTAGTGTACGGGCAGCCAGTGAAGTGACAGGCACAGAGCGGAAGCATCTGAGTAACAGTTAGATAGATAAGTGATCCAGGCTGCTGCATTAAGGATAGACTGGAGAGGGGAAAGTTTAGAGAGGGTGAGGCCAATTAATAGAGAATTGCAGTAGACAAGGCAGGAATGGATTAGGGCCACAGTGAGGGTTTTTGTTGTTTCCATGGTGAGAAAGGGGCGGACTCTAGAGATGTTCTTCAGGTGGAAGCGACAGGAGCGGACGAGAGATTGTGTATAGGAGGTGAAGGAGAGATCGGTGTCAAACGTCACATCCAGACAGCGAGCCTGCTGCCTAGGTGTTATCATGGTACCGCACACTGAGAGAGAGATGTCAGATTTAGGGAGGTTAGTGGATGGCGGGATCAGGAGAAGTTCAGTTTTGGAAAGGTTGAGTTTCAAATTAAAAAAAACACCACCTGATAAAGACTGTTCTATACAGTTGAAACACGTTATAAAACATTTTATAACTTCCGGTTCCGGCGCCGGCGTGGCCACCACGGAGTAGCTGAGCTCCGTCGCCGCGCCCTACCATCGCCCGCCATCACAGACCCTACGGCAATCACGGCCGATCCCACATGTACCGGCGGAATTGCGGGCACCCGCGGTAGCCTGGACCGCTGGTTATGGAGCGCGAGTGGTGGGAGAAGGACATCCACAAGATCTGGCAAGATCAGAGAGGGGAGGCTCAAGATGGTGCCAGCGCCCGCAGCAGAGGCACAAAGGAAACGTGACACGGGACTGCGAGATGGCCAGCAACAGCACAGGTCAGAACAGAAGGAGCAGGGAGGCACAAACAAAGCCCAGAGCAGCCCCAGCCGGAAAGCATTGGGCAGGCAGGAGGCTGCAGCGGTGGGGGCCATGGCTCCAGGGGAGCTCAAACTCCTGGCTCGTGAGGTCGCAGACTTCCTGAAGTCTGATATAATAGCGGCTGTTAAGGAGGCAATGAGAGGGGCCCTGGAGGAGATTAGAGAGACCACTGCACACCATGCTAGCAGAATTGACCAGCTGGAGCAGAGGGACTCTGATGCGGAGGATAAACTGATAATCATGGAGCAGGCACTAGAGGACTCTCAGAAACAGACAACATGGATGGCTGATAAAATTGAAGACCTTGAGAATCGCTCTAGGAGGAACAACCTACGCATCGTAGGTCTCCCTGAATCTGTTAATTATCAGCAGCTAAATGACATTTTCGAAAGGGAACTGCCAGAAGCACTAGGTGTCCCAGCCCACTGCAGGGTGGAAAGGGCACATAGAATAGGACCCATGGCAAGCTCAAATGTAAGATCACGGGCTGCAACTCCAAACGGTGATAGAAGAGACAATACCATGCAGGGACCCAGACAAGCAATTGCACGGTACTTAGACTTTAAAGATAAAGACAAGCTCATACGCCTGTTCAGGGCGAGACGCAGGCCCCTTGAATTGCAAGGCCATAAAGTGATACTATTTGAGGATTTCTCTCCTAGTGTGGTCAAAAAGAGGAGAGCCTACAGTGAAGTGTGCAGCATGCTCTATAAAAGAGGGTGCAGTTCCAGCTGCTGTACCCAGCGACCCTCAAAACCAAGAATGAGAATGGTACTTTTAGATTCTGGGGGGACCGTGTGGAGGCCATGCAAGCCTTTACGACCCCTTCTAACAGACGTTCCACTAATAGTCCACAGGGACGCCGATCAGCGGACGAGGCCTCGCCACTGGCCAACCGCGACTGAGGGCATCTTTATTGGATGACTATATATTGCAGTTTGAATGAGAGATGCCTGGGATGCGACACGAACACGCTAGGAAATTGTGTTGCTATGTCCGCTGCTGCTGCTTGCCATCAGGGACGTGGATAATGAACACTGGGGAATGGATGGATGCTTTTCTGCCCTTTATCCTGCTCTTTTCTATAACCTATATCCCAATACTCCTTCTCCTCCTACTTACTGGTAACCAACGATTATTGCTATGGCTACCTGATGACCCCGGAACACTCCGGTTCCTGATCCTTCCCCTTTTCGATATTGCATGGCTGAAATGGCGGTGGGCACATATATCATGCGATAGCTATTGGACCGATCTCTGGAACTACTGGCCAGGTGACAATCTTATTATAACAGGTACATTCATACATGCTACATCTGCCGGACATCCTGCGAGATGACAAGAATACGGAGACCGTATCGTCACGAGACAACAAAAGGGTCGGGGCGGTGCCCTGAAGGGTGTTGGCTACCCCGGAAAAAATGGAAGTGATATATATTTTCTGGTGGGTGGGAGGGAGGGGAGGGGGTTGGAGGGGGGGAGGGATTTGGGGAGGAGGGGAAAGGAAGGAATTTTTGGTTGTTGAACCTTTTGGCATGCTGTATGGGGGGAATATTGTTGGAGAACTAAGTTTATTATCTGCAGACTCCTCGTGTCTGACGTACACATTAAACTTCTGTATCTTCTCCCCTGACACCACCGAGAGGGGTGGGGGAAACTGCGAATCGAGATTCCGCTCTTGCAGTGGGAGATCTACTGAACTACCATTAAACCTGCCATGGTCAAAATAATCACATGGAATGTGAAGGGGCTCAGAACCCCAGAGAAGCGGATGATGGTGCTTAGACACCTAAGATGGTTGCGAGGCGATATAGTCCTGTTGCAGGAGACTCATTTGTTACAGCATGACATACACAGGATGCACAAATTGTGGGTGGGAAGTGTTTACGGCTCTGGTGCACAGGGCCGAAAAGCAGGCATCATTACACTGGTCAACAGATCTCTCCCACACAAACTTATCGACTGCCAACATGATGACATGGGCCGACATGTGCAGACAACTCTGGAGACTCCCTGCGGAGTGCTAGACGTCCATAATGTGTATGCCCCCAATTCCGACAGAGCTAAATTTCTTTAGGGACCTGGGTTCGACAATATTGCCTGGCGACAAACAGACTATTCTCATGGGCGGTGACATGAACAAAGTCCTACATGACGGGGAAGACAGGACCAGGAGCCGCGGGACCGACGAAGCTAACGTAAGGGGGGGGGCGGATGACACCACTTCAGGAACTCACAAACGACCTGGGACTGCAAGACATATGGAGACTACAACACCCAGCTGACAGGCGGTACACACATTTCTCACACCCCCAATCCATATGGTCGAGAATCGATCTCTTGCTGACGGGTCCCCACCTAAGCTCGAGAGTTGAATACATGGAAATAGCCGATCTGGTCATATCTGACCACGCTCCTGTTATGCTATCTCTGAGAGAGACATTCCCAGTAGGGACGGATGTAATCTGAAGGTTCCCTCATTTTCTAAAACAAGATAAAGATTTTGCCCGCCTGCTTGGGGAGTGGTGGTCTGAGTACAAAGAGCATAATCAACCGGAGACGCTCATACCGACTCTGTGTTTGGGAGACTGCTAAAGCTGTCCTTAGGGGAAAAATTTTCGCCCACACATCCGCGATGAAACGCCGTGCGCAAGACAAATACATGGAAACCAGTGTGCAGACCAGGGAGGCGTACGCCCGCTTCCAGGACCATCCGACAACCGACAATAAACGTTTATGGATCTTGGCGAAAGGTGACTTTGACATGTGGGCCAGGTGACGGGAACTTTTAAATAAAACAGCATGCTCAATTTCACAGGTTTGTAGACAAGGCGGGGAGGCTAATGGTGCACCTGGCGAGAGGGAAGCAAACCATGACACACATAGTCACACTTAGACGGTCGGGGGAAGATACCACATCCAACCCAAAGGAGGTGAATGCCATCCTGGGAAAATATTACTCTGCCCTCTATGGGACACAAACACAGGACTTAGAGGGAGGGCGGGAGTGGCTGGAGGGAGTGACATTACCCTGACTTACTGAGGATGAACTAGCTGATCTGAACACAGACATCACAGATGACGAAATTAAACTGGCAATAAAGGACCTTAACATCCATAAGGCCCCTGGTCCGGACGGGTTTGGGGCTAGTCTGTATAAGTTGTTAGCGGATCAGATTACCCTCCATCTACAGTCCCTATACAATGGATTTCTGAGGAGAGAGATGATCCCGGATCAAATAAACACGGCTTATATCAGGCTACTCCCAAAGGGAGACAAAGATACGAGTAACCCTGCTAACCTAGCCCGATCTACCTGATCAACCAGGATCTAAAGCTGATGTCTAAGATTATGGCCACAAGACTGGTCAAGCTCCTGCCAGCCCTCCTGAGAGGAACAAACAGGATTTGTAAAGGGGAAGTCTGCGGTGGCCAATATTAGGAGGGCGATGATGGTGCTAGAGGCGGTACGATTGGATGGACAAGGGGGAAAGGGGCTCCGGCCATGGTCCTATTAGACGCTGAAAAGGTGTTTGACAGTGTGGGATGGACATGGTTGGGGCAAGTCTTAGATAAATTTGGAGTACAGGGTGGATTCCGACAATTCCTGTCAACATTATACACAAACCCGAGGGCAAGAATACACACCGGGCTTTCTGTCTGATGTGTTCCGGTTGGGGAGAGGGACACGCCAGGGCTACCCTTTATCGCCACTACTCTTCAACCTGGCTATAGAGCCGCTCTCCTGTTTCCTCAACGGGAATCAGAGATTTCAGGGCATCAGAGTAGGCACTAAAGAGGTGAAATCTAATTTTTTCGCCGACTGCATAGCCTTATACATGGCGAACCCAGCAAGAGATCTCCCTGATGCACAGCAGAAATTATTAAAGCAATTTGGGAGCCTCTCAGGCTTCAAACTAAATAAGGCCAAATGTGAGCTCCTTTATCTTACCCGGGGAACACGGGGAGGAGCCTGAGTTGCGCAGAATAATACTGATCTGCATGGGATACCCGTAGCGGGCGAAGTAATTAAATACCTAGGAATTAAATTGTGTCAGGATACCAGACACATCTACCATTTAAACTATCGCCCACTCATCCTTAAAACTGAACAAGAATTGGAAAGGTGGAGGGAATTACCGCTATCTTTATTGGGCAGGGCCCATTTGATTAAAATGGTCAGCTTCTCACGGCTCCTCTATCCATTACAGACTCTCCCACTATTATTGAAACACACTGACGTTAATAAACTTAACAGGGCCTTTTCCAAGTTCCTATGGAGGGGCAAAAAACGCAGGATTGGACTATGTATATTGATGCATACAAGAGAGAAGGGAGGGCTAGCATTCCCAAATCTGAGGGGTTACAATCTGGCCTGTATAGTACGCCACATTGTCGATTGGCTGAAAGACACGAGTAGGCACTCCGATTTTCTTTTAGAGACGGAGTGGTGCAGACCATGGAGTCTAGCTGCCATCCTGCACTCTGCAGGGACGGCATTGAGCCCCAAACTTAAACAATCTGTTCTGTTCCGGGACACAAGGGTGGCATGGAAGGCGGTCAAGTGCAAATTGGGGTTATCATGCAGGGTTTTAAAACATCTACCTCTTTGGAGCCACCCGGACTTCCCTCAGGGCAGGGAAAATGCATTATTTGGAGCCTGGAGGGAAAAGGGAGTCGGAAAAGTTAACGACCTACTAAACACACGTGAACAGAGATGGCTGATGGCGAATGAGATTTTTCGCAAATGGCATCTTGTACCTTCACATGGTCTACAGTACACGCAACTCAAGCAACATGTGATGTCATGACTTCGGGACGTACGAAGGGAATGCCGGGACTCAGAACTTGACAATCTGCTGACTAGACAACTGACCGAAATTAGCATCTCACTTGTATATGCAATGTTGAAACGGGCCCTACTGCCGTTGGGTCCCTTTGGAGCTCTTCAGACAATCGGAGACGCACCTGGGTGACGCAGGAGCAGGGGAGATGGTGGTGACGGGATGGAATGCAATGCGACAACATGTCACGGACGAAAGGTGGAGAGATGCCCATTTTAGGTTCATGCACGGAGCTATTTTTGGGTTTGATCTGCCCCCCTCACAGCAAAATCCCACCCGACGTGTGACTTGTCTCCGATGCAACCAGCATAAGACTGACTTGTTTCATGGGATGTGGGAATGTGCCCGACTTAAGACACAGTGGGAGGAGGTGGGGCGCTGGACAAATCATCTACTAGAGACCAATATCCCATTTGACAAGGCCGTATGGGTCTTTCACGCCAACATTACGACACAAATGCCTAAGGAGCGGACCAGGCTCCTTCACACCATATTAATTACGTTCAAACGACTTATTCTGTCAAAATGGCTGGAAGATCGACCAACCACTATTTCTCACCTACGGTCGGAGTTAAGGAGAATTATGCTGCTTGAAAAAGAGGATGCTGAAACTGACAAAGATAATAAAACAAAGAAATTCTTTGAGATGTGGCAACCGTATCTGGTAACACACCTCACGAGAAACGAAAAAGATGACGTGGTTAGACCTTTCCGAGACACGGCGTGATATTGTTATGAGGATCTGCAGGGTTCGTTAGGGCATCTGAAAATGACAATATAGAGGGAGTCTAAAGCGCGAACAGCTTTATGACACGGGGGTCTGCAGAGGGGTGGGTGGGAGGGGGAGAGTTAAATTTTGTTCTTTAGTTGTTAATGGCGATGAAACTCAATATTCTATGTTGATATGTCATGGTAATGTATGGGGCCTTAACAATGGGAATTGTCATTTTTTCATTACTGTATATGTTCAAAAATCAATAAAATATGCTAAAAAAAAAACATCTTATATGTCTGCTTGATCCTTAGCATGCTCCTAATCAGACCTCCATTACTATTTTTTGCATAAAAACCACTCCCTTTGAGAGGGACTGGCGGCTGGAGCAGCTCAGGAACAGCACAAACGATCTGCTTTGAGGACCTGGCGTTTCCCTGGCAACCCGTAACAAAAAACGGTGACAAAATTTCGGATCCGTGGTCAAGTGACCGGATAAGTCCTGTTCCGAGGACCAGGAGTGAGGAGAGCGGAGAGGCAGCGCACATACCGCAGGTGGCAGAGGCTGGTAAACCGGGTTGTGCAAGTCCTGCACAACCCGGTTTACCAGCCTCCACCGCTGATAAGGTGAGTGGCCACCTACCCACGCCACTTAGATGTTTTATTAAGGGGATCCTACACACGCCCCTTTTCCTCTTTGTTTTGCGAGTTTCAAATAGAGAGCAGACATGATGTTGGAAACTGCAGCTAGACAGTCGTTGGTGTTTTTTAAACCGCAGGTGTAAGGTCAGGGGCTGAAGTGTATAATTGTGTGTCATCAGCATAGAGATGGTACAGGAAGCCAAATCTGCTGATGGTGTGTCTTATTGGGGCTGTGTAGAGAGAGAAGAGAAGAGGTCTGAGGACTGCACCCTGAGGGAGCCCAATAGTGAGAGGGAGAGGTGAGAAAGTGGAAACAGGAAATGATACATTGAAAGAGCGATCAGAAAGATAGGAAGAGAACCAGGAGAGAGTGGTGTTCTTTATGCCAATGGAGTGCAGCATAGAGAGTAGGAGCTGATGGTGGTCAACAGTGTCAAAAGCTGCAGAGAGGTCAAGAAGAATAAGCAGAGAGTGCACCACTTCTCCTGTCCTGTACACTGGGTATAATCCTCATTAGTGATAGTGTCCAACTCACCGGTCAATAGCTCTTAGAGTGCAGCATTCTTCTGACGGAGCAAATTGTGAATTATTGATATTTTGAGATTTCATGATTTTTGCTTTCTAAAGTTCCTTAAAACTATTGTAAACGCCACTCTTTTGCACATACCTTTTGTATATTTTTATATATTTTAACTAAACTGTCTAATTGACATAGTGTGACCAGCTGGGATTGTGGAGTCATTATGTGGGTCACCGCCCTAAGTCTGGAGGTGGACATAAATTGGTCTTGTTTCTATTTTTCCATTGTATTATGATTAAGACCAGCACAATGGTCGAAACATGTCAATACTGATGGAATATTAATACAATCTAATAAACCTTTGGATTTTAAGAATAACGTGGAGCTGGACATTTCCCATTTTCTGGGTATAATCCTCAGCATCTGTATTACTCTGTACAGTGGTGTAACCAGAGTATGGCGGGCCCCGGTGCGAAATTTAGACCTGGGTTCCCCCTCGTGCGCACACATTAGTCAGATGAATGGGCCTCATATGACGTTCTAAATCCTCTAAAGACTCACAAATTGACCCCTCTCCACCTTCATTATGCATTTATGTCTCTCATCATGTTATATATGGTCTTCCTTCTGGAATATGGCCTTATCGTGGTATACGTGTCCCCATCATGGTTTATATAGTCCTCCTCCCGCCACCATAGTCGTCCAATTGTTATAATGCATCCCTATATTTCTCCATATATTACAATGTACCCCCATTGACCTCTATGTATTATAATGCATCCCATTTTCCTCCATTCATAAGGTAGCCCTCATAGTCATTCAATTATTATAACAAACCCCCATTATCTTCCATATAATAAAATGCAGCCTCACATCCCTCAATATATCATAATGCAGCCTCATAGCGCTCCTTATAGCATAATACAGCCTCATACGTTCTCCATATAGTATAATGCAGCCTCATAGCCACTCTATATAGTATAATACAGCCTCATAGCCTCTCCATATAGCATAATGCAACCTCACAGCCCTCCATATAGTGCAGCCTCTAAACTCTCCATATGATGTAGCCTCAAAACCTATCATATAGTGCAGTCTCATAACTCTCCACATAGTGCAAGCTTATATATGCAGTCTCATATCTCTCCATATAGTGCAGTATTATATATGCAGCCTTATATCTCTCCATATAGTGCAATATTATACTGTATATGCAGCCTTATATCTCTCTATATAGTGCAGTATTATATATGCAGCCTCAAATCTCTCCATATAGTGCAGTGTTATATATGCAGCCTCACATCTCTCCATATAGTGCAGTATTATACTGTATATGCAGTCTCATATCTCTCCATATAGTGCAGTATTATTTATGCAGCCTTATAGATGAACCCCCTCCCCTCCATAATCCTCTGGCCATAGGGCACTTACCTACTTAAAAAAAAAAATCTGTACTTACCTCTCCTCATTCCCTCGCTGCTCCGGCGGTCTCCTCTGAAGATTCAATACTCAGGAGGAGGTGCCAGCCTGCATTCCCACTGTGGAACGCATAAAGCAGGAAGTGAGAGGAGGCGGCACAGTGGAATGCAGGCCAGGAAGCTGGCAGGTCAGAGGAGAGGAAGCAAGGGGCAGGAGCAGCCGTGTGAAGTAGGAGGCTTCCCTCCCCTCCTCTCCCTGACACTTGGGCTGCCGCACTGTCACATGGATGTGTGTTCTCAGGGAAGCACATCCATGTGAAGCAGGAGCTACTATTGGCAGGTTCAGGGGGGCGGCTGGAGGCATTGGCCCCTTACAGGTCCAGGCCCCGTCGCAGCCATGATCCCTGCGACCGCAATCGTTACGTCACTGATTCTGTATATATAGACTGCACAGTACCACTTCTCCTGTCCTATATACTGGGTGTAATTCTCAGTATCTGTATTATTCTGTATATACACTGCACACTACCACTTCTCCTGTCCTGTATACAGGATGTAATCCTCAAGAAAAAACAAAATGCCAGTACTGCCAGAAAAAATATAAAGATTATGTAAATACACTTATTCTTTCCACACTGTAAAAATGAGACATTTCACAAAAGATTAAAACATACCGCGACAAGGCATATCTCAGATAGAGTGGTCCTACTCTACAATTTTTAATTTTCACTGTGTCAAAAGACCGTCAGATGACCGCGAGCGACCAATCACAGCACCCGATGTCATTATGACAACATGCAAGGTCCTTGCAGGTCGATGCCTGCTCCCGGCCCCGGAACACCCGGTGAAGGGTAAGTATAAAAATCTTTATTATTTTTAATACATTTGACATTCTTTTACATTTGATTTCACAGTGTATAATGCATATGTCACAGAGAGGAGGAGGAACAGGATTCTCCCTCCCCTCTGTGACATCACTGAAGAAGTTGCCCCGTAAAACACGCGGTGTGTGAATGCACCGCATTTTTTTATGGGGCATTTTTGCGCTTTTTTGTGCTGAAAGAAGCGCCCGCGCAAAAAAGTGCTATGTGTGAACATAGCCTAAGTATGACGTTGAGCTGGACAATCATCGTTTTCTGAGCCTTGGGTGTAATCCTAAGTATCTGTATTATTCTGTATTTATACACTAAACAGTGTCCTGTTGTCAGAGAGGCAATTTTGGACTTTGCAATTTTCCGCATTTAAATGTTTAAATTGATCATCAATTATCTTCTGTATAGGTGATGATTTTCCCTTCACTGTGGAGCTGACCGCTTGGACCCCCACACGCCTGAGAACATGGCTTTGAAGAGCAACATGAAAATGGAGTTTTGGTCAATCGCCATTCACATGTGGATTTTCAGATAACTCCTTTAAGGGCTCGGACACACTTCCGTGAAACTCGTCCGAGTTTACTGTGCGGAAAAATCGCATTGCGTCTGGTCCAATGTTAACTAATGTCTGAGAGCACATTTCCGAGTCTGATACGCTTTTTCGGCATCCGATTCTCGGATTGCGAGTCAATAGCAACTTGTTGCAATTCTATGCGAGTCACGGACGAGACTCGCCAATGCAAGTCTATGGGTCCGAGACAAAAAACGGATTGCACTCGCGCCATCCGAGTCTGATGCGAGTTTTAATTGATACATTACTATTCTGTAGCTCAGACAACTGTAGGAAATGTTCCTGTAAATGACTATACAGTAAATAGCTGCTGAGGAAAAAACGGATTGCACTCGCACAGCACTCGCAAGCCACACTGACCAAAAGTCAGATGACACTCGTCCAACTCTCGGATCTGTGAATCGGACAGTTTTTTCACTTGGATGTATATCCATACCCTAAGGGAGTGATAAGGGGCAAGACAATGTAAAGCAAAATTCACTGATCAGGGCTGATGGGTGTTATACTATGTGGGCTTTTGAGGATTGTTTGCTAGGGCTGCTTTTTGGTTCCTATCCAGCCCTGGATGTCCCTACAGATTCTACACCACACACCATGATTATACCACAGAACCCAAACAGTATGATGCCCCCATATTCCCCCACACAGTATGATTGCTCCCACAGTCCCCCATATTATGTGATGCCCACACAGTGCTTTCACCAACACATAGAGTGATGCACCCACAGATTGTACACACAGTACCATGCCCACATAGTACATTTCCCCCCAAACAAATTAAATTAGTGAATGAATATATATATATATATATATATATACAGTATATATCTATATAAATATATAGATATCTATATCTATATCTATATATATATATATAGATATAGATATAGATATCTATATATATATATATACATACACAGTGTGTTGTGAAAGTATTTGGCCCCCTTGAACCTTTCAACCTTTTGCCTCATTTCAGGCTTCAAGCATAAGGATATAAATTATAATTTTTTTGTGAAGCATCAACAACAAGTGGGACACAACCGTGAAGTGGAACGAAATTTATTGGATATTTTAAACTTTTTTAACAAATAAAAAACTGAAAAGTGGGGCGTGCAATATTACTCGGCCTCTTTACTTTCAGTGCAGCAAACTCACTCCAGAAGTTCAGTGTTGGTCTCTGAATGGTCCAATGTTGTCCTAAATGACTGGTGAAGATAAATAGAATCCACCTGTGTGTAATCAAGTCTCCGTATAAATGCACCTGCTCTGTGATAGTCTCAGGGTTCTGTTTCAAGTGCAGAGAGCATCATGAAGACCAAGGAACACACCAGGCAGGTCCGAGATACTGTTGTGGTGAAGTTTAAAGCTGGATTTGGATACAAAAAGATTTCCCAAGTTTTAAACATCTCAAGAAGCACTGTGCAAGCGATCATATTGAAATGGAAGGAGTATCAGACCACTGTAAATCTACCAAGACCCAGCTGTCCCTCTAAATTTTCATCTCGAACAAGGAGAAGACTGATCAGAGATGCAGCCAAAAGGCCCATGATGACTCTGGATGAACTGCAGAGATCTACAGCTGAGGTGGGATAGCCTGTCGATAGACATATCCCGCAGCGCTTTACAATACAGATCATATTTAACAATCATAAGAAACAGTTATCAGAAAATATGATACAATACAGTACAAAAACAATACAATACAAAGCATAATACAATTATTAGAGCAAAATAATGACAGCCTAGCTTATAAGAAGATGGACGGAGCCAAATACAGGACCATTCAGGAAGAAAACCTGTTGAAGTCTGCAAAAGACCTGAGACTGGGACGGAGATTTATCTTCCAACAAGACAATGATCCCAAACATAAAGCAAAATCTACAATGGAATGGTTCAAAAATAAACATATCCAGGTGTTAGAATGGCCATGTCAAAGTCCAGACATGAATCCAATCGAGAATCTGTGGAAAGAGCTGAAAACTGCTGTTCACAAACGCTCTCTATCCAACCTCACTGAGCTCGAGCTGTTTTGCAAGGAAGAATGGGCAATAATTTCAGTCTCTTGATGTGCAAAACTGATAGCGACATACCCAAGAGACTTGCAGCTGTAATCGCAGCAAAAAGAGGTGCTACAAAGTATTAACTCAAGGGGGCCGAATAATATTGCACACCCACTTTTCAGTACTTTATTTATTAAAAAAGTTAAAAATATGCAATAAATTTTATTCTACTTAACGATTGTGTCCCACTTGTTGAATCTTCACAAAAAAATTAGAATTTATATCTTTATGTTTGAAGCCTGAAATGTGGCAAAAGGTTGAAAAGTTCAAGGGGGTCAAATACTTTCACAAGGCACTGTATATATATAGCCTGCATATTATTTTTCTCTATAAATATATAAAAACTACTAGAAAAAAAGCAGCATCAGAAAAACTCACCATCCATGCCAAAGACAGAAAACCAAAAGCACTTACAGGACGCAGTCAGAGCCCAATTGTGGAGCAAGCCCAGCTGCTGGCTGATGAGTCGCCTCTACCAGCAAAATGTGGGAGGCGACCTGCCATGCATACACTAGGCCTGCATAGAGCACCATTCACACTGATACATATGATGCAGAGTGTCTGAAAGCTACCCAACCGCTCCGCTGCCTGAGCATTGGGCCGCACAGCACGATGCTTCTGCACCACTGGATGAACGGCGCCCCTATGGGCCCAACTGCGCCCTGGATGGATAAAAAAGTGCAAAAGTTTTTTATATGATAAATAAAAAAAACCCTTTATAGATGGGATTTTGGTTCATGTGTTGGCCTACACATGTAAGTGCTTTTGGTTTTCTGTCTTTGGCATGGATGGTGAGTTTTTCTATAAATATATAAGCTAAGGCCCATTATCAAAATTTGAACAGTTTGGTGGTTTTTAATTCTTGCTGATGCCGTGTCAGCCACTTTTTCCAGTATTAAAGGTAGTTTGCTGCCATCTATAGGTTCTTGTGTTAAATGAACATACGGCAGATTTTGTTCATGTCAATACACCCTATATATTATGCATTATGTAAAAATAATTTTTTACTTTCTTGGGATTTCTATGTTGTTTTGCCATCAGTTTTCAGTCTAAACTAGTTGTTGTAATACACTGAAAAAGGACAAAAAATAATACAAATAATAGTAAAAATCAGCTGAAGAAAAAATGCAGCTATATTCACAACACAGTTCAAATGCATAAAAGTGTGCAGTTGGCCATCAATGATATTGTTGTGAGCAGCACAGGTGCAAAATGCTAATGAACAACCACTTATTAACCCCTTCACCCCCGCTCAAATTTTCCATTTTTGGTTTTTCGTTTTTCCCTCCCCTTCTCTTTTATTGCGAGATAAGTTAAACTTTTGAATAAAATAATATATTGTACCATATAGTGTACAGGAAAATGGAGAAAAAATTCCAAGTGCGGTGAAATTGCAAAAAAACTGCTATTACACATTTGTTTTTTTTATTCACCATGTTCACTATATGGTAAAACTGATATGTCAGTATGATGCCTCAGGTGAGTATGAGTTTGTAGATACAAAACATGTATACTTCTACTGTTATCTAAAGGGTGAAAAAAATACTGTGTTTTGAAAGAAAAAGAATTGCGCTTTTGCGCCATTTTCCGCAACCCGTGCCGTTCTCATTTTTTGGGATCTGGGGCTGTTTGATGGCTTATTTTTTTGCATCTTGAGCTGATGTTTCTAACGATACCATTTTTGGGAAGATACACTGCTTTGATCGTCCATTATTGCATTTTATTGCAATGTTGCAGCGACCAAAAAAGTAATTTTGTCGCTTGAACTTTTTTTCTGTTGCACAGTTTACATTTTATATTTTAATAGATAGGCCATTTCTGAACGCGGTGATACCAAATATGTGATTTTTTTTATTTTTCTAATTATTTTATTTTTAATAGTGCAAAATTGGGTGATTTAAACTTTTTATTTTTCATATTTGTAAAAACATTTTTGAATTTTTTTTATTTTCCACTGCTCCTTAGGGGGCCTCAGAGCTGCACAGTCTGATCACTTCTGCTGCATATCTTCATATAGCAGAAATGATCACTTCATGTGGATGCCAGCATTTGCCAGCCATCCACAGAAAGTGATCCCAGACAGCATGCACGGTCATCACGTGACCCAAGGCTGTCAAGGTAACAGCAGAGGTTCCATGATCGCATCATGGGACCTGCGATCACGGCGGGAAATGCCACAGTCCCCGCTGCTGTTCATTGAATCGCGCTGTCAGTGATTGAAGGAGACTGAAGAGTCTTCTAGTGTTCACGTGGGCCCACTGTTAAATTTAATTTAATAATCATTGCATCACCCCATCCATCACTTCTCAGCTCTGAAGTCGGTGCTGAGAGGAGGGGGGACTGGCCAGAGCTATACATATTAAAATGTCTTAAACAGCCTGCACACACAATCACCCATCACTGCGGCAGCGGTGTGCAATCACATGTGGATACTCACTGCTTCCCATGATGCACATTATCCCAGGCATTTGATGCACTGACTATCCCGGCAGCAGACATGTGATTATACTCACTGGCCATCTCTCACTTGCAGCTGCATCTTTTGCCTGCAGCGGACATTGAGTGAAGAATGATGCCTAACAGTAATGTCATTACTGCGTGCTCCATGCTCACATGCTAATCAGCTGCTGGCAAGAGAAGACATAGGCAGGGCCGACGTTAGGGGGGGGGCAGACTGGGCAGTTGCCTAGGGCCCCCACTCTCTTGGGGGCCCCCAAAGGAGCTGAGCTGAGAAAAGCCATAAAACAGTAAAAAAAAATAAAAATACACATATTTGGTATCACTGCGTTCATAAGAATCTAAGCTATCAATATATAAAGTAAATTAATCCAATTGGTTAATGGCGTAACGGGAAAAAAATAAAAACGCCAGAATTATGTTTTTTGGGCCACCACGTTGCTACAATAAAATGCAATAAAAGGCAATCAAAATGTATCTGACTCAAAATGGTATCAGTAAAAATGTCAGCTCAGGGCACATAAAGTAAGCCCTCACATAGCCCTGTATCTTCAAAAATTAAAACATTATGGGTCTCGGAAAATGGCGAATAAAGCAAATTTTTTATTATTTATTTATTTATTTATTTTTTACAAATTTCAGATTTTTTATGATTGAAATAAAAAAATGTTCATTATTGTTACCACCCGGGGGTCTGCCGCCCGTGCCCCGCGGCCTGCTGCCTTTACTCCCTCGGCTCCTACCGCCCCTGTCCGGCTTCAAGGATCCCGGGTGTCGACCGTCCGCCGACGGCTCCGGGGCGCTGGCAGCCGCTGCCCGCGGGTCGGTCGGGTAGCGTCTTCCTTACCGTATGCTCTCCGGGTGCGCGCACCTGTCCCCAGCCGCAGGGGTCCAGCACCCTCTGCTTGAGCAGCGCTGCTCATCTCACTTCCGGGGCCGCTGCTTGAGCTATGACAATCCATCTCCAAGTAAGTATCTGGTGGAGAACTGCAGGGAGCTTGCTCCTCCCTTCAGCCAATCACCATGTCTCTGTGTTCTGCCAATCAGGAGTACCCTGCTGTGATATAAGCTTCCTGTTTCCTCTTACTCTTTGCCAGGGCAATTTCTATGTAGTGAACTTGCTAATCCTGGTCTGGTCAGGTTGTTCCTTAATTGGCTTGATATCTGATTACTCTGTGTTCCTTCCCGCAGATTCCTCCCGTGCCGGCTCCTCGCTGACTCCAGTGGTCTCGGTCTGCTTCCCGGACCTCTTCCCTGCTGAAGCGCTGTCTCCAGTCCTGCTCCGGATTCTCAGTGTTCCCGGTTCCCCGTGTCCTGTTTCATACCCGGTTGCTGTTTTGTTACCACGTCGCCTGGGGTCGGTTTAACACTCGTGTCCGCTTCATTGGTCCCCCCGAGGTTGGTACCGGTGGTATCCCTGTATAGGGGTCAAGTGCTCCGGGGCCTCCTTCGGTGGTATTCCTGTGCTGCGACCTTGTGGCTCTCCCCTGGCACGTGGGTTCTTGTTTTATTGTTGTTCAAATAAACCTGTTGACTCTACTGTACTGGTCTGCCTCTCTATCACCCGGTATCAGCATCCGCTCTACGCGGTCCAGTGGGTCCACGTGTGGGGTCCGTCAGTAGGACGTGACAGATCTTGCCCTGGCCATGGACCCCGCTGATACCAGGTTTGATGCCCAAAGAGAGCTGGCCGGACTCCGCCAGAGCCACGACCAGGTCGTGGGATTAATCCAGTCTCTGGAGGCCCGCCTAGGGGCGCTCTCCACTACTGATCCCGCTCTCTCTTCTCAGATCTTGGGTCTCCACCAGGAGTTGGACCACCAGAGAGGGATACAGACTCGGATGCTATCCCATATGGCCTCCGTGGATGATCGGCTTACCAGCCTATAGAGAGCGACTGGAAGTCCAGGCTCCGTCCCCGTGCTACCTGCAGGAGCTCCGGCCAGAGCCGTGTCTTCTCCACGCTTATGCCAGCCCGCCAGGTATGCAGGGGATCCTAAAGCATGTCGGGGGTTCATCAACCAGTGCCAACTCCACTTCCGGTTGCTACCCCACCAATTCCCGACGGATGAGGCAAGAGTGGCCTTTCTGGCTTCGCATCTCGAGGGAGAAGCACTGGCGTGGTTCAACCCGGTATTGGAGAGGGAGGATCCCATCGTGTCCAACCTCCGGGCGTTCCTGGACACCTTTCGTAGGACCTTTGATGAGCCGGGACAGGTGGCCTCTGCCACCGAGGCACTCTTCAACTTACACCAAGGTAACCTGTCTGTTGGGCAGTATGCCATCCGGTTCCGTACCTGGCTTCCGAACTCCGCTCGGCGGATGAGCCCTTAGTTGGTGTCTTCCACCGGGGGTTGTCGAGCCAGATCAAAGACGAACTGGCGGTTCGGGACCTGCCCAGCTCCCTGGAGGAGTACATCGCCCTCGCTGTCCAAATCGACCGTCGTCTTCAGGATCGGTCCCAGGAGAGAACACAGGAGAGGACACAGGAGAGAAGACCCCTTCGCTTGGCTCCCACTTTCCAGCGACCCCTTCTTCCGGTACCCACAGTGCCTCCGGCAGGTCAGGAGGCCATGCAGGTGGATCACGTCCGCTCTCGGATCCAGATGAGGGAGGAGAGGATCACCCGGGGTCTATGCCTGTACTGCGGAGGATCTGACCACTTTCGTCGCCAATGCCCCAAGCGGCCAGAGAACCTTCGTCTTGGACAGGTGAGAGAGACCAACCTAACGAAGAACTCACCCTCTCACTATTGCCATCCTGCTTAAGGTCGGAGACAAACGTCATTCGGAGGTGGCTCACCTGGATTCCGGTTCTGCAAGTAATTTCGTGCAACAAGATGCGGCGCAGCGCTACGGTATTCCCATATACCCCCTGCAGCATCCCCGTGTCATCATCTCGGTCGATGGGAGACACTTACAGGACGCAGTGACGGGTGTCACCGGAGAGGTAGAGATACAAGTCGGAGCTCTGCACACGGAACGCCTCAATTTCTATGTCCTGCCGACCCTGTCTCCTCCGTTTATGCTCGGTCTTCCATGGCTCCGCATGCATGAACCGGTTCTGGAATGGCGAACAGGTGAGGTCCTGCGGTGGAGGCAGGCTTGTCATAGTCGATGCCTTCTTCCCGTGTCCCCGGTCCGGTTGCCACCATCACCGGCAGCGCTACCCGGTCTGCCCTCGGCCTATTGGTCGTATGCCGACGTCTTCGACAAGAAGGAGGCCGAGACGTTACCCCCGCACAGACCTTATGACTGTCCTATTGACCTGGTGCCTGGGGCTCTACTCCCGAAAGGCCGTATCTACCCGTTAAACCCTGCCGAGACCCAGGCAATGTCTGACTACGTAAGGGACAGCCTGGCGCGGGGTTTCATACAGAAGTCCTCCTCGCCCGCAGGTGCAGGGTTCTTCTTTGTAAAGAAGAAGGACGGCTCCTTACGACCGTGCATAGACTATCGGGGTCTCAACGCCATCACCGTGAAGAATAGATACCCGCTTCCCCTCATACCGGAGCTTTTCGACCGGCTACGTGGATCCCGGGTCTTCACGAAGCTGGACCTCCGAGGGGCATATAACCTGGTCCGGATACGAGCATGGGACGAATGGAAGACCGCCTTCAACACCCGGGACGGGCACTACGAATATAAGGTAATGCTGTTCGGTCTCAGTAACGCCCCTGCTGTCTTCCAGGAATTCGTGAACGATGTCTTCCGGGACCTCCTGTACGTGTGTGTCGTGGTCTACCTGGATGACATTCTGGTGTTTTCTCCGGACCTTCCCACTCACAGGTGAGATGTCCGACGGGTCCTACTCCGGTTACGGGAGAACCAGTTATATGCCAAATACGAGAAATGCTTGTTCGAACGGACATCTTTGCCCTTTCTGGGCTACGTTATCTCTGACGTCGGTCTGGAGATGGACCCGGAGAAGCTTTCCGCAATCCTCTCTTGGCCTCGACCCGTGGGACTCAAGGCCATCCAGAGGTTCCTTGGTATCACCAACTACTATCGGCAGTTCATCCCACATTTCTCCGATGTGGTCAAGCCTCTTACCGCACTGACCCGGAAGGGGACGCCTGCTAAGGCTTGGACCCCTGAGGCCGAGACCGCCTTCATGACACTCAAGAGTGCCTTTTCCTCGGCTCCAGTTCTCCACCGGCCGGTGGCGGATAAACAATTCTTTCTGGAGGTGGACGCATCCTCCTCCGGAGCCGTCCTCTCCCAGAAGTCCTCCACAGGGCGTATGGTGACATGCGGCTTTTTCTCCAAAGCCTTTTCCTCCGCAGAGCGGAACTACTGCATAGGGGATCGGGAGCTGCTGGCCGTCAAAATGGCGCTGGAGGAGTGGCGATACCTCCTGGAGGGCACAGTACATCCCGTGGTGATCTACACCGATCACAAGAACCTGGCATACGTACAGTCGGCACAGAGACTCAATCCCCGACAGGCTCGATGGTCACTGTTTTTCGCCCGCTTTGATTTTCAACTCCATTTTCGCCCAGCAGGCAAGAACATCAAGGCGGATGCCCTATCCCGATCCTTCCTCGTAGAGGACCAAGAGGAGGAGCCCCGATCCATCATCGATTCATCCAACATCTGCATGGTGGCACCACTCCATCTGTCCTTTCCGCCTCCAGGTAAGACGCTGGTACCTGAGGCTGATCGCAGGCACGTCCTTCGCTGGGGTCATTCGTCCAGACTCGCAGGTCATGCGGGGGTAACAAAGACCCAGCTCCTGATTGAGCGGTACTACTGGTGGCCGCAGATGCATCGGGACATCTCCGACTATGTCTCCGCCTGTCCTTCTTGCGCTCGGAACAAGACACCCAAGCAATGGCCCGTCGGGCTCCTTCTACCCATACCGGTGCCCTCGGAACCATGGAGGCACATCGCCATGGACTTCGTCACCGACCTTCCTGTCTCCTCCGGCAACACTGTGGTATGGGTCGTGGTTGACCGGTTCTCTAAGATGGCTCATTTCATTCCCCTGCCCGGTCTTCCGTCTGCTCCCAGGTTGGCTGAACTGTTCATGTCTCATGTTCTCCGTCTGCATGGTCTTCCCTCTAACATTGTCTCCGACAGGGGTGTGCAGTTTGTCTCCAGGTTCTGGCGTTCTCTCTGCAAGAAGCTCGATGTCAAACTCGACTTCTCTTCAGCTTATCATCCACAGTCCAATGGGCAGGTCGAACGGGTAAATCAAGTGTTGTCCGGGTACCTGCGACACTTCGTCAATGCCCACCATGACGACTGGTCCTCCCTGCTTCCCTGGGCCGAATTTTCCTATAATGACCACGTTGGTGAGTCCTCCTGTAACACCCCTTTCTTTATAGTCTACGGACACCACCCTAGGGTCCCATGTCCCGTGGTGGACGCAACTCCGAATCCAGCTGCGAACACGCTGGCTCGAGACTTTACCAAGATCTGGGAGACGACCCGTACAGCCCTGGAGAGGGCTTCCCAGCGGATGAAGGGTCATGCCGACAAACGCCGTCTGGACTCACCCCTGTTCAACCCCGGAGACAAGGTATGGCTCTCCTCCAAGTACATAATGCCTCAAGATGCCTTCCTACAAGCTCGGTCCGCGTTATATCGGTCCCTTTGCTGTGGTCCGGAGACTGAATGAGGTGTGCTACCAGCTACGATTGCCTCCGTCGCTGCGTATCCATAAGTCTTTCCACCGTTCTCTCCTCAAGCCTCTGGTTCTCAACCGCTACTTCCCGGATCCGGACTCGCATCCACCACCGGTCACGGCTTCCGACGTGTTCAAAATCAGTGCTATTCTGGACATGAGGATGAGGGGTCGTTCTAAGTGGTATTTGGTCGACTGAAAGGGGTTTGGTCCCGAGGAACGGTCCTGGGTACTCGAGGCGGACGTTAATGCCCCACGCCTCCTGCGCAGGTTTCTGGCCGGGTTCCGTCCGGGGGGGCGTGGAGGGGGGGTACTGTTACCACCCGGGGTCTGCCGCCCTGTGCCCCGCGGCCTGCTGCCTTTACTCCCTCGGCTCCTACCGCCCCTGTCCGGCTTCAAGGATCCCGGGTGTCGACCGTCCGCTGACGGCTTCGGGGCGCTGGCAGCCGCCGCCCGCGGGTCGGTCAGGTAGCGTCTTCCTTACCGTATGCTCCCCGGGTGCGCGCACCTGTCCCCAACCGCAGGGGTCCAGCACCCTCTGCTTGAGCAGCGCTGCTCATCTCACTTCCAGGGCCGCTGCTTGAGCTATGACAATCCATCTCCAAGTCAGTATCTGCTGGAGAACTGCAGGGAGCTTGCTCCTCCCCTCAGCCAATCACCATGTCTCTGTGTTCTGCCAATCAGGAGTACCCTGCTGTGATATAAGCTTCCTGTTTCCTCTTACTCTTTGCCAGGGCAATTTCTCTGTAGTGAACTTGCTAATCGTGGTCTGGTCAGGTTGTTCCTTAATTGGCTTGATATCTGATTACTCTGTGTTCCTTCCCGCAGATTCCTCCCGTGCTGGCTCCACGCTGACTCCAGTGGTCTCGGTCTGCTTCCCGGACCTCTTCCCTGCTGAAGCGCTGTCTCCAGTCCTGCTCCGGATTCTCAGTGTTCCCGGTTCCCCGTGTCCTATTTCATACCCAGTTGCTGTTTTGTTACCACGTCGCCTGGGGTCGGTTTAATACTCGTGTCCGCTTCATTGGTACCCCCGAGGTTGGTACCGGCGGTATCCCTGTATAGGGGTCAAGCACTCCGGGGCCTCCTTCGGTGGTATTCCGGTGCTGCGACCTTGTGGCTCTCCCCTGGGGCGTGGGTTCTTGTTTTATTGTTGTTCAAATAAACCTGTTGACTCTACTGTACTGGTCTGCCTCTCTATCACCCGGTATCAGCATCCGCTCTACGCGGTCCAGTGGGTCCACGTGTGGGGTCCGTCAGTAGGACCAGGGCCGGTTTTAGACAAATTGTGGCCCTAGGCAAAAATTAAAGTGGGGCCCTAGATTATGAAATACTGCTGTAAAACAGTGCTACAGTCAATTCAGTGCTTTGAATTAAGTATTGAGCTAGTAACAACATTTTTAAGCGCCAAGAAGCCACTCAAAGCATTATTGTTCAAGGTGTAAAACATATCACACACTACACAGTTGTGTTCTTACTTAACTATCACTGCTGGTGTCAGTGTCCAGCACACTCCACACAGTGACGTCATCACTCTTGGGGCCAGCGCCCAGCGCACACCACACAGTGACGTCATCACTCCTGGTGCCAGTGTCCAGCACACTCCACACAGTGACGTCATCACTCTTGGGGCCAGCGCCCAGCGCACACCACACAGTGACGTCATCACTCCTGGTGCCAGCGCACACCACACAGTGACATCATCACTCCTGGTGCCAGCGCACACCACACAGTGACGTCATCACTCCTGGTGCCAGCGCACACCACACAGTGACGTCGTCACTCCTGGTGCCAGCGCACACCACACAGTGACGTCTTCACTCCTGGTGCCAGCGCACACCACACAGTGACGTCATCACTCCTGGTGCCAGCGCACACCACACAGTGACGTCATCACTCCTGGTGCCAGCGCACACCACACAGTGACGTCATCACTCCTGGTCCCAGCGCACACCACACAGTGACGTCATCACTCCTGGTGCCAGCGCACACCACACAGTGACGTCATCACTCCTGGTCCCAGCGCACACCACACAGTGACGTCATCACTCCTGGTCCCAGCGCACACCACACAGTGACGTCATCACTCCTGGTCCCAGCGCACACCACACAGTGACGTCATCACTCCTGGTCCCAGCGCACACCACACAGTGACGTCATCACTCCTGGTCCCAGCGCACACCACACAGTGACGTCATCACTCCTGGTGTCACATCGGACTGTGCAGGATCCTGAGGAGTTACAGCACAGGAGCATTTTTATATATTATTTTATGATTGTGGAGGTTTATTGTTTATATTTCTTTTTTTTTTTACATTTATTCATTGGAGAATGGCGATTTTTGTATTTGTGCAGTGTGTGACTAGTATTTTGATGCTCTATTAAACACTCACCAGTGGCCAGTGCGGCTTTGGGAATACTTCTCCTGGGGCTGCGTGGTGGTATCTCAGCTTCTGTGTATTCTCCTGACAGGACCTTTTGTGCTACTTCAGGGCTATATCAGTGGTCAGGTGACTGTGCATTTACAAACTCTGCACTGGTAGTGGCACTGTGTGCAGTATAGTCCTGACGCTGTACAGAAAGGACAGAGAGTGTATCTGTATTAGTATAGGGATTATAAACCTGTCACTTAGTGCCACAGCCAGGATGGATGGCCAGACCCAGAAGAGGAGAAGATGCAGACCGCAGGATTGAATACATGGTCACCACCAGCAGCACCATGACAGCTTCTGCCTCTGTCTGCAGATCTTCGATCATGGAGCTACTGTAATTTATAGCTCTATGACCGGAGATCTGCAGACAGAGAGGCAAGAAATAACACAGGGCAATTTAAAGCAGCCAGTGCAGAGGCAGCGTCCAGCATGAACATCACAGACACAGGAAAAGAACAGGTTCAGAAGCAAGGTGAAGTTCTCTCTGTCTGCCTCTTCTGCTGCAGTGCTGCTGAGGGAAGCTCAGCCGGGGTGTGTGTGTGACATGACACTAACTGTATTGTGGAGTCGGCGGAGGTGGCTCAGAGGCAGAGGTCGGGTGTGTGTGCACAGACCCGCTGTCTGCTTCCTTTCCTGACTGCTCGCTAGCTGCCACTATGTGCCTGTAATGAAACATCAGAATATACGCTTTACATCATAGATTAGAGTGGGTGACAAAGCAGGGCTTCAGGGGGCCCTTCAGTGCCTGGGGGCCCTAGGCAACTGCCTAGTCTGCCTCCCCCAAACGCCGGCCCTGAGTAGGACGTGACAGATCATCTTCTTATTCTGACCCAGATAATCAACTTATGAAGTCACTTTTACCATATAGTTAACATAAGTAAAAAACTCAAAAAAACATTGTGGAATTGCACTTTTATTTGCAATTTCAAAGCACTTGGAATTTCGTTCTCATTCTCCAGTACACTTTGAATGAATGATGTAATTCAATAGTACAACTCATCCTGTAAAAAAATAAGCCCTCGTACGGCTATGTGGAAGAAAGATAAAAAAGTTCTGGCTCTTGGAAGAAGCGGAGGGAAAAACAAAAACGAAAAGTCGCTCAGTAGTAAAAGTTATAAAATCCTTGTAATTGCCGTATAATAGCAGCAGGAGCGCCCCCCCACAGGCTTCAAACTTAACATGTTCATGATGGGAGTAATTAGAGTTAGGGGACCTCCTTAACTCCTACATTTGTAGCCAGTTATCAAGCAGAACTTACAAGGCATTAAAGGGGATGTCCAGGATTGATAAAACTTTACTACATTCTTTCAAAAACAGCACCCCCCCTGTGTACAGGTGGCATGTGGTATTACAGCATATGCCCATTACCTTCATTTGAGCTGAGCTGCAATATCACAAATAACCTGTAGATGGGGGAGGCACTGTTTTTGAAAGAAATCAGTCATGTTTATAGAATTCTGGATAACTCCTTTAAGATCAATATTTCCTCAAGTGAACCCAGAACAACACAAGACCACCAGGATGGGGCTTAATTCAAATTTATTTTTTTTATAAAATGAAGAATATAGCAGATCTTTGTTAAAGATGACATTTAAGTAGATGATACTATGAAAACATTCTCCTTACTGTCTCTCCAGTTTGTAAATCCTATTTTGTTAAACACTTGTAGGTAATTTTTAATCAATATAAGTAGTCCTGTGTTCACAATCCCCATCTCTTGGTCAGAGGATAAGAGGTTAGAAAGAGCGGCTCTCCCTGGAGGAGCCGGGCTGTGTGACACAGACAATGATGGGAATGGATGTGTGTGTTTATGTGTGTGTCCTCGATGTATACGTGTAATCTATAGTGTTTGCATAACATATTGTGTGTTGCGTGTATGTATGTAACATCTACATTTATAAATCCCATCAGCACAGATTGGAGTTCCTAGGTGTAAACATGTCGGCAATCACCCAACAAGCGAAACAAAGCTGTTGATCATCGAGTGATTGGACTGTTTATGGAGGAACAAAACTCCTTGCTCTCGCCTGCTGCAAACTGCAGAAGTGCTGCCGATAACATGATACTGTAGAGGACAGACTGCTCTACCGATGATTGTTCTGTACCCATGATTCTTCATCATCCTGTGTAAAAAGGCCGGAAACAAGCGCTGAATGTCTTAATATTATAAATCGCACTCATTCACCAGTCTGAATTCAGTGCTTGTACATGTAACCCAAATGTCTGAGTGTGACGGTGCAATATGTGAGCATTTACGGCCCACTTTAACCTTTTGCCCAGGGCCCTGGGCATAGGAGGATGTTGCTCTGCTGTGGGGAAGTGATGAATGGTGAGTATAATTGTTTATTTTATTTTTACGTGTGTGCCAGAATGGGTGCCATATATAACAGGATGGATGCTATATACCAGGATGGGGGCTATATACTAGGATGAATGTTATAAATTAAGTTGAGAAATATTACCAGAAATGGGGCTATAGCAGGATGGGGGAAATAAATCTGGGTGGTGGACACGTGTAACTGGAAGGGCCCAGGATGTGAGACAATAGAACCGAATTTGGGGATATTACCCCCATAACAGTGTCAGCAGCAAATCCGCCCCCTCCAATAACAGTGTGTCATGACCATATTTTTTAAATAAAGTTTTATTTTCCCATATTGGGCTATTCCATGTCAAGTGAACAAATGATTATTACCTCTATATTTTTAATTCTTTTGAGATTTTGTTATTTGATAATAGCATGTCAGACAATGCAAAATGTGAAGAGAAAAATTTTTTTCAAAATTTATTTTTTTTAAATGATTTTCAAAGTTCGAAAAAAGTGTGAATTTCGGTGTTGCCTGCCTTTGCATTTCTCCTCATAACTCAGGCTAGAAATAAGATAGAGAGACAAAATAAACACCGTTCTACTCAGAACTATACAGGCTTTCGCCATATATGTCACAAGAGGATCTTTGTTAATATTTTACCCATGCAATCGCAAACGCAAACTTTTAAAATGCATTTACGAAAAATCGGCATCATTTAAATATTTCAAAAACTGCCCATATGTCTGCTGTGCTCTTAGCAACATCTGTACCAAATTTCAAGTTGTGATCACAATGGGATCATATTTTAAAATATTTTACTATTAATAGCGTCAATGTGTCATTCCATATCAAGTGATCTAAATATGAATATTTTTTTTTACCTGACGTCTTTAGATTTAAAAAAAAAAATTTTTATTTGAAGTACTACTTTAGTTAATTATAAATTAAAAGTTTTGAATTTTTTTCTTCATCAGTTAATTTTTTACAGATATTTAAAGTTTTGAAAAAGTACGAATTTTGGCCTGGTATGGCTTTACATTTTTTTATCTCGGGCTAGAAATAAGATAATGAAGCGGGAGAGGCATCATTTTACTCAGAACGGTAATAGCTTTCATTTGATATGTCACAAGACTATATTTTTGTATATTTTGTTTGGGAAAAATCAAATTCAAAATTTTGATGCGCAATTGTGAAATAAATGTTAGTTTGAAAATTGTGACAAAATGCCTGTGTGTTACTTGTGTTCTTGGTTATATTTGTGCAGAGATTCAACTTGGGACCTGTCAAATTTATATATTTTTTATTTTATGGTTGTATAAGTTATTACAACTTATTGAATTTTTATTCAATAAGTTGAAATAACTCATACAACCATAAAATAAAAAATATATAAATTTGACAGGTCCCAAGTTGAATCTCTGCACAAATATACATTTACATGCCACAAAAAAGAAACACAAAAAACAAATCCCATAAGTGCCAGGATAAATCCATCTTAATCATCAGAACACAACGCTCAGCATTTTCAACCTGAATGCATTGAACAAACCAAAAGAAAAAAGGTGATCATATCCTCAAGTTTGATTAAACAAGATTAAAAGAACCAAAAATGTTAATCCCTATTTATACATGTAAATTTGTTTTCTATTATATCACTAAACATGTCATTTATTAAGTGTTTAATAAGAATAGTACAGTAGTTAAATCATCATTCTATAAAACATGAACTAATCAAACAATTAATAGTACGTTTTTAAAGTGCCCTTTTATCATCAATTTGTCCCTTCTAGTGGGTGAAATGTAATCTTGTCCATAAGCGCTTACTAGCAATCGCCATTTCCTTTTGTGTCACAGTATGTACGGCCTGTCACTGTGTTTGGCTTCACCTGAGTTATTATCTGACTTTTGTGCACTTTTAAAATGTCTGGCTTTCTTGGATACACAAATGATGGCGCTGGACCAGAAGGATGCAATGAAGTCATTTCTACTTCTTCATTTTCACAGTCTTTGGAGAGTACAGTAGCCAGCCACCAGCGCCAATCATATTCACAGGTTACATAGCCAGTTATGTCATCTATTGCCAATCTTGTGCCGCCTTCTACCACTTCATGGACTTCACTGTCTTTACGGAATGAAAAATGCTTGTCTTTATTTCTGTTTCACTACATGAAATGAAAGTGTGGGATTGCTGAGTCCCTTTGATGGGTTCTGCTTCCTGTAACTGATGTTTTAACAAACTCTCCAGCTCTTCGTAGTCCTGGTTTGTACAATATTCAATACAATATTGTTCATTCTCAGGTTGAGCCCTAACGAAGCTTTCTCCTATATGTCCTCTCCTGCTTCTAAGCTGTAACATATCAAAATAATACAGTAATGTCTAAAAATCATGGATTATTTGGTGAATATAGACCCCACGCTTTTAGACCACAGGCTGAACAGATCTGAATTCAAGATTTTCGAATTGACACTATTATAGTTAAATATTTTAAAATATGATCCCATCGCGATCCCGACTTGAAATTTGGTACAGATGAGGCTAAGAGCATAGCAGACACATGGGCAGTTTTGGAAAATTTTAAATTATGCCGATTTTTCGGAAATGTGTTTTAAAATTCTGAGTTTACGATTGCATGGGTAAAAAATTAACAAAGATACTCTTGTTACATATCTGGTGAAAGCCTTGACAGTTCTGAGTAGAATGGTGTTTATTTTGTTTATCTTATTTCTAGCCCGAGATATGATAGAAAATGTAAAGCCATACCAGGCCAAAATTCACGCCTTTTTAAACCTTTAAAAATCTGTAACCCGCAGAAGTATCACCACACGATACGAAACGGTACCGTCGTTCCGACGGCCTCTCACTCTCTTTCCCCACCGCACCAACAATGTTTTAATGGACTAAGCTACCTGGATTAAATCATTCTTCCACCAGCCTACATGGTGAGTGCCGCCTTTCTTTATTCACTTTTTCATGAATCTAAAGACAAAAATTCCAAACTTTTTATTAGTAATTAACTAAAGTTGTACTTCATATAGAACACTTCATAAATGTCATGTTTAGTGATATAATAGAAAACAAATTTACATGTATAAATAGGGGGTTAACATTTTTGGTTCTTTTAATCTTGTTTAGTCAAACTTGAGGATATGATCATCTTTTTTCTTTTGGTTTGTTCAATGCATTCAGGTTGAAAATGCTGAGCGTTGTGTTCTGATGATTAAGATATATTTATCCTGGCATTTACGGGATTTGTGTTTTGTGTTTCTTTTTTGTTGCATATAAATGTTTTATTCAGTAAGTTGTAATAACTCATACAACCATAAAATAAAAAATATATAAATTTGACAGGTCCCCAAGTTGAATCTCTGCACAAATGTAACCAAGAACACAAGTAACACACAGGCATTTTTTCACAATTTTCAAACTAACATTTATTTCACAATTGCGCATCAAAATTTTGAATTTGATTTTTCCCAAACAAAATATAAAAAAATATAGTCTTGTGACATATCAAATGAAAGCTGTTATCGTTCTGAGTAAAATGATGCCTCTCCCGCTTCATTATCTTATTTCTAGCCCAAGATAAAAAAAATGTAAAGCCATACCAGGCCAAAATTCACACTTTTTTAAAACTTTAAATATCTGTAAAAAATTAAATGATTAAGAAAAAAATTCAAAACTTTTAATTTGTAATTAACTAAAGTAGTACTTCAAATAGAAAAAATTAAAAAAATCTAAAGACGTCAGGTAAAAAAAAATATTCATATTTAGATCAATTGATATGGAATGACCCATTGACGCTATTAATAGTAAAATATTTTAAAATATGATCCCATTGCGATCCCAACTTGAAATTTGGTACAGATGTGGCTAAGAGCACAACAGACATATGGGCAGTTTTTGAAATATTTAAATGATGCCGATGTTTCGTAAATGTGTTTTAAAATTTTGCATTTGCGATCGCATGGGTAAAATATTAATAAAGACATTCTTGTGACATATCTAGTGAAAGCCTGTACAATTCTGAGTACAACAGTGTTTATTTTGTCTCTCTATCTTATTTCTAGCCTGAGATATGATAGAAAATGTAAAGTCATACCAGGCCAAAATTCGCGCTTTTTTAAAACTTTAAAAACCTGTAAAAAATTAACTGATGAAGAAAAAAATTCAAAACTTTTTTTTTGTAATTAACTAAAGTTGTACTTCATATAGAAATTTTTTTAAAAAAATCTGAAGACGTCAGTGAAAAAAAAATATTCATTTTTGGACCACTTGACATGGAATGACCCTATTCTCCCTGTGTGCGTCTTATGGTCCAGTGTGTCTTAAAGTCCAAAAAATTCAGGAGGTGTTGGCACCATTGAAGTTGTTACGGAAACTGTGGTACTTCTCCGAGAAAATGTTGCAGTTACATGTTTTGTCATACAGATGCCTATTTCCTTTGTGTGTATCGGAACACCACAAAATAAACAAGAAAAATGGCAGTGAGGCATAATTTCAGACAAAATCCCCAAAATTGGATCGACAAAATTGTTGGCACCCTCAACTTAGTATTTGGTTGTACACCCTTTGAAATAAATAAGTGCAATCAATTGCTTCCTATAACGATCAACAAGCTTCTTATCTCTTCAATTTAACTTTCTGTAACAATTTGAACTGTGTCATGACTGCACACATAGCACCGGTGAAATGAGTATTGAACATACCAATTTTAAAGTAAATATACAATTAAAGATGCTATTCACATGAATTTCTCACCAGGCGTCAGTAACAACCCATCCGGTCCACAAAGACAAAGAAATCAAACAATAAATGTCCAGTTCTGCGCTCCCCTGATGAAGTCATCTATGATGACGAAATGCATTGGGTGACCTCTCTCCTCCGCCCACTCAGCTGATCCATTGCAGGTTATGATTTGATTCACTGCTTGATATTTTCTCAATTCATATGTCTGTGCTCCAATGTTCCTCTGGACTCCTCCAGGTAATACTGGTTGATACCTGAATGAGGAACATTAACTGTGGTGACATTCAAACCCCTTGTTTTGGGAGTTTCCAGGTTACTTTGATTTTGTGCATACTATTGGGGACAGACTAGTCTTGATATAAACGTTATTTATGATCTATTGCTGTAGTGGGTGGAACCTTTGATTACAGATAGCTCTGAATGGGGCTTTTTAATTGTTTTTAATGGCACTCTCTTTGTCTGTTTGTGATTTTTGTAATAAAGATTTATCATTGTAATACTATTATTGGTGATCGCCTAATTCATACTGGTCAGCTTTTTCTCCTTCATTGATCAGTTCTGGGCACCACATTAAAAAAAAAATCAACAAAATGAAGCACGTTAAAGAAGGGCGACCAGAATGATGATCGGTCTCCAATTCATGTCCTATGAGGAATGGTTACAGGATTTGGGAGTGTTTAGCTTGCAAAATGAAGACTAAGTGTAACCACCAATTAAATTTTTATCTAATAATAATGTTATGTCCCACGAATGTATTTTTACTGCATTTTGTACTTTCCTCCAATCAGTACATTTCTTTGTTGCTGCTAGGCAGATTTAGACTGTATAAAGTTTGATCCTATGTCCCACCTGTAGATGAGTTCTGTATAGGTTGCTCCTCTCTTCTTTCTCATTTTGGTCTGCAGAGGCCATTACTGAAGACACTTGTATACTACCCTGTACAGATTGCTCCTTTTTACCTGCCTATATAATGTATTTGATACAAGATTTTGGAAGAAAACTACAGCGTTTCTCTGGGTTTTACTGCAAGTCATCATTCTGGCTGAGTTAAACTGTCTGTGATGTCTGGTGATGTGAGTACAAGTTACACAATTATCTAAGAGACTGATGATTAGAACGCTTGGGATTTGCAGTCATTAGACAGAGACAGAACACTAAAAAGGAATAGGATGAGTATACATCCCAAAATCCAGAGAAAGGGCTGAAAACAAAGCCACAACATAACAGTTTACAGCAGTTTACAGAAAGAACCCAGTAAAAGATTAACCTGTTATTAAGAACCGTATGGAGCTTATAAATCCAGGAAAAGGATCATCCATAAACTAATTGTAAAGCTGTAGTTTACATAGACTTGCAAATACAAACTGTAAACAAAGGCTGCTCCCCATCTCAATATTGCAACATTGTATTGGTCTCCCTGACAACCAGGAGCAGAACAGCCCCCACCCTTGCATTTCTGAGGCGATGTCTCAAATTAAAAGAACCCTTTCACTGCCTGTCCTGGAGCAGCAAGGAAAAAGCATGGATTCTCACTCCACTCACTACATGGAAGGATAAATAAAACCTAGAAACAGCCAGAAGTGAACTGCTTACCCACATAACATTACTATGGCAAACAGTACTAAACCAAGTAACTGTTTCAGCTGTGCCCAGAACTTATGAGCTACCACCGGAGGGAGCCCTTAATAATAATAATAATAATAATAATAATATATAATCTTTATTTACATTATATAGCGTCAACATATTCCGCAGCGCTCCACAATTCAGAGGTTCATATTCAAACTGTTATCAGAGAATACAATACAATACAAAAAACAATACAATACAAAATACAATACAAAGCATAATACAATAATTAAAGCAAAATAATGACAGCCCTGCTCATAAGAGCCTACAATCTGATAACATTGAACAACTGTACTCAACATACCAGTCTTACAAAGACATCTGTGAAAAATATATCTCTACCCTGCGGAAATACATCTGAGTCTCTAAAGGAACTCCAGGACTTCCAACAGCTCAATGCTGAACGAGAATGCACTGTTGACGACATAGTGAAGAAGACAGAAGCAAAAATGGCGCACCTCCTTCATGCTTCAATGCACAGCCAGACCTTGCACCTCAACAACCCCCATATGCCAATGTCTACATGCAACCTAACATGCCAGCAAGGCACTACACTCTTGAAAACCGCGTAGTTCCATGCATTCAACAGACATTAAAGTGAGAATTGGCTACAACACTACACACTATAAGTATATGTAATAGCATAATGTCTACAATGAGTGGCAGGGCTCTGTGCACAGCTAATACAGATATGTGAAAAAAGACATGGCAGAACCTGCTTGAGACTATAAAGAAACTAGAGAAAACGTAGCTTTAGCTGTGAAGGTGCCCAATAACCGTATGAAGGTGTTTCTCATCTTATTGGGTCCTAACTGTGTGCCTCTCTAGTGGTATAATGCTGCATGTGTGGGTTTTTATGCCTTTGTATGCAAATAAAATCAGCATTGAGGGGTGTCCTGGACCTGGCTACAATAAGATGGCCACCAAACATGGCTACAGGGTAGGGGAAAGGGGCAAAGTCAAAAATAGTCATACTAATAATTAAGGAATGACTGGCATCACCTTGAGCGTAGGTGCTAGCAAGAAAAAATTATGTACATTAAAGTGAGAATCCACTGCAACACTACACACTATAAGTATATGTAATAGCATAATGATTACAATGTGTGGTAGGGCTCTGTGCACAGCTAATACAGATAAGCAGTTTCTGCCATGTCTTTTTTAGCATGAGACTATAAAGAAACTAGAGAAAACTTAGCTTTAGCAATGGCCGCTGAGAAAGTGCCCGATAACCACGTCAAGATGTTTCTCATATTATCGGGTTCTAACCGTGTGACTCTCTAGTGATATAATGCTGCATGTGTGGGTGTTAATGCCTCTGTATGCAATAAAACCAGCATTGAGGGGTTGTACTGGACCTGGCTATCCTATAGTAGCCAGGAACAGGACAACCCCTCAATGCTGGTTTTATTTTCATACAGAAGCATAAAAACCCACACATGCAGCATTATACCACTAGAAAGGCACACCGTCCGGGACAGACTAGAGAAAGGTTTCGGCAGTCCTGAAGGAATTGAAGACACATTGTTCAAACATCTGTATGACTTTCCCAAAATATCCTGCAAGGGTGCTTCAAAATACCAGTAAAGGGCCCGTTACACGCTTCAATGTCTCAGCGATCCGACCAACAATCCGACTTGACCTGGATTGCTTGAACGACGTTCAATGATCGCTGCTGTGGTGTCACACGTAAAGATATTGTGAACGACGCAGCAATGACTCTGCGACAATCGAACGATATTGGCAGTCATTTGGATGCCTTTGTTCCTCAGTTCTAAATAGGCGAAGTCGTAAACGACATCGTTATCAAGGTGTTACACACGCTGATGCTGATGGTTGAATGGATGACCAACGACTGATTTATGGTGCAGTTCATAAACCAACGATCAGCCTACTTTTCGTTGGTCGTATCTACGTGTCACATGCAACGACATCGCTACGACATCACTGCACCGTCCCAAAAGCCGTGACGTTCCAACGATATTGTAGCGTGTAACGGGCCCTTTAGGCTAGGGTAACACTTGGGAGCTTGCATCTGTTTGCAGGACGCATTAAAGGATCCTTTTTTTTCCTTGCCATCTTCATGGCATGTGTGCATACTTGTTGGCTCAATTAACTGAAGCCATAACGCATGGTACATGTATGTACCATGCGTTAACACATCCTTTAACGCATGGCACACATGTACCATACGTTACCGGATGCATTTCCCATAGACTCCCATGTAAAAAAAAAAAGCATGCGTTTTTGCAAAAGCACCAAAAACTCTGGTGCACTTGCAAAAATGCATAGTGTCAAACGGATAGCACTTTTGCAATGCGTTTTTTGCATTGGAGTATATGGGTGCGATAACGCATGCGTTTTTGAAGATTGGCACATGAAAATAGCGCATGCAATTAGCAAATGCATGACGCAAGTCTGACCCTAGCCTAACTCAGCGACCTGCTGTCTGAGCTCCAGGTGGCCAAGACAGACACACATCTACCTGGCCTCAGCTACCTGGACACCGCTCAAGGGGTGAAACCCATAGTCGCTAAATTACCTAACAACGTACAAGAAAGGAGATTATACCAAAGATTATACCAAGTCTCCTTCCCTCCATTCTCCTTCTTCTGTGATTTTATCAAGGAGATTGCAGAGTACAAAACATACCCCAGTTTCTGCTATTAAGAACCCAGCGGCTCTGTGTCATCTCCTAAGTATGAGAGTTCACGCTCTCACGACAGAAACCGCAGTGGTCCGGTGTCTGCAAAATAGACTGAGGTCCTGCCTTTACTGACATCGTCACCAGACAGAAATCACAATGGTCCGATGTCAGTAAAAGGGACTGAGGTTCTGCCTACATAGATGTTGGTGCCAGACAAGAGCAATGAAGGATAGAATGTAGAAAATCCAAACCCCCAGTGTCCTATCTACAAATTGCTGCATCACTACCTATAGAGGAAGACAAGGTGAGCATCAGGGTCACAAGCATTAAACCCACTGGAGACAACTCTAACAGCTGGGTAGCTCCCTCACCCTCTCTTCCTGCAAAAGATCGAGTTGCCAAGGGATTTGCAACAAGAAACTGTTAAGTTCCCAACCAGTAATGGCTATAACCATTACAAGCCTGGTCAAACTGAAGCCATACTAGACTCCAGTACTCAGAGCGAAAGCCCTTCTCTCAACTGCCTACTCCCTTCTGAAGGGTTCTCCCTATGCAAAGCAGCCTCAGCATGTTGCAACACGACACATTCTCCTCCCAAGCATCACTCTGCAACGAACTTGCTACGAAATGAGGAGTCTCATCTGTTGAAAGCAGCATCCGCAGTCCTCTTGGGTTCAATACACCCATCACAGTTCAAGACAGGGTACTGCTGAAACAGCTTGCTACTCAGGGCATAGACAGGAACACTATGAGACAACACAGGTGTGAGAACAGGAAGAAGTCTCTACAGGCCTTACAGCAACTCCAAGTCCTGCGCCATGGTTCTCTTAAGACCCTTTCAACTGTCATCAAGAGTCGAGTCTACATTTCCCCTGAAACATCTATGGAGTCTACAGTGTCTACAGCTGCATCAGCCTCCCTGAATACCTCAGAGACTGGTAACAAGGAACCTTGCAGTTTTGTTGTGGACAAGGTCAAGTTTTTTCAAAATCTGCATACCCTGTACCAGGTTCTGAACTCTGGGCTGCTGCACTAACAGTTAAAACCAAAACCATACCAGAACAGTGGCACCTCATCTCCACTGGTCTGCAACTTTCAACTTGCTGAGTGGAGAATAGGACTCAGGTCAACACTCAATCTTAACCACAGCTCGTGGCCATCTCTCCTAAGTTGGATGCATAACAATCCTTGCCCTAGCACTGCCAGTTGTGAACTCGAGCCAAAGGAACCAGAGTCTGGGAGGGATCTAACTAACTGCATAAGCCATTTATCTAAGGCATCAGCACGGAAGCTGAGGTCTCATCACCCTTAACAACCTTCAACCTGGTCAGCTGTTGTGCAGGCTGACACTGTTTTCAAGTGCATCATCTGGTGGCTCCTTCTTGTAGGAGTCACATGAACTAAACTTGTGTCTGGACTTTGCCACTGTGGGGAGTCCACTTCCTGTTACCCCTGCCATACTAGGACACAAAACTTCAGCGTCCAGTCAAACTTTGAACTATTCCTTCGGACTAAAACTCTACCGTTGGACTGTTGGGTTGGTGGAAGAGTTGGCACGTTTGCGGCTTCCCCATTCTGAAGATGGACTTTTCTGTTGAACTAATTTTTAATTTTTTATATTTTTTCACCCTTTGCACTCAAGGAATACACGCCATCGGTTAAGTATGGACTTGAGTACTGCATTATTGTGTGCATTCGAGTTTTTTCTCTCCTCTCATTTCAGGTTCATGACGTCAAGGACAGAGCTGACTCCTCATGTCGTACAGAGACTTGAGACATCTGACGGGGAGTGTTGTTTCCCACGAATGGGAACAACCTGTTGTATATATTTCTCTGCATTTTGTACTTTCTTCCAATCTGTAAATTTCCTTGTTGTTGCGAGGCAGATTTAGACTGTATGAAGTTTGATCCTATGTCCCACCCGTAGCTGAGCTCTGTATAGGTTGCTCCTGTCTTCTTCCTCAGTTTAGTCTGCAGAAGCCATTACTGAAGATGCTTGTGTACTACCCTTTAAGGATTACTCCTTTTTACCTGCATTTACATTATACTTAATACAATATTTTGGTAGAAAACAACATCACGTCTCCGTGTCTTACTACAAGTCAATGGGGATGAGCGAGTATGCTTGTCACTACTCGGTACTCGCACGAATATCTCGGTACTCGAGGTACTCTGCGAGTACCGAGTAATCTTGCAATACTATTGCTATGCTCGGCATCCACCTACCTGCATGTTGGCGCTCTTTACAGAGCCAGCCCACATGCAGGGATTGGCTGACAAACACTGTAATGCCACAGCCATGTTGGTTGTGGCATTACAGTGATTGGCTCGCCACACAGCGTCATCAGGTCTTTAAAAGACCTGACCGCGCTGTGTTCGTCACTCTGCTCCACAGACAATCAGTGTAGGGAGGGGTGCAGATTTGAAGCCTTTCATCTAGTGTAGGTGCGGAGCTGCCAATTTAATTACCACAGCAGTCCTTCTGAGGACTAATAGAGCTGTATACAGGGAGGCAGGGTATATAGCAAACCTCTTTGTGCCAGTATACCAGCCTGCATCACATCTGGGGCTGGTGTGCAGGCTTATCCATCCCAGTGCTTTTATGGATTAATTTAGCTCTCTATAGGCAGGAGTAGGTTGTAGCGTAAATTAGGATACGCCAAAAGACTCGGTATTCTCGTCAGCGTTTGTGTCTGACCAGTCCACCTGCATTGCCTTAATCTCTAATCTCAGTGTCCAGCTAAAAACCAACTCTTGTCTGCATTCATTTAACATTTGTGTGCACCAGGAGTGGGTTTTAGCGTAAATTAGGATACGTCAAAAGACTCGGTATTTTCGTCAGCGTTTGTGTCTGACCAGTCCACCTGCAGGGCCTTAATCTCTAATCTTAGTGTCCAGCTAAAATACAACTCTTCTCTGCATTCATTTAACATTTGTGTGTGCCAAGAGTGGGTTTTATTGTAATTTAGGATACGCCAAAAGACTCTGTATTCTCGTCAGCGTTTGTGTCTGACCAGTCCACCTGCAGGGCCTTAACCTCAAATCTCAGTGTCCAGCTAAAAACCAACTCTTGTCTGCATTCATTTAGCATCTTATTGCAGCAGGAGTGGGTTGTGGTGTAAATTTGAATACGCCAAAACACTCGGTATTCTCGTCAGCATTTGTGTCTGACCAGTCCACCTGCAGGGCCTTAATCGCTAATCTCAGTGTCCAGCTAAAAACCAACTCTTGTCTGCATTATTTAACATTTGGGTGTGCCAGGAGTGGGTTTTATCATAAATTAGGATATGCCAAAAGACTCGATATTCTTGTCAGCGTTTGTGTCTGACCAGTCCACCTGAAGGGCCTTAATCTCTAATCTCAGTGTCCAGCTAAAAACCAACTCTTCTCTGCATTCATTTAGCATTTTAGTGCAGCAAGAGTAGGTTGTAGTGTAAATTAGGATACGCGAAAACACTCGGTATTCTCGACAGCGTTTGTGTCTGACCAGTCCACCTGCAGGGCCTTAATCTCTAATCTCAGTGTCCAGCTAAAAACCAACTCTTTTCTGCATTCATTTTGCATCTTAGTGCGGCATGAGTGGCTTGTAGCTCCAAGTAGTATACGCCAAAACATGGTATATGCGTCAGCGTTTGTGTCTGACCGTTCCAGCTGCCGGGATTAAACTGCTGTAATGTGTAATCTCAGTGTGCAGCTAAAAACCATCTTTTAGACGCCTTCATTTAGCTGTATACAGGCATCACAACATTGAAAATGCGCAAGTCCGGTGGCAAGGGACAAGGAACGTGATTGTTGTGCAGGCCGAGGCCGTGTGCAAGCTCGAATTGCGCCATGACAAACACCCACATCATCTCGCTCGACCTTCCTGTGCCAATTTCTAGGGAACCACAGCAGTACACCACTATTAAACCAAGACCAGTGTCAACAGGTTGTTAGTTGGATAGTGGAAAATGCTTCCAGTCAGTTTGGCACCACCACAAATACCCTGTCTTCCACACGGTCAAGTATCAGTAGCCGTGAGACTGGACCGCACATTCCACACCCTGATCCTCCTTCCTCCCACCATGCCGACTGCCCATCCCCGGACATAACTGATCCCACACTTGGACACTCTGAAGAGCTGTTCACTTATCCATTCATAGATTCTGGCCTCTAGCCAGCTCTAGTTGAAGTGGGTCATGAGGAGAACGTATGTACCGATGCACAAATATTTGAGCAGCCACGGTCTCACAAAGGCAACGGTGGGAACGTGTCTCAACAAGAGGTGGACGATGATGAGACACAATTGCCAGAAAGTCAGGAGGAGGACTAGGGAGCGGAAGTGGAAGACGACGTGGTGGATGATCCAGTAACTGACCCAACCTGGCATGAGGACATGCAGAGCGAGGACAGAAGTGCACAGGGGGAGCTAGGTGTAGCATCACAACAGGCCTGAAGAAGCAGGGTGATGTCCGCAGGCAGAAGGCAGGCAACCGTTCCCCGGAACAACAACACGACAGAAGTTGGCTGTACAACTGTTAGGTCTTCCCGAGTCTGGCTGTTTTTTAAAGTGTCTGCCGATAATTCCAAAAAGGCCATTTGCAACACCTGCCATGCCAGCATCAGTAGGAGTAGCAAAACTAGCAGCCTGACCACCACCAGCATGATCAGGCACATGGCAGCAAAGCACCCGACTTTGTGAGATGTACAGCAGAGTCCAGGAGCAGTGTCTGCAGGTGACACCGCTGTGTCTTCCACTGTTATGCGTGCAAGACAATCCCCTGTCCATACTACATGCAAAGATGCCTCCTGTCCTTCACCTGTAGTTGCACAAGCAGAAATAGCACCATCATCAACCACGTCCTTGTCCCAGCGCAGCGTTCAGTTATCCATACCCCAATCTTTGGAACACAGGCGCAAATATGCTGCCAACGCCCCACATGCCACAGTTCTAAATGAACACATTTCGCGACTGCTTGCGCTGGAAATGTTGCCTTTTAGGCTGGTGGAGACAGAGGCATTCAGAAACCTGATGGGGCGGCTGTCCCACGTTACTCGGTCCCCAGGCGCCACTATTACTCCCGGTGTGCCGTCCCCGCATTAGATAAGCGCGTGTCACAAAACATCATACGCGCCCTTATCAACGCAGTTTCAGGCAAAGTCCACCTAACCACGGACAAGTGGACAAGTGCTTGTGGGCAGGGCTGGTACATCTCGCTCACTGCACACTGGGTTAATATTCTGGAAGCTGGGACCCAGTCTGAGCTTGGGACGGAACACGTCCTTCCAACACCAAGGATTGCTGGCCCTAACTCAGTCAGAGTTTCACCCACAGTGTACAGCTCCGTAACGTCATGCTCGTCAGCCTCCTTCTCCTCCTCCTCCACTTCACCCTCCACACCAGTCCCAAGCTGAAAGCACTGCAGCTCTTCCTCGGCTAAGCGGCAACAGGCTGTGCTGAAGCTAATATGCGTAGGTGACAAACCCCACAACGCTGAAGAGTTGTGGACAGCTCTGAAACAGCAGGCAGATCACTGGCTCACACCGCTGAACCTACAGCCAGGCATGGTCGTGTGTGACAATGGCCGGAACCTCGTGGCAGCTCTGAGGCGAGGCGAGCTGACACATGTTCCATACGTGGCCCATGTGCTCAACCTCGTGGTTCAGCGGTTTATTAAATCCTACCCGGAGCTCTCTGATCTGCCCGTCAAAGTACGCCGCCTGTGTGCCCATTTTAGAAAGTCACCTACTGCTTCTGCCACCTTTGCCGGCTTTCAGCGGCATTTGCAGCTTCTGGCTCACAGACTGGTGTGTGATGTCCCCACGCATTGGAATTCCACACTGCACATGTGGGTCCGGATTTGTGAGCAGAATAGGGCAGTTGTTGAGTACCAGCATCAACTAGGCCGTCGGTATACGTTTCAAACTCCACACATAAGACCTCAGGAGTGGACATGGATGACCGACATATGTACTGTCCTCCAAAACTTTGAGGACGCCATCATTAGCGTCACCATCCCACTTCTCTGTCTTCTAAAACGCTCTCTGCTCAAAATCAAAGACGATGCATTGCAGGCAGAGCACGATGAGTTGGAGCAAGAAACTGTACTGGGTGATTACACACAGCCCAGCATCATCTCATCCCAACGTGCATTGGAGGACTATGACGAGGAGGATGAAGAAATAGAGGTACTTTCATACGGAATTGACGGTAATACATGCACAACCATCAGACCCTCGCATCATCAACATCTTGGCGGACACTCATTACTGGTTGGTGACACTTTTAGACTCACGCTACAAGGAGAACTTTATTTCTCTTATTCCCGAGGCGGAGAGGTCTACAAAAATCCTGCAGTACCAGAAGGCCATAGTCGCAGAATTAGTAAAAAAATTCCCTTCTGAAAACGCTAGTGGCA
Organism: Allobates femoralis; assembly: GCA_033576535.1. NCBI lineage: Eukaryota > Metazoa > Chordata > Amphibia > Anura > Aromobatidae > Allobates > Allobates femoralis. The sequence continues at coordinate 275,425,260 of JARQOC010000006.1, forward strand.
GAGATCACGATTCGGTGGACAACCAAGGCGTCCGGCCGAGAGAGGCACAAATCCAATCCAGCAGAGGTAGGGGAACACTCTCAAAGATCTGGGACACTTTTCTCAGCACCTCCTGTACCACAGGCCCTGAGGTGCGGGGTAGTGTCACAAGGAATGCAAAGTTTGCAAAGATGCTGAGGGAGTACCTTGCCGATCGTACTAAAGTGCTCCTAGACTCCTCTGTGCCTTATAATTATTGGGTATCCAAGCTGGACACGTGGCAGGAATTGGCTCTCTACGCCTTGGAAGTCCTGGCCTGCCCTGCCGCTAGTGTTTTGTCAGAGCGTGTTTCTAGTGCTGCAGGTGGAATCATTACTGATAAACGCACCCGCCTGTCAACTGAAAATGCTGACAGGCTGGCTCTGATCAAGATGAACAAGGGTTGGATTGGGCCTGTCTTCACCCACCACCACCAAATGATAGCGGAATTTAAATTTTGTGCTGGTAGATTGCCATGCACCTCTACACACCCACACATCGGTAGACACTTCATGTCTTTGGCTACTTGCTGTACTGCTCCTCCTTCTCCTCATCCGCCACCATCATATGATCAATGCGACCGTAGTTCATGATGCCGCGAAAACATAATTTTTTTTACATCATATTTATGATGATGATGACCCTAACCGTTCAAAAGTAGTTTGATGTTTACCCCCCCAGGGGTAAATGTTTTAGTCCATGCTTACAAAATGGGCATGACAAGTACAGGAGACCCGCTCCTTTGTAATGGGAACAATATTTAGAAGCTCTCCTCCATGTTTCTTTCCAGGGGCATAAGAGTGCCACACAATTTTTGGCTTCCCTGCCTAGGGCAATCCTGCAAAAGACCCACTTCCTTATAATGGGCACAATATTAAAAGAGGCCCTCATGCACGCCTCTATCCAGGGGCATTGGGGTGCATTCCAACTTTTGGCTTCCCTGCCTAGTGCAATACTACAAAAGACCCACCTCATTAATATGCGCACAATATTAAAAGAGGCCTTCATGTACGTCTCTTCCCAGAGGCATCAGAGTGCCACGCAATTTTTGGCTGCCCTGCCTAGGGCAATACTACAAAAGACCCACTTCCTTATACTGGGCACATTATTAAAAGAGGCCCTCATGCACGCCTCTATCCAGGGGCATAAGAGTGCCACACAATTTTTGGCTTCCCTGCCTAGGGCAATCCTACAAAAGACCCACTTCCTTATAATGGACACAATATTAAAAGAGGCCCTCATATACGCCTCTATCCAGGGGCATTGGGGTGCTTCCCAACTTTTGGCTTCCCTACCTAGGGCAATACTACAAAAGACCCACTTCCTTATAATGGGCACATTATTAAGAGAGGCCCTCATGCACTCCTCTATCCTGGGGCATAAGAGTGCCACACAATTTTTGGCTTCCCTGCCTAAGGCAATCCTACAAAAGACCCACTTCCTTATAATGGGCACAATATTTAAAGAGGCCCTCATGCACGCCTCTTTCCAGGGGCATTGGGGTGCCTCCCAATTTTTGGCTGCCCTACCTAGGGCAATACTACAAAAGACCCACATCCTTAAAATGGGCACAATATTTAAAGAGGCCCTCATGCACGCCTCTTTCCAGGGGCATTGGGGTGCCTCCCAATTTTTGGCTGCCCTGCCAAAGAACCACTTCCTTAAAATGGGCACAATATTTAAAGAGGCCTTCAATTACGTCTCTTCCCAGGGGCATGGGAGTGCCATACAATTAAAAAAAAAAAATCTTTCATATAATCCAAAAAACTAACATACACCAACTCTGTCTCACAAGTGGGTATGGGCCCTTAATATTTTCTCCATGAAAATCAATTTTGGTTTCATTTTGTAACGTTTTCTTGACAGTCCGTAAAAGTGGCGTAATAGTCTGACAACATTGTTGACATCAGTGACCTTGGGGTCTGAAATGCTTCCAGGGGTCTTCTCCATGCTGTTCCCATGTCATTTCAGCACTGTTCTGATACTTTTGTGACATTTTTAGGGTTTCTACATGCTGCTGGGGGTCATACCAGAAAAATACTCTGGTCTCCCATAGGATAACATTGAGCTCGTGCTTGGGCCGAGTACACGAGTATCTTGGGATGCTCGGCCCGAGCTTCGAGCACCCGAGCATTTTGGTACTAGCTCATTTCTAGTAATAATGCAATATATACCACTTCCTGCTGGTATGGCACCACCTCCATCTTGCGTTTTAGCAGATTGTCTTGAGCAGGGGGTAACGACTTCCCAGCAGAAAGCCACATTTAAGCAGAAGATGTCCACAGGGGCAGTCCTGCTCATCCAGCCGTATGATCAGCCATGAATGAGTTTTAATCTCACCCCTTAGGCCATGCCAATGTCACATGCATCATAGGCACTATGTGACAAGAAGAAGTCACATGATACTCCAGAGTGCATATAGCGAGTATGCGAGCGGGGCAGATAGGTAGATAGCTACAGATAGTAATAAAAAAAAGAGATTTATAATAGAACATGCAATAATGAAGAATAACCACAAGATGGCGGTAAAGTGCTGCGAGAGAAAATTAGAACACTGCAATGGGTCTAATATAACTGTAGTTCATGTGTGTGTGGTTGAAAAAAAATAGAAAAGAAGGCAGTAGGAATGTTAGGAGAGACAAGAAGGAAATATAATAGGAAAAAAACAAAGATGGTAAGGAAACAATAATAATAAATAGCAATAATATTATCCTACAATTACTTGCATAAGATGGTATAATGGCATATAATATAGGACAAAGAGTTAGAAGTACAATAGCAGATGCATAAATACAATATAGTGTGCAACATGTACACACTGAACCACTGAAGTAAATGTGTAGCTATACATTTATCAACAACACATATTCACCATATGCATGATCAAAAAGTATTCGACATGTGCAATATTTGCACAGGTGAATGCACAAAGAATATTAACCCTTTCCTGACATTTGATGTGCCAGTACATTATATATTGTGGTGATTTGCCACAAATCGACATACCAGTATGTCATGGTAATCATGCGGGCGCAGGAGCTGTGCCCACATGGTATACCGCTGAGGGCTCAGCATAATTGAGAACAAAGATTCATCTGTCACAACAAGAGACAGTCCCTGTGCTGCCCTGGCTGTTTAACTCTATAAAGGCTGTGATTGCAGCATTTAGGAGGCTGTGAGAGGGATTGGGCCCTCTCTCCCATCCAATCAGCACTCCCGAAATGTGATGATGAACCCTTGTAACCTATTAGACCATGCCAGCATAGTCTAAAAGGATTCTGTCTTTGTAACATAAACAGGTGTAATTGTAGTGCCATTGCGGATCCAGTCACCACAGAGGTACTGCACCCTAGCCAGAGGTGTAGTACCGCACTCTCAGGTATGGAGGGGTCACTAACCGATATTCATACACCCATAGCCAACACTTAACCACTTCAAGTCAGGGTTAGGGTGAGAATGCTCCAGTAATCCCCTAAAGTAATGAAAACTTCCCCCCTTTTAATTGACCGCTCAGGGGCCATGGACTGGGTCATGCCACTGTGACATCCCCAACGACATTGATGGACCCGGCCCGGAGTACCACACGGCCCCCACGGGGCATGTCAAACATGGTGTCACGAAAAGGATCCACCGGCCCAGTAAAACGGGTCTTGTGCACCTAAGGACTATGTTTTGGAACTTTGAGTAGCGCCTGGCTAAAAGAACAGGCACCATGTGTATCAAGGAGGAAGTGGTGCAACTTCTCTTTGTGGGCCAGGTTGCCAAATGGCGCAAAAAGCCATACCCACCCACCAAGGGAACTTCAGTGCAGCAGAACTTGCCCATCGGCCAGCGAGACCCACCCCTTGGTGTGGCCGACGACGTGAATAGCTAGGCTATTCCAAGAAAAGAAAAAAAAATGAAAGTCTCTTTTTTCCTACAGAGGAGTCAGTTTGCCTTAACAGACCTTGTAGTCAGAAAAAGAGATTCACTCCTAAAGAAGAGTAATGTGGCAGCCAGCCTAGCTGTTAAGGTGACCACAACATCAGTGCCAGTGGTCAGGGCGCTGAAGATATGGCTGAATCAGATGTCCTATCACCTAGAACAACAGCTCGCACGATAAGACATAATACATTTTTGTGCGATGCCTCTCTTATTACACTAAAAGGGGGCTAACTCTCTAGTCACTAAAAACGCCTCCAGGAAGGCACTATGGATCAAATAATGGCCCAGTGATGATGCATTTCTGCAGTCCACCATTTCAGCCTTTAAGTTTATTTGGTTCCCAACTATATTCCTTAAGAATTCCTAAAGGAAAGGGCACGTGAAGAGGAGCCATCTCATCAAAGAGGGCTAGATGTCTGCCTCCCTCTATCTCCAGTCCCCAAGTCTGGAGGGAAATAATCAGATGTAAATGTTCCATATGGTTCTATATATACAGCTATCAGGGTATCCCTAATCAGCTGAGCTGCTCAACACTTTACAGAATATACATCAAAAGGAGAAAAGCTGGAGGGAAATAATGTCTAGTAATTGATCTAATTTGCTTGAACACCTTCCTCTAGAAGAAAAAATTCAAAATGAAGAGTTTTCAATCAGTATGGTGGATTCTGTGCAGGGGCGGCTGGTTGACAATCATAGTTCTGCAAGATGCTTATCTTCATATTCCAATTCCTACATCCCATCGCAGGTTTCTATAGTTCGCAGAAGAGCAAGGTGGTCATCTTCACTATTTTCAATACACTTGTCTACCATTCGGGATCTCGATGGGCCCGAGTGTCTTTGCCAAGACAGCAGTAGTCCTAGTAGCTGTCTTCAGATGTCAGGACATTTACATCATGCCCTACCTAGATGATTGATTACTGAGAGCCTCCTCTAAGGCTCAGTTACTGGATCATCTACAGATGACCCTGGCTCTGCTGATCTCCCATGGTTCCTAATCAACAGAGGGAAATCACGACTATTACCTTCCAGAGAGAAAACATTTCTTGGGTGCGTATTCACCTCCCAAGATATGACGGTGACATTGACCAGCGAGAGAATCCGAAGTCTTCAAGACAGCGTATCTTATCTTATCAGAGCTCCTCGTGTATCAATCAGAACAGCAATGAGTGTGTGTGATATGATAAAATAATAGGGGTAGTAAAAAGTCATCAACAAAGAAGTGTAATCGTCCCTTTAATCAAGAATACCTAAAGCTGTTATGAAACTATGTTTCGTACACATACATTAGTATTATATTATTGACTTATGTTCTGTACTTAAGGTATAGTTTCATTTGAAGTGGTTATTAAAGAGTTGTGAAAAAAATGTCCGAAGAGTAAGGGCCCCTTTACACGCGGCTACATTTCTAGGGTGGCTACAGGTAACTTACTGGTTGCAGTGAAATCATGGAGAGATTATTCCATTTGTACACAGCAACAAGATAGAACCTTGTCTCCATGATTTCACTGCAACCAGTAAGTTACCTGTAGCCACACTAGAAATGTAGCCGCGTGTAAAGGGGCCCTAAGGAGTAACCAACAATTATTGCTTCTCTTGTAAATAATTTGTCATTTTAATGCCACCTCTTTGGTAATTCACAAGTCTTTGTTAAGTGGCCTTCAGTGATGATATTCTGTGCAGAAAGAACATTTTAACTTGTAAAGGACACAGAGGTAATACCCCAAATTATGACTTAGCTTGTCTATCCACAGTAGTGTGCTTTCAAAAAAGTATTTATACCCCATGATATCTTTCACATTTTGTTCACATTACACTTACATACTTAAATCTATTTCATTAAGACTTTATGTAATATATCATAAGAGATGAGCGAACTTCCCCGAACATCAAAGCATATAGCTCTTGAGATGGAAACTGGACAATTGGTAATAGATTTATCCCAAACTAAATCAAATAACTAAATCCAAGGTACTATACTATATCTCCTTCATTATTGATCAAAATATCTCCACGGAATTATATAGTAAAAACCAGACCATAACCTGACCGAACGTTAGCACAAAACAATTATAATACACAAAAATGTCGCTAATGGCCAAAATTATGAATTACAAAAAATATAAATTTTATTCATATAAATATTGAAAGACAACAATACATCTCATCCAAATATAGTAAGTAGCAGTGAAGGATAAATGGCCAATAGTTGACGACAACCAAACACAATAAAGTGTACAAAATCAAGGGACATGGTCTGTGTTGAGCATGTTCATCAATTTCAAAATCAGCACGAACATTCACGATTCAGATTGTGATCGGAAACCAGAACATTTTGCTAGAATGTCAATGAATGTGGCTTTGTTCGGTAAATGATCGGATGAAAAAAAAGCATTACTGCATTCACAGTGATGCTTTACTTCTACCTTATGACTGACTAGGATAGTTTTTGATGATGAGAGGGGGTGGGGAGAGGTCAGAGGAGCCTCAGACTCCATTTTTTTCTCCCAGCACTTCCTGTGTGGATGTTCAGGTCTGACAGCCAATCAAGGCGCAGAAGCCATCCACAATTTTTAGACACGAAGGCTTGTGTCATTGGCTGCCTAAGTCACATGTCCCTCAGGATATAAGAAGCAGCCATTTTCTGTCGTCATACATTTTCAGAGTGTTATTGCTTAGGGACAGTGCTGCTGCCACTTCTTTATCCATGCTACACAGAAAGATAGCTAGCTGCTTCATCTCTTTTGAGATAAAATAGGAGGGCAGGAGGGTCCATCCGGACAACAAACAAGTGATTGCTGAATCTTCGCTTGGTTCCCCTAAAAGACTTTTTTGCCCAAAACAAGCCATTGCCAAATATTTGTGGTTCCCCTATAAGGCTTTTTTTGGCCTTAAACAAGTGGTTGCCAAATCTTTGTGGTTAACTTAAAAGGTTTTTTGGGGCACTACAGGCTCAATTAGAATGTGCCTCTATTGAACCCGGATATTGTAATATCTGGATTCCGCTAGATCTAGACACCAGATCCAGATTTTTGGACTGATCATGCTCAGAACCCAGTTGTAAATAACATGCTGACTAAGGGGCGTGTCATTTACAACCGGATCCAGCTAAAAAATAGGTAATCAACTGGATGCAACCCAATTGAAAAGGAATAATACTAGTTCTGGTGCATCTAGTTGCATCACCTTTTACAATTGCGGGGAAATTTAGGAGGGTGCAGGTTTTACCTGCATCCCCCCAGATTCCAAAAAGCGGTAGTGTGAAAGCGGGCTAAGTTAACATTTTAGAGCAGTTCATAGAGAATAAGGGCAGAGACACACTATGCGAGATGCTTGCAAGAATCACGCATGTATCTCGAATGAGTCGCCCAGCCAGGCGCCTACCTCTCTGAACAGGAGCGTGGAGCTCCATAGAAACACAATCAACTCCACGATCTCATTCAGAGAAGCAGGAGCCAAGATGGGTGACTCATGTGAGATGCATGCAAGACACTCGCATGCAGATCGCATAAGTGTGTCTCTGTCCTTACTGATATTTACTCACACTCTCATCATGTCACATACATGTGAACATTGCTTAGGCAATAGTGTGTAGGATCACCATGCTGCAATTACTGCTGCATGTCTTTCGGGGTATTTCTCTACCAGCTTTTCATATCTCTCGTCTGAAAATTTTGCCTATTTTTCTTTGCAAAACAGCTCTAACTCAGTTATATTGGAAGAAGAGCATCATTGATAAGCAATTTTCAAGTTTTGCCACAGATTCTTAGTAATATTTAAGTCTGAACCTTTTCTGGCACATTCATACACATGAATATGCTACTATTCAAACCATTCTCTTCTTTTGACAGTATGTTTGGGTTGTTGTCCTGGAGGAAGTTGAAGCTAGGTCTAAAGGCCTCGTCACACGGGGCGACATAGGGCGTGGCCTATCGTCAGCGACATAGCCCCTACGTCGACTCATGTAAAGGGGCGATGTCGGCGCCGCCGGAGGTCGCCTGGTTTCAGAGCAGTGCTCTGAAACCTGGTGACCGATCTGGGGCGATGTGCACACATCGCCTCATGTAACCGGCCGCCGGCGACCTGTCAGGTGATGGGAGCCATAGGCTCCCATTGTCCTGCATCGCCGCTGGGGTTTTCAGACACCCCAGTGGCGATGCCGCTTGACAGCTTGCCGGCGCGGGGCTGGAGATGTCGCCCCATGTAAATGGGGGACGGCGACACTGGTGGGGCACCAAAAACGTGCGCGCTCCCGCCAGTCGCCGCCGACATCCCCAACTCTGTCGCCAGGTGTACCTTTACACATCACAACATTGCATGCAATTTCACTTGCAACTTACTGCTTACAGTGAAATCATGGACACATTGTTCTATTTGTAGACAGCCACAAAATGGAACAATGTGTCCATGATTTCACTGCAACCAGTAAGTTGCAAGTGAAATTGTATGCAATGTTGTGACGTGTAAAGGTACCCTAAGGGCCACTTTACACACACCAACTTATCTGTCCAACTTCTGAACAACTTACTGGTTGCAGTGAAATCATGGACACATTGCTCCATTTTGTGGCTGTGTACAAATGTAGCAATGTGTCCATGATTTCACTGCAACCAGTAAGTTGTTCAGAAGTTGGACAGATAAGTTGGTGTGTGTAAAGTGGCCATTAGCCTCAAGTCTTTTGCAGCCTCCAACATGTTTTTTTTTTCCAGGATTGCCCTGTATTACGCTTCATCCATCTTTCCATTAATCTGATCAGATTCCCTGTCACTGCTGAAGAAAAGCATTCATATAGCATGATGCTGCCATCACCATGTTTCATGGTAGAAATTGTGTTATTTTCATGCCTTTTTTTCAAAAATGTATTTATTCTTGCCACTCTTTTGCAAAGGCCAGATTCTCATACCTGAGTTAGGCTGGTTTCACATTACGTATTTTTCAGATCCGATGCTGTCCGATCAAAATCGGACAGCATCGGATCCGAATTTGGCCCCATGCAGCTCTATGGGAATCGGACCGAATCGGATGTGCACTAAATGGCATCCGATTTGGTCCGATCCGATTCTGTCCGATTTTATTATCGGTGCAAAAATCGGAGCCTGCACCGATTTTTGCACCGATAATAAAATCTGACAGAATCGGATCGGACCAAATCGGATGGCATTTAGTGCACATCGCATCTGACCCGATCCCTATAACAAGGGGCCCTATGGAGAAGGGTCCGAGGAAACATCTGATGTCTCCTCTGACCCCATTTTACTGTACTGAGCATGCTCAGTACAGTAAAACTGCTCCTGGGTGCACAAGGGTTAAAAAAAAACACAAAAAACTTATGCTCACCTCCCCCCGAGCCCCCGCCGTCTCCTTCCTAAAGTCATCCGGTGGCTCCCGCAGGCTGCAGAGGTCTTCTTCTTCATGTGTAAAGGACCTGCGGTGATGTCACAGTCATGTGACCCGCGGGTTACCATGGTGGAACCCGCGGTCACGTGACTGTGACATCACCGCAGGTCCTGAACACATGCAGAAGACCTCTGCAGCCCGCGGGAGCCACCGGAAACCTTCAGGAAGACGGCTGGAGACGGCGGGGGCTCGGGGGAAGGTGAGCATAAGTTTTTTGTTTTGTTTTTTTCAGCCCGGAGGCGCCGATTGTATGCCGGAATCGGGTGCCTATTTGGCACCCGATTCCAGGCATCAGAAGGGAGCCGATGCTGTCCGAATTATATCGGACAGCATCGGCTCCCTAAAATCCGTAATGTGAAAGTAGCCTTACAGTTCTCTGCAGCCCCTCCAGCGTGACAATGGGCATCTTGTCTGCTTCTCTGGTTACTGCTCTCCTTGCCTGTCATGTCAGTTTAGGTCGATGGCAATGTTTTGCTGAATTTGTAGTTTTTCCACACTCCTTTTATTTTTGGATGATGGATTTTACAATATTTTATAATATATTCAGAGGTTGGACTATTTTTTTTATAACCTAACACTGCTTTACTCTTTTTTTTTAAAACTTTATCCCTCACCTGTCCGGTGTGTTCCTTGGTTTTCATGATGCTTTTTGATCAATTATCTTCTCAAACACACATCTGATGGTGGGTTTACACACACCAATTTATCTGTTCAATATCTGAACCAATCTCTGGTTGCAGTGAAATCATGGATACATTGCTCCATGTTGTACACAGCCACAAAATGGAGCAATGTATCCATGATTTCACTGCAACCAGAGATTGGTTCAGATATTGAACAGATAAATTGGTATGTGTAAACCCACCATGGGGCCTTCACAAAACCGCTGGAATTATACTGAGAAGAAATTACAGGTTTACTCATTTTACTTATTAGGTGATTTCTGGAGGCAATTGGTCACATGATTTTATTTAGAGGTAATATACTACAGGGGGGTTGAATAGTAATGCAAGTCACAATTTGCAGATTTATATTTTAAATTATTTAGAAAATCATGTATCATTTCATTTACACTTTATAAAAACTTGTTATTCAGTGTTGGTATATTATGCAAAATTCCAATAAAATACATTTACTTTTGTAGGTGTGTGGTATCACATAGCAGGATACAGCAGAATGTTTACTAGTATCTTATAACACAAATATCTGTACATGACCAGTTATTGCAGTGAGTATTAATTGATGCAGATGTCCTATACTGTTAATACCAGTACTTCCGTTTCTTATATAGTTTAGGGATAAATCTGGACATCATTATATAGGGACTAATCGTACTTTAACAATTCTTACTGTTCCCCTAAGGGAAGAGAACAAAATATGATTCTAGAGTCCACAAATTATACCAACAAAGTGCAAAATTTATTAATAAATAAGTGCAGTACAAGGGGTGGGAGTCAAGCGATATTACCGTAGCACAATATATTTAAACCTAGCCCGGGTTAGCCCCCCCTTATAGAGAATTTGGGTATAAAATGTTTACATTAGTTAGAGCTTTGTTAGATCCAGTTTGATCAATCAAAACTAACATTAGATCTCCTCTACAAAATGAGATATTTAGGATCTTTTTCTGGGGGGGCTAACCCGTAGCTAGCCCCCCTCTTTTGAAATTGCCAGTTTTTTCGATGGATTCTGATAGATATTTGTTAGATCCTGTTTGATCAGCAAAAATTAACGTTAGATCTCCTTTCGTTCCCGAGATATTGGGGGGGCTAACCCGTTGCTAGCCCCCCTCTTTTGAAATGGCGCGTTTTTTCGATGGAGTCTGATAGATATTCGTTAGATCCGGTTTGATCAGGAAAAATTAACGTTAGATCTCCTTTCGTTCCTGAGATATTGAGGGTCTCAGGTGGGGGGCTGGGTACGGATTAGCCCTCCCCTCTTTTGAAATTGCCCATTTTTTCGATGGATTCTGATAGATATTCGTTAGATCCGGTTTGATCAGCAAAAATTAACGTTAGATCTCCTTTCGTTCCCGAGATATTGGGGGTCTCAGGTGGGGGTTGGGTACGGGTTAGCCCCCCTCTTTTGAAATTGCCCATTTTTTCGATGGATTCTGATAGATATTCATTAGTTCCGGTTTGAGCAATGGTCCTGAGGTGTAGATGGAGAAGAGGAGGGGTCCAAGGACAGAACATTGGGGGGACACCAACAGAGAGAGTGAAGTGAGGAGGTGGCGAGTGAGTGGGAGTCTAAAAGTTTGGTCAGTGAGTCATTCTTGTCCCCCGTGATGCCTACAGGCCCTCCTCTTCACAATTATCGCAGCACACTGCCCCCCTTCCCCCGCCGCAACACATCTCCAATGAAGTCCTGATGCTGCCCACAATTCGCTCATGCCGAAGTCGCCGCTGCTCTAACGGAATAGTGAATATCTGAATCCTTAAAAAAAAGGCACATTTCAAAGTGGGGGGGGGCTTGTTTTTTGCATAGCAAGTTGTATTTTCCCTTTGCACCACTTTGGGTGCATATAATGTTTTGTATAACTTTTATTTATTTTTAGGAGAGGGAAAATTAAAAAAAAAATGTATTACGCTAATGTTTTTTGAGTTTTATTATTAGTTAATTTCCCGTGCGGTAAAAGTAACAGAATACTCCGGGTCAGGTCGGACACACCCATACAAAATTTATGACTTTTATTTTTTACTACTTTTAAAAAGTAAAACATTTTTTTTTTAAATAATGAGAGGGGATTTTGCCTCGCCGCATGCGCAGCCCCGTAGCCTTTTTATCTTTCTGACTATGGAGCAGTGGGATGCCTCATTTTTTGCGGGAAGAGTTGTAGTTTTTATTCAGACCATTTTGGGGCATATTCGATTTTTTTTATCGCGTTTTATGACTTCTTTTTGTGACTATTTAATTTTTGGAGGTTGGGAATTTTTAACCCCTTGACGACCGATCATTGACTTTTGACGACGACGTTAGCCGGGCCTTATTCCTCTGCCATAGTTTTCACGTCGGGCGAAGGAAAATGGCAGCCTCGGCTAGCCCCATCAGCAATCGTGAGATCCCAGCTGTCCTACCATCATCTGGGATCCCAACCTCCAAAAATTAAATAGTTGAATATTTATTCACAGGGTAAACGCCATAAAAAAATTAAAAAAAAGCCTGAATTTCTATTTTTTTCACTGCTTGAGTCACAAAAAGAAGTCATAAAACGCGATAAAAAAATTGAATATGCCCCAAAACAGTCCGAATAAAAACTACAACTCTTCCCGCAAAAAATGAGGCATCCCACTGCTCCATAGTCAGAAAAATAAAAGCGCTACGGGGCTGCACATGCGGCGAGGCATAATCCTCTCTCATTATTTAAAAAAAAAAACATTAGCGGAATTAATTTTTTTTTTAATTTTCCCTCTCCTAAAAATAAATAAAAGTTATGCAAAACATTATATGCACCCAAAGTGGTGCAAAGGAAAAAAACAACTTGCTATGCAAAAAGCAAGCCTCCCCCCACTTTGAAATGTCCCTTTTTTTTAAGGATTCAGATATTCGCTAGATCCGTTTGAGCAGCGGCGACTTCGGCGTGAGCTAATTGTGGGCAGCATAAGGACTTCATTGGCGATGTGTCGCGGCGGGGGAAGGGGGGCAGTGTGCTGCGATGATTGAGAAGAGGAGGGCCTGTAGGCATCACGGGGGACGACAATGACTCGCTGACCGAACTTTTAGATTGTCCCACTCACTCGCCACCTCCTCACTTCATTCTCTCTGTTGGTGTCCTCCCAATGCTCTGTCCTTGGACCCCTCCTCTTCTCCATCTACACCTCAGGACCATTGCTCAAACCGGATCTAACGAATATCTATCAGAATCCATTGAAAAAACGGGCAATTTCAAAAGAGGGGGGGGCTAACCTGTACCCAACCCCCCACCTGAGACCCCCAATATCTCGGGAACGAAAGGAGATCTAACGTTAGTTTTTGCTAATCAAACCGGGTCTAACGAATATCTATCAGAATCCATTGAAAAAACGGGCAATTTCAAAAGAGGGGGGGCTAACCTGTACCCAACCCCCCACCTGAGACCCCCAATATCTAGGGAACGAAAGGAGATCTAACCTTAATTTTTGCTGATGAAACCAGATCTAACGAATATCTATCAGAATCCATCGAAAAAAAGGGGAATTTCAATAGAGGGATGGCTAGCTACGGGTTAGCCCCCCAGAAAAAGATCCTAAATATCTAATTTTGTAGAGGAGATCTAACGTTAGTTTTGGTTGATCAAACCGGATCTAACAAAGATCTAACGGATGGAAACATTTTATACCCAAATTCTCTATAAGGGGGGGCTAACCTGGGCTAGGTTATATTTAACAGGTATACAAGAGGATTTTTAGTATCTTAATTTACTTACAACATTAATATTTATATGTACCAAGCTAACATATCTTATTGTATAACTCTACAGGTGATATGCAATCCAACAATGTTATAGTAATTTGCCCACATGTCATACTAGTTGGTCACAATATTGCAATATGTCCCATATAGCCATAAAACCGGGCTACAATCTATATTTATATCAATATCTCATAAACAAATTTATGTTATTACACCAGCCCGTTATCTAATCACTATACCTGTACACAAGGCAATATTGCACAAACAAAAGGGAGTTTAATACATAATATACACATGCACGATTATCCCGTATTTCATGCACCTATATACACACGTGTATTGATGTACAGTATAAGAGAGCTCCACCAACTCCCATATATGCCCGCATTTGCACTAAGTACAGCAGGATTGAGGAAACAGGTATGGGTTACTAAGCCTTTGGTTAACAGTGTAGCTCTAGCAATAGGTGTTGTGACAATTCGCATTATAAGTGGGCGATACCGCATGAGGGAGATATATATATAGTGCCCCCAATGGAGATATGTTTGGTTATCTGATCCTCATGTGGGTCTTGATTAGGGAGGGATTACAGGTGTTAGTTGTATAGTGAAGCACTTGGTATATACTAAAAATCCTCATGTATACCTGTTAAAGGGAACCAACCACCCCAAATGACCCCCCCGGAGTGTTAATATGTGTCCCTACACCCAGCACACACATTTGGGGCAATCGTTTTTGCTAAAAAAACTGTTTAGTAGAAGCTAAGATATAGCAATATAAAGTTTAATAAATCGAGACGGATGGGTGTTACCTAGCTTTGTCCACGTGCAGTGTTCGTGCTTGTGATCCTCCTCTCCCCCCTCCCCTCTCAATTTCTAAGAGCCTGGCCGCGTCATGAAAGGGGCGGGACTAAATAGCGTCATAAAAGGGGGCGGGGCTCGTCGCGATTTAGTCCCGCCCCTTTCATGACGCGGCCAGGCTCTTAGAAATTGAGAGGGGAGGGGGAGAGGAGGATCACAGGCACGAGCACTGCACGTGGACAAAGCTAGGTAACACCCATCCGTCTCCATTTATTTAACTTTATAAACATATATCTTAGCTTCTACTAAACAGTTTTTTTAGCAAAAACGATTGCCCCAAATGTGTGTGCTGGGGGTAGGGACATATATTAACAGTCCGGGGGGTCATTTGGGGTGGTTGGTTCCCTTTAAATATATTGTGCTACAGGAATATCGCTTGACTCTCACCCCTTGTACTGCACTTATTTATTAATACATTTTGCACTATGTTGGTATAATTTGTGGACTCTAAAATTGTTTTTTGTTCTCTTCCCTTAGGGGAACAGTAAGAATTGCTTGGTAACACAATGTACATTAGTACACACTAAATTGATGAAGATACTATTGGGTTAATACCATGTTAAACTCTTAAAGTGAGATGCAGTTTGATAGGAACCTCCTAGAAATAAGCTGCAAAGGAAAATCATATCTGCTCCTCACATGGACACTTGCCCCCCCTAAGAGGTTGGATACAAAAGTGTCTGAGGAGAGAAAGGCCATGTAAAAGATTTGTGTGGAGACAGAGAAGCTGAGGAGACAAGATCTGAACCTCCTTATCCCTTGCAAAGCAAAAATCTAAATAAACTGAGGAGCAGGTAGGAGAGATTTCATAGCACACTGTTTATGTACTCTTTAATAGTGGTTACATATAATACATACCGTAATACATATTGCATGGAATAGACCAAATATTATTTGGGCTATGGTAAGAATTATGGTATTATACAGCCAATAAACTTTTGACTTTTCTTTGAGGAGTGCCACTGTTGTAAACAGCCTTGTGTCCTGTAGTACCACAAGCTGATTGGGGATGGGGTACTGGATTAGGGATTAATAGGAAGGGGTTAATCTAAGGGATGATGCTCCCCCTCCTTTTACAGATGCTATGGTGTCATAGGAAGTTTTTTTGGGCTGGTTCAAATGGGAAGTGCTAGAGTGGGATGTATGAAGCGGTGTTACTCCCCCTCGCTTTTATGGAAGTTTATATATGGAGATTTGTTTATTGTCCTATCCTTGTACTCCTCACCCTCCCTATGGAAATATGAAAATAATACCTGCCAAGGATTAACCGAAAGTGGTGCTCCTAGTTTTGCCTCAATCTCTCCGGTATCTGCTTAAGAGCTGCCCACCCTCCTTTCCCTTTTGTTAACCTTGTGTATCTTGTATGTTGAGGTTTTTTTCTTGTTACAGCGAGTTGTCAATTCACAGCTGGTGGTTTGGAAAGAATATGGAGCCCAGGACAGACATGTCCTCCGGGGCTACTTACCGTCTCGTGTTTTGATTTTGAGAAAATGTTATATGGTTTGAAGTAAGAGTGTTTAAAAATAATAATAAAGCTGTGGCCGACCCCGTTCAACAAAGAAACAAGTTGTGTTGTTTAAATTATTGGGAGAGGTAAAAGGGGGAATATGGTTTTGGTAGTTTTGGTGGGTGGTTATATTAACAGTCTACCTTGTTAGTTCTTGTGTAGGTCTTAACTCTTTAACACGCCATGCATAAAGCAATGAAACAACTGTCAAAATATAGCTATAAGGGACAGCGTGTTTAGGTCCGCGCTGCAGCACAGGTATATAGACCACACTGGATCTAACAACAATGGTATTTTATTGCAATGCCTTTCGGACTCAGCCGTGCTCCTTCTTCAGGAATATGATACCATAAGCATAACATAGCATGAAACAAACATATGCATATCACAAACCTCCAAGTAATCAGACACATGGCCGGGGGGGATTCTCCAAATCCTTGTGGATTTTTGGTAAAGCATATATGGTCGGCACGATCGGGCATTCCACCACCAGATACTCAGAGAGTCCAAGGTCAATGATACCATCAATCTGGGCATCATTCACCAAGGACTTCAACTCTGATTGAAACCTTTCAGTTGGATTGTACGATAGTTTCTCATAGACCGAGGTATCATTTAATTGTCTCATAATTTCACCCTGGTATTTCTTGGTGTCCATCACCACAATTGCCCCACCTTTGTCGGCGGGTTTTATGGTGATGGACCCATTACCTTTCAATTTCCTGATTTCCTCTCTCTGCAGGTGTGTGATGTTAGATCTACCACCCTGGTAGCTGTTCCTTCTTAATTTTGCTATATCTTTTTTAACCAGTTTCATAAAGGTTTCAATCACCGGATCAATTCCGGGCGCCATAAATTTGCTCTTTTTCCATAAATTAAGTTTTTTAAGAGAGAGGACATCACTAGAGGCAATGGGACTCGTATCAATTTTACCAGAGAAATATTTTGCCAAACCTAGTCTACGAAAGAACAAAAACAAATCATTGTCAATTCTGAACCAATCCACATATCCTGTAGGGCAAAATGACAATCCTTTAGATAAAATCATACTTTGTTCCTCAGTAAGTACAACAGATGATATATTTACCACAAGATGATCCTTATCGGTTAACGTCTCCTCGACCTGGATCTGGTTACCGGCCTTTGACCTCCTGCCCCTGTGTTTCCTGCCACCCCTGTAGCCCCGCCGGACTCTGGACCTGGGCCTTTCGGTTTGGCTAAAAAACCCGCCCCAGATGCATTACCACCATCATCCGTAGAATCTGATTCTGCCGTAAAGCCAGATTGATTTTTAGGGGCTGCAGGTTTGAAAGGTTTCCTAGGTTTTCTGTTAGGGCGTCTAGGACCCGAATTTGGCGCTGACTCCGGCAGTATCCATGACGATGAACATTGCTTTGCTGTGATTGGCCGCATCAGGTTATTACCCGGTTATGTGTCCCCGGCTCGTATTATGATATACATAATCGCGATGTGTACGCTCAATGAGCGGTTCGATTGAGGCATATGTTTACATTATGGGAAGGTATGTTTAGTAGTTCTCTGTCTAGTTGCTAGGTGGTTTTTATCTTTGTTTACCACATGTTGCTCATTGATTGGAGCAGTGTTAATGGGGGTGGAGTTTTGTATTATAAATAACATTTTGTATCTGTGGGTTGTATGCACTTGAAAAAGGCTGTCGCCGAAACGTTGTGCTGCGGTGGATGGAATAAACACATGTTGATATGATTTCCAGCTTGGGCGCTGTCCTTCTATTATTTCCTGGACTATGATGTGACTGGGTGGATCTCCCTAGCCTTGGCCGTGCGTCCTGTTTGAAGGTTCTCATAGAGTTCCGGTTCCAGGTGGTGCTGTGGACACATTTCTTATTTTTAATGTGACTTATTTGTCTGCAGCCAGCTAATGAGACACAGTGATATATTTATTCTGGTGCAGTCTAAAGTGCCAGGAAATCATATGCACAGAAAAAACACAAAAACCACTCATTGCATAGAGACTAGAGGAATGCCCTGATGAATATGTGATTATAAATTAGCCCACTTGGGCCCATCATTAGTACAACTGATATGACCCATATTGCTAAACCACAGGCTTTGCAAACAAATTGCAATCATATGTTTAAACGCATCAAATTTTACTCTGTCGATATTTACAGGCTCTGAGCTCACACTTTGTGTCCATTTGATTGATGACTGAGGACACTGCTGATGCTGCCTGGATGTGTAAGTGTCTTAGTGATACATTGGATAGAGGATTAACAGAGCTGTGAGCAAGGCATTTAAAGATTACCTGTCAGGCTGCTGGATACAATACGGTGCTATGGGAACTGTTGTGTGTTCCAAAACAAATGAAGTTCTTAGCAGATAATGATAGGGAAGACCCAGCACAAACAGTGTCCTAATCCAAGATCCAACTAGACCCACTGAGAGCATGAAATAAATGGCCAAGAGGTAATGATATAATCCATGCCTCCATCTTTTGTTGTCAGTGAACGTAATAATTACCGGTGGAGTAATTAATAACTGTGTCAGCGATGAAGCAACAAACATTTATGAATAGCTTGGCAGATGAAAAAAAAACATACGGTGCTGAATCTATTGTTCTCACTACTCCCTAGTAGTTATACATTTCTGTAGTATTGTAGAATAAGTACTGAAAATGGTTACATACTGTGACTGCACAGCAATTGCCCAGCTGGGGATAACTTGCACAGACAAAATCAGCTGTTTGTCAAAAGTACTTGATGCTAGACATGAAATGATCAGTTGGTATACAGAGCAGCTCCTTTATTAATGGCTCTGATGTTTGTCCTTTTCTGGTCCTGTGAACTAGTTTGATGTCTCCCTTTGTACTCCAGTTTAGCTTTTTAGCTGGTTTATGTTGTTTATGTGAAAAGATTAAAGTTAAAATAGGAAATAATTCCAAGAACCAGACCACGCTTTGTGTATTTCTGGCCCAGGACTCAGGCCAGATGTGACACCCCGCACCGAGTGCGTCACAGGAGGGTATTGCAGCCAAGACAGCAGCAGCAATATTCTCTGACTAAGCAGTGACACAGTTAACTCAGAGATCCATACCCTACATGCATCATCAGTATAGAGGGCCAATCAGGTCCTGGTGAGTGTAGTGTAGTGGTAGAGTGTAGCAGAAGGTGTAACAACAACGTAGGAGAAGGAGCTAAACCAACGAGCTCTGCAACCTAGGAGAGGGGGCCTGCACAGTCCCGTACAGCCCCCTGGCCGTCACTCCGGTTGAGCACCATTATTCCCGGTGCCTTAACAACCGATCAACGGGCATCTACATTCGGGTTCAAAATCATCCCGTGCCCATCTACAGCCGGTTTGCTGGTACCGAAGCTGGGAGTCGTTTATCACTTCTATGCGAACCAGAGGAGTGGAGGGACCGCTTTACAGGAGCACCCCACCACCGCCACACACAGTCGTCTAGCCAGCGGTGTACCCACCAAAAGGACCCAAGGCTCCCCAAAACACCCGGAACGTATACCCCGGGTAGGGCATTGAAGCAGCCTCCTTGTACCTGATCTGGCATTCCTGGGCGACAATGGCAACACAAGTAGTTAGAATGGAGGAACACCGCAGATCTCTGAGAAATACTGGTCATTGCTGAGTCCACCCGGTCCACTACCCGTCACTGTATGCCATGTACTGCCTGCTGGTTACAGTAAAGAACCCGTTACAGAGACTTCCAGTGTCCGTGCTTTCTTACTAACTATATCTGTCCGCATACGAAGGTAACCGCAGCTGCCGCAGAACATCTTGTGCAGCTCCTGGCTCCGGGGATCATCGCTCAGCCTGTGGGGAGCGTTCCATCTTGCTGCATTCCATCCCCCGGAGGCCCTGCAGCACCGGTACAGTTACCGTAACTCTCATACGTGGCGTCATGAAACAAATTAACCCCTAATCTGTTCACCCAACGACGTCTTTATTGAATCTGGACCACCGGACCCCACTACCGGCAGGCGCGGTCCATCCATGACAAGAAGGAGGAAGAAAAACGCCTGTCCCTCGGAGTCCCGGCCACGGTGAGTCACAGACAGTGAGCAAAGTGACTCATTTGGCCTAATTGAAGTTAATGGCTTTGTTCCAATACTGAACCTGTCACACTAAAGGCCCTGTTTCACGCTCCAATAGTCGAACGATCCGATCAATGACCTAAATCGCTTGAACGTCATTCTATGACCGCTAGTGAAGATAGTATAGATATTGTTAACGACGCAGCAACGATTCTGCGACAAGCAAACGATACTTGAGGTCATTAGATCGCCTACATCCTTCACTTCTCAATAGGCGAGGTCTTTAATGACATCGTTATCAAGGTGTCACACACACCCATGCTGCAGGTTGGATGAACGCTTATCGTATGGTTTAAGGTCCGGTTTACAAACCTCCGATGAACGATCTGGCTGATTATTATTGATCGAATGTACATGTCACACTGAAGGACGTCGTTTCAACGACTGAAAACCCATGACGTTTCAACGATATCGTTAATATCATAGTGTGTGATGGGGCCTTATGCGAGATCGCTAGCGAGATCGCTGCTGAGTCACAAGTTTTGTGACGCAACAACAACCTCAGCAGCGATCTCACCACGTTTGACACGTAGCAGCGACCAGGCCCCTGCTTTGAGATCACTGATCATTACAAACTGTTCTGGACAATTTTTTGGTTGTTGCATTCCCATTGAGCAGCGTGCATCGCTGTGTTTGACAGGGACAACGAGCACCGATCTCAATACTATGCTCGAGAGTGACAGGGTTCCAACGACTGCCGTATCATTGCTGCGTTGCTGGTGATATCTGACTGTTTGACATCTCACCAGCGACCACACAAGTGTGACGGTACCCTAAGGCCTCATTCACATGCCAGTTTTCTCATACTAAAGCTATCTGTTACTTTCAGGGGTAACACTTGTATCCATGACAGTCTATGTGGTTGTTCATTTCAGATTTTCTTCTTTGACTCAGTGGAGGGCATAAGATCATGAAGACTTGCTCAATCTTGATCAGTGAAATGTACTGTAGGATTACTCAGGGATCTATTAGCAATGGGAGCAAAGACTACACACAGAAACCAAAGTTTTAAGGTGAACAAGTCTATATTTATCACATGTGGCAAATATAATGAGATGTACAGTAAATGAGAACGTTCATCAAACAGGTAACACAGAATGTCTCTGAAATAGTTCTAGCAAGATAATATAAACTCAAAATTCTCTGGAGATAATAATTCTCACTGGGAGAAACCACTGGAGAAAAACACAGTCCAAGAATAATAAATTCCCAAAGTCCTGGAAAGAGAATCCCTAGAAAAACAAGTCCAATACTTACTGGTGCAGTACAACTTTTAAAGAGTTCTGATGGAATTTGCTGCGGATTTCATGCTTTTTTAGTGCAATTTTGTCAATTTTTGGCAAAAAAGCCCCAAAACACAGTTGATCTTTTTTTAAAATTATTCCTTGAAATATTAAAAAAAAAAAAATGGGGCTTTGCCATATTTTGTATGCCAGCCAGGTACAGCAAGCAGCTGTGGGCTGCCCCCTACCCCCAACTACCTATAATTAATTAGAAAAAATGATGTGGGCTATTCTTTGTTTCAAGCCAGGTACAACTAGTTGTTTTTATCTGAAATAAAAAACAACACATTTATAGACTTCATCTTTATTAGTCTGATGCAGTCTATAGGCAGAGCAATGTCAGCACTACTTCATTGCTCTGTACAGACAAGCGTTTGTACAAAGCGACAAGCAGGCTGAGACTGACAGTGAAAGTCAAAGTTCAATCAAGTTCATGGCTGAGCCATGAACTCAGGTGAACTCTGATGTCACCACGAACACAGCCAAAAACAGCTGAAAACCTTAGAGTTCTCAGCAGTGCAGTGAATATCCTTCAAAGTTAATGAGCTGCACTGGAGTTAGAAGTTGTGGGGACAGCGGGACTGCAGGATGCATGCCGCGGGACCCGGTGAGTATATTGATAATGTTTATTAACTTTATGCTTTACTTTACAGCCCCCCACCCCATCCCGTAACTGTAAATTCAAAGCTTGGGGTTTGGACGCAAGTTCATGTTATTTCCAGTCCCAAACCTAGACTTTACAAAAAGGTTCGGGCGAGCCTCTCGAAACTGAGCATCTGAGGGGGGTGGGGGTGGGTTTGCCCATCACAAGTAGATAGGACATGTGGCCACATGTTGAAGATATTACTTTCACTAACTGGACTATTTTGTTAAGCTGGGTTGTGATGAAGGAAGCAGGATAAATTGAAGGTTGAGAAGTAAAGTGGCTGTGTATAGAAATGCTCTGTGTGGAAAAAATGTTCAAAAAGTTATGTATCCGCTATCTACTGTTCATATTCAAAAGCTACATTGGTGCTAGTGCTGAGTGAGTCAGCTTGTCAGTATCCGGTACTCGCACGTATATCGCAGTATTCGGGCTACTTGGTCCTTGCCAAGTATTTGTTAGCTCCCCTTGCGAGATTTGAGTGTCCAGCCCAGCATGTTTGGTGCCTAATGTTCAGCCACTAAACATGCTAGGCTTGCTTGCCAGTCACAGCAATGCTGTAGCCATGTTTGTTGTGGCATTATTGTGGTTGGCTGGCCGACCAGTCTCATAGGATCTATACATAGGGATGAGGGAGTATAATCGCAAGTATTTGGTACTCGGCGAGAAATGCGCTACTCGTGGTACTTGAAGCATAGAGAGTATTTCACTACTCGCCTAGCAATATTTGGGTCTCATGCCCAGCATTAGTCAATCACAGTAATGCCAGTGCCATCTTGGTGCTGGCATTACTATGATTAGCTGGCCGCCCAGCGTTATACATGAGTCACAGCCTAAGACTCATAGGCTCTATATAAGCCCTGCCACCACCATTTTCTGCACATTGCATTCAGAACACAGCTAGTGTAGGGAGAGTGTGAGCAGCTGATAGGGAGAGTTGTGCTTGTGCAAATCGTCCAGAAATCTTCTGTAAAACCCAAAAGCTCTTGTGAGAGCTACCCGTATTGTAGTACTAAGTGACTGTAGTGCAGGGAGACAGGCAGGAGCGTTACAGTACCACATAGTACGGTCAGCAATATTTCAGCTCTTCTTAGAGCTGAAGGTATATGGTCAGGGCATAGTGACAGTTTTCCCAGCTATTTTTGGGGTCACATTTACCCCAGCAGGCCAATTTTTTTGCCGTTGCGTTGCTATGTTCACACCGAATAGCACGCACGGTATGGAACAACTGACACGCGGCCAGCACCGCTGAAGGGTTAACTGTGTCACGGGGAATGGCGGCCACGCCTGATCCCGTGTCCCGGGAGACTATTCTTTTAAAAAGGGGATTATGTACAAGGGATTATTTACAAAGTTAGTTGTCATGACGCCACCTGCAGTTTCTGGTGATTAGCACCAGCGCCGCCACAGTCCGCCGGAGGTCGGTGGTATTGCGGTTGAGATGGTGTAGTCCTCCGCAGGTAGGACTGGAACCTCCGAGGCAGCGTAGTGAGGAGGAACAGGTTGGAGTGGAGCTGGGATTATATAGGGAGAGTTGGAACAGTCTATGGAGGATACTGGGAGAGGAAAGAAAGGATACACACACGCAGGAAAGTCTCTTTTACTGTTGTTAAGCAGGTAAAACGATCCAGGGCACTGACGGGTGGACAGGTTGCACAGTGGGTCCCCACAGCAAGTGAGTATAAGGCCTCCACTGTTCTGTAGTGTTTGTCTGAAGCACAGTCTGCTTGCAGCCTGACTTGCCTCCTCTCTCTTCCTGACTGTAGTGTCTTCTTCTCCTCCTGTGCGGTCTCCGGTACACCTTCTCCTGATCACTGTGGCTCTGCCCTGCTGTGTCTAGCTCCCTCACTTGACTCACAGGGATGACAAACTGGGTAGCCGAGACCTCCACGGTGCAACAGGGTTTTCTGTGGTCCTATAGTGTCCCACAGGTGCGGATCCCCAATATCCGGTGTTTCTCCTGGGACGAACTCCTCAATTTCCTCGCTACCTTTTCTGTCCTAAGCTCCTTGCCTTCAGTCCCACTTAGGCTGGCGGAATGCTGAAGGGCCACTCTGGGTCACTGGCTCGGGCCTAATCACAGCACCGACCACCAGTACGTCTTTGCAGCTCTCCTAGCGTCTGCACACTCTGGCTAACTCCGCCCCCAGCAGCAGTATTTTTGGGGATCTTGCATAAAGTCAGCAAGTGGGGCTCCCCCTACTGTGCCGGGGTGGAAGGTGTTGTATGAAGTAGGTGCCTGCTGTGGAAACCCAGCTGTGCATTAGAGAGATCTGTGGTTACCTGCGTGAGCAGTGCGCCACACAGACAGGTTGACTCTGATAAAATTTAACAAGGGCTGGATTTTGCAAGAGTATTTAAGCCCTCCTGATGACAGCATCCCAACCTAAAGTCACCCAAAATGTTATTTTAGGCAACTGGTGATCATGTCCATCCCTTCCCATACAAATCCCTTTTCTTCTTCTTACACATGTTTTCAACTCATTATTGACCATGGTACCTCATGGTCAATAAGCTAAAAACAATGTTCCGTTAATTAATATTTCCCATAGGAGGCACTTGTGATGAGACCCTCCTTCATTCATCAACCATAATACAACCCTTTGGGTTAATTTTTGGAGACACTATGGCTATGCATGGACATTGGTCACTGCAACTACTGTGCTAGTAGTCCTGGCATCATTATTGTTTGGCCCTTGAGGCCTGATTCCTCCATCAACCATAATACAGCCCATTGGGCTAATGTTTGGAGAC
This sequence comes from Allobates femoralis, assembly GCA_033576535.1. Lineage (NCBI taxonomy): Eukaryota > Metazoa > Chordata > Amphibia > Anura > Aromobatidae > Allobates > Allobates femoralis. The sequence goes on from JARQOC010000006.1 coordinate 275,450,125, forward strand.
ACTATGGCTATGTCTGGACATTGGCCACTGAAACTACTGTGCTAGTACTCCTGGCATCATAATTGTTTGGCCCTTGAGGCCTGCTTCTTTCATCAACCATGATACAGCCCTTTGGCACTATGGCTATGCCTGCACATTGGGCACTGCAAAAACTATGCTAGTAGGCCTAGTAGTCCTAGCTTCATAGTTGTTTGGCCCTTGAGGCCTGCTTCCTTCCACCATGGTACAGCCCTTTGGGCTACTTTTTGGAGACATTATGGCTATGCCTGGACATTGGGCACTGCATCTACTGTGCCAGTAGTCCTAGCTTTATAATTGTTTGGCCCTTGAGGCCTTCTTTCTTCATCAACCATGGGTCAGCCATTTGGGTTAATTTTTGGAGACACTATGGCTATACCTGGAATTGAGCACTGCAAAAACTATGCTAGTAATCCTAGTAGTCCTACCTTCATAATTGTTTGGCCCTTGAGGCCTGCTTCCTTCATCAACCATGATACAGCCCCTCGGGCTAATTTTTGGAGTCACTATGCCTGCACATGGTGCAGTGGCAATGAAACAATACCAGTAGTCCAAGGTTTATAATTGTGAAGCCCTTGTGATGATGATGATGATGGGTGGCCTTTTCCTGTGTTAACCATCACACAGCCTGTAGGGCAGATCGCTCTCTTTACAACACTTACACACTGAGCTGTCAGAAGATCACCTCTATCATCACTCGCTCTTATGGCAATCATGCACCCATTTCAGCCTTTCCCTCAGCCCCCAGACCGCTTTTTTGGGTCCAGCAGACAATTACTCGCATTTCCCATTGACTAACATTGGACTCGCTACTTGATCCGAATACCCGAGTATTAAGATCTACTCGGTACGAGTATAGCGATTCAAAGTATTTGACTGCTCGCTCATCCCTATCTATATACTGTTGTACTCAAAAGTTTACATACCCAGCAGATTTTTTGCTTTCTTGACATTTTTTCAGACAATATGAAGGATAGCATAAAAACTTTTTTTCCACTCATTGTTAGTGGTTGTGTGAAGCCATTTATTGTCAAAGTACTGATTCCCCTTTTTAAATCATAATGACAAAAATATCCACGTCAATATGATCAAAAGTTCACATACCCCAGTTCTTAATACTGTGTATTGCCTCCTCTAACATCAATTACAGCTTGAAGTCTTTTGTGGTAATTGTGAATGAGTCTTTTTATTTTCTCAGATGGTAAAGCTGCCCAATCTTCTTGTCAAAAAGCCTCCAGTTCCTGTAAATTCCTGGGCTTTCTTGCATGAACTGCGTGCTTGAGTTCTCCCGAGTTGCTCAATGATATTGAGGTCAGGAGACTGAGATGGCCACTTCAGAACCTTCACTTTGTTTTGCTGTAGCCAATGACAGGTCTACTTGGCCTAGTGTTTAGATCATCATGTTGGAAAATCCAAGTATGTCCCATGCGCAGCTTATGGGCTGATGAGTGTAAATTTGCCTCCAGTATTTGCTGCATTCATCTTTCCTTTAACTGTGATCAAGTTTCTGCCTTTGTAGCTCACACATCCCCCCATCATAAGCGATTAAAGTATGTGCTTTGCAGTAGGAATAGTGTTCCTTTCATCATAGGCCTTGTTGACACCTCTCCAAATGTAATGTTTATGGTTGTGGCAAAAAAGTTTGATTTTGGTCTCATCACTATAAATTACCTTGCTCCAGAAGTTGGAGGCTTGTCTCTGTGCTGTTTGGCATATTGTAGGAGAGATACTTTGTGGCATTTGTGCAGTAATAGCTTTCTTCTGGCGACTCCATGATGCATCCCATTTTTCTTCAAGTGCCTCCTTATTGTGCATCTTGAAACCGCCACACTGCTAGTTTTCAGCGAGTCCTGTATTTCAGCTGATCTTATTTGTGGGATTTTCTTTGCATCTTGAACAATTTTCCTGGCAGTTGTGGCCGAAATTTTTGTTGGTCTACCTGATTAGGGTTGGAATTTTACAGAACCCCTGATTTTCCATTTGTTAATCACAGTTTAAACACTGCTGACTGGCATGATCAATTCATTGGATATCTTTTTGTTTTCCTTTACTGTTTTAAACAGTTGAACTATTTTTTCCGGAAGATCCATTCACAATTCTTTTTCTTTTCTCATGACCCACAATAGAGACATGTCAGTTGCTGGATGAAAGGCGCAAGAGTCTGTCTGGATCACAGAAACTCACTAAGCTTTTATGCACACACACTGATTACAAGCAAACAGGTCACAAGTGGAGATGTTACCTTTATTAGCCTTTCAAACCCATTTGTGTCAACCTCTGTGTATGTTATCAGTCTAAAATCACCAGGGTCTGTGAACATTTGATCAGGGTCATTTGGATGTTTTTGGTTATCATTATGATTTAAAAAGAGAAAACACAGAAGTTTGACAATAAATGGCTTCACCAAACTACTAACCATGAGTGGAAAAAACTTTTTGTGTTATTATTCATATTCTCTGCAGAAGGTGAAGAAGGCAAAAAATCTGCTGGAGTATGTAAACTTTTGAGCACAACTGCAAGCCCTGCTGCCATGTTGTGTACATTGCATTCAGAAACAGCGTAGCGTTAGCATAGGAACAGAGCAAGCAGTGTGTAGGGAGAGTATTTCTGCCTCCTAAGTGTAAAAAAACAGCTCTTTTAAGAGCATCAAGTCTCAGAATAGTGTAGAGAGAGTTTGTGGAGCATGGATAGACTAAAAATTAGTGATCCAGTATCTCCATATTAAAACAACACAGCAGCTCTTTCAAGAGCTACATTGAGTCTATACTAGTTCAGAATAGTGTAGGGAGGGAAAGTTTGTGTAGCGAGGAGAGACTAAAAAGTAGTGTTCCAATATTGCCATATTAGAAAAACAGCTCTTTTTAGAGCTACATTTCCAGCATACGTTGTGTACTATCTAAGAGAGCAGTTGCATTTTGTTCTGTCCATTAAAAAGCATTGCTCCTTATTGGCCCTTTAATTTTTTGGGTCTAACTTTTTTTGGCCTGTTCTTTTAAAATCAAAACAATTATTTAATTTGGTCCTAATTGCTGTATTATTATTATTTATGTAACACAAATAATTCCATGCTGGTGTACACGAGGAGTTACATAAAACTGCAGATGTATATTGCAGTGATCAATTTAACAATGACAGACTGGTACAGAGGGGAGAGGACCCTGTCCTCACGGGCTTACATTCTATAGGATTATTGGAAGGAGACAGTAGGTTGGGGGTTGCGGCAGCTTCAGTGGTAGTGAGGCAGCTGCGCGGAAGTGATGGTGGTGAGGAGGCCACTCTGGTAGTGGGGTGGAGCGGCAGCTCTGGTAGCAGTAGGGTCATTGCAGGCTGTAAGCTTTCTTGAAGAGGTTGGTTTTCAGGTTCCGTCTGCAGAATCTGAGGGTGGTGGATAATCAGATGTGTTGGGGCACAGAATTCCAGAGGATGGGTGATATTCGGGAGAAGCCTTGGAAGCGATTGTGTGAGGAACGCAGAAGTGTGGAGGAGAGGAGGAGTTCTTGAGAGGACCGAAGATTATGTGAGGGAAGATAGAGGGACATCATTTCGGAGATATAGGAAGGAAACATGTCATGGATGTTTTTTTAGGTCAATGTTAGTAGCTTGAACTGGATTTGTTGGGGAATTGGGAGCCAGTGAAGAGATATGTAGAGGGGAGAAACAGGGGAATAGTGAGGAGAGAGATGGATTAGTCGAGCTGCAGAGTGGAGTACAGATTGGAGAGGTGCGAGAGTGTTATCAGGGAGGCCACAGAGGAGGATGTTGCAATAATCAAGGCGGGAGATGATGAGGACATGTACAAGCATTTTAGCAGCTTGAGGGCAGAGGAAAGGATGGATTTTGGCAATGTTTTTGAGCTGTAGTTGACAGGAGGTGGAAAGAGTTTTAAGGACAGGGCAGAGTCAAGGGAAACTGCAAGGCAGCAGATTTCAGGTGCGGGTGAGAGCGTAATGCCATTAATTGGAATAGACTGTGTGCAGGATTATTAGGCAAATTAATATTTTCATCACATTATACTTTTTATACATGTTGTTGTACTCCAAGCTGTATAGGCTTGAGAGCCAACTACTAATTAAGTAAATCAGGTGATGTACATCTCTGTAATGAGGAGGGGTATGGTCTGACATCAACACCCTATATAAGGTGTGCTTAATTATTAGGCAACTTCCTTTCCTTTGGAAAGAAGGTTCAAAAGAGAGATGTGACGGGCTCAAGTACAAAGTACAAAATTGTGAGATGTCTAGCAGAGGGATGCAAGGTGTGTCACAGTGTATTACTGTAGCAGAGGGATGCAGCAGTCTTGAAATTGCCAAACTTTTGAAGCGTGATCACCGAACAATCAAGAGTTTCATGGCAAATAGCCAACAGGGTTGCAAGAAGCGTGTTGGGAAAAAAAAAGGTGCAAAATAACTGCCTATGAATTGAGGAAAATCAAGCGTGAAACTGCCAAGATGACATTTGCCACCAATTTTGCCATATTTCATAGCTGCAACATTGCTGGAGTATCAAAAAGCACAAGGTGTGCCTTACTCAGGGACATGGCCAAGCTAAGAAAGGCTGAAAAACCACCACCTTTGAACAACAAACATAAGATAAAACGTCAAGACTGGGCCAAGAAATATCTTAAAACTGATTTTTCAAAGGTTTTATGGACTGATGAAATGAGAGTGACTCTTGATGGGCTCAATAGATGGGCCAGAGGCTGGATCAGTAAAGGGCAGAGAGCTCCACTCCAACTCAGATGCCAGCAAGGTGGGGTACTGGTATGGGCTGGTATCATCAAAGATGAACTTGTGGGACCTTTTTGCTTGCAGATGGAGTGCAGCTCAACTCCCAGACCTACTGCCAGTTTCTGGAAGACAACTTATTCAAGCAGTGGTACAGGAAGAAGTCGTTATAGTTCAAGAAAAACATGATTTTCATGCAGGACAATGCTCCATCACATGCATCCAACTACTCCACAGCGTGGTTGGCCAGTAAAGGTCTAAAAGAAGAAAAAATAATGACATGGCCCTTGTTCACCTGATCTGAACCCCATAGACAACCTGTGGTCCCTGCTAAAATGTGAGATCTACAGGGAGGGAAAACAGTACACCTCTCGGAACAGTATCTGGGAGGCTGTGGTGGCTGCTGCACGCAATGTTTATCATAAACAGATCAAGCAACTGACAGAATCTATGGATGGAAGGCTGTTGAGTGTCATCATAAAGAAAGGTGGCTACATTGGTCACTAAGTTTTTGGGTGGTTGTTCTTGCATGTCAGAAATGTTTATTTTTAAATTTTGTGCAGTTATATTGTTTTACCTGGTGAAAATAAATAAGTGAGATGGGAATATAGTTGGTTTTTATTAAGTTGCATAATAATTCTGCACAGTAAAGCACCGTTACACGCGGCAATATTCCCGCAATGTTGCCAGCAACTTCACGGGAGCGCGCACGTTTTTGGCACTTTTCTAAGATTGCCTTGGAGATGTCACAGGCAGAGATATCGTAGGCAACGCAACTAAGATGTTGAAAGCCACTTTCGTTCGCTGGGTGATGAACAACCCAGCGAGCGATCCTTATCAATATAGTGAATAGGGGAAGTTTCTTTCAACATCGCTATTGTGGTGTCACACAGAGCGATACTAGTAGATCGCCTGAGCAACATCGCCAGGTTTCAGAACATGTTCATAAACCTGGCAACTCTGCTCAAGCAACTTATTGCAGTTGAATCACCGTTTCACATGTTGCAATGCACTAGCGATGTCAACGGCAACAGTGATGCCTACATCACTTTTCGGCGATGTTGTCGGCAACATTGCCTTGTGTAACAGAACATTAATAGTTACCTGCACAAACAGATATCCTCCTAAGATAGCCAAATCTAAAATAAACCCTACTCCAACTTCCATATTTGAGTCTTTTGGGTTGATTGAGAACATAGTTGTTGAGCAATAATAAAAATAATCCTCTACAATACAACTTGCCTAATAATTCTGCACACAGTGAAGATAGATCAGGTAGAGAAGATATGTGAGATAGAGGAAAGATAATAACTTCTGATTTGTCCACATTTAGCTTTAAGAAGCAAGAGGAGAAGAAGGAGGATATGGCTGTTAGACACTCCGAGATTCTAAAAAGCAGGGAGGTGACATCTGGGCCAGAGAGGTAAATCTGAGTGTCATCAGCATAGAGATGTTATTGAAAGCTATGGAACTTTATGAGTTGACCCAGGCCAAAGGTATAAATTGAGAAGAGCAAGGGTCTTAGGACAGAGCCTTGCTTGACTCCAACAGAGAGGGGGATGAGGAGGTAGTGTGGGAGTGGGAAATGCTAAGTCTGTTGTCAGCAAGGTATGAGGTGAACCTGGTAGGGTGAGGTCTTTGACGCCAAGTGAAGAGATAATCTGTAGTAGGAGGGAGTGGTCAACTGTGTCAAAGGCAGAGGACAGGTCTAGAAGGAGGAGTATAGAGAAATGGCTGTTAGCTTTGGCAGTAAGTAAGTCGTTAGTAATTTTGGTCAGGGCAGTTTTAGTGGAGTGGTGGGACCAGAAGCCAGATTGGAGGTTTTTAAGGAGAGAGGTGGATGATATGTGGGTGGAAAGCTGAGTATGGACATGCTGCTCAAGGAGTTTGGAAGCAAATCGGAGCAGCGATATGGGGCAGTAGCTGGGCATAGCAGTCGGGTCAAGATTTGGCTTTTTGAGAATAGGTGTGTTTGTGGCATGTTTAAAAGCAGAGGGGAAGGTGCCAGAAGTCAGCGAAACGTTGAATTGGAGGGTTAGGGCTGTGATAACCATGGTGGCAGGGGCGGACCTACCGCGGTGCAGCTGGTGCAGCCCCCTCAAGGCTCCAGCCGCGGGTCCAGTCCGCCCCCTCCCCCCCCTCGCCTTGCACGGGCCCCTGCCTCCACTGCTCTGGGTGTAACAATCATAGTCGCAGCGGTCGGGACTGCGACTGGGCCTGGGAGTGCAGGGGGCGCACCAATATCAGCTGTTGGAGCTGCTTGGGCTGCCTGGGGAGCGCACTGTGGATTTGAATGTAACTATTCTCCCGCCAGGCTGATCGCAGATCACATCAGCAGCTGCAGACAGGCCCCCTGCACACTGTGTGGACGGGATCTGCAGAGGGACACTTCACCTGCTCCTTCAGCCTCACGGAGAGCAGCTTGTGGATGGACTAGACCTCAGAAGATGCTGGTAAGCAGGAGGTCATTAATCATGGTGTGGGGCAGGATGGCAGCAGGACGCTCCTCAGTCCGGTCAGGGTCTGCTCTGCTGAGGATCAGAGTGAGTGATTGCAGGAGTCTGTGGCAGATCAGGTCGGGCTGTCAGTGCTGGATTATCGGCTCCAGCATCACCTGACCTACAAGAAAGAGCAGACTCCTGCAATAAATCACTCTGACCCCAGCAGACACCACAGACCTCAGTATACAAAGCCCTGCACTGATTGATCACATCTGAACCTACAGGACATCACATATTATTTTATATGGCTCCATATATATGTGATGTCCTGTAGTGTAGGCAGTACCAGGTGTGATCAATACAGTGCATTATATATCCAGTGTACAGATGGGGACATATACCAGTATGGGCCCATATATACCTGGTTGGAGGACATATTTACCATACTGGGAGATATACTGTATATACCAGAATGGGGAACCTATACACCAGGATAGGAGATCCAGGGGCATAACTACTGAAGTCGGGGGGGCCTGCAGTGCTTGGGGGCCCCGTTGTGCAAAGAAGCAGCCGGCCGGCTCCTGAGTGTCAGTGAGACAGGAGCTTTGGATGCACATTCATGTAACTTACCCTCTCTGTCCTCTTTCTCCTCCGTCCCTCTCTGTCCTCTTTCTCCTCCGTCCCGCTCTGTCCTCTTTCTCCTCCGTCCCGCCTTGTCCTCTTTCTCCTCCGTCCCGCTCTGTCCTCTTTCTCCTCCGTCCCGCTCTGTCCTCTTTCTCCTCCGTCCCGCTCTGTCCTCTTTCTCCTCCGTCCCGCTCTGTCCTCTTTCTCCTCCGTCCCGCTCTGTCCTCTTTCTCCTCCGTCCCGCTCTGTCCTCTTTCTCCTCCGTCCCGCTCTGTCCTCTTTCTCCTCCGTCTTGCTCTGTCCTCTTTCTCCTCCGTCCCGCTCTGTCCTCTTTCCCCTCCATCTCCCTTCATTCTCTTTCCCCTCCGTCTCCCTCCTGTCCTCCAGATTTCTATGTTTGACATTCTGCTGTCTGTTCACCTCTTATTTGGGACTTTGTGTTGTCAGCTCAGGGGCATGGCAGATGTTTGTGTGGGGGTGGTCCAGGTCCCTCCCCTGATGATGACATCACAGTCTGTTACCCTCCCTTGTAGTGCTTGGGAATCTGATGAGGTCACAGGATCTCACCCCGCTCCACAGGACGCTGCCGCTCATCCCGAAGAACAGAAAGCCAAGATTACCGAGGCTCCAGCGCAGGAGGAACCGCCTGAAGCTGTCAACGCTGAGGCAGAGCCCGGGAGCCAAGGACAGAGCGCACTATGAAGATGAGAGGTCAGCTCACCCAGGGCCACCACTAGGTTACTGTTTGTCAGTGTGTGTGTGTGTCAATGTGTGTGTTACTGTATTTCAGTATGTGTGTGTTATTGCATATAAGTGTGTGTGAAGGGTTGCCCGAAGTCATGCAGGCCCAGAGGTGAGGGGACAGGCTCCGATCTCCTCACTTCTTGAGTGGGCCAGTCTCCTGTCCATCACCGCCACGTGATGCAGCAAAAAATAGAAAAAAGTGGACTTTATTGCCCAATGGCGTGGCCTCGCATTGGGCAATAAAGTCCACTTTTCTCTATTCTTTTGTCCTGATTTTTCTTTTTTTTACTCTATTGTAAGGAACCATCTGGATTGCTGGTTGGGAAAGCTTTGCACATAAATTGAGTTAATTTTTGGTGCTGGTCCAATATATATGTATATATATATATATATATATATATATATATATATATATATATATAAATATTCTAATTTGCACTTCACTAAGGAAGTAGAGAAACTCCAGTGCCACATTTAGGCAGCTTCCTCTAAGTCATAATCGCTTTCCTACAAGCTTTTAATATGACAAAGGGATTTGTGCCAGATCAGAACCCCAAACTTCAGACGCTGCGTTTCGGGGTACCTGCCCCTCATCAGTGTAGTGTGTGGGATATTCTGATCTGGCTGAGTGAGTGGGCTAAGACAAGGTCTGGGAGCTTGCTATCAACCTTATGGAGACAGCGAAGTAGGTGAGGAGATTGTAAGCCCCTTCCCTCCTCTCAGATATATGCAAATATGCAAATTTGCACTTTACTAAGGAAGTAGAGAAACTCCAGTGCCACATTTAAGCAGCTTCCTCTAAGTCATAATCGCTTTCCTACAAGCTTTTAATATGACAAAGGGATTTGTGCCAGATCAGAACCCCAAACTACAGACGCTGCGTTTCGGGGTACCTGCCCCTCATCAGTGTAGTGTGTGGGATATTCTGATCTGACTGAGTGAGTGGGCTAAGACAAGGTCTGGGAGCTTGCTATCAACCTTATGGAGACAGCGAAGTAGGTGAGATTTTAAGCCACTTCCCTCCTCTCAGATATATGCAAATTTGCACTTCACTAAGGAAGTAGAGAAACTCCAGTGCCACATTTAAGCAGCTTCCTCTAAGTCATAATCGCTTTCCTACAAGCTTTTAATATGACAAAGGGATTTGTGCCAGATCAGAACCCCAAACTACAGATGCTGCGTTTCAGGGTACCTGCCCCTCATCAGTGTAGTGTGTGGGATATTCTGATCTGGCTGAGTGAGTGGGCTAAGACAAGGTCTGGGAGTTTGCTATCAACCTTATGGAGACAGCAAAGTAGGTGAGGAGATTGTAAGCCACTTCCCTCCTCTCAGATATATGCAAATTTGCACTTCACTAAGGAAGTAGAGAAACTACTATATATATAATGAATGTTTGGGTGGAGGCGGAGCTGGGGTAGAGACTGGGCGGAGTCTCTGGGGGCCGCCATGCCCAGTACCAGCCACCGCTACTGGACCACTCCCTGAAGCCCAGCCAGGCACGGGGGGAGCTCCAACACCCGCCATGGAGCCCCCCTCTGACCCTATGCTCCTCCACTATTAACCCCCTCCATCCTGCGCTGATCACCGAGCCTCCATCCTGCGCTGACATCCGAGCCTTCATCCTGCGCTGATCACCGAGCCTCCATCCTGCTCTGGCCACCTCTTTCCCGGTTCAAACTTCCATAAACAATGGGTGAGACCGGAGGGGGGGTATGTAGGTGTGTGTCTGTGTGTGTAGATCTGTGTGTGTAGGTGTGTGTGTGTCCACTTAGCCGCCCCCCGCATCCCACCGCCGACCGATCCTCGCCCTCCAATGTGATAGCATCAGGCACACATCTAGTATGTATATATCCTCCTTGAGGCTGTGTTGGGTTATATATGTTATACGAGGCTATGCTGGACTGTATATATTACCTGGAGGCTGTGCTAGTCTATATATATATATATTACCTGGAGCCTCTGCTTGGCTGTATATGTTACCTGGAGGCTGTGCTGGGCTGTATATATTACCTGGAGGCTGTGCTGGGCTTTATATATTACCTGGTGGCTGTGCTGGACTGTATATATTACCTGGCGGCTGTGCTGAACTGTATATATTAGGCTGTGATGGACTGTATATATTACCTAGAGGCTGTGGTGGACTGTATATATTAAGCTGTGGGGGGGCCCCAAAAATTTCTTGCACCGGGGCCCACTACAGTCTAGGTCCGCCCCTGCATGGTGGTGAGGTTGGAGAGGGGGTGGGAGGGGATGAGATCTGGTGCTCAGGTGGTGAGGTGTAATTTGGAGAGGAGATGAGTAAGCTCATCTTCTGTGATGTGGGAGAGGGAGGTTATGAGGGGGTGGAACAATAAAGGCTTGCCTTTGTTTGTTCGACCTTATTTTTGAAGTATGTGGCAAAGTCCTCAACATAGATTAGGGAGGTCGGAAGTGGCAGTGGTAGGTGGAGGAGAGAGTTAAAAGTGCTGAACAGTTGTTTGGGGTTGTAGAAGAAGGAGGATATTAAGTTGTGAAGTAGGTCTGTTTGGCAGAGGTGAGGGCTGATTTGAAGGGAAGTGTTGCTTCTTTGAATGCTGTGAAGTCATCGGAAAGGTGTGTTTTCTTCAAGCGCTGCTCCACAACCTTAGCCAATTGCCACAGTTTTTCGGTGAGTTTATTGTGCCAGGGTTGTCTATTGATTTGTTGAACTTTGCCATGCACGAGAGGCACTACCATGTCAATGACTGATGTGAGAGGTGAGGAGGACAAGGTTGAGAAAGTGAGTAAATGGTGATCAGATAGGGAAAAGGGGAGGTTGTGAGATTAGATAGGGAGCAGAGGTGGGTGAAGATGAGGTCTAATGTATGTCTGTCTGTGTGGGTGGCTGTGGATTACCACTGAGTAAGTCCAAAGTATAAAGTGAGGGATAGGAGTTTGAAAGGTGTCAATAGGGTTATTGAAGTCACCCATTATGATAGTGGGAATGTCATCAGAGAAAAAGTAAAGAAGCCAGGTGGAGAATTGGTCAATGAAGGCAGTGGCAGAACCCGGATGTCGGTATATTTCGGCCATTTGGAGATTAGAGGAAAGGTAGTTGCGAACAGAGTGAGCTTCGAAAGAATGGAGGATAAGGGAGGGTGGGGGTTGGATTGAGTTGAAAGAGCATTTAGTAGAAAAAGGGAAGCCCACTCCTCTGCCATGTCTATTTCCAGGATGAGGAATGTGGGTAAAGGGGAGACAGTCATAGCTCAGTGCAGAAGCTGTGGCAGTGTCAGAGGTGTCAGCAGGTGTCAGTGAGGCCTAGGATGAAAGCTTGCGAGAGGTAAAGAGGTCAAGGATCACATGGAGCTTGTTACAGATGGAGTGAGAATTCCAAAGTGCTCCAGAGAGAGAGAACAGGTGGGTGGAGGTCAGGGGCACAGGTATCATATGTGAGGTATTGCGGTAGATTCTCCTATTTCTCTGAAAATAAGACAAAGTATTAGTGTGAAGTGTTGGGTGGGGGGGGAAGCAGAATTGGGAGATATGTTGCTAGTAGTAAGAAGAAGCAGAGAAAGAGAGAGCAGGTTGAAGGAGGAGGGTGGCCCGTTTGTTTTATATGTTTTATATTTTAAGGGAAGATAACGGAGGTTAAGGAACAGGTCTGTGGATGAGGTGAGTTGGGGGTTAGAAGGGATGGAGAGATAGTTATTTCCTTGAGGGGTGCTGAGGTCTGGGGATAGTGAAAGAGAGTGAGGATTAGTGGAGCAAAAACATAGGGCAAATGTGAGCATGATGAAAGAGCAGGGTGAGAAGAGAAAGGCAAATATGTTTATTAAACTGCAAGTTCCTACCTTCTGCTTCTGTCCTATTCCTGGACTATTTCTGGTATATTTCTGCAGTATACTTAGAAATCTTACTTTGAAGGCATAATCAGACCAAGGTCCTCAAACCTGTCTGAATATTTTTAAATGACTCTAAGTGCACATGAAATGAATCAGGTGGGAGCAGAAGGAAGGAGCTGCACTGAGGAAGGCTAAGAAGTAAGCAGGAGAGAATTAGGAGTTTGGCATTAGCTGTTAAAAATCTGTCAAATACACTACTTGCATTTTGTGCTGTCCATTAAAAAGCACAGGTTCTTATTGCCCCTGTCATTTTTTGGGGTCAGACTTAGCTTAGCCTCTGCTTTAAAAATCAAAACAATTATTGAAGAAAGTCCTAGTTTGCTGTTAAAAACTTGTCAAAGGCTGGCTTCACATTTGCGTTTGTGTCTGCATGCTGATCGCATGCAGACACAAACGCAGTGCAAAGCAGGGCCGAAAGATGTGTCCGCAACGGAGAATGTCTGCCTGCGGACACATCACTGTGGAGCCCAGCAGCCAATCAGCGGTGTCCGGGGGCGGAGATCAGCGCCGGAGATCTCCGCCTCCCGGCCGCCGGTAAGCTCCGGGACATGTCGGCGGGGAGAACAGCTGATCTGACAGCTGTTTGAATCTTCCCGCACCGACACCGAGAGGAGATGTCGGCGCGGGAAGATTCAAACAGCTGTCAGATCAGCTGTTCTCCCCGCCGACATCGCTAGCAGATTACCAGCGGCGGGGAGGAAGAGGACAGCAGTGACTCAGCTGATCTCCCGGTGGCCGTCGGTGAGCTCCTGTGACATCACCGGCGGCCACCGGGAGATTTTTCAATGGGTCTGCAGCGTTCTCCTGCGCTGTCAAGCGCTGAACACTGCGGACCCATTGAAGACCATGCAGGTTTTGTGCGCTTGGGGACGCTTGCTGATTTTCCAAGCTCCCCGAGCGCACAAAAAATGCAACATGCTGCGTCCCGGGTGCGGATGCTGGACACCGGAAGGAGCAGTTATCGTCCGCATCCGCACCCGAACGCAGCAAACGCAAGCACTATGCGTTCCTATGTTAAACATAGGAACGCAGTGCGCATGCGTTTGACTGCGTATGGGAACGCAGCATAAGCTGCGTTCACATACGCAAATGTGAAGCCAGCCAAATAGAGTAGTTGCGTTTTGGGCTGGCTATTAAAAATTACTATTCCTTATTACCACAGTCATTTTTGGAGTAAGACTTTCCTTGGCCTGTGCCATAAAAATCTCAACTATTATTTAATACAATCATAGTGTTCTATTAAAATTGTGTCAAATACAGTAATTGCCTTTTCTGGTGTCCTTTAAAAAACACTGGTCCTTTAGCCCTCTGTCATTGTTGAGGTCATATTTTGCTTGCCCTGTGCCTAAAAGTATTATGAAGGACCCATGCCCAAAAGGCCTATTCATGAGACTGACCTAGCTGACTATTTTTTTTATTGATATTCCAAAACTGATCTTTGTGCAACCTTAGGGTGTCTGAACATGAAAGTTACTGTAGCAGTTTCATGAGTTATGAGGGCCCCCTGCCCAATAGGCCTATATGGGTCACTCATCTCCCTGTTCCAGATCAATGTTTACCCTTCAAGTGATAGGCCAGGCATTGTTCCACACTCTGGTCCATGCATGCAGGCTCTGCTATTATACCATTTTTATTCTGTGCCATTTGATGCCACTTTAGTGGTATGTGGTTTTAATTTTGGAAATGTGGAGACTTTCTTGTGTCTTTGTTGTGTGTTTTATGAATTTTGCAGGGCATGTTGAGCACCATGCCTATACCTGTCACTTTCTCCTTGTTCCTTATCAATGTTCTAGGTTCAAATACTGGGCCATGCCTTGTGGCATGCATCCGTAATGGCGGTTTGTACAGCCAATAGTTAAAGGGCACTGAAGCATCAGGAAGGACACTTGTATGGTCACTTAAGTACTCCTTCAACCCATCTTGGTCAACTTCTCCCTCCTTGTCATTGTTACACCCACAAATAGCACTTGCTGATGTGAATCATTTAATTGGCTCAATTTTGGCATATTTTACACCCACCTGTGTTGCATCTGCGGTGCGGGTCCCTACCCTGTAATTCTTTTGTGTTGAAAAAAGTGCTACCACTGGCGCCAATGTTATTTGAGGATGATCTTTTCATCAACCGATCTTCAATGGCCCTCTTGAATGATTCCATGGTGCAACCGTTTTCTGTGTCAGAAATTAGAGAAGGAATTTCTCCTTGAGCAGTGGGTCAAGAAAGGTGTAAAACCACTATTGTTTGCCAAAATGTCTATGATGCAAGGGTATTGGGAAAGTCAATTGGATATGAAGTGTGCTATGTTTGGCAAACTACAAACAGCCAAAGGTTCAGTGCCAGCACTAGGACAAACAGTATGTATGAGCGGAACAGGGAAGAGGGAATGGACTCTCAACCACGATTAATCCCAGCTCCTCGGCTACCGTGTATAGTGGTTTGGCTCCCACTTGATACATATGAATAAGAAGATTTCCAGTGCCAGATTTGAGTTTTAGTCCTTCTTTATTGGTGGAAATGGAATAAAAACATCAAATAATCCCTTGCAGGGGGTCTGAATGCACTGGTGCAAACTGGAGGCATTGCCTCTTCCATACAATCCATAACCTGAGGGTAATTTAGACTGTGTCGTGCAGACCTGGAAGAGAGTGGGGGGGCGCACTTTATTGTGAAGGGCCCACTGTGGACCCTGCCAAATGTGTGAGAGTCCCCCGATATTAATAAAGGAGGCCATAGCTATATTAGTTCAGATTAGTATACATATATATAAATCTTAGGATATATCGGGCCAATGAGTCACCATGGACATGATGGGTCAGGAGATGCAGCTTAATATATACATGTAAACAAGTGAAACCTGAGCCAATGCATACTAACAAGTGCTAGTCAAAGTAATAAAGCCCAACCAGTTGAAATGCAAGTGCTGTATGTTTTATTTTTAACTATCAGTTGCACATAAAAGAGACTAGAACAGGTATACAAAAATTACAAACCAGGACAATGATATTACAGGGGACAGACAAAAATTGCTGGCATCAAAGCTTCAGCTGACATGGGTATTGGTAAAGTGCATAAGAATACTTTACTAGGGACATCTAGGCATACAGAGTATACAATGTAGGGACATCTAGGCATACAGAGTATACAACATAGATAGTATAGAGGAGGGTGGTGGGAGAAGCCACCTGTGGTACTTGGTAAGTTAGATACCAGCGTTTGAGACTTTCACCTTGGGGAGTTGTGAGGTCTCCTCTGTCACTGTGTACGGTGGTTTGGGGTAAGTTCTGTCTATATCTGAACTCGCCGCTCCTTCTCCCGCTCAGGGTGTTACTCTGTAACCAACTATGAAGACCTCCTGTGGGAACCCTTATTCTCCTTTCGGGCCCCTGGTCCTGTGCTTGGTCAGGTTTGAGTGTTTCTTAATTTGTCACCTCGGGGGATTAGTTCCTCCTGGTCCTTCCGGGCTTTTCCTGCTACAATGGATGATTAGCAGTGTCGGACTCTGGGGTCCGGGTGAGCTAAAGGGAAACCTGGTATGTTCCCTTCTTCCTTTTCTCCTAATTCCTCCACTGGCCTCCGACCCTCTCCCTTGGGTGCAACACAGCTGGGACTGGCTTGATCCCAGTGACCAGCTCCTTCACTCTGCTCTCTCCTCTGCTAACTGCAGACTAACTGGACTAACTGAAACTAACTGACTCATCCCCTCAGGCCTGGATCTTTTATAGGGGATCTGGCTTAAGGCAGCCAGTAGAGCTCCCCCTCCAGGTCTGGGGTGGAAGGTGTTGTGTGCTGTGTATACCAAAGTGTAAATCCCTTTTTGCACCAGTGGGTCCTGTGGCAATCCCCAGCAGGGGTGCCACATTCCCCCCTAGTTAACTTCAATCCTCCGGGACTGAAACATTTTTCACAAGCATAAAATAACTTAAATATTTACATTTAAATTTAAACAGAGTCTCAAATAAAAATTCAAAAACCAGGGAAAAATGAGAAAAACAGGTAACCAGTCCATACACCGCTAGTCCATCCGCTGCAGGCTGTTTAAAGTATTTTTGCCACCACCAGTCCTGTGGCTATGGTCCATTTTTTTTAAATTAGAAAAAGCAAATTCAAAAAGTCCAACAGGTAAAGTTTCTGTAGGCCTAAAAGTTCAAAGTTACAAAACAATAAACACTACAGGTGTCTTGACGTAGGAGTCCTAGATACTGCAGGGACCTCTACCGGGTCATAAGCGCTGTAGGCCTCCTGGCCCTGGGGTCACCTATTGGTCAAGATTTTGCTCTCCCTAGACAGCTCCTTACGCCAACTCCACTCACCCCTCTTACTGATGTTGTGTATATTTACATTTTTCCTATGTTTTGTACTTATTTGTCTGTACCTTAGTGGTATTTGACCCAAGTTACTACGTGTTGGCCTACGTAAAACTGGTATTCCACTAGTGTGTAAGCTTGGTGTAGAGTGAACACTACTTACTGACCCATGTGTTGATCTGCGTAACACAGGTATACCTGAGTGTCTTCTCGTTCTCACAGTGGGAATGGCAGGTGCACCGATTGCAGGGTTCTCTGGCTCTGCTACAACGGGTGGTTCTTCTGCTCTTGGTTCTTCAACTAGTTGTGGGAACATCAACATGGGTATTAGGTAGGTACCTTCTATTTGGGGCCAATCTGCGGGTAATTCTCCTATAAGTGTTTGGACTGTCTTTGGCTCCTCTTTTTCAGGTTCTGGTCAAGGTACATCTTCTCTTGGTTGTAACTGCTGAGGGCACTTCTTCAATTGATCTCTGGACACTGTTGCTGTTGTTTCGCCGTTGTCTTTGCTGATCAGACAGGTTTTCTGGTTGTGAAAACTGGATGGTAATACAGTGTAGGGTTCTTTTTCCCATTGATCATCTAACTTGTGCATTCTTCTTTTCCTTTTCAAAACCAATTCACCAGGTGTTAAAGGTGTTCCTTGTGCACTTTTGTTAAAGTTGGTCTCTTGTTTATCTCTTGTTTTTGCCAGACGTCTTTCAACACATTCCTGTACTTTCTTGTATTGCTCTGTTCTTCTAGCATCCCAATCTGCATCTCAGGTGTCTTCTTCAGGAACAACAATGCCCATTTCAAAGTCTACTGGCAATTTTCCAGGTATTGCTCTCATGAGGAGTGAGAAAGATAAAATCCACTGCCACTTGCAGTTATTTCCTTTTATTTTTTTAAATGTGAAACATACAGATGCCCCTGTGGGGCTTCTATACGCGTTTCGGAGATATACTCCTTATTCGTTAGCTCATCAAACTACAATAAAACACACACATATACAAGTAAAAGCACCAGTCATAGTATTCCATTTACGATGATTACATCTTGGAAATTTAACTCCTGTATTGCCAGCTAAGAATAGAAATGTAAGAGACCTTCATATAAATACAAATATACAAATATAAATAGAACAGTTGCATATTTTTAGAAATAAATAAACACATCAATAGAATCATGATTTCTTATGAATATTTTATCACCACTGCTCTATTTAATAAAAATAAAACAAATCATTCTTGAAATTGAGACTAGGGATGGGCGAATCTACTCGCTAGGACTCGTTACTCGACGAGTAGTAAGGGACTCGCAGGACTCGGTACTCTGCGAGTTTCCCAGCGTTTACTCGCACGAGTCCAATGCAAATCAATGGCAAACGCTGACAAAACTAGGATTGCCATTGTCTTGCATTAGACTCGGCTACTGTGCCAGTGATAGCAGGGAAACTCGCAAAGTAACTGCTGTTACTTTGCAAGCCGAGTCCAGCTGTCTTCTCTGTGCAGGCTGCCGCAGCTCCTGGGTCCTAGAGCCCGCCTGCTCACAGAGATGATGTAGCAGTGCTGAGATTGTTCTCAGTCTGCTCATTCCCTGTGCATAGACATCTATATCTATGCACAGGGGATGTAGCAGAGAGGAAGAGAGGACATCGCGTTTTGGACTGCGTCGGACAGAAGAGGATTTTTTTAATTAAAGATGGAGTCCCTAATGGCTTTTTTTTTTATTTCAAATAAAATTTTTTCTCTGTGTTGTGTTTTTTTAACCCTTTATTGGAGATTCTTAGTGGCTGGGTCAAACGTGGCCTGACATTAAGAATCTCGGGCTTAATACCAGCTTGTATAACAAAGCTGGTATTAACCCCTTTATTACCCAGCGTGCCACCGCCACCAGGGCCGCTGGAAGAGCGGGGTTCAGCGCCAGAGGATGGCGCTTCAATGAACGCACCATCTTCTGGGGCGGCTGCGGGCTGAAAATTGCAGCGGGGGGTGCCCAGAAAGCTTGGGCATCCCTGCGCTGCGGATTACATGGGCTTCGCCGTATTTCTGGAACCAGTCAGATCCAGCAGGCAGCGACGGGCTGCCCCCAACCCCCAGGTGCCTATTTGTACCTGGCCAGACACAAGAATATAGGTGAGCCTTTTTTTTTTATTATTTCATGAATTTCATGAAATAATTAAAAAAAAATGCGTGGGGCTCCGCGCAATTTCTATGTCTAGCCAGGTACAGCTAAGCAGCTGGGGGCTGGAATCCGCAGCGCAGGGATGCCCAAGCTTTCTGGGCACCCCCACTGCAAATTGCAGCCCGCAGCCGCCCCAGAAGATGGCGCGTTCATTGAAGCGCCATCCTCTGGCGCTGAACCCCGCTCTTCCAGCGGCCCTGGTGGCGGTGGCACGCTGGGTAATAAAGAGGTTAGGGCCAGCTTTGTATTATCAGCTGGCCCTAAGCCTGAAATTTATGGCGGTCACGCCAATATTAGACATGACCGCCATGAATTTCTATTAAATTGTTTTAAAAAAAAACACAACACAGAGAAAAATTTTTATTAGAAATAAAAAAAAAAAGCCATTAGGGACTCCATCTTTAATTAAAAAAATCCTCTTCCGTCCGACGCAGTCCAAAACACGATGTCCTCTCTGCTACATCCCCTGTGCATAGATATAGATGTCTATGCACAGGGAATGAGCAGACTGAGAACAATCTCAGCTCTGCTACATCAGGCAGCAGGCGGGCTCTAGGACCCTGGAGCTGCGGCAGCCAGCACACAGAGCAGACAGGACTCTTATCTGTGCGAGTTTCCCAGCGATTACTTGCAAAGTAAACGAGTCCAATGCAAATCAATGACAAAACTAGGATTGCTTCACGCTGAAGCTTCCGAGACACATCTGTGATTTGTAAATTGCACACTACTCGCTATTACTCGCTTCCCCATTCATTAACATTGGACTCGCTAGACTCGCAACGAGTAGCGAGTCCCGGGCTCGGACTCGCTAGAGTCAAGCGATTCCGAATAATTTAGGATTCACCCATCACTAATTGAGACCATTTGGTAATCGTGGATTCAGCTGCAGAATCCATAGTTTTTCTCTTTCATGTAGTTTCCTTTCCCAATTACCACTTCGGTATGGTGAGGAAACTCTTTCAATTCCCATGATTTGTAGGGACTTAAAATTGCCTGCATGTACATCCCTGAAGTGTCTGGATAATCCAGACAATCCTGTTCTCAAGGATTTAGAATTTGGGCTGGCAGCAGTGAGATGTTCAGAAATCCTCACTTTTAAAGCGCGGGTTGTGCAGTCGACATAACATTTAGCACAATTCACACATGTAGCTAGATATACCACATGTGTGGTATTGCAATTTATGTATAATTTAATCTGATGTTCATAATCAGTGGCCAAATTCACAAATTTCCTATGGAAAATCTTTTTTATAACATGGAAAGCCATGCTGTAAGGGGTGGAAAAGACCAAACCTCCTGTGTTTTTGGCAGGTTTTGATTCAAATTTGTCTTTTAAAAGATCTACCCTGTCCCTGTCATGGACGATAGTTTTTGCACTTTCTATCATCCATGACCGATAGTTTTTCTTTTTAAGTCTGTCACTGATGACTGAAATTTCTTTCTTATAATCCTCCTGTGTGGTACAACTACGTTTCGCACGTATCAGTTCCCCTACAGGGAGATTTTTAATAATATGTCTGGGGTGACAATTGTCGGCTCTTAGTAATGAGTTACCACTGGTGGGCTTGCGATAAAGTTTGGAAAGAATTTGGCCCGAAAGGTTCTTGCTGCTGTCTGAGCTGTTAATTCTTTTACAAGAGCTACCACTAGGAATCTGGAATAGTGGTCCACCATGGTAAGACCATAGGTATAGCTCGATCTGCTGGGTGTGAGCTTGACGTGATCTAAGGTTACCAGTTCTAATGGCTGTTTAGTGATCATAGGCTGTAGTGCTGCTTTCTGGCTGTTACAGTCTTTTCTTCTCAGTGAGCATGGTCCACAATTTTTACACCATTTGTCTATGGAGGACCTCATGCCGATCCAATAGAATTTCTCACGTAACAATATTTCCAGTTTTCTACATCCAAAGTGTACTGCTGCATTATGGTACGCTTCTGACACCATTTGTACATCTCTCTTTGGAACCACAACTTGCCATACCATTTCATGTGTTCTGGGGTTGATATACCGTCTGCACAATTGACCTTGATAGATGAATAACCTGCTTCTTTCTACAGGTATTGGGCCTCTGGTGGAGCATCCTTCTCAATTTGGGAATCCGGTTGGGTTACCAACCTCTTTACCAGGCTCACTGCCGGATCACTGTCTTGTGTCTCTCTCAATCTATAGTGAGGCAACTGGTTTAGTGCAACATTCTGATGGTTCTGGTAGATATGGGTCTCTGTCATTTTCCATTTTCTATTTTTATGGAAAGCTGGGAGTTCTACTTCCTCCAAGTCATCCACCTCTTCTTTAAGTCCTTGTAAATGTACTTGAGGGTTTCTGGAGAGGGCATCAGCATTTGCATTGTTTCGGCCTGCCCGGTATTTAATGGTAAAGTCATAGTTCGACAGTCGGGCCATCCAGCGTTGCTCCAATGCACCAAGCTTCGCGATATCCAGGTGTGTTAACGGGTTATTATCCGTTAAGACGGTAAAATTTGAAGCTGCTAGGTAATGCTTAAACCGATCTGTTATAGCCTAGACCAAGGCCAGGAACTCCAACTTAAAGGAACTGTAGTTTTCCGGGTTCCTCTCGGTGGGTCGAAGTTTTCTGCTGGAGTAGGCAATTACTCTTTCTTTGCCATCTTGTATCTGGGATAGTACTGCTCCCAGGCCTACATTGCTCGTGTCGGTGTAGAGGACAAATGGTAGGTTATAATCGGGATAAGCCAGGATTTCCTCACCGGTCAGAGCCTGCTTCATCTGTTGGAAGGAGTCTTATTGTTCCTTTCCCCATTCCAATGGTGGCTCTGAAGACCTTCTCTTCTTAGTTTGGCCTACTAGAAGATCTTGTAGGGGGCTACCATCTTGGTGTAGCCCTTAATGAATCTTCTGTAGTACCCAACCAAACCTAAGAATTGATGTACCTTGGTGATGGTGGTTGGCCTCTGCTAGTCCTGGATAGCTGTCACTTTTTCCGGGTCTGGTACTACTCCATTTGCGCTGACCACATGCCCGAGGTATTGGACTTTTGGTTTCAGCAGGTGACATTTAGATGGTTTGAGCTTCATTCTGTACTTTGCTAAAGCTGTAAATACCTCCGCCTGGTGTTCCAGGTGTTCTTCGTAGGTTTTGGAATACACAATGATGTTGTCCAGGTATAAGAGCACTGTCTCGAAGTTCCGGTGTCGCAGGCAACATTGCATGAGTCTTTGAAACGTTCCCAGTGCATTGCATAACCCTAATGGCATGCTGTTGAATTCGCATAAGCCTATTGGTGTTATGAATGCTGTCTTCTCCTGGTCTTCTTCTGCAACAGAGACATCACAATACCCACTAGTGAGATCTAACATAGAGAAATAGTTAGCAGTCTTTAATGTAGTAAGAGACTCCTCTATCCGGGGTAACGTGTAAGTATCTTTGTGAGTGATCCTATTGACTTTCCGGTAATCCACACACATCCTCATAGTGCTGTCATTCTTTCTGACTAGGACTAAGGGGGCTGCTCAGGGACTATAGCTATTCCTTATAACCCCAGCTTCCTTCATGTCCTGCAGCATCTCTTTGGCACACTGGTAATTGTTTGGTGTCATGGGTCTGTGTCTCACTTTAATTGGGGGATGATTTCCTGTGGGTATGTGATGTTGTACCCCTTTAATCCTCCCAAAATCTAATGGATGCTTACTGAATATCTGTTCGAACTCTTGTGCTACCTGGTAGATTCCGTGCTTCTGGTGGAGAGCGGTGGCATCAGTTCCTACGTGCAACTGCTGACACCACTCCTCCAGCTGTCCCTTAGAGTTGTTATCCTCCGCCTGGTTTGACAGGGAAAAGGGCTCTAATGTCTGTATGTTGTTGTTACAGACAGTATACAGCTGTGCTACAGTAGTTTACCGGGGTAGTTTTGCTTCCTCTTCCCCACAATTTAATACACGATTGGTACTCTTCCCTTGCGTACATCCACCACCCTCTGGCTGTCAGTAGTGTAGGTCTATGCTCTGAATATACCGGTTCTACAACTGCCTGGTATTTCTTTCCTCTGAGACCTATTGCTGCTTGACACCATATCATCATTTCACTTTTTGGTGGTAACACAATGGGAAACGAGTCTGTTACCTGCGCACTGCCAATTTCTCCTCCAGACGGATTTACCTGTTGCTTGCGGATGAGGGCTCAGATTTCTTGTTGGATGACTCTCATCCGCCCATAACCAGCAGTCTCAGCAATCTGTCGGAGTAAAAACAACACTTCCCCAAAGCAGTTTTCAATGACATTTGTACCAATTACCATGTAGGGGTATTTTTCATTAGGATTGTCTTCTACCACAAATAACCCTTGGTTTTTCAATTCCTCCCTCCCCAACTTTATTGTAGCTTCTCTGTACCCCACCTGTTTTTGTGGTTGTCCATTAGCTGCAATAATAGAAAAACAGGGGTTTGGGGATTCAAGATCGTTATCAGACCAAAATTGTTTGTAAAGGATATGTGGGATCGTAGTGACCTGCGACCCGGTGTCCAGTAGGGCCGACATGGGGATTCCTTCTAGCGTAATGTTGAGGTACGGACGGCCTCCCACGTACCGGTTACGCCAGTCATTTGGGCCCAGCTGCTCTACTCCTGGGGGCTGACCCTCGGGCCCAGGAATCTCGTGTTTAAAGGACATCCTCTTGCAAAGTGGCTTGGTTTGTTGCATCGCAGGCAGATGGGTTGTCCTGAAGAATCCATGTAGTCCCTGACTCTGCGTTGGAATGGTGCGTCGGTCCCCTGAACGGACGACTTGTTGGTCCCCTCCATGGGTGACATGGGCCTACGTTGGAATGGTGTGGTGGTCCCCTGCACGGGCGATTTGTTCTTCCTCAGCATCAATGGGACATCCTCAGGGCTATCAGCTAGTTGGATGTTGTTTGATGGTGGAGCTCTAGGGATAGTTTGCAAGAGCTTTAATACATAGTCCATATTTTTGGTTAACTGCAGCACCTGGTTACGCATGTCATCATCTGATTTATCTGCTACAGCTTGTCTTTCTACTTTTGCAGGTTCTGTAGAAATGGGTTTAAAGTCTATGGGAGAAGTGTTAACCTGCCAGGATTGTATTGCAGGCTCTACAGACACTGGATCTCTTAACACAGTTATAGCACGATCTTTTAAGTCATTAAAGTTCACAGTTGGGTGATCCAATACCCACATATGTACCTGTTGGCGGTGGTAGTCTGACCTCAATCTCTCTGTAACCTGTTCTGCAAGCATTTTATCCTCTTCCAATACATTTGCCGGGTCTACCTGTTTTAAGGACCGGAGTGCCCCTTGTAAACGGAGGGCGTAGTCTCTGGTATCCTGCAGTCTCTGTTTACACTGGTAGAACAGCATCCTCAATTCAGACTGTGTGCGTTTTTCAAAGACAGTTTTTAGCTTATCAAACACTTTAGCAGTAGAGCCTCTGTCAGCATCACTCCAGGACTCAACCTTGAGCTCCGCTGCACCTGTTAATTGTCCCAGCACAACGGTGGCCTGCTGCTTCTCTGTCATCATATACATGTCCAGCATTGCACACATCTTTTGCTTAAAGGCTGCTAAGGTACTGGGTTTGCCTTCATATGTTGGTAACCATTTGGCACCCGGTATATACGGCAAGTCTATCGGCATTATTTAGGCCGCTTCTCCGGGTGCGGCATTCCGGGCATCTTACTCATCAGGGACCTGTGCATCATCCGAATCACTCATGATAGGGCCCCCCTAGTTAATCGCTGCCAACCGGTGAGATGAAACAAACTTTCCCAGTCTGCGGCGGCTCTGCAGAGGGAGCGGAGCACCTTGGGCATTTCCGGAACTGGGAGCTGTGCTTCACGAATCTCTGGCAGAGTGAAGGGGCGTGATTTATCTTCCTGCTCTTTTCTACCCGCGCTGTCGCAGCTCAATTTCTGTAATGGCGGCCCGGTTGTACAGTTCAGAAACAGTTAATAAAGTTCAGTTCTTGGCACAAAGTACCCGGTTTTACCGGACACGGGATCCTGTTCGTGATGCAAGAATTGAGGCAGTCAACAGGGTAGGAGGTACTCGGGTACTTGGGCTGATGGCGGCTTTGATGAGGAATCACGGCTGGTCGGTCCCTGGTCCTGTGCCCTGGACCCTCAATGGCGGGGAATGGTGGGTGATAAGGGAATTGGTAACGTGACACCACCTATAGTACCTGGTAACGGGTATACTAGCGC
Organism: Allobates femoralis; assembly: GCA_033576535.1. NCBI lineage: Eukaryota > Metazoa > Chordata > Amphibia > Anura > Aromobatidae > Allobates > Allobates femoralis. Next base: position 275,475,196 of record JARQOC010000006.1, read on the forward strand.
TGCATCCGGCCGCTGAGGTGATGGTGGGTGCAGCAGAGTGTGGTACAGCTCCCCACAGGTGGAATTTTACCTCAGGGCAGCGGGATGGATGAGGGGAGTAGTAGTTACGTCTTTGCAAACCAGGCAGTGAATTGCGGCGATTAACAGGCACACACACATACAGTGATGATTGTTTCGGTACCTTTTACTGGTGAGAGGGTAACAGGTACAGTCCAGAGAAATAACCAGGTCCCGGTGCATCTTGGGGACTTCCACCTTGGAAAGTTATGAGGCCTCCTCTGTCTCTGTGCTCAGTGGTGTGGGATGAGTCCTGCCTGTGCTTGAACCCACTGCTCCTTCTCCCTCTCAGGGCTTTGCTCTAAACTGACTATGAGGTTCTTCTACTGGGTCCCTGCTTCTCCTATGGCTCCTGGTTCTGTACCTGGTCAGTTTTAGCATGTCTTACTGTGCTTTCTTCAGGGGTGAACTCCTCCTGATTCTTCTGGACATTTGCTGTTACAATAAATGCAACGTCGGACTCCGGTGTCCGGGTGTACTATAGGGAGACCTTAACTTGTTCCCTTTCTTGATTCCCTGTTACCTCCATTGGCTTCTGACCCTTTCCATAGGGTGCAACACAGCGGTCAGTGGTCCCTGGTCCCGGGCCTGGTTCTTTCCCAGTGACCAGCTCCTCACTCCTCTTGGGACTCTTGGGACTGACTAACTCCTCCCCTCAGGCATGGATGTTTTAAAAGGGGAACTGGCTTAAGGCAACCAGTAGAGCTCCCCCTTCAGGTCTGGGGTGGAAGGTGAGGTGTGCTGTGCGAACCAAGGTGTAATTACCTCCTTGCACCGGTGGATCCTGTGGCAATCCCCCGCAGGGGTGCCACAATGTTACAGTAATACAGGTACATCTCAATGAATTAGAATGTAATCAAAAAGTTAATTTATTTCAGTAATTCAATACATCAAGTGAAACATATATATATATATATATATTACATAGAGTCATTACAAACAAAGTTATCTATTTCAAGTTTTTATTCCTGTAAATGTTGATGATTATGGCTTACAGCCAATGAAAACCCAAAGGTCATTATTTCAGAAAATTAAAGTAGGGAGGGTAAAGGGTAAACACTGCACTGCCGTATTCCACGAGACATCAAAGGATGAATTTAATATTGATTAGTCAATGCATTTGAGGGCTCCCTAAAACATGGCAATATGATAATGATTTGTCCTGAGGAAGGGGCGCCAGTGAGCGATGAAACATATTAACTAATAAAGCAATATTATATCCACCCCTTGATGTCTCGTGGAATAGGACAATGCAGATTTTAACCCTTCATCTTCCCTACTCAATATGCACCACGCTGGGGACTGCAGCAGCCGTGATATGCTTTTATAGTGGTTATGACTCTCACAACCACACAAGGTGAAGCCTCTCATACCTATTTAGGTAATATTTTATCTCTCAGACCCTTCATCCTCCCTAATTTTTTAAGATAATGACCTTTTGGGTTTTCATTGACTGTAAGCCATAATCATCAGATGTAACAAACACTTGAAATAGATCACTATGTTTATAATGACTCTATATATTATATGCGTTTCACTTTATGTATTAAGTTACTGAAATAAATTAAGTTCTTGATAATATTCTAATAAGTTGAGATGCAGCTGTATGTTTTGTGGGGGAACATGGCTGACAAGAACTAGCTTGTGCTTTATTTTAGAAAAGGGAAGCAGAATAATTTTGGAGTAAACATTGCTAACCCTAAAGAGAGGAATGTACACAAATTCTTCATTTGGCGCACCCTCGGGTTTTATTTTTGTATATTAACGCAGGACACTACACTCAGACAATTGATAATAAATATGAGAAATGAACAAAGCAGCGAATTTCCATTTGATCCCTTTTGTTCCAGTAATTCATCAACAATATGAAGTACATGACAGAGATGTAGAAAGTTGGGCTTTGTTTTTGGAATTAGGAGCTAAGAGTTCCTGCATGAATAAGTCATTTTGACTGAAGAGACTCCTTCTGCTGCATACTGTAAATATTTTATCCTAACCTCGGGGAACACAGGTGGTGCAAAATGTCTGAAGATGGCCATTGTCTGATTCATAGTGACAAAAGATTCTGAGCGAAATTCCAGGAAACGTCTTTTAACTTTAACCTTTGTAGTAAAAAGTAAAAGCATGCTTTATGTGTCATCAATTCTAAATACAATCTTACAGTTGCTAAATTGATTTGTCGTGACCTCTACATTTAAGAAATTCATAATCAAAAGCAAAATATGTAATTCTGTAATGTTTTGTGAGATATTTAACATTTTAAGTTAACCTTTGTTTTTTAAAGGGAATCTGTGACCAGATTTTTGCTACTTCATCTGAGAATAGCATAATGTAGGAAAAGAGACCCTGATTCCACTGAAGTATCAATTACCATATTTTTCTGACCATAAGACACACTTTTTTTCCCAAACTTTTTTGGGAAAAGTAGGGTGTGTTTCTTATGTTGTTATGGTCCAAATATATGGACCTGTGTGTCTGCGGGGCTGTGCTGGGGGAGCTGCAGTTCTGGAGCGGCTGGGAGGAGGCTGCAGGGGGCTGCTGAGACAGCGGAAGGTCGCGTGCCCCTGCTCATTATGGTCATTTAATATGCATTGCATCTCGCTGTCCGTCACCTCAGTACTGAAGCTGCGCTGAGAGATGGGTGAAGGGATGCAGTGTATATTAAACTAAGTATACACCTGCTCATCACTGGTATGAACCCCCATGCTGCTACACACAAGAAAATAACAAACAATGTAACTCACCCTCTGGCAGTCCCTCCGTCTCTCTCTGCTTGCAGCACTTACGTTTTGAGACCTCCTGCATCCCTCGGGCAGCCAGTTATGTGATCGGCACAGCAGAGTGACATTATGACTGTGCACCCCGATCACATGACCGACTGCCCCAGGGATGAAGGAGGACTCAAAACGCAAGTGCTGCAAGCAGAGAGAGACGCAGGCAAGCTTGGGAGGGTGAGTTATATTGTTTGTTATTTGAAGTTTGTAGAGAATAGGAGGGAAGTACTGTATAGATAATAGAAATACATAAATAGAGAGAGCTTAGAGAATAGAAATATAAAATGAGCAGTTACATACAGTATATGATAACAGTGACATATGGATTTTTGACCTGACAGGTTCCCTTTAACTTCTTTAATGTATTGTCTTTTTGTGGATCTGTTTTACTAGTCCAATTTGACAACCTTACATGCCACTTCACTACTGCAGGTTGTTTTTCTTTCTAGGAGTGTGCCTAACTACCGATACAGCATTTTAGTTACAAACTCTTTAGAAATTGAGGGAAAATAGTGTTTAATAAATGTTAAAAAAGACAAAAAAAAAACAAATAACTTTTTGCATACTTGTTATACCAGTCCAATTTGACAACTGTGCACACTATAACAATATTATGGCGTGTTGCATTTTTCTTTCTGGGAGTGTACAAACCTAGCTTTTATTGGCTCTTTTTGGGCAGGGGATTTCCATTTTTTTAGCAAAAAATAATTAAAATAATGATACAGTTAAATGTGCATGTCTGTATTAGCACACCTGTTTAGATTGTCAAATGTGATACCCATATAGACTGACAAACAAAAAGGGTAATCATGTTTTGAACTTTTGACTTCCGTTCTCCATATTTCACCATGCTCTACAGCATTGAGCATGAGACTACCTTCATTTTATGGATAATCATCTTGCCTATTTTGTACATAAATTAAATCTACAACTATTTAGCATATGATTAGTTATGCAGATTCTTGTCATGTCACCGCTTTGAGGTAGTCTCATGCTCAAAGCTGTAAGTGGATGGTGAGATATGGAACTTGAAAGTCAAAAATTTAAAGGGAACCTGTCAGCTCGTTCTACTCCCCTTTGCTACCACTTAAAACAAGTATATATACATAATAAGCTTATTACACATCCATCATCCTCTTAATGTACAATAGTAGTCATATCAGGAATATAGTATTAGGGCCAACACTCTTCTACCCACTCAATGTCACAGGGGTCTCTCATATCTCTCTAAGGTCTTAGTGCTTCAGTCCTAAAATACTCCCACCATCAACTATATCAGTTTCAGCTTATTTAAGATGCTTTTATCTCTCATTACAAGGTAAGGTCCATACCTGTTTGCAAGCACGATCAGCGTCTGTGGTCCCTCCTCCCCTACAGCTGCTTCTTCCGGGGGGCGTATCCTATCTTTAAAGCTAGGGCTTTTTATTCATCACTGCACCCAATCAACTACCGCCACGTCACAATCACCAGGCAGACTTCTCCCTAATCAGCGCTGTGACATCACTCAAGAGCGCAGTCTCTAATTAGCCAAACGTGTCTGCAGCGTGACGCGGATACCAAGTGTCGGTCACGTGTGCCGGTGACACGTAATGCGCACTGCATTCTGGGGATGGCGCATGCGCACAGGAGTAGTCGCCGGTGACGTGTGTTATTTACTCAATCACTATGGAGATGGCGCTTGCGCACATCCTATCCTCACTACAACATATAGAATCACGGAATCTCATACTAGTTTATTCTATCTTGCTTTATTCTTGGAATAAACTATATAATAACCTCATTGTATACCTGTTATATCTACCATTGTCAACAATAGTTGGTTCAAGCATAGTTATTCAGAATTTAAAGCGTAAGACCCATTACAATATACTACAATGATCATTGCCATTCACTATTAACTAAAATAATAATTAAATCATTAATAATAATTAATTAAGTAATAAATAGTTAATTAAATACCCCTATGACCATAATCCATGAATATATCTATAATAACCCAATATATATATATATATATATATATACGAGAATAATTTAATATAAATTGCACCCTAATAATAAATACCATTAAGTCCTAATACTATCAAATAAAGTGCTTTATGTCTAAATACCTAAATATAAATATTAATAATATAATACCATTTCATAATTATTACCCCCCTATAGTGCACACAGTGATAATTTTTAATATATTTTCTTATATCTTTATCATACACTAGCTGTAGTACCCGGCTACGCCCGGGTTAATAAATAAATGATGTTAGCTATTACAAAATAGAATTTGAATATGTCATATTAATGACCTGTAGGAAAATAGAAGCTGAGCTGTGATTGATTGCTATAGGCAGCCTAATAAATCTCCAGCCAACAGTAAACCCTCCCCCTGGCCGGGCAGTATATGTTACCTCACACATACACATAATAGACAGCTCATGTGACTGACATCTGCCTTAATTCCCTATATGGCACATGTGTTGCACATTGGCTGTTTTTAATCAGATGTTTATGTTTGGAAAATAAAGATAGCACACATATGAGGCGAGTTGTGTTGAGGTGACTTGTGCACATCTGTGTCTGTCTGTGTGGTGTGTGGGTCCGTGGGGTGTGTGTGTGTCCCTGGTGGGGGGGGGTCTGTGTGGTGTATGTCTCTGTTGTGTGTGTCTCTTTGTGGTGTGTGTGTGTCCCTGTGGGGTGAGTGCATGTGCCCCTATAGGGTGTGTATGTGTGTCCCTGTGGGGGGGGGTCTGTGTGATGTGTGTCTCTGTTGTGTGTGTCTCTTTGTGGTGTGTGTACCTGTGGAGTGAGTGCATGTGTCCCTATAGGGTGTGTATGTGTGTGTGTCCCTGTGGGGGGTCTGTAGTGTGTGTGTATCTGTGTTGTGTGTGTCTCTTTGTGGTGTGTGTGTGTCCCTGTGGGGTGAGTGCATGTGTCCCTATAGGGTGTGTATGTGTGTGTGTGTCCCTGTGGGGGGGTGTCTGTGTGGGGTGTGTGTGTCTCTGTGTTGTGTGTGTCTCTTTGTTGTGTGTGTGTGTCCCTGTGGGGTGAGTGCATATGTCCCTATAGGGTGTGTATGTGTGTGTGTGTCCCTGTGGGGGGGTGTCTGTGTGAGGTGTGTGTGTCTCTGTGTTGTGTGTGTCTCTTTGTGGTGTGTGTGTGTCCCTGAGGGGTGATTTCATGTGTCCCTTAAGGTGTGTGTATGTGTGTGTGTCCCTGTGGGGGGGTCTGTGTGGTGTGTGTGTGTCTCTTTGTGGTGTGTGTCCCTGTGGGTTGAGTGCATGTGTCCCTATAGGGTGGCTATGTGTGTGTGTCCCTGTGGGGGAGGGGTCTGTGTGGTGTGTGTGTCTGTGTTATCTGTGTCTCTTTGTGGTGTGTGTGTGTCCCTGTGGGGTGGGTGCATGTGTCGCTATAGTGTGTGTGTCCCCTTGGGGGTGTGTGTGTGTCTCTGTGTTGTGTGTGTCTCTTTGTGGTGTGTGTGTGTTTGTTCGAGTGCGTGGTGAGTATCCAATGTTGGGGCTGCACTTTAGCGACTATACACTTGCTGTTACTCTCTGTGTGCGTGTGGTGTGTATACATGTCCCCGTGTGTGGTGAATATCTCATGTTGAGGCCCCACCTTAATGACTATATGCTGGTATGTGCTGTTAGTCTTTGGCGCTATCATTAAAAGGGAACCTAACCCCACAAACTGACCCCACCGCATCTTTCTACCTGTCCCTGCACCCCTTCTTATAATTTGTAGCCATCCCTTTTGCAGAAAAAAAATCGATTTTGTAAAGTAGAGAAAAGGTTATATTCACCTCCGTCCTGTGTGAGTTCTCTGTTTCTGAATTAGTGTCAATGGTCTGCCAGTCTGCTGCTGCCTTGTAATTATGCACGCCCCTCTCTCCTTGCTAAGAGCCTGGCCGCGTCATGAAAGGGGGCGGGGCTAACGGCATGACGCTATTTAGTCTCGCCCCTTTTATGACGCGGCCAGGCTCTTACCAAGGCATCAAGCAGAGAGGGGCGTGCATAATTACAAGGGCGCAGCAGACTGGCAGACCATTGAGACTAATTCACAAACAGAGAACCCACACAGGACGGAGGTGAATATAACCTTTTCTCTACTTTTCAAAATTGATTTTTTCTGCAAAAGGGATGGCTAGAAATGATAAGAGGGGGTGCAGGGACAGGTAGAAAGATGCGGGGGGTCAGTTTGTGGGGTTAGGTTCCCTTTAAGCCCCTCTCATTCACAACTGTCAACTGGTAACTGTCACTTTGTCTCCATTATGTAGATAGGGGCAAAATTGTTTGGTGAATTGGAATGTGCGGGGTTAAAATTTCACCTCACAGCATAGCCTATGACGCTCTCGGGGTCCAGACGTGTGACACTGCAAAATTTTGTAACTGTAGCTGACAGCTGTCGATTTTCCTCCCACACGTTTCCTTTACATTTTTCCCCATTATGTAGATAGGGGCAAAATTGCTTGGTGAACTGGAACGCGCAGGGTTTAAATTTCGCCTCAAAACATAGCCTATGACGCTCCTGGGGTCCAGACGTGTGACTGGGCAAAATTTTGTGGCTGTAGTTGCGACAGTGTAGATGCCAATCCCGGATATACACACACACATACACACACACACACACACACATTCAGCTTTATATATTAGATATATCTATACATTAACCATTCATATACTAATATCCTATCCTACCTACATAAATATCCCTACACCAATTTATTAACTACATTAATCATGGCTGTCCCACTATATTATAGTACAATAGGTCCCAATACACAATTCTTGAACCAATCAATCTTCATATTGATGACTTCTTCTTTTATCCACAGAGCTAAAAAAGATAACTTTGATAGGCGGTTCGATCAGGATCATCATATCTCTAAAAAACGAAAGGATACACAAGTTAAAATATTATATACAACTCCCCATACTTAATTCCCCACATAACAACTCCCTGCTTATGTCTATAAAAATGCGCCAAACCCAAAACTCTCATTTAGACCCATAGGAGACAAGGTACCCAGGGTGTAGATCCATCTACTCTCAACCTGGGCAAGTTTTTGACTCAAATTCCCTCCCTTGGGCCCCAAATCAACCTGATCTATTGCTTTTACTTTTAACAACCTATAATTACTTTGATGGAACAAATTAAAATGTTTTGGCAACGTTTTCAACTGAGACAAATCCTTCTACTTTTCAGCCTATTCAATGGCAAGACAATGCTCCCTTACTCGTATCTTAACCCCCTATGCTACCACTGCCTGCCCCTTCACCTTATGAGCTGATCCCTAACCATCCCTCTCTGAGCTAAAGCTTCAGAAAAATTATTTATAAACTTACATGCAGTCTCCATCCGGAGGCTGGAAAGGCAGGCTCCGGGGCTCCATTATCCCCACTTGTTGGCTCTCAGCATGCCCCATTGGTCATCATCATTTCTTCTGCTCATCCTCCTCCCTTTGAAATTCCTACCTCCTGTTGTAGTCTGATATGCCAGCCTGGTGCATTATGGGGGCTGATCATGTGTACAGCCTGGCTCCGGCGCATACGCAGTGCGCATATTGAACCTGAGCCGTACACGTCGTAAGTCCCCAGAAAGCATCGGACAGGATATGATGTTCTGGTCGGCGTATCAGTCTACTACAGGAGGTGGGAATTTCAAAAGGAGGAGGATGGGCAGAAGGAATGATGATGCCCAACGGGCCATTCTAAGAGCCAGTGAGGGGGAGAAAATGGAGCCCCTAAGCTCGCCTTTCCAATCTCCGGATGGAGACTGCATGTAAGTTTTTAAAGCATTTTTCTGAAGCTTTATCGGACACTTTTAGCTCAGAGAGGGATGGTAAGGGTCAGCTCACAAGGTGCAGGGACAGGTAGTTGTAGCATGGGGGAGTAGAACGAGCTGACAGGTTCACTTTATTACATTGTTACTCTCTTGCTTGTCAGTGCATGCCAATCCTATGGATAAGTTATTGCTGACTTAGGTATTTGGGTCAGAACATATGCCCTAACTGGAGTTTCTTGTTAATTTATTCAAGTGTTGATTAAAGTGTTGATGAATATTTTTGGAAACATTATACTTTTGTACCAATTTACTGTTAAGAAAAAGAGGCACCGACGATGAACAGAGAAGTGTGAAAAAGAGAAAACAAACAATACTGAGAAAGCTGGAGCTACCAGCAGGAGTACCCCAACTATCCAACTGACATTAGTCATTGGGACAGTAATGCTACCAATGGCAGGTTACAATTGGCCTTCTTTCCCTATGACAAACATATTAGTGGGGGTAAGCGGAGGGTGAAATGGCACAGCAATTATTTTGGTTACAGCAGGATGATGTTACCATTAACAGCGACACTGTCAATTTGAGTAAATTTTCCATACAGACCAACTTATCTAGTGTCACAAAACTTAGAGGATGATTCATCAATGTTTTTGTGTCATATTTCTGACAAAACAAAATGTGAAAAGTTGCAATTTTTTGCGCAATGCAAATTTGTGCAAGTAAATATGACTTTTCATGTAATTTTGTCCCTCAACCCTGAAAAAATAGGTGGAGCTGGAAAATTGACAGAACATGGTACTTCCCGCATGTCACACATGCCACAAGTCGATGTTCACTGTGTCACATCTCTTACGCCTGCAGAGGCTGGAATAAGATTTGTTGTAAAGCACACAGAGCAATAAAAATTACCATGGACATGCACCTCTGAATAACCCCAATATGCCCCCAATCGCCCATTTAATCTTTTATATTGACTTTTAATACCATTAAGGGCCACTCAATCCTTTCAGACCCTTAGTCCCCTTATCCTCAGCACCCAGTGGGGATAAGGATGATATTCCTCCATCTAGAATCTAGATGGTACTTTCTACTTTTAAAATTATAGCAATAGCTTAGCCTTAATGGAAAATTCTTAATTGACATTATTTTGAGAATTAATTTTGGCAACTAAGAATCTCAGTTTCTCTTTTGTTTTTTTGTTTGCAAATGTAGGTTTTTAGACATCAATTTGGGTTTATTCCTCTGGATGGACCTTGCCAAGATTTGACCCTGGTGAAGTACTGACCACCTTCTTTGACTCAGCACACACTGATAATGAATGCATAAATTCAATTATTGCTATACCTGTAAAAAAAAGTATGGTACTTATTTTAATTTTGCTAATCAAAAAGTGTTTAAGCCGTAAAAACACAACAAAGTGTATGTCATGAGTGGACTCTATATCTTTTCATTTAGATTTTCATCTGCCAACCTTGCCTCAAATAAACTGGGATTGTTATAGAGTTTGGCCTAAGGGTGCATAGCCCAGGAGGAACATCCCCTTCCCCAATACACAATTAAAAAAAAACATAATAAGGCCAGCACATATGTAGCATTAAATTAACCCCTTTACAATGAAGGGCATATATCCTTGGGCGTTTCCCACTCTTTGATGCGAGTTCACGCGCTGAGCTAGCATCATCCCACACACATGATCTGACCATCTCAAAAGTGTGGCTAACAGCCCCAATAAGATCAGCGATCCGATCTGCACAGTAACCCCTTGGCTCACGCTGTCAATCACAGCGTGATTCAAAGCACCACAGTGGGGATCACACTTTTCCCCGCTGACATCTGTGGCCCCATAATGTGATCTCTGGGCCTCAATGTGTTGTCATGACAGCATGGGATCAGCTGATGACCTCACATGCTGCCATGACACACTTCCTGCCAGCGATGCCTGAGTGACATTGCCAGCAGAAAGGGGTCATTTGTACTGTGTAGAGGGATGCTGAAGCATCTCCCTGCACAAAACAAGTCATTGCACTGTGAAATAAGAAAAAATATAAAAAACGCAAAAGTTCAAATCACCCTCCCTTTTTGCCCCATTGAAAGTAAAACTATAAAAAAATACATGTATTTGGTTTCGCAGCCTTCATTAATGCCTGATCTATGAAAATATAAAATTAATTAATCAGATCTGTAACCAGCGTAACGTAAAAAAGTACAAATGGTAAAATTACATTTTATTTTGGAGAAACAACATTGCAATAAAATACAATAACAGGCAATCAAAACATCACATCTAAACAAAAATGAAATGGTATTATTGGAAACATCTACTAAAGATGCAAAAATAGGGGGCGTGGCTAAGGCAGCAGAGGGAGCAGACATGCTGTGATACAGCTCCTGCACTGAAACCACAGAAAAACACAAAGAAAAGGGCATAACTTGCTAAAAACCCTGGGATTTCGACTACCCCATGTTTGGGGAGTGAGAAGGACCTCATTTCCCCCGGTGAGGACCCGGAGATCCAAGCACAGGAGCCCTTGTAGCAGCTAAGTACAGGAGCGTGCTGTGCGCACAGAGGCGCCATTCTTTTACCAGATCCACCTCGTGGGTCTCCCTGCCCCAGGCATTGCATCAGCAGCGGTGGAGACAGAGAGCCCTGGGAGACAGCAGACGGTGCAAAACACAGCATACACCCCCGGAGAGAGGCGACAGAGGAGACAAGGTACAGGGAAGGAGGTGGAGGGAGTGGAGCAGAGGAGGTGGCAGAGAGAAGAGGGAGACTGGAGGAGATTTACCAGGAGGGACACCCCAGGAAGCAGCAGGAGAGCGGCTCTGTTTGTTGCAGAAGGTGGTGTGGTGCCAGGTGGAGGAGGGAGACAATAAGATTCAAAGCAGTGAAAACACTCACGTGGAGACACCAGTGAGATTTCATCAAAGCACCTCCACGCAGCTGTACAGCACCCAGTAACTAGAGCCCCACTGGGAGGCATATCGCCCCAGCAGAGCACGGAAAATACGGCTACATACATTAAAGAGGGGAAGGAATGAACCAAGAGACATTTTGGGGCCCCATTTTGGAGGTGAATGTACAATAACTACAAGGAAAATCACCCTACCCTGTAGCTTTCTCACTAGAGACAGTCTCCATCTTTATTGAACAGAAAACAAGCAGAATAGAGACGCCACCTGGTGGTCACTGAGATTTTATCTAACATCTTTTATTTGTAATCTAAGCCTGCCACCTGGAGTCCATTGTGAGATATTACACCTAGTGGAACCTCTCTCCATCCAGAAAAGAATAGACAGTCTGCAGACGCCATCTAGTGGCTCTTTGGTAGTACTGTCAGTACTTAACTTTAAGCCTATAACAAGCTGCAAAATGCCCTTTTCCTTAAAGAAAGCATATAAAAAATTAATATGATGTATTAATTGAACTATAAACTTCGAGTGGTGATAAATCAAGGCCCTATCAAGATTGCTTAACAGGAGGCGTGGCCTGGCTCCGCATGGTGGAGGTCGCATGATTTAGGAGCTCCCGGTCCCCAGGGCTGAAAAGCGGCTAAAATAACCTCCACACCGGCTATATCGCGGCGAAAGTCCACCACCAGACGTCCCTCCCGACGCTCAGCTGATGGGGAAGGTGAGGAACTCACAATCTCTGCTCCCGAAGCGCGTGTCGGATTACTTCCCTCCCGGCCGCCAGGACTCGGCTCTCCTTGCAAATATGGCGCCTCCCTCACCACGCGCTGCCCGCGCTTCCCGCCGAGATCAGCAATCCCAGGAGGTCTCTATGACCTCTCTCCCCCCGGAAACCCCGGTTACGCTGTCTCTTATGAAAGCTCTCCTGTCGGAACTACGTTCCTCTTTACAGGAGGATATGAAAGCTATGGTGTCTGACCTGCGGGGAGAGGTGGTTGAGCTGGGAGGGCGGACAGACCACCTGGAGACGAAGGTGACGGAACTAATCCACTCACACAACGATCTCTTGGACAATCATGATCTGCTACATCAAGCGATGGAGACGGTACATGCAAAGCAAGCTGACCTGGAAGACCGGAGCAGACGCAACAATGTCCGACTTAGAGGGATCCCAGAGTCGATCCCTGATGAGGCTCTCAGACACTTCCTCCAGGACTTCATGCATGAGGTCCTCCCGTCTTTGGAACAAAGAGACCTCAAAATTGATCGTATTCATAGAGTGCCCAAACCATCTGGCATCCCCTCACATCTCCCAAGAGATGTCCTCGGAAGGATACATTTTTTCGAGGCAAAGGAAGACTTCCTTAGGATACTGAGAGGGTCTCCCTCCCTCTCCGAAAGATTCGCAACGCTTCAGGTGTTTCCCGACCTCTCACCGGCAACTCTCGCTATGCGTAGGGCTTTTAAACCCTATACATCTATCCTGCGAGAGAAGGAGATCGCCTATCGCTGGGGTCATCCCACACGCCTAATCGTGAGAAAAGACGGCACTACACATGTATGCCTCGCTCCTCCTCAGGCAGCGCAACTACTAAGATCCTGGAATCTCCTCTCCACTCCTGTTTCCCCGACGTCTCAACGCCCCCAAGAGGATCGCCCCGCCAAGCGACCCCCTCGCGGCAGGAGGATCGATCCGGAATGGAGGGTCGTCTAAACTACTCACAGCCGGGAGAAATCTCCTGTATTTTTCTTTCTTAGCTCACCTCGCTGAGGTGATGGCCCTGGGGTCCACTTTCCTGGACTCCTTTACACAGCTCCCAGGCGATACCTGGTAACGTAGCCCCGGTGAGCGAACTTCCTTTTTGATCTCGCTCTGGAAATTTTCTTTTTGTTTTTTCTTTTCTCCTGTTTTTTCTTGCTTTTCCCCTATTGACCTGAACTTTGTCTGACTGACTTCTTGATAATTTTCCTTTTTTTTTTTTTTTTTTTTTTTTCATGGAGTTCCGTTTTACTCTACCCTTCAGGGGTGTATGTCTAATTTTTCCCTTGTTTTTCCTACCTACCTTGTTCTGTGTCGCACCTGCGCCCTCCCTAGTGCAAGCATCTGCGACCCAGTGTTCGTTTGTTAGTGGTAATTTCCCTACGTACCTCATTCTCTTTAATTATTGCAGCCTTTATTATTTATATTGTTTTGAATTAGTGCACGAGTTATTAATATTTCTTCAATTTTTGCCATGCCTATTACATGTTTAGCCTTAAATGTGAACGGCCTGAACTCACCGCAGAAGCGTTCATTGCTGTATAGACAACTAAAAAAATCTCGCTCAGACGTGGTCTTTCTGCAAGAAACGCATCTCCTGTTGTCAGATAATGATCGTATACAATCACGCTTCTACCCTCATCGCTTCTATGCTAACGCGAACGTCAAAAAGGCAGGGGTTGCGATCCTGATTGGTAATAATATAGCATTTGAACTGATTTCTGTCCTCCCTGATTCCGAAGGACGCTATCTTCTCTTGGTGTGCCGATTAAACAATATACTATATTCCCTGTTGGCATTATATGCGCCTAACTCTCGCCAAGCTTCCTTCCTCAAAATGACGTTAGAGAAGCTTACCCCGTCTATGTCGGGACATAAATTAATAGCAGGCGACCTAAATGCCCCATTATTTAAATCTCTTGATTGTTCATCTCCCAATACGTATAGATCAGACCTGGGCCCTATCGCCGACTCTTTTCATCTCCATGATATTTGGCGATACCTCCACAGTACCGAGCGGGATTATACTTTTTTTTCCCATCGTCATAAAACTTTTAGCCGTATAGATTATTTTCTAGTTAATGACTCATTACTACCTATTTGCTCAGCAGCGACAATAGACTCCCCCTCGTGGTCTGATCATGCTCCCCTCTCCCTAACTATAGAAGACTCAACTCCACGATCCCCCTTAACCTCCTGGAAACTCAATGAGCACTTATTAGTATCCTCTACAAACTGTGACGCCCTTTCGGAAACCTGAAGGAATTTTTTGACATAAATGACATTGATGGCATTGCTCCGGACATGCTTTGGTTCTCACATAAGGCGGTGATGCGTGGCCATTTTATCAAGCTAGCCGCCTACACCAAAAAACAATATAACACGGTACTGGACTCCCTTCTGATTAAAATTAAAAAGCTTGAGCGTACCTGCGCCACATCTCCCCAGCCGATACCTCTTTCTCAGCTTCTACAAGCTAGAAATCAACTGCGAACCCACCTTCTTTCTAAAGTAGAACTTTACTTGAAAAAGACAAAATCACATTATTATGCCATGGGCGATCGAGCTGGGACTCTCCTGGCACGGAGGATAAAGAAATCAGAAATGCGCTCTAGAATCTCATACCTTAACTCCCCACGTGGTGATAAAATACGAAACCCCATTCAGATTGCTGATCAATTTAAAGTGTTTTATGAAAATCTTTATAATTTACACTCATCTAACTCTACTCCCCAGCCCTCCTCCGCGGTGATCTCTTCCTTTCTTGCAAAAGCAAACCTCCCCTCTCTCTCTTCCGCTCAGTTGGCCTCTCTCAATTCCCCCTTCACTCTCCAGGAGGTCCTTGGGGTAATCCGAACCTCCAAAAAACGCTTGGCCCCGGGCCCGGACGGCTTCTCCTACTCTTACTATTCTTCTTTTGCACCCCTCCTTGCTCCCCGCCTTCTCTCTCTTTTTCAGCAGTGGCAGCGCGAGGGGTCTGTTAGACCAGAGGGATTGAGAGCCTCCATCTCCACTATTTTGAAACCCGGGAAACCCCCCGCGGACCCGGGCAGTTACCGCCCGATAGCTTTACTTAACTGTGACCTAAAACTTTATGCTAAGCTGCTGGCGGATCGTCTCAAGGGCGTACTCCCCTCCTTGATCGCTTTGGACCAGGTGGGTTTCATACCAGGCCGACAAGCGAGAGATGCTACAAGGAGAGTAATAGACCTCCTTGAGGTTTTAGAGAGGAGAGGTTCCCCCGGTGTGCTTGTGTCCCTTGATGCTGAAAAAGCTTTTGACCGAGTGCACTGGGGGTATTTGGCAGCCGTTCTGGACAAATTTGCCTTCTCTGGCCCCATCAAGACGGCCATCATGGCGCTCTACTCCTCTCCCAGTGCGTTCGTGAAAGCTGGAGGTTTTGCCTCCTCTGATTTTACGATCACCAACGGGACGAGACAAGGCTGCCCCCTCTCCCCTCTCATCTTTGCCCTTGCGATCGAGCCGCTAGCGGCCATCATCCGCTCCCACCCCGACATCGCTGGGATACCAATTGGCCCTATAGATCACAGGATTAGTCTTTATGCGGACGATGTCCTCCTTACCTGTGTGGACCCCTCGCGCTCCCTCCCGGCTATACTCTCAGTCCTTTCTGACTTCTCCGATGCCTCTTACTATAAACTTAACCTTACTAAATCCTCAATTTTTCCTGTTAACCTCTCACCTGACCACCAACGCTCACTTTCCAGCCTATTCCCCTTTATTTGGTCCTCAAACGGCTTCAAGTATCTGGGCATCCATATCACCCATACGCGACGACTTGTCAGAGCTAACTGCGATGCCTTGATTTCCTCAATACGCTCCCTTACAGGGGAATATGCATCTTACCAGCTCTCATGGGTAGCGCGCATCCAAACGGTGAAAATGATGTTGCTCCCCAAGATATTATACATCCTCCGTTGTATACCTCTCCTATTCCCTAAGAAATCTCTAAATACACTCCAGGCCCTCCTGAATCGCTTTATCTGGAGCAATAAGCCGCACCGAGTGGCTTTGCCCACTATGACCCTGCCGTCTAATAAGGGAGGATTTGGGGTACCAGACCTGCTGACATATTATTTGGCCATAACTTTGGATGTAGCAAGTATTTGGTGGACGGAGTCCCCTCCTACGCTCTGGCTACAAATTGAGGCTTATCATGCCCCAGCGGGAAGCACCAGACTTTTACTGGAGATGGCGCTATTGACTTCGTGTGCTCCACCTCTAGCCTTGCATTCCATGCGTACCCTGTTAACAATATGGTCTAGATCCGCTAAACCGTATCTCTCATTCCTATTCAGATATGTGACACTTCGTGCTGTTACTACACTCATGGGGACATCTCCTTTACACAATGGGGAGAACCACCTGTTCTCTTACTGACTAAACTCCTAGACCGGGGCCGCCTGATACCGTTTGACACCCTACGAACCACTCTCTCTCTCCCTTCCTCATCTTTCTTTACCTACCTACGCCTGCAACATTTTCTTCTCTCTATTCCCATCCCAGAATGTAATCTCTCAGAGATTTCCCTACCGCTACAAGCATTTTTTAAACAGACCACCTATATCAATAGGGGGGTATCCATAATCTATTGTGCCATTCAATCTCTTAAAACGCTGACGAAGTTGCCGTACATGATCAGATGGGAGTCCAGATTAGGGTTTACGGCATCTCTGGAGCAATGGCAGACGGCCTCGGCACACGCGGCCCAGTTCTCCCGCTGCCTCACCCATCTAGAACAATCAAAGAAGCTCATGTATAACTGGTACCTGACCCCGACACGACTAGCTAGATTTGGATCCTCGGATCCTGCTCCTTCCCCCTTCTGTTGGAGGGGGTGCTCTGAACACGGATCGGAGGTGCATATATGGTGGACTTGTCCTGGAATTGGGAGATACTGGGGGGAGGTTGAGACCCTCCTCTCCACCTTAACTGGTCTACCCATTGATCTCAGGGCCCCCCTGGCCCTGTTGGGGCTGAACTTGGAATCCTTCCCCTCGCCCCTAAGACCCATA